>UESW01004170.1:471075-1072399 GCA_900491605.1 Calamus simplicifolius | reverse complement strand
AAGGTATCTCCTTGGCGAGGTATTATGAGATTTGGAAAGAAAGGCAAGTTGAGTCCCAGGTATATTGGACCCTATGAAATTCTGGAAAGAGTTGGGACACTAGCTATAGATTGGCTTTACCTCCAGAGTTATCTCAGATTCATAATGTATTTCATGTATCAATGCTTAGGAGGTATGTGCCAGATTCCTCTCATGTGATTCAGTCTGAGACTATAGAGTTACAGGGGGATTTATCATTTGCAACAGAACCAGTGAAGATCTTGAGTAGGGAGATTAAGCAGCTCCGCAGTAAAAGAATTCCGTTAGTTAAGGTGCAATGGTTAAATCATCAAAAAGAGGAGGCTACATGGGAGCGAGAGGATGAGATGAGATTTAAGTACCCCCATCTATTTGAAAATATATCTAGCTAAATTTCGAGGATGAAATTTCTTAAGAGGGGAAGAATTGTAACATCCTGAAAACCTTGTAATCTATGGCATTTTCAGTTAAAATGAAAGTCAGAAAGTTTTCTTGAAATATGAGTGTGTTGGCCTTTTGATAAATGTAAAGAGAAGAAATTTTGGAGTAAATAAGTATATTTCTAAATGTTAATGAGTCTGATTTGAGAAATTGAGAGACTTAAGTTTAATGGGTTTAAATCACAAGAAAAATCAAGTTTAGTTTGAGTTTTATCCTAAAATGACATTTTTAGTGGTTGGAGTCGACTCTAATCAGAGTGGAGTCGACTCCGGCACGGTTTTAAACTTTCGGCACGCTTAGGAGTCGACCCCTGCAGAGCTGGAGTCGACCCCTACTTTTCAGGAGTCGACCCCTACTTTTCTGGAGTCGACCCCTACTTCTGCTCGAGCCGACTCCCAATCTGTTCGAGCCGACTCCGCGACGGCAGGTTTTTCTGAGTTAAATCTTGAGAAATTCATATTTAATCCGTTTCAAGTCCGATTTGGATGCCGTTTGAACCGTTGGATTTCTAAAATCGAGTTCTTCAAGATGGTAGTACTAAGATGTATAGAACTATCAAACAGAATTACTGGTGGAATGGTATGAAAAAGGAGATAGCTGAGTATGTATCTAAGTGTTTGGTGTGTCAGCAGATTAAGGCTGAACATCAGTGTCCAGCTGGAAAGCTTCAGCCTCTGTTTGTGCCAGAGTGGAAGTGGGAGCATATAACTATGGATTTCGTTGTAGGACTCCCAAAGACCAGAAGGGGCAATGATGCTATATGGGTGATAGTTGATAGATTGACTAAGTCTGCTCATTTTCTGCCTATTAAGATTGTCTTTACCTTGGATAGATTAGCAGAATTATATGTGCATGAAATTGTGAGTAGGCATGGTGTGCCAGTATCGATAGTATCAGATAGAGATCCAAGGTTCACATCTCAATTTGGGCAGAATTACAGAAAGCTTTGGGGACTAAATTGAGGTTCAGTACAGCATTTCATCCCCAAACCGATGGTCAGTCAGAAAGAACCATCCAGACACTGGAGGATATGCTGAGAGCTTGTGTCATGGAATTTTCTGGTAGCTGGGATGATCATCTACCTTTAATAGAGTTTGCTTACAATAACAGCTACCATTCTAGCATTGATATGGCACCATATGAGGCCTTGTATGGGAGAAAATGTAGAACTCCAGTGTGTTGGGATGAGGAGGGAGAGAGAAGGCTGTTAGGCCCTGAGTTAGTGCAGCTTACAGCAGATCAAGTTAAAATTATAAGAGCTAAATTAAAGGCAGCCCAGGATAGACAGAAGAGCTATGCAGATAAAAAGCATAGAGAGGTAAAGTTTGAGGTTGGAGATAGAGTCTTTCTGAAGGTATCTCCTTGGCGAGGTATTATGAGATTTGGAAAGAAAGGCAAGTTGAGTCCCAGGTATATTGGACCCTATGAAATTCTGGAAAGAGTTGGGACACTAGCTTATAGATTGGCTTTACCTCCAGAGTTATCTCAGATTCATAATGTATTTCATGTATCAATGCTTAGGAGGTATGTGCCAGATTCCTCTCATGTGATTCAGTCTGAGACTATAGAGTTACAGGGGGATTTATCATTTGCAACAGAACCAGTGAAGATCTTGAGTAGGGAGATTAAGCAGCTCCGCAGTAAAAGAATTCCATTAGTTAAGGTGCAATGGTTAAATCATCAAAAAGAGGAGGCTACATGGGAGCGAGAGGATGAGATGAGATTTAAGTACCCCCATCTATTTGAAAATATATCTAGCTAAATTTCGAGGACGAAATTTCTTAAGAGGGGGAGAATTGTAACATCCTGAAAACCTTGTAATCTATGGCATTTTCAGTTAAAATGAAAGTCAGAAAGTTTTCTTGAAATATGGGTGTGTTGGCCTTTTGATAAATGTAAAGAGAAGAAATTTTGGAGTAAATAAGTATATTTCTAAATGTTAATGAGTCTGATTTGAGAAATTGAGAGACTTAAGTTTAATGGGTTTAAATCACAAGAAAAATCAAGTTTAGTTTGAGTTTTATCCTAAAATGACGTTTTTAGTGGTTGGAGTCGACTGAGTGGAGTCGACTCCGGCACGGTTTTAAACTTTCGGCACGCTTAGGAGTCGACCCCTGCAGAGCTGGAGTCGACGGAGTTAAGTCGAGCTCTGTTTTTTTTCTGAGTGAGGAAGTCCCCCGCTTCTGCTCGAGAGTATGAAAAAGGAGATAGCTGAGTATGTATCTAAGTGTTTGGTGTGTCAGCAGATTAAGGCTGAACATCAGTGTCCAGCTGGAAAGCTTCAGCCTCTGTTTGTGCCAGAGTGGAAGTGGGAGCATATAACTATGGATTTCGTTGTAGGACTCCCAAAGACCAGAAGGGGCAATGATGCTATATGGGTGATAGTTGATAGATTGACTAAGTCTGCTCATTTTCTGCCTATTAAGATTGTCTTTACCTTGGATAGATTAGCAGAATTATATGTGCATGAAATTGTGAGTAGGCATGGTGTGCCAGTATCGATAGTATCAGATAGAGATCCAAGGTTCACATCTCAATTTTGGGCAGAATTACAGAAAGCTTTGGGGACTAAATTGAGGTTCAGTACAGCATTTCATCCCCAAACCGATGGTCAGTCAGAAAGAACCATCCAGACACTGGAGGATATGCTGAGAGCTTGTGTCATGGAATTTTCTGGTAGCTGGGATGATCATCTACCTTTATAGAGTTTGCTTACAATAACAGCTACCATTCTAGCATTGATATGGCACCATATGAGGCCTTGTATGGGAGAAAATGTAGAACTCCAGTGTGTTGGGATGAGGAGGGAGAGAGAAGGCTGTTAGGCCCTGAGTTAGTGCAGCTTACAGCAGATCAAGTTAAAATTATAAGAGCTAAATTAAAGGCAGCCCAGGATAGACAGAAGAGCTATGCAGATAAAAAGCATAGAGAGGTAAAGTTTGAGGTTGGAGATAGAGTCTTTCTGAAGGTATCTCCTTGGCGAGGTATTATGAGATTTGGAAAGAAAGGCAAGTTGAGTCCCAGGTATATTGGACCCTATGAAATTCTGGAAAGAGTTGGGACACTAGCTTATAGATTGGCTTTACCTCCAGAGTTATCTCAGATTCATAATGTATTTCATGTATCAATGCTTAGGAGGTATGTGCCAGATTCCTCTCATGTGATTCAGTCTGAGACTATAGAGTTACAGGGGGATTTATCATTTGCAACAGAACCAGTGAAGATCTTGAGTAGGGAGATTAAGCAGCTCCGCAGTAAAAGAATTCCGTTAGTTAAGGTGCAATGGTTAAATCATCAAAAAGAGGAGGCTACATGGGAGCGAGAGGATGAGATGAGATTTAAGTACCCCCATCTATTTGAAAATATATCTAGCTAAATTTCGAGGACGAAATTTCTTAAGAGGGGGAGAATTGTAACATCCTGAAAACCTTGTAATCTATGGCATTTTCAGTTAAAATGAAAGTCAGAAAGTTTTCTTGAAATATGGGTGTGTTGGCCTTTTGATAAATGTAAAGAGAAGAAATTTTGGAGTAAATAAGTATATTTCTAAATGTTAATGAGTCTGATTTGAGAAATTGAGAGACTTAAGTTTAATGGGTTTAAATCACAAGAAAAATCAAGTTTAGTTTGAGTTTTATCCTAAAATGACGTTTTTAGTGGTTGGAGTCGACTCTAATCAGAGTGGAGTCGACTCCGGCACGGTTTTAAACTTTCGGCACGCTTAGGAGTCGACCCCTGCAGAGCTGGAGTCGACCCCTACTTTTCAGGAGTCGACCCCTACTTTTCTGGAGTCGACCCCTACTTCTGCTCGAGCCGACTCCCAATCTGTTCGAGCCGACTCCGCGACGGCAGGTTTTTCTGAGTTAAATCTTGAGAAATTCATATTTAATCCGTTTCAAGTCCGATTTGGATGCCGTTTGAACCGTTGGATTTCTAAAATCGAGTTCTTCAAGATGGTAAAGTCTTTTCTTAGAAATGTTACATAAAAGTATCGATTTAAGCGAAAAAGGATGATCTGGGCTATAAATCTATTAAAAAAATGCTATATCAGGGGCAAAATGGGAAAAGGCTCCGATGTCAATTGCAAATTGTGTTAAGGGCAACTTAGGAAAGAAAATATAAGGGCAAAATATCATGGTTATAAGTGAGCCACGTGTTTTCCAAAAAGCGTGTGTTAAGAGTGTTTGAGGGTAAAAGGGAGATTTGGCATGCCTTAACCCTTAAGTTTCCAATGACTTGGTCCCCAAGTCATTAGAGAAAAAGGGGAACGTGGGTTCAGCCAGAGAAAAGAAAGAAAGAAAGAAGAGGAGAAAAGAGAGGAAAAGGAAGAAGAAGAAGAAGAAAAAGGAGGAAGAAAGAGAAAGGGAAAGGGAAGCTTGGGGTTTGTGCTCGACTCCAGGTAAGCTATAGCTTCCCTAGATCTTGTATGACTTTAGATTTTCTTAGATTAGTGTATTTTGAGGTAATAGTAGAAGTAATCTTGAGTAGAGAAGGGTGGAAGAAAATAATGAGATATTAGAGGATAGATCATGTATGCATGCATGGTTCATGGGAAAACCTCGTGTGGAGGTAATCCTAATAGCTATTGTATCTGTATGTTGACGTAGGTCAAGAGGGTTATTCCAGGGAGCCGAAATACCAGAGTTGAGTACCAGTTGTACCAGTCGAGGAGTAACCTACTAAGGTGAGTGGATTTCTCATCTAGCAATGAGAGGTTAATTTGAGCTAGTATAATGAGATGTTATGGTATGTTATGTTTAGCAGTATATGATCCATAAGCATGAGTTTCGATGAGGGAATTTTTAATGTATACATGGCATATTTGCATGATAAAGCTTTACAAATGATGTATGAGTCATACTGAGCATCAGGCAGCTAGGGGGCTGATCACCCTTTAGACTGTACTGTAGCATGAGCATTGCACACTACTATCGAGCCGGCACCTCCTTGCGAACAGATCGTACGATGAACCCCAGAATCAGGGGTGAGTGCATGCCTAACCAGGCCAGTGGGGCTGGTTGTGAGCAGCCCGTGGGGGCATGAATCATAGCTCAGTGGAGCTGATTACTATATATAGCCCGTGGGGGCAGAGAGAAAACCCGAGGTTCCAGGGTTAAGGAACAAAGCACTTTGCCAGGTGAACCGCACGGGTAAGGGGTGCTATTTGTGCGGGGATCCTGTTGCTAGTCACGCACCCGATGAGAGTACACCTACAGAAGGGCGACTGTAGGGTGGTACCTCAGAGGCATTACACACACAGCCCAGCATCATGAGATCTAAAAGCATATGTTGTGATATAAAAAGGGCCAATGGGCCAATAGTTATCCCGAGAGGGAGAGCTTACTTGAGATGCCAGTGGGCAAGCAGATCCTGATGGGAGTCTGGGTTGTAGATAAAGAATGCATATCTTCATATTGTAATGCATGAAGTTTTATTTTAATGAGTTATCTTTCAGTGAAGAGTTATTATAGAGTATTCCAGTACTGATATGTTATTTGAAGAATAAGCTACATTTTATTTTATCTGATATCATGTTAAAAATGTACTTTGAGTTGTACAAGTTAAATAGTTTCAGCATACGATTGAAATTAAGAGGTTATGGTTCTCTATTTCTCCATAGTTAGATGGTTATCCAGTCACTGGGACTTAGGTCTCATCCCTCTATGATTTAAATGTTCTTTCAGATCAGTGAGTATTTCTGCCAGGATCACAAGATAAGCAGGACAGGACCCTTAGCTGGTGAAGCTTGCTTGGATGCAAGAGTGTATAAATGCTAGCCTTGTATATTGAGAGAGTGTGGTTTGATATTGTATTTTGTATATGTGTATGTGTACAGTGGGATGTAATGATGTTTTAGACCTTTT
Organism: Calamus simplicifolius; assembly: GCA_900491605.1. Taxonomy (NCBI): domain Eukaryota; kingdom Viridiplantae; phylum Streptophyta; class Magnoliopsida; order Arecales; family Arecaceae; genus Calamus; species Calamus simplicifolius. Next base: position 1,066,076 of record UESW01004170.1, on the reverse strand, counting down.
TGGATATGAATACGAGACTTATGTTTTGGAGAAAATTATGAGCATGATGTGTGCACTTAGGATTTTAATGTCGAATGTGAATGTGATCTTGTAAACTGCCTGAGGAATGTCATGAAAAATATTATCTGAGCAGGTTGATGCTTAATGTTGATTGGGTGATTTGTGTATATAATTGAGATGAAAATGAAAAGTTTTTAACAGGATGTGTTTTCGTGTGTCTGCCACTTATGATAATTAGTTGGGGTTCTCTAGCTCTTTATGGAGCGCTACATAAAGACTAGTAAAACTCTATCCGATTACCACAAGTGTGCAGGTGTGCTGTCGGTGGCCCCAGAGAGGAGGGGGAGCTGACACCGGGTCCCGACAAGGCCGCAACTTCTGGAGGACATTCGCAGACTGCCGCCGAGGAGGCTAAGATATTCGAGAAGGGCGAATCAAGTCATGCCTCTGCAGATGTAATTGGGGGTTCCCCTGGAACTGACGCGGTTCCCGACTTTTAAAAAGACACTTCTATGTTTTGTTTCCCGAGCTGTAATTTTGCCTGACATTTTTTAATGAATGAACTTTCTGCTTCCATTTGAGTGCCTTTTCTTGGGCGGTCCTTCGCTCCAAATTTTGCCCCAATCGCAAGCGACTTATGGCTTGTTGGCGCTGTTTGGTCGCTTTTATCTCAGGATCGAGGGAACATATTGGCTGGGTCCGAGGCGGAGCGATAGCCTTGACTGGTGAACCGAGAGACGATCTGGTTCGGCTCATGTTTGAGCAATGCGATAGATTAGTTAAAACTTGAGGAATGAAGCAGGTCGGTTAAGGCCGACGGATAGGGTAGATCGGCTTGGGCCGACAGACGGAATAAGTCGGCTAGGGCCGACGGGTGAGGTAGGTCGGCTAGGGCCAACGGCAAGGTAGGTCGGCTAGGGCTGACAGCAAAGTAGGTCGGCTAGGGCCAACGGCAAGGTAGGTCGGCTAGGGCCAACGGCAAAGTAGGTCGGCTAGGGCCGACGTATGAAGCAGGTCGGCTGGGGCCGACGAGTGAAATAGGTTGGCTGGGGCCGACGTATGAAGTAGGTCGGCTGGGGCCGATGAAGCGGCGACATGTGGCGGGATTTTGTGTCGGTGGCTCGAGGGCCGATGGCTGGAGCAGGTGGATTTCCTGCTTTCGGCTAGGGCCGACGTATGAAGCAGGTCGGCTGGGGCCGACGAGTGAAACAGGTCGGCTGGGGCCGACGTATGAAGTAGGTCGGCTGGGGCCGACGAAGCGGTGACATGTGGCGGGATTTTGTGTCGGTGGCTCGAGGGCCGATGGCTGGAGCAGGTGGATTTCCTGCTTGGATCGGTTTAAATACCGATGGGGGTCCTGTTATCGTTGGCCATTTCATTCGATGACCTTTGCTAGCCTGATACGAGCTTGCGCCGACGGAATGGCTTCCAAGGATGGCGGAAGGTCAACCGGAGCACCAGCCGATGATGCCAACACTCGCTGGGGGGCTCGTAGGAGCCGCACTCAGACCGTCGTCGACGGGGAGGTCCTGGCCTCCTTGTTGGCGAGTCGACAATGACTCCAGGAGGCAACTGAGCAATATGTGATCGCCTCCACCAGGGAGATCATGCACCTTCGTGCGGTTAACGATCGCTTAGAGAGGCGCGTGGCGTCTCTCCAACAGCAAGCGTGTAGCCTTACGGCGGATCAGGGAGAACGGTCGGCGGTTCCGAGAGATAATGGTGAGCCCCTGTGAGGGCTGATGTATTTTTCGCTTCTTTTGTCACTCCCTTTTCTGGTGAATGAAAGAATAGTTTGCGTAGCCTTTGCATTCATTTTTGTTTTGTGATGTTCAATTTTGTCGCATAAGTTCTTCGAGCGATTAACTTCTTCGGGAAGCCATCGATGAAGAGTCGGTTTTCGTGCTTTTTGCTGCCCTGCCAGCGCTCTGCCGTTCCATAGGTAGATCAGTTTTCATTTCACCGGAGTTGGTGATATGGCTCTGTGGGGAGCAAAAAGCTGCTCCGGCGCTTTCCGGAAGGCTTTTATGGCATTGGTCTTTTTCCATGCAGGTCGTTTTGGCGTATGGCGTACGCACCCGTTTACCATTGGTGGATGTTACTTTCGTAGGACGATCTCTTGAACCTGTCAGTTTCCGTAAGATCAGTGGGCGATCCTCTGCATTTAATAACCGTGATTCGGGATCAAAAGGAAATCTTTTGCACGCATCATGGTTTAGGCGATGGGCTCGGCGCGCAGCAGGGCGCTGCTTTCATCCTGGGAGGCCACGTGGAGGCATGGCCCAGGTGTTTCGAATCTCGGGGCTTCTGGCCTTGGTAGTTGCTCCCGGTTTATTTTTGCCTATAAAAAGGGGGAAGAGGGGTCGTGTTAGGTCATCCCCGAAGTTTCTTTCCCATTGGAGTTTCCACCATGCTCATTTCTCCGCTGTTGCGAGTGGGAGGGTTGAGCTTTCCTTTCACAAGCCCTTCGCCTCCAGACAGTTGGGGCGATGAAGGAGCTGCTGAAAAGTGGCTCGCCCTTAGGGGATGAGCCCTGGAGATCATGGGAAGCCCGCATGCACTTCCTACCGTACGTCCCCAAGGGGGAACCACAAAGGTCGCACGGGAAGCACATATGTGCCAATCTGTTGCCGCCGGAATCCGTCCTCCGACTCGGGTGCAGTCGATCTCCTGGGGCGGACCTGCACACAAGTCCTCACGCAAGAGGCGTTGGGGGTGGCCCTCCGCGGAAGACCCTCCGACACTCAAGTCAATGGGGGGAAATCGGCGATCAATCAGAAAACGGGGAGGTGGATCTCTCAGGGGAGTCTCTCCAGGTGGAACTTTTGTTCGGCGTCCATTGACTCCGCAGTCGCCAATCGGGACAGTAGGTCGGCGCGGGCATTCTCGGACCTAGGAATCTGAGTGATTTCAAACTCGAAAAAATGGAGAAGTAGGCTCCGCACCTCTTGAAGATATCGAACCATGTTCGGCTCCCGAGCCTCAAATTCTCCTCGTACATGGCTGGCCACTAGCTGAGAATCGGTGAAGGCATTAAGCTTCTCCACCTTCAAGTTGCGGGCGATTCGGAGACCGGCTAGCAGGGCTTCGTACTCAGCTTTATTGTTGAAGGCCGGGAAAGAGAACCGGATGCCATATTCAAAGATTGCCCCCTCCGGGCTGGTGAGAACCAAGCCCGCACCGAAGCGATGGGCGTTAGATGACCCGTCGACATGGAGGAGCCACCGGGCTCCAGATTTTGGTTCTTCGGGGGAGTCTGGGGTGGAACCGTCCTCCGAGATGGTACACTCGAGGAGGAAGTCGGCCAGCACCTGAACTTTGATGGCTGAGCGAGGCTGAAAGTGGATGTCATGCTCACTCAACTCGACGGCCCACTTGGTCATTCTTCCTGATGTCTCAGGGCGATGGACTACTGTCTTGATGGGTTGGTCAGTCAAGACCATCACAGAATGCGCTTGGAAGTACGGTCGCAGCTTTCGAACTAAGGTGATTAAGGCCAACACCATCTTCTCAATTCTGCTATATCTTGTCTCCGCATCGCGGAGTAGCCTGCTGACATAATAAATCGGCTTCTGGACCTTGCCTTCCTCCCTGACCAGCACCGAACAGACGGCGCCTTCTGAAATAGCCAGGTACAAAAACAGGGTCTTGCCCGGGGCCGGACTGCTGAGGAGTGGGGCAAGCCGAGGTATTTCTTGAGATCTTGAAATGATTTTTGGCATTCAGGGGTCCATCAGAAGTTCTTAGCCGACCGGAGGGTTTTGAAGAAGGGAAGGCATCTCTCGGCCGACCGCGCCACAAAGCGGTTAAGAGCCGCTATCCTCCCGGTTAGGCGCTGGACCTTTTTAATAGATGCCGGGGGCGCCATTCGTTGGAGAGTTTGAATCTTCTGGGGGTTAGCTTCGATACCTCGCTGGGAGACCATGAAGCCGAGAAACTTCCCGGAGTTAACGCCGAAGGCGCATTTGGTCAGATTGAGCCTCATCCCATACTTGCGCAGCGTTGCGAAGCTCTCTGAGAGGTCCTCGACATGCCGTGATGCTTCTTTGCTTTTGACCAGCATGTCGTCCACGTACACCTCCATATTTCGGTCGATTTGCTCCTTGAATACTTTGTTAACCAGCCTTTGGTAGGTGGCACCTGCATTTTTAAGACCAAAGGGCATGACGCGGTAACAGTAAGTACCTCGGTCGGTTATGAAGGCGGTCTTTTCTTCATCCTCGGGGGCCATCCGGATCTGATTGTAGCCTGAATAAGCGTCCATGAATGACAGCATTTGATGACCTAAGGTGGCGTCCATGAGCTGGTCGATCCGGGAAAGAGGAAAGATGTCCTTCGGGCAGGCTTTGTTGAGGTCGGTGAAGTCGATGCAAATCCTCTACTTGCCGTTCGACTTCTTCACCATGACGACGTTTGATAGCCAGTTTGGATAATTTACCTTCCGGACGAAGTTTGCCTTGATGAGTTTGTCTACTTCTTCTTCAATGGCCTTTTGTCGTTCCAGGGCGAAGCTCCTCTTCTTCTGCTTGATGGGCCTGTGCATCTCGTCCACGTTGAGACGATGGACGAGAACCTCGGGGCTGATCCCTGGCATGTCAGAGGCAGACCAGGCGAAGATGTCAGCATTGCTTCGGAGAAACCTGATCAATCTGTGCCGAGGTTCACCCTTGAGCAGCGACCCGATTTTTATGGTTCGGTCGGGACGAACCTCATCCAACGGCACTTCCTCCAGTTCCTCTGCTGGTTCTCCTCGCTATTCGGCGAAGTCCTCCCGAGCTTCTAGCCCATCAACCTCCGGCACTCTGGACTGAAGGTTGGTAACGAAGCATTGCCGAGCCATGGCTTGGCTTCCTCGAACAACTCCAACCCCCTGTTCGATGGAGAATTTCATGGATAAGTGGGGGATGGAGATAACTGCCTTGAGGGACATTAGGCCGGGCCTGCCGAATATGGCGTTGTATGGGGACCTGAGTTTGGTCACTAGGAAGTCCGTGTAGATAGTGGCCACAAGGGGCCAGGCTCCCGCGCGGACCGTCAGGATGACGACCCCTTCCGGGATGTTGACGTCGCCTGTGAATCCCATTAGGGTGGAATCCACAGCTCAAAGGTTTTCCATGAGTAGTTTCATCTTGGCAAACACATCGAGATACAGAACATTCACCGAACTTCCACTGTCAACAAGGATCCGACTTACATCATAGTTATTCAAATTGAGGGATACAACTAATGCATCATCATGGAGGAACTATATCCCTTGGAGATCATCATCGGAGAAGGAGAGCTCGCCCGTCCGCACCTTCTTTGGCGCTGATCCTTCATCATCGTCCCTGGGGCTCGACCCGCCGGCCTCTTCGATCATGTTGATGCGGCCGATCACGGGCGGATTTGGTGGAGGAGGAGGTTGTTGAAGTTCGGGCTGGTAGTTGTCCTGAACTGATTCAGTCGTCCCCGCTGGACCAGCCTCTCGATTTCATTTTTCAGCTGCCAGCATTCTTCAGTATCGTGGCCGTGCTCCCGGTGGTAGCGGCAGTACTTGGTGGGGTCTCTTCGGGTTGGGTTCCCTCGGAGAGGAGCTGGCCGGGGGAGCTGGCGCTCTATCTCCATGAGGATCTGTGCCCGGGGCACGGTCAAGGGAGTGTAGCGATCGAATCGCCTGGGTGGGCTCCGGGAGCGATTCCTCGGTGGCAACGGGGGAACTCTTTGGCGGCGAGGTGGACTCGGCCGACGGGCGGGACGGTGCCTATCAGGACCTTTGGGCTCCTTCTTCTTTGCCAGCACGGCATGGGCAACTCTCCGCGATTCTTCGACCCTAGCGTATTTGTCCGCCAAGGCCATTATATCAGAGAGGTTAGGGGGTAGCTGACTTCCATAGCTAGGTAGAAGTCGCTTTCCTTTGAGACTCCCCCCGCCAAAGCGGATATAGCCACCTCATGATTAAGGTGGTCCACCTCTAACATGGCCTTATTAAAAAGGCCGAGATATTTTCTCAAGGACTCCCCCTCTCTCTGCTTGACTTTGGAGAGGGAGTCAGATCTTCGTCGGTGGCGGCGGCTGCTGACGAACTGGCCAATAAAAAGACGGCTCAGCTCGTCAAATGAATCAATGGAACCTGGCTTCAAGGCATTGAACCAGGTTCGGGCAGATCCTCTGAGGGTGGAGGGGAAAGCGTGGCAGAGGATCGCATCGGATGCTCCGTGGAACATCATTATTGACCGGAAGCTGCTAAGATGGTCGTTCGGGTCAGAAGAGCCGTGGTAGGGTTCGACGGCCGGTAGCTTGACATGGGAGAGAATCACTTCCTCCATAATCCCCTTGGAGAAAGGGATGCCCTGCTCCGCTTTGGGCTGAGGCGGATGGGCCTGCTTGGCAGCGTCCAGCTCCTGACGCATCTCCTAGATCTGCCAACGGATCTCCTTTTCGGCGGTTAGAGGGTGAGGGTGAGAGGATCGTAGGGACGGCGTCGAATCATGGTGGGAGGACGCTGGGGAGAGGGACCAGGCTCGTCGAGATATGGAAGGATCCCTGTCGTAGCCGCCTCGTGGGACTGGCTTGTCCCCTCTGGGTCGATGTGGGGGGTCCACGGCTTCATGCGGACTGGAGGAGGAAGTCGCCGGCGAAGAAGGAATCGCGGCCTCCTTATAAAGGTGCGGAGCGGGAGGAGCTGTGAAGCGCTCCTGGACCATGTGAGTCAGGGCCTGGACTTGCTGGACCAGCGAGGAGAACTGGTCCTGGGTCACCGGGATGGCTGGCGGTGACGGGGTTTCAATTGGCGGAGGTTGTGGCGCTACACCGCTCACCGGATCAGGCCTCTGGGAAGCGACCTGGTCTTGGGCTTCAGAGGTTGCTCTTCTCTAATTGGCCATTGGAGAGGTTCTACTCCAGATCGAGATCCTTATCTCCTTTCTTCAAGTTTTAACGGGACTTGAGGCCCTTCCTCTAGCGTCAATCTGTTATCGCCGGAATCCGTCCTCCGACTCGGACGCAGTCGATCTCCTGGGGTGGACCTGTACACAAGTCCTCACGCGAGAGGCGTTGAGGTTGACCCTCCGTGGAAGACCCTCCGATGCTCAAGTCAGTGGGGGGAAATCGGCGATCAATCAGAAATGGGAAGGTGGATCTCTCCGGGGAGTCTCTCCAGGGGCGGCCGATTGGGAGCTCCAGAGGGGAGAGCACCGACGAGCAGCTGGCGAGAGTGGGAGAGAGTGAGAGTGAGCGCGTACCTGAGAGAATCTGGGAGTGTCATATTTATAGGTTGTCATCTGGATCTTGAGCACCTTCTGGAAGGTTCGAAGGTTGTTAGGATACGGAGATGGATCGAATCAGGCCATTGTAGGGCCGTTGGGATCCGTATCTTGTTTGTTAAGGGATCAACGGCTAGGAGAGCTCCTTGATAGCTTGAGATCTGGTAGGTGCGTGGGTTCTAGATAGTCGTGTTAGGTTCTATACCACTCCTCAACATGATTCCTTGCCTGGGATGCTGTTACGATAGACCTAGGCTCTCCCGCGTCAGGTTCCGCGGAGGTGAGTATTGGATCGTGGATCGCTCAGTGAAGCCGAGCTATAGGTGGCTCGAAAAAAGCGAGCCATGGGAGGCTCGGGGAAACCGAGTTATGGAAGTTCGGGGAAGCCGAGCTACAGGAGACTCGGGGGAGCCGAGCTATGGAAGCTCGGGGGAGACGAGCTATGGAAGCTCGGGAGAGCCGAGCTATGGAAGCTCGGGGAAGACGAGCTATGGAAGCTCGGGGGAGCCGAGCTACGGGAAGCTCGGGGAAGACGAGCTATGGAAGCTCGAGGGAGCCGAGCTATGAAAACTCGGGGGAGCCGAGCTACGGAAAGCTCGGGGACTTCACGGCGGGTGAAGAGATGGAGTCGGTCTTAGTCTCCTTGCACGAATATTGATGCAATGACAATTTTATCCTCCAACAATGTGTTAATTTATTAATTTACCTAATTACGGCTTTACTGGTTAGGATACTACCTTATTGTCATTTCCTTGATATGTTTTCATATTGTGGAGTGGTATTAGTCATATTGCATGATATAATAGTTCAAGTATGTTGCACGAGCTTCATCTAAAAGGGCAATTCCATGAATATTAGCCAAATGAGAATGTCATGCACATTAGGCTTTAGTAGGACCATGCAATATAGTTGGAATTTTCTTAGCGATAGTTAGTTTATCATTCCCTTTACAAGTAGCAATATCATCATGTGACTAGATATCCTCTCAGAGCAATAGTAGGGGTGGTGAGATGTGACAAATTGCTATTTTCTAATTTACATATATTCATTTATTTATTAAATTCACCTTTTGTAAATACAAACTAACAAAAAGTTATATCAACAAAGTGGTTTGGATGATCAGATGTTTGAATTTATTGAGATTCAATATAGACATACCCAACACTATTGGGCATAATTGTTGAGTACCAACATTTTGTTGTGACAGAATTAGACACATCTATATCAACATCTATGTAGATGTGTGGCCATAATGATGTACCTATTAGATCCATAGGATCTAAGGGTGGAAGATGGATACTTGATTTGCTAGGAGCCATGTATCCTAATGCCATTGACGGTACATATATCATCTTAGCTAGCTTCTATGGTGCTTGGCAGTTCATGTTGCCCATTTGAGCCAGCATCTACAATGCTGTTAAAGCCAACCACTAGTTTGCAAGTCATTGTCACACTAAGAGACAATAATGATATCTTAAATTAGTGAGTTCTTGGAGGTGGTTGTTAGTGTATGCTCTAAATTCAATCGGATTAAATGCTATGTATGTATACATTCTATGAATACAAATCAAATAAAATAGTTTCTTTATCTATCTAGATGTCCTTTATTATATATTTGATATATTTATCTGTGAGATAAAGTTCAAAAGAATGTGAACCGTGCATATAAAATTTGTAATAGAGATTAAAAATTGTGAAATCTAAATTGCACGTTATGGTTCGATTCTTTAACATTTTCTAGTCGATGTGTAGATGGGATTGGACACTATGGAACACGTGAGATTGGCATACATTGCATATCCTTACCCTTGTGGTGAGCAGCTGATCTTGCAAGCCGAAGTATGAAGATACTTGGATATGTGTGTCGATGCTGTTATTGTAACGATGCATTGGATGACCCACACAGAGATCCCATATGGATATTCTATATAGTGTCAATGGTTGATATCTGATGACGGTTGTGTGAGTGATCCTTTGATTTGAGGTATTCACTACACCTCATGTGTGAAATGCCATCCTTTGATGATATACAAACGTCGCTCTAACCATAAGTGACAAATATGGTGATGGTTGAATATGACATGAAACATATGAAGGTAATGATTGACCAAGATAGAATTTGTCTTCCTTAATATAGAGATGATTATATCCCATGGTCACTTGATGGATTGATTCGACTTAAAATCATTGCAAGATTGAGTTGAAATCCAAAATGGTTTCGAGTTCTAATTCATATGAGTCAGTCTTTCTTGAGATCAAGTAAACAAGATCAGTTACAGGTTTGACACTTTCCATGCCATTGACTGATCTGGGATATGTGACAACTGGATTGAATCGTACGGTAATCGATCATGGATAGGTGATGTCGATAACCATATCGGCATAACTCTATGATACTTGGGTAATCATGATGCTTTGCTAGAGGCCACTCATGATTTACAGTTATGAATAGGTTGACCAAGTCAAAGGGCTGACTAGGTCAACATCTGGGTCAGATTGATTCATGGTTGTTGCCAATGTGTCAGAGGCCCAATGGGTCACACACATTAAGGAGTTTTTGGATGAGTTAAAATGAAAATTAAATTGGACTTAATTTATATTAGATGATCACTTTCCCAAATCAATTAGGATTGGGTTTGATCCAATCTTAATAGGAATTGAATTGATTTGGATTGATGAATAAAGATTCATCATAGAGGAATGATTTTTTCACTTTGCATATGATGTACATATGATGCACATCTGAATGCATGATGGATGGCCATGATTGGACACTCAATTGGATGTGGTCCATATGATGGATGGATTAAATTAATTTGGGTGTGATTCAATTAGGGAATTATGATTAAATTGGGTCCATATAATGCACCTAATGCTGAAACCGCATAGTACCCAAATTAATTACCTGGATTGAGCCACGTGGCACATGGATTCATGCCCATCTGATAGGCATGATCCATAACCACATGATGGAGGAGGACATGCCCAAGAGTTGAACGTGAGATTACGTGGATATGAGATCATATGGTTAGGATTTGGTTAGCTTGTTCAAACAAGACAATATATAATAATATCCTAACAAACTTTGTTATATGAACAAATTTGAATTCAGATTTGATATGAATTTTAAATATAATGTGTGAAATTAAAATTAGATTAAATTTGAATTAGCTAACATGAAAATCTGATTGGTTTTATCAAAAACTAATTTAGTTGCATAGTTTCTAGAAACTGCCATGTGCTGAATTTTGATTGGCTAAATTTAAACTCCCAACAACTTTGCAACCAAGTTTGATTTTGAGAACTAATTTTATTTGATATTTGACTAGTTGAACGTGTCTTATTAAAGCCTCATACCATATCGATGGCCAAAGAAAAATTTTGAATAAAAAGATTCCTTAAAATTTGGCCATTCAACAAACGATCACCTAAGATAAATTCTGCTTCATGCCAAGAAGCCTCACACGTCTCCTCCTCTTTCTTCCATGCCCAAGACTTCAGATTCTTCCTTCCTAAGAGTTCTTGATCTGATCTTGAACTCTCATTTCATTCTTTTCTTGATTTGAGAAAGCAAAAGGCAAGAAAGAGATGCTAGCACCCCTCTGCCAAAAGGTTGTCAACCAATTCTAGAAGGACTTCATCTAAGGACTCTGTGTGGATCGTTGGAGGCCGCACACTTAGGCAGCTTGTGGTAGCGAGGATTTTGGCTTTATCAGCATACTCCATCGATAAAGAATATAGGTACAAGTTCATTTCATATATGCATACCAAATTTGATTATCTGATTTGTCCCTTCAGGGATCCTGGCCCTAAGGGATTCTGATTTCGCTGCATAAAACTTGGATTTAATCCATGTTTTCAACCCTCAAATCCTATCAAATGGTATCAGAGCCTCCATGAGGGTTTCAATTCAGATAACTGAAGTTTGAAATGAAATCCTGTGTATAAATCATCATATAGATAAAAGCTAAATTTTTGCATGTGATGTAGTATTCAAATTTTATCGTATGATGATGATAAAATAGATATGAAACTTAATCATTTAATGATATGTACGTGATATCAGATATAAAGGTTTATTATATAATAATAAATAGTAATTAATTTAGATTTAATCATATCATATGTCATGTTAAAATAATAATTATTATTTATGCATAATAGATACTATGTGCTGAAATCCTAGAAATCATGTTTAGGATTTAATTTTGACATGATTATTGACATGATTAAGATCTGAAATTGATATGATGATGAACAGTAATCATAGAAAACTTGTTTTTCTGAAATTTAGATCATGATAAGATCGTGATTAAATATAATCATTTAGAATCTAAATTGAAATTTGAATTTTGAATTTGGAACTTGAATCTTGAAATTTCAAATTTCAAATTTGAATATAAAATCTTATCATGACAGGAATCATTTAGGATTTGTTAGAGACATTAGGATTTACATGGAATGTGAAACCGACTTGTCATAACATGTAATTAAATAATAAGAAAATTTGAAACTTAAAATTTAAATTTTTTGAAATTTGAATTAAGAATTCTTATCATAATATCCTAACAAGATCACTATCTTAACTTATCATAAACTATAATAGATGGTAATGATTTAGGAAACTTAAAATTAACCACATCATTACTTGATCTTATGATCCCAAAATTGGTCGAATCAATTGGGTTTAACTACATTAGTGTCTAAGAAAAGTATGATTATGATTTTTAATTGCTTCATTGCTGCCTAGGAAAATCCATTCAATAGGATCGAAGGATATTCTAAATAGGACCCCATTGATCAGCTGATCTAGCCATTATTAAGGAAATCTCTTAATTGATTAGATCAATAAGGTTAATCAGGATGGTAACAATTGATTTGTTCATATGATTAGGGTTTCTAAATTAGATAGTAGTCAGGAATCCTAATTTAGTTAGGAGTCTCAATCATAAGATTTGATCTTATGAACTTTAAGTTAATAAAGATTAATCTAAAATCTACATATATGATATGTAACCTAGAATAGTATAAATGTTGTACATGCATGATGGGATCTAGATGCGCTAAATCCTCCACGAATATTAAGTCATTAGCCTTCCATTGTTCACATGATATAAAATCATTAGATCATGAGATTTATCATGCCAAAGCCGAGGTCAAGTGTACTTATGAGGAGTTGATTGTGGAATATGGGTTGACTTAATTAGATTAGCTAGCATAATTGGCCAAAGTCAGGGCCAGTTTAATCTAAAGGCAAACTTTAGGGTGATTACATATGGATATGATTGACAAGGCAATGTTCCCTAAATGATCTAGGAGTCACATTAGATGTGATTGATGATAATCTATCAAATTTGGCTTATCAAGATTTATTGTGCCAAAGCCAAGGTCAAGGTAGGATCCTAGTCCACTAAAGAAATTGAATGCCAATTTCTCGAGATTAATAGAGAGGGCTATTAACCTTGATAAAATAGTGAAAGAAACCAACTTAATTAAAAATCTTAAAATTATCATATTAAGTCGGTGATTAGTATTCATAGCAATTGACTCGTTCTATTTTCTATGTAGGTTATCAGAGAAACCATGAGTGTAAACATCAACCTTAGGAGTATCTTAGAATCCAACAAATTGACTAGACTCAACTTTCCTGATTGGCTTAGGAATGTAAGAATCATTCTTCGATCCAAAAAAATTATTTTTGTCCTAGATGAGGATGCACCGAAGGTTCCACCAGCAAATGCTATGACTGAGGTTCATGTGGCATACAACTAGTATAAAGATGATGAGAAAATGACCATATGTTTGATATTGGCCTCGATGTCACCCGATCTTCAAAAGCAACATGAGCATATGAATGCTCAGAAGATTTTGATGCACCTGCAAGAGTTGTTTGGTGTACAGTCTCGCCATGAGAGGTTTCAAACCTCTAAAGAACTGTTTCTGTACAAAATGATTTAGGGTTCATCAGTGGGTGCCCACGTGCTGAAAATAATCAATCTGATTGAGAAGTTGGCATGATTGGATTTATGATGGATCATGAATTGAGTGTTGACTTGGTTTTACAATCACTACCTCTCAACTATTCATCGTTTGTTCTTAATTTCAACATGAACAAGCTAGAGGCGTCTCTACCTGAGCTCGCGAATATGCTGACGAATGTTGAGTCAATATTAAGAAAGAAAAGGGGTAGGTTATGGTCATGGAGTCTTCTGGCACTTACAAGAAGCGGCCAAAGAAAAATAAGACTCAAAAGACTAAGGTGACTAAACCAAATAAGGGCATTAAGAAAAATAAAGTAGCCAAGAGGAAGTATCACTTCTGTGGTAAGGATGGGCACTGGAAGCGAAACTGTAGGCTTATCTGGCTAGCCTAAAAGAAAAGAAGCATACAAATGCTTCTACATTAGGTATATTTATGATTGAGATGTTTTCTTCTGTTACTTCTTATTCCACTTGGGTATTGGATACCGGTTGTGGATCTCATATTTGTATTAATATGTAGATGATAAGAAGCAGTAGAAAGCTGAAGAAAGATGAAGTGATCCTCCACATGAAAATTGAAGCAAAGTTTGCTGCTTTAGCCATAGGATTTTGTTCTTTATCTTTGCCCACTGGGCTTGTAATGGATCTTAGTAATTGTTACTATGTTCCAAACATAACAAAGAATATATTTTCGTTTCATGCCTTGTAAATGATGAATATTCATTTGAAATTGAAAATAAAGAAATTTTAATTTTTAAAAATAAAATGTTATTTGGTTCTCTTGAAATGTTCAACGGAATTTATGTTTCAAACTTTCAAAGCCCTGTTCTCAATATAGAAACTAAGAAATTAAAATCAAATCATTCTAAGAACTCGTACTTATAGCACTGTCATTTAGGCCATGTAAATGAAACACATTTAACCAAGTTACATAAGGATGACTACTTGGACTCATTCGATTGGAAATCGTTTGAGGAATGAGTTATGCTTACATGGCAAAATGACTAAGTCACCTTTTACTAAAAATGGTGAGCGAGCGACTGAATCTTTAAAACTAGTACATTCAAATGTATGTGGTCCTATCAATATTCAGGCCATAAGAGGTTTTTCTTACTTCATCATATTCATAGATGACCATAGTAGGTATGGTCACGTATATCTGATGAAGCATAAATCTAAGACTTTGAAAAGTTCAAAGATTTCAGATTTGAGATAGAAAAACAAAGTGGCAAAAGTATTAAGATACTTCGATCAGATCAAAGTAGGGAATACTTAAGCCATGAGTTCTTAGAATATTTGAAGAAGAATGAGATTTTCTCTCAGTGGACTTCTCTTGGTATGCCACAGCATAATGATGTATTAGAAAGAAGGAATCACATATTATTAGATATGGTGCGATCAATGATGAGCCTTTCAAACCTTCCAAAAATGTTTTGGGGTTATGCGTTACACACAGCCGAATACACTCTAAACTGAGTTTCGTCTAAGTTGGTTAATTCCACTCCCTATAAGATATGATATGAAAAGAAACTATCCCTTAGTCATATAAGGATTTGTGGTTACTATGTTTTTGTAAAGCGTAATAAATCAGACAAGCTTGGAGCTAGATTCGTAAGTGTAATTATGTGGGGTATCCTAAAGAAACAAAAGGATACTACTTCTATCATCCACTCGAGCAAAAGGTTTTTGTCTCGAGGTATGCCATATTTCTAGAGAATGAGATTTTTCTAAAAAAGAACAGTGGGAGAAATATTGAGTTTAGTGAAGCTCAAGAACCATAAATTGACTCAGATCGATTAGATGACATGAAGCAAATGTCAAATGCAGTGGGAGTTGAGCAGGAGACTCAACTCACATTCAGGCAACATTTGTGTAAGCCCCTACTAGGAGATATGGAGCAACAGGTAGCTCCAAGTATACATCAACTATGTAGGACACGTCATATTCTTAAGAAATATGGATTTCTTATAGAAGATGCTGAGCCTACTAACTACGAGGAGGCAATATGTGACATTGACTCCAAGAGATGGCTTGAAACCATAAATCTGAAATGGATTCCATGTACGATGACCAGGTATGGACGTTGGTTGATCCACCTGAAGAGGTAAAACCCATTGGGTACAAATGAATTTTCAAGAAGAAGATCAACATGGATGGTAATGTGATTACCTATAAGGCAAGGCTAGTCGCAAAAGGTTACAAGCAAAGGCAAGGTGTTAACTTTGATGAAACCTTTTTTTTCTATAGCCATGCTTAAGTCTATAAGGATTTTGCTTGCGATTGCAGTCTATTACGATTATGAGATATGGAAAATGGATGTCAAGACCGCATTTCTAAATGATGATTTAGTGGAGGATGTGTATATAACATAATTTGAGGGTTTTGAGTTCATTGATTCTCAAAAGGTATGCAAGCTGCAAAGGTCCATTTATGGACTTAAGCAAGCCTCTAGAAGCTGGAACATCCATTTTGTTGAAACAATCAAAGAGTTTGATTTTATCAAAAATAAGGATAATCCATGTGTGTATAAGAAGGTTAGTGGGAGTGTTGTTATTTTCTTGATATTATATGTAGATGACATATTATTGATAGAAAATAATGTATTCTTATTACAAGAAGTGAAGGATTGGTTGTCCGATAAATTCTCCATGAAAGATTTGGGAGAAGCAGCTACATACTGGGTATTAAGATCTATAAAGATAGATTTAAGAGGTTGCTTGGATTGTTCCAATCAACGTACATAGATAAAGTGCTAAAATGGTTTAGCATGAAAGAATTCAAGAAGGGATTCCTGTCAGTGTCGCATAGGGTGAATCTCTCCAAGGACATAAGTTTTAAGACCCAAGAGAAGAGAGAGCACATGGATAAGATTCTGTACGTCTCAGTAATCAGATCCATCATGTATGCGATGCTATGTACGAGATCTGATGTTTCTTATGCTTTAAGCATCACTAGTAGATACTAGGCAAACCTTGATGAGAAACATTGGATGGCCGTTAAGAATATCCTTAAGTACTTACGAAGGACTAAGGATATATTCTTGGTTTATGAAGGACCCAAACTCTTAGTTCTGGATTATACAGATTCTAGTTTTTAGTATGATAAAGATGATTATAAATCTCAATTAGGCTATGTCTTTATACTTAATGATGGTACAGTCAGCTGAAAGAGTTCCAAGTAGAAGAGACTGCCGACTCTACAATCGAAGCCACGTACATCTCAGCATCAGATGCAGTCAAAGAAGTGGTTTGGATCAAGAAGTTCATCACTAAACTTAGTATGATTCCGAGCATTGCTGATCTAGTATACTTGTATTGCGACAATAATAAAGCTATTGCGCAAGCTAAGGAGCCAAGGTCTCATCAGAGGTCCAAACATGTACTTAGGAGATACCATGTAATTAGAGAGATTATTGGTAGAAATGATGTAAAAATAGAACGAGTTCCCACTAAGGATAATGTAGCTAATCTGCTCACTAAAGCCCTGCCGCAGCAGAAACATAATAGTCATATTAAGTCACTTGGTATTAGATCATGGGTGATTGGCTCTAGTGCAAATAGGAGATTGTTAGTGTATGCCCTAAATCCAATTGGATTGAATACTATGTGTGTATACATTCTATGAATACAAATTAAATAAAATGGTTTCTTTATCTATCCAGATGTTTTTATTATATATTTGATATATTTGTCTGTAAGATAAAGCCCAAAAGAATGTGAATCGTGCATATGAAATTTATAATAGAGATTAAAGACTGTGAGATCCAAATTGCACGTTATGGTTTGAATTTTTAAATTTTTCTAGTCGATGTGTAGATGAAACTGGACACCATCGAACACCGTGAGACTGGCATACATTGCATATCTTCACCCTTATGGTGAGCAGTTGATCTCGCAAGCTGAAGTATGGAGATACTTGGATAGGTATGTGGATGCTCGTTATTGTAACGATGCATTGAATGATCCACACAGAGATCCCATATGGATATTCTATATAGTGTCAATGGTTAATTTCTGATGATGGTTATGCGAGTGATCCTTTGACTTAAGATATTCACTGCACCTCATGTATGGAATGACATACTTTGACGATATATAAATATTGCTCTAACTATGAGTGGCAAATATGGTGATGATTGGGTATGACATGAAACACATGAAGGTGATAATTGACCAAGATAGAATTTGTCTTTCTTAATATAGAGAGGGTTATATCCTACGGCCACTTGATGGATTGATTAGACTGAAAATCCTTGCAAGGTTGAGTTAAAATCTGAAATGATTTTGGAGTTCTAATTCATATGAGTTAGTCTTTCCTGAGATCAAGTAAACAAGATTAGTTACAGAGTTGACACTTTCCATGCCACTGACTGATCTGGGATATGTGATGACTAGATTGAATCGTACGGTAACCGATCATGGACAGGTAATGTCGATAACTACGTTGGTATAACTTTACGATACTTGGGTAATTTTGATGCTTTGCTAGAGGCCACTCATGATTTACAATTATGAATAGGTTGACCTAGTCAAAGGGCTGATTGGTTAACATCTAGGTCAGATTGATTCATGATTGTTGCCAATGTGTTCGGGAGCCCAATGGGTCACACACATTAAGGAGTTTTTTGGATGAGTTAAAATAAAAATTAAGTTGGACTTAATTTAGATTAGATGACCACTTTCCAAGTCAATTAGGATTGGGTTTGACCCAATCTTAATAGGAATTGAATTGATTTGATTGATGAATAAAGATTCATCATAGAGGAAAGATTTTTTCACTTTGCATATGATATACATATGATGCACATCTAAAATGCATGATGGATGGCCATGATTGGACACTCAATTAGATGTGGTCCATGTGATGGATGGCTTAAATTAATTTGGATGTGATCCAATTAGAGAATTATGATTAAATTGGGTCCATATGATGCACCCAATGTTGAAACCATATAGCACCCAAATTAATGGCCTAAATTGAGCCACTTGGCACATGGATTCATGCCCATATGATGGTCGTGATCTATAATCATGTGATGAAGGAGGACATGCCCAAGAGTTGAACGTGAGATTATGTGGATATGAGATCATATGGTTAGGATTTGGTTAGCTTGTTCAAATAAGACAATGTATAACACTATCCTAACAAACTTTATTATATGAATAAATTTGAATTCATATTTGATCTGAATTTCAAATGTGATGTATTGAATTCAAATTGGATTAAATTTGAATTCAAAAACATGAAAATCTGATTAGTTTTATCAACAACTAATTTAGTTGCATAGTTTCTAGAAACTACTATGTGCTGAATTTTGATTGGCTAAAATTTAAACTCCCACAACTTTGCAACTAAGTTTGATCTTGAGAAACTAATTTTATCTGATATTTTGCTGGTTGAACGTGGCTTATTAAAGCCTTATACCATATCAGATGGCCGAAGAAAAATTTTGAATAAAAATGATTCCTTAATTCAACAAACGACCGCCTAAGATAAATTATGCTTCACGGTAAGAAGCCTTACAAGTCTCCTCCTCTTTCTTCCATGCAGATTCTTCCTTCCTAAGAGTTCTTGATCTGATCTTGAACTCTCGTTCCATTCTTTTCTTGATTTGAAAAAGCAAGAAGACAAGAAAGAGACGCTAGCACCCCTTTACCAAAAGGTTGTCAACCAATCCTAGGACGACTTCGTCCAAGGACTCTGTATGGATCACTGTTGGAGGCCGCACACTTGGGCGGCTTGTGGTAGCGAGGATTTCGGCTTCAATAGCATACTTCATCGGTAAAGAACACATGTACAAGTTCATTTCACATATGCATACCAAATTTGGTTATCTGAGTTGTCCCTTTAGGGATCCTGGCCCTAAGGGATTTTGATTCCACTGCATGAAACTTGGATTTGATCCATATTTTCAACCCTCAAATCCAATCAAATCCCATCAGTGGTAATGGTACAAGAGGATAAGCATGTCCAATAACCTACATTTAGATAGGATAGAGGATGATGGTACAATAAGAGTTTGGAAGGAGCATATGCAATTGGCTACCCTCCACTATTAGTGCTACCATCGGACAAGGATGTATCGTAAATTATTTAGGCCTATCTATGCATGAGGTTGAGGTATAAGAGGAGGCTACCGGCATGCAGTACCTAACCATTCATATATTCCTATTGGCGACCGATGATGTAGTCACCATTTATGTATGTATCCTGAGCAACTTTTTATCTATGTATATATACCACTATTTAATTTAAATATACCATTCTTTGAGGTCCAACAAAAGTTTAATGCAATTTCAATTGAGAGTATTCTATGTGCTTGAATTTGAAATATTTAACTTAATAAACTTTCTCATTGGAGATAATTTTTTTATCGATTTTAGTTGAACTAAAGTTGGTCACTATAATTTAAGGATAGGAAAAAAACAACTAAGTTCTTGGCTTGATAAGGTAGAGACAATAAATTGTCACTTGGATTGATAATTTGAAAGTTGTCATTTGAAGTAATAATCAATTGTGTGTGTCAATTTTGAATTGAAGTAGGAAAAAAATTTGTTAACTTCAGCTGAATCAAAGTTGGCAAACCCTTTGTTGACTTTAGTTCAGAATGCGAAAAAAAAAACAAATTCAATTGAAATAATAATTTTAAACACAATCAAATTATTAATCCAATTCATGATTTTGGCCTTGCCCATTGGCATTCCATATGGTGGAAATCACATTGGCTTGAAAAATAGTTTTAGAATCACATTAATTTAAAAAATTATTTTTAAAAAATCTAAAAGTATACAATAGCTTTCCCAACACTTAGAAATGCCCATCATTTAATATATTTTTCCCAATACTTACAAATGCCAGCCACCTAAAGTAATAAATGATTGCATTTCTAAATGCTACAAAATATAGTTAATATTTAAATAAAATTACTGACAGCTTTTTCAATCGATCCCTTGTAGTTAGGAAAAGGCTTAGATGAGTTGAGTTGAGTTTACTGATGACGTTTTCAATTAGATAAATGTTGGCACAAAGTCATATGATTCATGAAGTTCAGCAAATATTTATATAAAATGCCATTTGAAGTATGCAATCCTATACATTTCCAAAACATAATCCCTAATGGATTGCCTGGAATCCTATTAGTGGAGCTGCATACCACTCAAATTGCAAGTGTAGGTTAGCTTGATCGCATATTTGAATGCTAACAATTCTAATTACATGATAAGTTAAGTTCCTCCTTGGATTGCAACCCAAGTCTATTTTATGGTAATTCAAATTATGACCAAAATGGCTGCAGAAATGTTGCAGCCATTTAAGTTGGTATTTAAAAAAAAAAAAAAACAAAACTTTCATCCTTCTCTCTTTTCCCTTGCCTCTTGCATTCTCTTTTAGGGTCTCTCTTCATTGCTACCTTATTGCCACCATTAATCTTAACATCACTAATGGAAAACTCTTTGTGCACCGCCTCCGGTGCACAAAGAGTTGCAACGAACGCATGCATTGGCTGCGTGCTCATGCAAGCGTATTGGCCACGTTCCTGTGAAAACGCATTGGCCACACGCCCATTCAAGCACGCATGCCACGATCCATTAGGCCGCGGCACGCGTCATACGCGCGCTCGTACGGGCATGCGCATTGACACGCGCTCGCACAGGTGTACAGCCAATGCGCACGCCCGTTGCACTTCTTTGTGCACCGAAGGCGATGCACAAAGACTTTTTCCATCACTAATTTTAAAACCTTTGGATGGCCATGACCGCCTCATTCACCTCAAATTTTATTATGCTATCCTTTGTGTGAGTGCGCATCAATGCGCACGCCCATTGTATCTCTTTGTGCATCGAAGATGGTACACAAAGACTTTTTTCATCACTAATTCTAAAACCTTTGGATGGCCCACGACCACCTCATTCACCTTAAATTTTATTGTGCTATCCTTCTCCTCTACTTTGCCTTCACTTTTATCATCACCTGCTTAACTTGCTATACTCTCTTCCACCTTTTTTTTTTTTTTGGCTTCCTTAATGCAGCCACACCATTTACTCTTTTATCTTAAGCATCTAAATTTGCATTCAAGCCCTTCTGGCTTTAATACTGACCTCTTTAACTACATTATTTTTTATCTTCACATACACACATCTATCTATCTATCTGTGTGCTTGTCTGTATAAGTGTTTCAAAATATTATCAAAATGCTTGTAAAAGATTCATTCTTTTTTAAAAATAAAATATAAATTATTATTTTATAATTTAAGCATTATCAAATTGTGTTTGTACGGTTTCAAATGTCATACTAACTCTTATGTGTTTTAAGTTTTATTAAATTACGCTCATATAGTTTAATATGTTACATATAATAACTATATATTTTAAATACCATCAAATTATGCTCAAATGATAGTTTGGGCAAGCTTGAATAAGTTTAAAATATATGAAGGATTAACCCTAACATTTCAAACCATATGAATGTAGTTTGGTAATATTTAAAATATATAATAATTAAGTATAATATATCAAAATATATCGATATAATTTTATAAAATTAAAAATAAATAATATTTAAATAAAATATTTAAAATTATATGGGTATTATTTGATAATGCTTAATAAATAAGCTTCTTTATAAGTTTACTATTATGACTCATTAAGCTGCAATTAAATTGCAACGATGCTATTGGTTAAAATGCATATTATCTGATTTTTTTTTTTCAAAAATATGAATAGAGAAGGGACGGCACGTTTTTAATTTTTCTAGAGCCTTCTCCAATCTCCATGTGGTTGTCTGCAGAGCAGACAAATAGGGTCCGCATTCGCCATTCAAACATCTTCTCCAAGACCTAAACAAAATTCCGCCTCCTTCCACCTATATTCAATGGAAACCAAAAACTAAGGAAAGATCAACGCACCAAGATATTCTGCCCGTGGGTTCCTTTCTTCCTTTTCTCCTTTGCCCTCCTCCTCCATGCGTCCACCATTCCAGAGGCCATGGTAGGTCTCAGACTACGGAGCCTGAGATGGGCCACCCTCATCTCTGGAGCTCTGAACCTGGCCATCACTTCCGTGGGGTCCCTCCTCTTAGCTCTTGTCCTCCGCCGATGCGGCCGCAGAGAGGAAGCTCCTGTCGCCGCCGCTTCAGTCATTGCCGCTGTTAAGATCATTTCCATGGTCGGGACGGGGTTCGCCCAGCGAGTCACTGCCACGACGATCGCCAGCCGTTCGATCGGCGGAACTCTCAACGAGGACGACGAATTCCGGCGCCGGAGAAAGGTCGCGTTCACCCTTATTAGCGAATTCCTTTGTTTTATTATTATTATTATTATTATTATTTTAAAGTAAAAAAAATTATATATTATGAGGCTTGAAAAAAAAAAAAAAAAAAAGTCCAGCTGGACTTGGTTAGCCGGTTAGGGGTAGTTCACCTTTTCCTTTCTCTTGCTCGTCGGGCGTCACACCGAAATGTTCGGTGATCACGAACAAATGTTGACAGTCTGATCTTCTAGCATCCATCTACCTTATACGCGACTCACACGAGACTATTCCGTGGCGCCTTCCCCTTGTTAACGTCCCTCCCCTTCCTCCAAACCATGGCGGGATTCCGTCGAAAACGACGCCATTAATTTCGAATTTTACCTTCTCGTTCGGATCCCTACCTCTTCCTCAGCTGCCCGCCGTTGGGATCATGGCCGGGGAATTGGCAACGGAGAGGACCACGCTGCTCTCGAAGATTAGGACCGTGAGGTGTGTCTCGTTCATTTTGGGGGCCTGCAACGTTGGCTTGATCGTTTTGGGTGGGTTCCTGATGGTTTCCATCCCGCCGGGCTGCGCTGGCGGAGAAAAGCTCACGTTCGTTCTGGTTTCGCTCGTCGCTGCAGTTAGGCTCATGTACATGGGGGGAGCCGCAAGGGCGCAGCGGGCGACGGCCGCGGCAATCATCAGCCATGTCCTCGATAGTTCTGTCGATGTAGATGCAGTGATCCGGCTTGAGAGACGGGTACAGCTATATTTCCCCTATAGTACGATAACAAAGAAAAGAATAATAATAAAAAAAATCGCTCTGATCCCAATGTTGCACGTCTTATGTGAATTCTGTTTTAATTTAGCTATTCTCTATCAATGCAAATGTTGTTGGGCTTATGTCAATAATTATGATGATATCTTGCTTCTCATATTTATGCAAATGTTTTTGGGCTTATGTATGGTTATCCATGTTTCAACATGTTATCTTTTTTGAAAACAACTGATATCTTTCTTCTGATGGTGAATAGATGCGATATAAACGGTGGCTTTGGTGGACAAGGGTTGGAATGATGATCACGGCATTACAGTTTTTGGCGGCGCTTTATCTGATATGTGTTGTTGCCAAAGATTTTCTTTTAATCGAAATTCTAGCAAGTGCTTAGGTAGAGTACCATTATCAGTTTTACCCTACCAAATATTTGCTGGTCAGCTTCTACAAATAATGTCTGCTTCATTAAGAGATGTTACATTTGCAAGCTTGCTGCCTTTTTTTTTTTTTTTGTTGGATTAGTTGTTTTATGGCAGATAATACTGACTCAACTCAACTCAACTCATCTAAGCCTTTTCCCAACTACTAGCATCTAAAGCAATGTTTTCTATAAAATAAAATTATTAAACTGGTGATGAACTGAACATTGACCGTGTGCTTCCTGGATATGTCAATCAGTTTACCCTTTTTAGTTAGTGAGATCAATTGCTGGCTCTTACGATGTACCATAGTGTCAGAATTTTGCTTAGCATATTGATGCATGCATTCTCTGTAGGAAGTGCAGAAACTAGGAAGTGTGGCTTTTCTTAGAATAACAATTGGTCATTGAATCTTTTAGGTAATATCACATTATGTAGAAGAAGATACTTTTCCTCAGAAAATGATTTGTGAAGCCCCTTATAAATTTAAATATTATTTTCATTAATTAATTTTATATTTCAAGGGAGCAGAGGTTTTTATGATAAATTACCATGAAGAGCTAATGGAGTTGGTTTTGTCATATTATTAAGTCAATAAGTAGAGTGTCCTATGAGAGAGGGACTTAAAAACAACGGACACTAGATGATGGGGCTAGGCCTATAACTGCTTAGGTGAAGGTGGCTTACCAGGATTTGAAAGGATTGACCCATGGGCATCAAATTCTGTAGGAATGAATGATAGAGAAGAATTCTAGATGAGATCTTTGTAGATGAGTATTCAAGTATTATGGATTATTGACTACAATGTGATACTCAACTCAACTCATCTAAGCCTTTTCCCAACTACATGAGGTTGGCTACATGAATCTACTTTCTCCACTCTGCTCTATTTAGGACTAAGTCGATACTCAAATTATAAATAGTCATATTTTTTTTAATTATTTCTGTATATATTAGTTTAGGTCTACCTCTATCATTACCATGGACTGTTAAAAGATTACTCTTTCTAATTAGAGCATCTAAAGGTCTTCGTTGTATATGCCCAAATCACCGTAATCGATTTTCTCTCATTTTATCTTCAATTGGGGCTACTCCTATTATTTCTCGTATATATTTATTTCTAATTCTATCCTTTAAAGTTTTACCACATATTCATCTTAACATGCATATTTCTGTTATACTTAATTTATTCATATATATTTTAGTATTTTTCAAAGCATAGCTGGTCTAATAGTGGTTTTATAAAATTTTTCTTTCAATTTTAATGGAATGCATTGATCATATAATACTTTCGAAGCACTCCTCCACTTAATCCATCCTTCTTTAACTCTATGATTCACATCTTCACCTATTTCACCTTCTTATTAGATAATTGATCCCAAATACCTAAATTTTTACTCCTTAGTATCTCTTGGCTTGCAATCTTCATTGTCTCTTCATTTGTATTCTATTTCCACTGAAATTACATTTCATGTATTTAGTTTTAGTTTTACTAATCTTAAAACCCTTAGATTCTAAAGCTTCTCTTCAAATCTTTAACGTAGCATTTACTGCAGATTTAGTTTCATCAATTAACACTATATCATCTGTAAATAACATACACCATGAGATATCATTTTGAATATTTTTAGTTAATCCATCCATAATTAATGCAAAAAGATACGGACTTAAGGCAGATCCTTAATGTAAACCTATAGTAATTGAAAGCTTACTAGTTTCTCCTATTGCTGTTTTAACAATAGCTATTACTTTATCATACATATCTTTTAGCAATTCTATGTACCTTTTGGTAACTCCTTTTTTTCTCTAAAACCCATCATATTATTTATCTAGATACTCTATCATATGCTTGCTCTAGGTACATAATTGCATAACTGCTCTCGTAGGCTATTTGCAACTTGTAAAGGTGCATATTGTGGGCCATTGTGCTTGCTTTCATCAATGTTTATTCGCCCCATATCAATATATGTCAACTCAATATAGATTGATTTGTGGAGATATATGCTTATACCTTACATTTAGGGGTGAGCATTAGTTAGGTTAGGTTGGGCCAGTTCCAGACCAAAACTAAAAACACGCAATCAAGATCAGTTCTAGGACTTTAGACCTAGATATGAATCAATCCTATCCTGAAACCCACCCAAAACCAACCCAATCAGATTGGGTTGGTACTTGAGAAGAACTTATTTTCATTATAGAATTAGTTAAAAGGTCGAGAGCCATCCTCAAAAAACTCAACTTTGATGAATATTACTTGATTTTTCTCTTTTTCTTTAGATAAACATTTGATGATATGTATAGTATGTCCAATAAATCACATCAAGAGTTTATAGAAGCAATCAAATTAACTTGATTTAAGGAGAGTTTTGCTTTTAATAATCATTAAAGACTATAGAAGAGAAAAATGGCATATATTTGAAATATACTTGAAATAATTAATCTGTCATCTTTTAATGCATATAATCATTTGTGCCATTAGAAGTAAAAGTCCAAATGACATATGTTTCTAACAATTATAACAAATACTTATAAAGTCACGAACACAATTCAAAAATTTTAAGTATTTATACATATCATATCAAATCAAATTAATTCCTAACGCACATCAAATATAAATATCAACGTCAAATTAAAATCTTCATGAAATGCAAAAATATGTACAATCCAACTAATAATCTGATGACAAACAAATAAATTCAACACAAACTTTCTTAATTGTGTTAAATAAAAAGATATATATAATATTTGTTGACTAATCTAATATTAAAAATCTTTAATAAAGATGGTAGATGACTCACAAGGTTTTCCTAAAGTCTCTAATTTGATTCCCAAGAATATCTTTTTTTTTTTAATTCTATGTTCGATTCTGCTGGATCGGTTCCAAGGTTTTGGACCTATAACCAACTCTATAAGCATTTAGAACCGAACCAACCTAATCCAATCAGATCGGGTTAGTACAATTCTTGGGTTATCCTAAACCATCGCTCACCCCTACCTAAATTCCTTCTTAAGCTTAGACCTTACCATAATGAAAAGCTTGTAATTCTATTCTAATGGTCTAGAATTCTTACTATAATTATTTTCTTTCCTTTTCTTATGAGGTTCAAGAAAATGAGGCAAGTATCCTTAGCCAAATATCCACCTCTAATATCTTGACTTTCCTGTGCCTTCACCTGAGAGCAGTTCTATGATGTCTAGTTTTTATTTACTGTCACCAATGTGCCTTAGCTCACCATCACATACACAAGAGATGGCCCTTTGCAATATTCCCAACATCTATGCAACTAGGTGCCTCAACTCTCGGGGCCATAACCTCAACTTGCACTTCAATATTTGGATACTTCGTCATCCTCTGCACTGTAGACCCACACTAGTATCTCAGTCCGTTAATCCAGCTCTACTTTTTTGAGTTTCTAGTCTCTTGAGATGCTTTGCCTCACAACTTTGCTTACAGTTCAAGTGCCTTAGTATTTTTTAGCACTCTTTGTGCTGAATTCCTTTTCTCGGTCACAAACTGGTAGATCACCTTCATAGCCTCTCATTTACTTGTGCCATTGATGAGCAAACCTTAATCATTCAGTATCAAGCACATTGCCTCTGCAACATGCTACCTGACTCTGACTCACTGACACCCTCAAAAAGTTAGACATCTAGTTACTTTAACGTAGATTTTGACACCTCTGTATATTCTGCAGTTGATATCCCCAAATCTATAGCAAACTATGCCTAAACACACTCTTATACTGAAGCCAAACAACTCCAACCCGGTAGCTTGTATACCAGAAGCCAACAACAAGCACAATAATAGATCATCATTTTAAGAAATCTTTTGTTTTGATGCCACTTGGTCATGGGGTGTGTTTTCACTGCTTAGATACCCATGCAGCATCCCAGCATACGGCACAACATGGCTAGCCCTCCTGAGTCACCTTGGACATATATATAAACGTGCAACAATCCAACCTCATAACGATGCATGAAACTCAATTCCTTACCCAACAACTTTGTCAAACTAAATGCAACCAATGCCCTCGAGTGTCTACAAGCATCTTGACACCTTGGGCCAACCACAAGGCTCATGCGCATCTTCATTCCATAATATAGACTCTTCCTAAGAGTGCTCCACAATTAAGCACATTTGTGTTGATATATGCCAAGTACTACTCACCTAAATGTCATGCTGCAAAGCAAAATACTCCCATGCGATGATAGATCTACTATGCTGCCAATTCACAAGCCACCATGTTGCCCTTTGAGAATACATATACCAAACTCACATGAAATGACCATGCAATGCCACTACGATTCATGAGACTAAGGGCAATTTTTTCTTCTCATGTTGCTCAATCAAACCACTAAAACATGTCCTGTAATTCCTCAGCGATGGCTGATTGTACATGCATGAACCATCCTAGTTTCCATTGTGCAAGAATTTTTACAAACACATGTCATGATCCTAGTCTTGCATTCTCAGTACACCTTCCTATTTATGTCCATACTACTCGACTATGTTCACGGCTTGTTCATACATTACCATGCGCTATTACAGCATCCAAGCTCCATGCCATACCTCCCAACATCCTTTGTCCATTCACTTGCTATCGGGTAGTTCCATGGCACTGTATCCATGTTTGTCCATTAAGTAAGCGTATTTGACCATCAATCCTTGTGCCACATTGTTCTTTCTTCAGCATGAACATATAGGCCATCCTCAATCCTTGGCCCAACTACAAGGTGCATAATCAGATTGATATTTGTTAAACCACACTTGTGCTTTATGGCCAATCAGCTCCCATGGATCCTTGCAAGATATTTGTTAAAAAAATGCTTGTTAATGTATGAACGTAGTTACATTTTTCTTTATAGTTTTTAAATTTTTATAATGAATTCTTAGGTTATTTCATTTTGCTTGAATAATGGGACTATGTATGGTAGGTTACTTAAGATTATGTAATGAACAAGTCAAACTGGTATTCACAGCAGATATCCAGATTGATCTACATCTAACATTTCTAAAGGTTAGTTAAAATCTATATTTATTTATTGCAAACATATATACAAGTAAAAACTATTTAAAAATATTCTATGTTTAAAAAATAAGATAAAGCATCCGTACTTGTTAGAATATTTTTACAGACTTGTAACTTTTCATCCCATCGAATGCCAAGTACTGGCATAATATGACATTACATGTAACTTAATGGCCTCTGATCTTCACAGATATGATGCATCATGACACTTCAAAAAACATATAAGTAAATAAGATATCATAGGATACAAGTAAAGTAACAAACAAATATTTTTACATGCATGTTAAAAAAATCCAGCAAAAATAATTAGTTATGTCAATAGCATATTTCATATTTTATATAACAATGTTCATTGTCACAAATTCTAAGATTAATCAGTCAACAACATCCATCATGTTGTTCATCAAAAATTAACATTCATCAAAAAAGAGGAAAAAACTCCTCTTCTGACA
This sequence comes from Calamus simplicifolius, assembly GCA_900491605.1. Lineage (NCBI taxonomy): Eukaryota > Viridiplantae > Streptophyta > Magnoliopsida > Arecales > Arecaceae > Calamus > Calamus simplicifolius. The sequence continues at coordinate 1,036,950 of UESW01004170.1, read as the reverse complement.
TGGAAGATTTTTTTAATAATTTTTTTAAAAATAATTTCATGAAATAGGTTACCTTTGAAACTATTTATGGATATAGGGTGATTTTTGCCACCATGCCAGCATCCATGTTGGCATCACCAGGGTGTGGCAGTGACCCTGGATTTTTGAACGTATTAGAGAGTTTCTGACCCAAGAATGGGGATGGTTACTTGAAGTATCAAACACTTCTTGTGCCATATCCTATGTATGTTGGCATGGCCACAACATGTAAAATGGAGTATTTATCATCCATGCATCCAAGACCATTGACATAGGACATGTAATCTGAAAATCTTAGTGGGTCAAAGTCAGTTTTTCACCAAATATTTCTACTAAAATGGAAAAATTTTGCATTTTAGGTCACCAAAACCTTGGTTTAGTTAGAAGAACAATCAATTATGTTGAACCAATTTGAATAGCTGTAACATATAGTTGACATTTTAAGAATTTGATGACATGAAAATATAAAAGAAAACAATATTCTCATCAATGCATTGATTTTCCATGGGAAACTTCAAATTGCTGATGACCCTAACATGCAAAATGGATGCTTCCTTGATTGAGTCAATTGAACTTGGTTATCTAAAGTGATTGTGGGAGTGGTTTGGAAAGAACAATAGACGAAATATTACAACCTTAGAGTATCAAAAGTTGAATCTGTTGATATGCGACGTCTCATATTACAGTGCACTGGTCTCAGTGCAGGCTAATTGCTTAGTTGATGCAGCAAAATACCAAGTTATTGTATGTATCTTTCATCCATGCATTTTGCTAGAACTCATTGTTGAACACTCTCTAGAAAAATCTAAGATAATATTGATTTCCTTGAAAGATTTTTCTCTTCTGAAATCATCTCCATGACCCAAAAAAACAGAATGAATATTCAAAAGGTTGCATGCATCAAGGTTCGCAATCTTGGTACCAGACCCTATACTAGTACCATGCTGGCATAATTTTAGTGTACGGTCAGTTTGATGTACCAATACTTGGTATGCTCCTCATATTGTGAACCAGATTGGTACTAATATGGTATGATAGAGGGCAGTATGCACTGATATGATGAACCTTGACATGCAATGACTTCCAAGAAAAGGTAAAAAAAATGGTTAAATACAATACAATTATTACTTGGAGAATTCATATACTTGGGATGATTGAATTGGCATTTAATATTTTTAAGATTAGAAGAACATTTTAAATGGTGGTAGTCAACAATTTTCAGACCTACCATCACATGATTCATCAAGCAGCGAAGAAAGCACAAACAAGATGCATTCACCTTCAAAAAAAGGAGAGGAGTTCCTAAACTTGAGTAATAATCTACTGAAATTTTGAGTGAGAGCAATCGGAGTTAACATTTATTGATAGCGTGTCATCTTAATGGATTAATTAGCATTTGGGGGCGTGCATATGCGTGCAAGCATGCGCATCACACACTGTGTGTGCATGTGCACTGCTTTTTGTATGGATGCTCATCTGGCATATGTGCATCACATACACACCTCTAACCAGTATTTACATTGACAGCAAGAACTAGTTTCAGTAAAATGAACAATTGTTGTTGTGAAAGATATCATCCTGCCAGCATCGGATATCTGAATGTGACTAAAAAGTAGATGGTGAGTGCAATTGTTGCTTGTATTCTCATAATGATCATAATTCTCATATTCAATATTAAGAAGGAAATAATCAAACTAACGTTATCTAGCATATGTAACATGTATAAAAGATGCTTAGGTTATCAATTTGGGACATAGACTTTGTTAAAGTCCATGATGGAACAATTTACCATTAAGCATGCGCTCTTTGGAATTTGGAAGTATATTCTTTTTGGTCGTCATAATAAATGAAATGATAATCAACTTCTATGTGCTTGTTTCTTTCATGCAACACTGTATGCTAGAATAATTATTGCTGCTTTATTGTCGCAGAACATCTTCATAGGCTTAAATATAGCAAAGCTTAACACTTGTAGTAGATCATTTACCAACATAAATTCATGTGTGGTATGAATCTTTGCCCTATATTCTATTTTTGCACTTGATTTTGCCACAATATTTTGTCTTTTCAACTTCTCCAGGAAATTAAATTTCCTCCCAAGGTGTGCATTGTATCCGGTACTAGAGCTTCTATCAATTGATGTACCTGCTCAATATGCATCTGTATAACCAACAACATTTGGATGGCCATACCATTCATTCCTCTTCTTGGAGCATCTTTAATGTGCCACAGGATTTGACATACATATTCCCAATGCATGGTTCTAGGAGGATGCATGAACTGGTCGACCACATTATCAGCAAACGTAATGTCTGGACAAGTGATGGTCAAATATATAAGCTTTTGCTCTAATCTTTCTAAATCCTTCATCCATCCACTCAATATTTGAATCCTTAGGCATGTCAGCTGGCCTTGGTCCTAAATTTACAGTCTCAGATAGCACATTTGTCCTGCATTCTTTTTTTTTTTTTTTTTGGGGGGGGGGGGGGGGGGGGGCGTGCAGGGGTAAATTTAAGGTATCTTTCGATTGAGCAACTTCAATCCCAAGAAATAGTATAGCTGTCCAAGATCCTTCATTTGGAAGACCCTTTTTTATATCCTTTATACAAGATATTATTCCAATGCAATCAGTACTGGTAACAATAATATCATCAATACTTAAACTAAGAATAGTGATACCAGATGCTTTTTCTATGCTCACATGGAATGATCAGAATGACATCTTTCAAATCCATATGTCACCATAACCTCACTGAATTTATCAAACCATGCTCCAGGAGATTATTTTAAACCATAAATTGCTTTCTTCAACCTGCATGCAATACCATGTTCCCCCTCCTATATTGCCTCTCCTATATGCCACCATGTAGAGAAGAATATCGTGAGTCTAGCTGGAAGAGAGGTCAATAAAACTTAACTGCTGCAGATAAAAGTAGATAAACAAAGTGTAATCTGGCCACTGGAGAGAGTTTTATTATAATCAATACTATATTGTTGAGTGCACCCCTTTGCCACTAGGCAGGCTTTGACTCTCTCAATTCTTCCATCTAGTAAATATTTCATAATGTAAATCCAATGATATCCAACAGTCTGCCTATCTGGAGGTAATTTGTTAAGCTCCCATATTTGTTGATTAGGAAGAGCTGCTATATCTTCATAGCCTTTCTCCAGTAAAGGTGAGCTAGGGCTTCATGATATGATTTTGGAAAGGCAAGAGATGAAGGTGAGAGGGAAAATTAACGATAAACAGTCAAGATATTAGCAAAAGAAACATGCTTATCAGTCAGATGCTTAGTACAGGACCTTTTTCCTTTGCAAAGAGCAACAAGAGAATTACCTTCTTGAATGCTTTGATTAAGTATTGGTTTGATACCTTGATGAAGATTCTAGTTCATGCTTGGACTGAGTCATTGGTCGTTGCACATCTTTCTTCCTGACATACACTTTGAGGTTTCTAGATTTTGGATTTAGTCTGACTTTAATAACAATGATATTATCTACAATCTGATTAGAAGACAAGAAATTATCTTCCAATATTTTACTATTATAATGTGTCCTCAAAAAAATTGATATCAGCACATATAAACTGTTGATTGTGGACAGGATCAAAGCACTTATGTCCTTTATGAACATGAGAATACCAAGAAAGATATATCTGGTAGCACAAGGAGAGAGCTTATCATGATCTGGTGCTAGATTACAAACAAAACAAGCACATCCAAATACATGAGGTTGAAGTATACATGGATCATTATTTGAAACAAGTTCAAGGTAGTGATTTATTTTCTAGGATAGATGATGGCATACAATTTATCAATCAACAGGCAGCCATCACAACATTTCCCAAGAATCTTTTAGGAACATTCATGTCATGCATCAAAGAGCAAGCAATTTCCAAGGTATGATGATGTTTCCTTTTGCTAAACCATTTTGTTGTGACATGTAAGCTATTGACATTTGATGATTTATACCATTTTCGGCACAATAATTTTGGAACTCTTTAGATAAATATTCTAAAGCACTATCAGAATGCAAAATATGAATTTCTTTGTCAAATGGAGAACCTGTGAAGCAATTGAAAATAGAGAAAACTTATGGCTTCTCTTTATTAAATATAACCTGGTCATTCTAGTACAACAGTCAACAAAGATAATAAAATACTTATGATTTGTCCTACAAGGAACTTTACCACTACCCCAGATGTCAGAATGATAAGAGAAGGAAAAGACTATTGTTGTTCCTAGGACAGAAAAGCTCTATGATACTTTTCTAATACACAAGCATCACACAAGCTTTGACGCTAAATTCAGTGAAGGAACTAAGGTTTAACTTCTCCCGAGATAGATTACCTAAACAACAATGCCATTGTAAGGAAGACATTCAAGCTTTGAGGCTCTGAGTAGTGCAACCTTAGTCTCATATCCACTGCCGGTTACCTTCTTTGTCTTGAGATCCAGAAAGGCACAAAAAGAATGTGACTGAACAGTTAAATAAATTTTTAAGTTTGCTAACAAACAATAAGCTGACAGGTAACTTGGGGACAAACAAAATAGATAAAAGTGTTAAGGAGAAAATTAATTGGACTGTCCCAGAACCTGACACAATGTATGAGGAACCATCAGTAGGAGTAACAGAGGTACTAGAAAATTAATTGGACTGTCCAAGAACCTGACACAATGTATGAGGAACCATCAGCAGGAGTAACAGAGGTACTAGATGTTGATTTATCAAATGATGTAAATATGGATTTCTCACCAATCACATGTTCGGATGCTCACTAGTCAATTACCCAAGAAGTAGAGCTTCCAGAGGAAAGAAGCAGTCTTTTTAATGAACTTGTATTCTTCATGAGTGAGAGTAGCTGAGTCTCCGCTAGGAATGACAAACTGTTGTATGGCATCAGATTAAGTAAACCATTGTGGTTTATCATCAACTCGAGTATAGAAATCTTACCGTATCCCCACATTTGTCAACAAAGTGGTTTGTTTGCCACAAAGCATACATGTTCACAGACCATGGCCTCTACCACAAGCTCCTCCTAAATCTTGACCACATCTACTGTTATTGACTCCATGTCCTCTACCTCTATCTCATCTACCAGCAGAAGAAATGAGAGCAGAATTAGCTAGCCTTAGCAAATGAGCATGCCCAAGAGTCTGATATAGCAAATGAGCATGACCACATCAACTTGTGGGAGCCTGTCATATACATTACTTAGAGTAGCTGATTACCAAAATCTGACCATCAATAGACTGACCAAGCCTTAAAAGAAATTTGGCTACTTGAAATTCCTCTCTTTCTTTCCTCTGCTGCTCAATATAATTAGATATGGGCTGATACAAATTCAACTCTTCCTACATTTCTTTCAATCAACTATAATGTTAGCTGAGTGATCTATCACCTTGCTGCAGTGAGAAAATATTTTCATACAACTGATAGATGTGTGATACTTTTTCGTCCAAAGAGAACATGTCACGGACGACATTCCATGTCTTTAGCTGTGTATAGGTTCATGACATCAGCACTGACTTGTGGATCCATGCTATTCCACTGCTGAGTCATTATCGCATTTTTATTAAACAATCAGTCCTCAAACTTAGCTGCTGATTTTCAGGTGGATCTACTAAAATATTATTTGGGCTGTCCTAAGCACCCAGGAATACCTTAACAGACTGCGCAAAGTAGATAATATCTCCCAATTAGTTTCGCAGCTGTAATCTGCATCCCTACAACTTTTAGAGAGGTATTGGTATAAGCTTGTTGTCTATTTTCACACACCTAAAGTAGATTGGGAAGATCATATGTAAATGAGGGCAAACTTCACTTTGCAGAATTAGCAAAGCAGATAGACAGACGATTTGCAGAACTTATAGAAACAAAGAGCAAACATCTTCAAGACACCAGAGACACCCTTCTTTTTATGTTTATGTTAAAAAGAAGGGCACAGATGAAACATGACAAGTACGATCAACCGTTGTGGTTGCTGCATACGTTCAGGAAAGAAGAGGAGAAACTATGTTCAGTTCTGGTTCCAGAAGAAAAAGAAATATGACCTGATTTTGTAGTCTTGTACAATAGACCATGGTGGACTGTTATCTGGAGACACTCTTCTTAAGAAGCTATGGCTCTGATACCACATCGAATTTAGATCTATATTTAGATCTATTTAATATGATTTTATCTAAGTCCAACCTTTCTGCTGTTCCTTCTTTAATTTGCATCTATATCCTTTAGCAAGTGGAAATCTGAAAAATCTTCTATTAATGGGTGAAGAAGAACGTACAAGAAAGAAAACAGAGAGAGAGAGAGAGAGAGAGAGAGAGAGAGAGAGAGAGAGAGAGAGAGAGATTATATGAGATCACTCTACCGGGTTGGATTTAATTAGGGCGAACACTAATAAGGGTACAAAAGGTTAAACTATCCTATATCAGTGTCAAACAGTAAAAGATAACAACTATGTTAAGATATTTAATAGGAAAACTTCCTAGATATATATTAGAAAGTTCTTTTCCAAAACTTCTACCAAATTATTAAAATTCAGACTTTTATGAATTTCTGGCAACCTTTTAATCAAATATTGAGGGGACTTTTTTATTCTCTTTATTCATTGAAATGTTTTCTACCCGTTAATTAATTCTCTATTCTTTAAAATGGTTATATGAAAACTTATGTAATTGTTACTACAGTTAATCTTTCTTTCATTTTGACTGAAACAAATGAATTGTACAATGATTAGTTTTAAATATTTACCTCTTTTATTTGATGACTGTAAACCATGCAGTATTGGACGTATTCTATTCAATTTGCATCCATGATAATGAACCTCTTTCTTTTGGTCCATGAGTTTTTGTAGTCCCTGCTTCTTTAATGTGGCATCTTTTCATGAAAAGAGCTTTTTGAAGTATTATCAATTCCTGACATGTAATACATTTGGTGATTGCCTAAATATTTATTCAGGGCATGATTCGGATGGTAAAAGCTGGAAGCACACCTTCCTGATTTGTTTTCTTGTCTTGGTGTGGGTAGTGGTTATCATTCAATGTTTTATGGGTTCTGATGTATTAAGATGGAGATCATTTTATTCGACTCATGATGCTGCATGGAAAGCTCATTATAGGGAGGTATTTGATCATGGCATTCGAGAAGTTTTGTGCTGTTTGGGACGTGTGAAATACCTGTATGGTTCTCTCTGCAATTTATTGACATTCAAAGTGGCCTCAATAATAGCTATTTGATCTTCTTATATAATTTCTTTTAGGACTGTTTTGGAAGAAGATGAAGTCTACTCTGTCGCAAGATTATTGGGTGATCTTGTGGCATACCGTGCATCAGGCACAGGACATCTGGAGCTCTTGGCAGGTTCATTTCTTTGGCAGTAACGATTTCATTTCTTATAATTGCAAAGCTTTTCTTTTTCCTCATTCTTCTGTTTTTCCACTGTACCATATGGAGCTGCATGAGACATTTCTCATGACTGTTATTCTTCTTTGTCATCTAATTTCATGACTAGAAAAAAGTAATCACATATGTTCTTGCATAGATTCTTCTGATGTCCTTATCTTAATAATGGTTAACTATGATACTTTTTAAAGCATATACAATCATTCTATAAAAAAGACCATCAGCTGCCCAAATTCTATGAATAATATGAGAACTAGTACTTACAATGGTTAACTATGATACTTTTATTCTTTTTCTATGAATAAAAGAAAACCTGGGAATACCAACCGGATCTGATAGTCAGGTTGGTTTGGTTCTGAGTCTTAATGCTTAATGGGGTCGTTTCTAGGTCTAGAATCCTAAGAATTGGTCATCTTTTTTTGGCTTTTTTTTTGGAAAAATATTGAATTTTTTGGCTTTTTTATTTTGGAAAAACATTGAAGAAAGGATAGAACTTGAGATATCATCTACTCGTTATGAGTTAACTAGTATCCCTACTAAAAGACCTTTAGCATTAGATTAGTCAATAAATATTGTATATCCTTTTTATTAAATGCAACTAAAAGAGAAAATTTAGTCATTAGAAAATCGTTTTCACCTTGGAACTGACCTGGAACTAAACCGATATGATTATGCAGTTTTGGGTTAGTGCTGAGGTAGGATCGTAGCATCAGTCTTGGTTAGGCTGGTTCTGAGTTTTGGCCTTGAACTAATTCAATCCGGCCCTTGCTTAGCCTAAGTTTAGATTTATAAAATGAGGGAACAAGATGGTGTAAAATCAGTTTCAATGATGAAAGAAAATTAGATTATCCTCTTTCCTCTCACGTTATTCATGTTTGTTTTTTCTGCAGTATAGTCAGCAGCATTTCAACTTTCATTTCATGATTGTTCTAACTTAATGACTTTTGCTGCCTTATTTCTCATATCTGGATTGTGCTGATCCATTGACATGTGTATGTATGTACTTGTGTACATACATATGCAACCTGCATACAGCGTTTCTGCAAATTTTGGGTTTTTTGTTGTGTTAAACACTTGGACACTTGGAACACTACCCTCCTTTGACACTTTTTGACGCTTCATACCTTCAAAATTGTGATGTATCGTCATTGTATGCCTAGTTTTGGCATTTCTATATGAAAATTTTTAGTTCTGACATAATAATCAACAACCATTTTCTCAAATTTCATAAACTCAAGGAGCACAAATGTACCTTATTATTTAATATATATGTATATACATATACCAATACAAGTTTACACATACAGAAAATATAGGCATCTTATTGTGTCCATTTTTCAGAAAACTTTCATATCAGATTGTTTGGGTCACTGGGGCACTTGACACCCATATATCATGTTAAGTAACATTTCATGTAGATGACTGTGCTGATATATCCTTTAGTTGTAATAGTTTTAACTGTATTTTATGCATTTGATATATGTTTGTTTTTGTTCAGGGCTAGCATTATTGCAGAAGCATAAACAATCTCCAATTTTATACAGTGAATTCGTGGAGGCACCCCAGACACAAATTCAAGAGGCTGCTGTTTTCCATCAGTTTGCAGAAGCAGCTTACACAGTTATGTCATGCAGAACTTTGAATATTATCATATGTTATACCATATATATTTTTATATATTTTTATGTTTTGGCTTGAATGCTGTCTTGGTGCAGGGACCACTGCTAGACTTCGGAAGGAATCCTGTAATGTTTCCATGTGCATGGCTTTCCAGACAAGGGGTCTTAACTCCCTGGACGCGTAACAGGTATATGGCTACTCCCTTTGCATATTTGCATGCAACATGAAGATTATATGTTTCTATAATTCGGATTCTTGGTGGTATCTAGATTGTTTGATGGCAGTCTCAATTCTGCTTTTAATGGTTGTGGGAGAGATGATAATGTCACAATCCAAACTACAGGTCCATGACCGGCATGAAAACTAAGATGAGTGGGACTCACCTTGGCTCATGTAAGCCTCAATTATATGTACATCTTTTGGGCTGTACAGGTAAAGCTCCACAATGATCATAGAGTCAGATCACAAGTAATTGCAGAGCTCTACATGTACAGCCCAAAATATGTACAAAAAGAAACATCTTCAACTTAGTCAGTGTAACCTAAAGGATATGATATATTGATTCTACCCAAGCCAAAACAGCTCCTTCGAAGGGATGTGACTTATCTACTGGATCAAGGGTCAGTTATAGGAAAAATATTGTGGGGAGTGAGTTGCACCCAGTGAATAGATGATAATAGATATAGCAAGTGAGGACGGTGCAACACTATTGATTAATTATATATATGTAACTCATAAAATGCTAAATCATGAGATTATCAAATTATAAATAGCAATGTATCACACCCTAGGTGTTGTCCATAGTGACCATTTTATAGGTTCAGCGATATCAGAAATAAAAGCATAGAAATAAACAATATACATATGCATACAATTATGCATATGAACCTATAGAAATGGTTGTGGTAATGGATGTTAGATAGAAGCTATTTGGAATTGCTAAGAATAGATGGCCTGAAAGCACAGGCAGATAGTTGAAAAGCCAAAATAGACTACTAGCAGCCATATCAGAAGTAGGCCACGTGTACAACCCCTCACATGAGAATAGTATCAATCCTACTAGCAAAGATATCCAGATATTAATTTAAGCATGTATCACATCATAATACAGAAAGCACTGATCAATTCATATAGGCTTCCATGATACAAAAGAGTTTAGATGATTATTAGTTGATCACAAACATATGGTCATAGGATGGAACTTAGGAAATTATTTAGAATGGCATAAGGTAATCTGAGTAAACATCAATCATTTATGAAAACATAAGGTCACCTAACAATATACAGTACTAAATATTCAGTAGTTTGTAAGGCATAAAGTTTTGTACAATACTTGTAGAACATTCATTTTATTCATCCATTCTGGTCCTCATCTCCTACTATAGACATTATGCCATATATTATAACATAATAGTTCATATCAGGAATAGGCGGCAGAAGAAGCTATGAACATGATTTTTATTTGAAGGTTAATTATATGCATATGCTCAAATTCTAGTGTTCAAAGATAAACTTAGTTTTGTACATACGTGAACATACCGAGGTAATCATATGTATATATTATTTTATGAAGAATTTATTATGTGAATCAACTAAACATGTTATAGGGATTATTATCTACTCACAGCCAACCATCAAAAGCCCCAAAAGAACCCAAGTCATATAATTTGTTTGGATTTCAAGTGGAAATGGATGGTAGAGCCCCCAAGGCGCTTTACAACCAGAATTAGCCACATATAGGAGAAGAGATTTTTGCACTATTAGAGCACAAAAACAAAGATTATACATTATCATAACGAAGTCCATGATTACACTCAAATCCTAGCTTGAATTCTAGCACAAAATAACAAAAAGCATAAAATCTTTTTAAAGCAAGGGGTCTTAACAGAATAAAAGTAAAGACCCTTAAAATTTTACCTTGATAGGTTTCGGATTGGAAAAAATTCAGGAACTACATGTTTAGGGGTGTAGAGTTGAGGCATGGAAGGGAAGAATGGTTGGAAAAGGGGAAAAGATGGAGAAATTTAAGTGAGGAAATGGCCATGGATGCTTAGAACCAGAGCTGAGGGGAGAGGGAGAAGAAAGAGAGCCATCCATTTAAAGAAAATGATGCTTGGTCGTTTTAAGTGGCACCAAAGGCTGTTCGAGTTTAGTTGATTGGGCGGTTGGTTAAACCATAGGTGCTAGGATTAAGTGACTATGTCAACTGACTAAGTTGCTTGGATTACATAGCTTACTTCCATTATGGGAATATCCCACATTTGAATTCGACAAAAATATCAGAAAAATCAAATTTTCTAAAGATAAAAAGTTAATACTCCCTTTCAAGAACAATTTCAAAAATTTCAAAAAATAGCAGTGTGGCCAATAACAAGTTTAAGTACTTCTATTTAGGATGAAAGTTTGAGAAAATCGATTTAGTTTAGGAATGATATGAAAATAAAATATCAAAAAAAATTATCTTAAAATGTAATTTGTAAGGCTTCGGTTATCACTTGGTTGAACTTATAGGTTTCTAAACAAAGACAAAATTACAGTTAGGGTCAACTTCATATTGACCTACATTGAATTGATTCAAAGTTCACTTTCATGGTATGATTAAGCTCACTATAATATTTTAAGGTCAAAACTTACCCTTTTCTTTCTCAAAGACTTTCTATACAAAGATAATTAGAAGGGCGTCTGTTATAAAAGAGAGTGTATAAATCCTCCAAGTATGTCACTATCAAAAAAGACAATACATGATTTGTATTTCATCTTAATTGTTCATGTAGTGAATTATAATGTCATGCACGTTCCCTCATGTCCAATATGAGTTTGACATAGTGCTCATGCATGCTAAGTTGAAATTATGATCTACAGTCTGGACTATGTAAAAATTATTGGTTTTAATTATATCAGAATATCTCATCTCCTTGGATCATCTTCATGTTGACAAATCATGTTCCATGCACAAATAGGATTTTCAACTTCTTTCTTTGGCATCATTTGATATTTATATTCTATTATTTCTAGGCGACCAGTGCTTGAAGGTGACAATTGGTGGAGAGGACATGCAGCGGCCTTCCTAAATTATGTTAATTTATCCCCAGAAGCTCTTCGGCAAGGGCGTGTTAGTCAGGTGAGCTGATATCTATTGTCATGCAGATGTTTGAACTTATATATGTTAACTTGAGGTTAATTTGGTTCCAACATGCATACAAGTTATGGATTCATTTTTGTACTTAATTTCACTATTGATGTGCCACCAATATGACTATCAATATTCCTTTCACTAGGGCTGAGAATGGATCAAATATGGATTGGATAAGTATTTCTTTATTCATATCCTTTTGTATTTAATGAATTTAGATGCAAATATGGATATTAGTTTGATGCAATATTCATATCTGTATTTCTTTTAAACAGATATACATAAATATCAGATATTGGAAGTACTAATGTAAATATGGATTACTAGTCAAATTAGTTAAACTTTGTGTCCATAAAATCGAAGATATCATTGAATATATAGATGTAAATAAAATCAGTAATATTTTAATTCGGCTATTTATATCTTGTGAAAGTTCTGGAGTGCTCCATAAGACTACAGAGGATTACAAATAGAACTGCAAATTTAGATATGGATCAGATAGTTGTCTATCCATATCCATATCCATTTTTCTTTGTTAGATATGAATATAAATATTATTTACATGCTCAAATTTTATATCTATATCTGGATAGATTTGGATATAAAAAGTAATTTGAATGGATATTATCCTGTCTACTTTCACCTCCTACCTTTCACTCCTAAAATGACTTGTCCTACATAGATCAGCTAGCTATATTGGCACTTGGATTTTTAGGGCATCCTATCAAATGATACTTCAATTCAAGTAATTTAATGAAGTATTAACTATACCAAGTGCTAAACAATATGAATGTAAGTGTGTGCATTAAAGTTTGCTGAACTGTTACTAGTACTTGTATTGGTTGGCAATTGATTCATTATGGTACTAGTTCAATATTGTACCAATACTCGATAAGATATGATGTACCAATTCCATATTGGAACATCTTAATTCAAATTTTTTTTTTCTAATTTTTTATTTTTCATTATGTTAAAGTTTTCATAGATAATTTTAAAAAGAATTGTGACTAAAATTCATATTTTCATATCCTTTTCAATTTTTTTAAAAAGTATGATGAATTACTTGATAAAATAGAGAATACAATGCATATTATACAAAATTTGTATTACAAGCAACTGAAAATGATTAGATCAAAAGTAATATAATAGAAATTACATTCCAGTATTTAGTTCCTCATTACATGTTCATATCATTTGTAGACATCAGGATTTTGATCATAATTTGGGCTTGAAATCTAATTCCAACTTAGATAATGACTCCCTCCTTGCATTCGATAATTGGCTCCTCATTAATAACCACCCTAATACTAATCTGATACTTCATACTAGAATGGTCATCAAATCTTAGTGAAGTTTGAGATAGCTAAATTTGATCTGTAACTAGTTGAGGTGATGGGGGATAGTAACTGCTCAAATACCATATCTGAGATGAAGGATAACTGTACGGATTAGCTTGATTGTCTAGAGTAAGCTCTAATGTATGATTCAGGTCCAGGTACATCCAAGAACCTTATCATCTTTGCTATATCATTCATAACAATAGAGTCATATCCTTACCCACCATTGGATCTCGACTCTAAGGAGTTTAATCCACTATTTAGAGCCCTTGCTCTGATGCTACTTGTTAGGCCTAGAACAACCCAAGAGGAAGAGGATATGATTGGATTTTACAAAACTTAAACTCAAAAACTAAGTGTTTAAAACAAGTCAAATAATTTAATATAAAGCATTCAAATAATTTAATATAAAGCATAAGTAAAATATAATATCTATGCATAAGATATATTGAGAAGGAAAATGAGAACTAATGCAAGGAAGTAAATATGCAAGAAAAATAAATGAGGCATAAAATTTATAATGGTTCGGCACCCCTTGCCTATATCTATTTCCGAGACACCTTCTTAAGATTTCCTCTATTGATCTTCTTAAATTGAGTGAGGACTAAATCCTCACATACTCCTTTTATCGGACTTAGGAGGAATCTTTACAATTCTTTTTTTTGGGCTAAAGATGAACCTAATCATTCTTTTTTCATGAGCTAAGAAGGAATCCAACACTCTCTTGTATAAGAGAAATAATAGAAGTACTCTCACAACAAAAGGAGATTTTTAATTGTAGCATTAAACTTGGGAAGGGAGAGTATAAACACTTAAGGCTTGAGAAACCCTTTTCTTAAGATTTTTTAATGATTTTTAATTCATTTTTCTATAAAAAAACAAGCATCAAACCTTCATTTCATAGGGTTTAGAAAATATAACTATTGGGGTTCAAGGGCAGCTCCAATGGTTTTTTGAAAATACGACCGTTGGTCTTTCAGAGCCCTTGTGGTCAACCACTCAGGATAGGGTTAGTTGACTGCTGGGCTAAGTTGTCGACCGTCAGGCCTTCTAGAGATCTACCTTTCAGACAAACTTTGGTTTAGTCTACTCTAGTCGATCGTCTTAGGTCTGATCAATCACACTCTTAGTTTTAGATTTTTTAATTATTTCTCACTAGTTTTAATTAAAAATGTAGTCTAATTCATTCTTAAGGGGTTTGAACCTTGTGCACTTATTCTCCGACCAACTTTTACAATAGATGTCCTTAGAAAAATAAAATTTACAAGTTAGCAACATTTTCCTTTGGACTTCCTCGTGTTGGTCGATTGTTGATTTAATGTTGTTCTCCTTTGACTTGGACTTTTAGCTTGCTATTTGAGTTCCTTGTAAATTGAGTACTTTCCAGATGAAATTGCTCTCAAATTTGGCTTGGATTGGCATTTGTACCTTATCATTATATTTAGCCGCAAGTATAGTGGCAATATGACATAGACGGTGATGATGGTGGTGGCAGCATGGTGAAGGTTGTGACGGTGGTTGGGGTGAGGGTGGGGGTGGCGGTGGTAGAGGTGGGGTGATGATGGTGGTGGTGGTAAGAACATAAGTATCTTGTTTTCGAAAATACTAAAAGTAAGGATTTCTTTTATTTTTCTAGAAATAATAAAATTGATTTTTGAAAAATAAAAAATAGCACCAAATATGTTTTTTTTCCTCTTTTTCGATGATTTTATTTTAAAAAAATAGAAAACAAGAAATAATAGCACTGTCAGCGGGCCCTAAATTGAGTGGAAATAAAGAGTTCATTTATTTAGGAGGACTCCGAACATTGCATCAGGTTTGCATGTACGTGAATGGCATTTGTAATGCTAATGTGGTAAAATATATGACTCAACTCAACCAAGTCTTTTCCCAACTACATGGTGGTAAAATATATGACTGTGAATCAAAATTGAAAATCCATAGAATTGGTCACACTTTTCTTATTCTAAAACATGCAACAACCAACATTTGGTGATTCTAAAACATTGAACTCATCCATATGTTAATTGTGCAATGACCATTAATTTTGCATCTACTTGATGCTAAATAGGAAGCCTCCAAATGTCTGGTACTTCTGATGTTATAGATCATGATCAATGATGTAGACATTTAATGTAGATTGTTCATGATTAATTTTGTGCAAGTTAGTGCTAAAACAATATATTTAACAGAATTGGAATGCTAGCACATGCTGGTTGTGCTAGTCATCATATCCATGTTCAACATGTTTTGCAATTGCGGAGTATGGGTACTGACATTGTTCTTAAATTCTTATGTTCCATGATCTAGATATTACAATTAAAATTACAGTGGCCCTAAATGATCTGGATCTTATCTTTAATTAGGATCAATTAAGTTCATATTATTTTGATCCATGTCATAGATCACTGTCTATTGAATCATAATATCTAATTAGATCATATTGTTCACATATTAAAACATGTGAAAGCTCATCTTCTATAATATATTTATGGCTTTTATAGTTACTTATCAAAAGAACAAACTTTAAAGATATAAAATTAGCAAGCCTATTTGAGTATTTAATTCTGAAAAGTTAAGAGAATTTTAGAGTTTGTAGAGTTAAAAGCAAGAAAAAAAATATTCTTAACTGCAAAACAATTTATTATGATCTAATTATTTTTATTGTAGAACAATCTTCATCAAGGATCTTTGAATCGGCACCAATTTGTGTACCGATACTGGACCAATTCAGTACTGTACTGACACTTAGTATGTTGTGGCATACTGGTATGCCATAAATTGATTTTTTATTTTTTATTAGTTTTAACTTTTTGAATATAAATTTAAAAAAATGTGGGATTTAAATTCATATTTTCTGCTTTTTTTAATTTTTTGTAGAGTATAATCAATGAATTACTCAAGTAAATAGAAATTAATATTCATGTGATATCTTGGATATGTGTGTATTTTTTGTTAGATGTGGTTTACTATCTTTAAACTAATGATTTAAGTCTCGGTGGATGGAAGTCAAGACGGTCGAGACATTTTGTCCCAGAAAGATTTGAGGACTGATCTTGGCATCCCATCCCGTCTTGTCTTAGTTATAATATATTAGAGCGTCAATTTTAAATTAATCTAATTTATCATAAAGATATAACTTTTGAAGTTCAAAAATATTTAAAAATTCAATACAACATTAAAGTTTCCTAAATAATTTTAAAAAAAAAATCATCCCAAGTAAGTATTGGAACGCTTGTCCGGATCAAGGATTAAGATGGGACTGGATGCAGGGCATCTCATTTTGTAGAAAAATTGGGACATTTCTGTCTCATGAGATTTAAAATCTTCATTTAAAATAAAACCTTTAAAATACTTGCACCAAAAATTGTATAATTTAAAAATTCCAATACTGTGTATCAAGTGGTCAAAAATTGGATGGTTTAAATGATATGAAACAATTTTTTTTTTTTACTACTTGATACATAGGCTAAGGGTCTTTAACTTATATGATTTTTCATATGTAAGTAGTTTAAAGATAGTAGATCACATCTAACAACTTGAATCATTGATGTAAGATCCTTATTATCCAAATTAAATAGGTGTAATTCTTGTAGGGTTAATTGACAGGGTATAACTTGATCATTTGATCTAGACCCTATATATATGATTGAAGAAAAAATAATTTTGACAAGATTATTAATAATAAAATAATACCAAATCAATATCTTCAGAAGAATTCAGAAATTTGCTTAGCATCAAACAATCAATATTTGGGGAACTCTACGAATAAGAGCACTGAAAATACAAGATAAAGAATGGGAAGAAAGATATCTTTTCTCTCAACTGTCATCAGTCAGAAAGAGAGAAATTCTAAAATACTTTCCTGAAAGGCATAATAATAACTTAGTTTGATTTTAATTAACTTTTCCTTGTTCTAATTCTTGAATATCTATTTTGCATAATTTTTTGGAGTATTTCGATTTGTTCTGATTAAATCCTTGTTCAAACTGATTTAATGACAGTTATTTATAAGCTTCTTTCATTTTGAACCATAAGGACTCAATTCACACATCAGCTGCTCTGCCTTATTTATTTTTCTTCAGCATGGTTTATTATGAGGGTAATTTGTTGCTATCAATTTGAAAGATTTACCAAGTCTTAACTTTGACCTATCATGTTTCTTCACTTTGTATGCTATGATGATCCTTTTTTCCCATTTTGTAGTTGGAGTTCTGTTGTGGAAAAAAATGAATCCTGATTTCTGTTTTTGAATTTAATTGACATCATGGTTTGCTAATAAAAATCTTGAGCATGCATCTCCATGTGTTTTAGTGACTTTGCACTTGTGCACTTGAACCAGACTTGCTTAAGTTGCTACAGAATTTTGATCCTGGCTTGATTTCATGTTCCATTTAACATGTAAATCTTTTTTTTTTCGGTTGATGCAGACAAAGCGTGAGGCTGCTTATTTTATTGTTGTTCTACATGAGCTAAAATCTGTAGTCATTGCTGTACGTGGCACTGAGACTCCTGAAGACCTTCTGACCGATGGGTTGTGCAAAGAATGCATTCTTTCTGAGGATGATTTAGATGGACTGATCATGAAGTCTCTCTCTCTCTCTCTCTCTCTCTCTCTCTCTCCAAATTCTTTGATGTGGTGTTTCTGTTGTATCTTCAAGTCTATGTTTGTGTAAAACATTGCCCTTAAGACTATTCTGTAATTCCATGGATTGAAATAAATGAAGATGTCATTCTCATTTAACAGGTATTTTAGTGAATAACTTCTCATCTTTTCTCTGTTAAATGGGGAAAAAATAAAATTTAGAATTCCATTTGAAAAATCACATGTCTATTTATCGTGTGGATGCCATTTGCTAAACTATTTTAAGATCAGAATGCTTCTGTATGTATCAACCTAAGATAATGCAAAGCCATGGGATTAATTCTTTGCCCTTTTTGTATTCATTTTGATCATGCTGAGTTATTTTGCTGTAAATATGTGGCCGGAACATGTGCATTATATCACATTTACAAGAGTTCTACAATGAAATCTTGAAGCCAACCTGGTTTCTTTTCACATATCATTATTTCACTTATTACTTTTGAATTTTATCTATATTTAAATCTCCAGAATATGGCATTTATATTAATAAAATCTTTATTTAGAATATTGCTGACTTTCTTTTATTAACTATATTTTTCATTATATGCACATTGGCAGTCTAATGGGAACAATTGCAAACTTTTAAAGGTTTGCATTCTATGGGCGTTATATTTGAAGAATAAAAGTAGCTACAGAAAATCAAAAAAAAATGTTTAATGATCATTTCCTAAGATATATGGATGAAACTTTAGATATGGCAATTTCATTTATTCAATACTTTCTTTTTTTTTTTGTAAATCTCATCTTCAACTGTTTCATACCAGTTTGTCCTTTTTGCAAACTCATTCATATCTAGGTGCTTGATGACATGCTTGTAGGTTTTGCCAGTTTGCTGAATTTAGTTTTATACAAGCTCTGTTTGGTTTCAAAATCAACCATGACCCGGTCTTTACTCATTTTGCAGTAGGGATCGCTTACCCTCACATGTGAGAGAAAATGTTCTCTCCACTTTTCCGCATTATGGGCATTCAGGGATTGTTGAATCTGCTCGAGAGCTTTTTATGCAAATAGGTGGGCAACCTGAAGACAAAGGTTATTACCGCAGCTGCATATATGAGCATAATATCACAATTTTCTTTTGCCTGACTTGTGTTTGCACTCAACCTACATAGACCACTAAAACTGTGATCTCTTTCTATCCCAGAAAGCTGAAATTTTTGTGACTGTGTTTGCAAGAGTTGATTTTCTAGAAACAGAACACTGTGACTTTCTCACAATTAAAGGTGGCAATTCATGTTTTTATGCCATGTTCGTGTTGTGTCGAAGTTAAGTTATAATACTATATGAGTTGACACGAATATGATGCTATTAATTAGTCGTGTTAAAAATTTAAACAAGAATATGACACGATTATTAAATAGCTAACACGATACAACATGCATAACTTGTTTAATAAACAGATCATATTGGATTGACACGATATAACTTGCTCAACATGAATAGATACGACTTGCTTAACATAAATAGACATAACCTGAACTATTTAATACGTTTCACTTAATATGTCATCAACTAAATGGGTTCTAAAAAGGTTATTTTCATATTGGCAGGTCAACCCGTGACATGATATGATTATTCCATGCAATAATTGTGTCAACATGTTTATGTCATGAACCCACTTAAGGTCAAACTGAATCCATTTATTTCATGTTGGGTTCGAGTTGTATTCGCATGTCATGTTCAATTTTGCCATCACTTTGAGCTTGGTTTATGAGATTTATAACAGTCTACATACGTTACCATAACGTAACCTGGTATTCTGGATTTGTAAAAAATCCCATGGAAGACAGTGACAAGAAAATAGGGAGCACTTCAAATTGTGTGAGGAATGGGGGTTTTCTCTTTTTCTGAATTCCTCCTAAATATGTGGTCCTGCTACACATGTAAAAATATGGTGATATAACTATACTTCTTTTGTTGGAGAAAGGTGACAGAAAGCAAGTATTTCATATATTAAACCTCTATTTGGTAAAATGAAATAAAAAATAAACCATCAGGAAACAATAAAAGAAAAGGAAAGTAAAGAAAAGAAAATTGAGTGTTTTCTCATGTTTGGTTCAACTAAGAAAATTGTGAAGACAGTTACTGAAAAGTGGCACAGATATGATTTGTTCATCTGAAGCCAGTTACCTATGTTTTATTTTCTTTCAAAATCATTACATTTTGAGCAAGAAAAAATTATCTTGTTGGGTAAAATTTTGGCCCAATATTTTTTTCTTTGTTTTTCTCTTATAGATTTTTCTTTTTACCACCAAAAAGCAGAAAAGAAGATTCTTCCAGAACAAACCTTCTTTTCTTTCACTTTTCTGGCAGCCAAATAGAGCAAGATAATTTCATATCCAAAAAAAATGGGTTTGGCAACCAAATGCTGAATTTGTTCTGATATGTTTTTATTGTACAAAATGAACTGTACAAAGCTGTATAAAGTGGACATTTTTCATTCCAAATTTCTTTTATCAATACTTAAAAATTGAGCCACCTTGAATGTCCTGGGGTTGCAGACAACAACATAGATACGTTCAAAATATGAAGATAATGCAGCTGTTGCTAGTTTTCCAATATGATGTGTTTACAATATCCATGGCAGATTATGTCTGTTTGTTGTCTTGGTCTTATCAAAATTTTATTTCCTCAAATGCATGTATTTACAGATGTTTCAACTTCTGAGAAATCCGGATTCCTTTCTACTTTGTTGGGAACGGGATGCGAGTGCCATGGATACAACATTCGCATTGTAGGGCATTCTTTAGGAGGTTCTGTGGCAACACTTTTAGGACTGAGGGTAAGAATGTAATTAGTCAATGCTACTTTTAACTTGAACTATATGATATGCCACTCTTATTGCTATTATCAACTGTATCAATTGTTTGATAGTTTGTTATACCAATTTGTAAATTTTAGTTCTTTCATATTGTTTTCCTAATGGAAAAAGCTTACATGAGTTGAGTTGAGTTGAGTATATTGTTTTCCTAATCTCATTCCTTTAATTATAATACTCAACTCAACTCATCTAAGCCTTTTTCCAACTACATGGGGTCGGCTACATGGATCTGCTTCCTCCACTCTGCTCTATTCAGAACCAAGTTAACATTTAAATTATAAATAGTTATATCTTTTTTAATTATTTCTGTCCATATTAGTTTAGGTCTACCTTTACCTCTATCCTTACCATGAATTGTTAATTCCTTTAATTATAATGAAGCCATTTTTTATTCAACATTCTTTTTAGCCAACTAATTCCATTCAGAGCAAAAAGGAATCTACATGTAGTTCTAATTGACTTGGAGGAAACATATTGTAGATAACCATATGAAGTTATTTGGTAGTCTTTGAAGAAAATTCTGCCACAATAGTATATTGGATGTATGATGGTGAAAACTATAGATTCCTGATGATTGGTTGCTGAAGAAATTAGTTTTTGTGTCTGGCATTGTTGTACAACCCTGAGCCTTTAATCTTTATACTGGTCATAATTGTCTTATCATGTATCCAAGTGGAAATTCCAAGTTGTTTACTCTTTGCAGATGAAGTTGCACTGATAAATCACAGTAATCTGGAGATTGATGCTTAATTAGAGATGAAGGAAATTGTGAATAAAGGATCAAAAATCAATCAAGTCTGGGCATATAGCTTGCAGAATTGATGTAGATAGAAAATGAGTTTTTGCTTATTGGACAAGAAATGCCCAAGAGTGGCTATGGCATCTTCTCAAATACAAAAGAATAAGGAGATAAAACTATTCTAAATTTGATTATATCAATATTATAAATTGGGAAAGTGCTATCATATAGTGTAATAGACACATCAAGAATGAGAAGATTCTTGGAAATGTTAAATAGGTCAGCTATGCTGTACGATTTGGCATGTTTCCCAATAAAAATAGTGTGATAGAGACAATATAGATTAAGATGAGCTGGAATTTCCTTAAAAATCTAGAATGTAATTGTTAAAGGTAAGGAAAAAAGTGTCTAAATGCTGCACAGATGATTCACAATGTTCTGCAGCTGAGGCTGATAAAAAAAAGGCTTAACAGGCCTTTCTTTTTAAGTCACACACCCTAATGCATATTTAGGTTATGTTTGGATTGTAATAAGATTTCTTTTCGTGATTTTTGGAAATTGGCTTGAAATGTAATTGAATGAACTCTTTGGATGTGATGGATAACCCAAGAAAAATTCTATGAACTGTCAATTAGTCAAACAAAAGAATCCTTTGGCCCATGTGATTCTTTTGTGGTAACTCATGATTTAACTTTGTATGTCATACCGAAGCAATCAAATACTAGATGTATTGGAAAAGAACTAGTGTTTGAAAACTGGTACTCAGCATCTCTTAGGATGATTTGTGGGTAAATTGGTCCTTGATTGGCCTGTTTCTACTCTTTACCGAGCTTACAATTTTTAAGTGTCTTTACATATTTTCTACTCATATAACTGATTAAACCAAAATTACTATTAAAATAATATTTAATGCTTCAAATGTAGCCTGCCTAGCTAGATAATGGTTAAAAAGTCAAAAGTGGACACAGAAAAGATCAATGCAATGGCCAAAACTGGCTGTGCCATTGCATGCACAACTCCCTAACGGACTGTGCTTGTTGGTACATTGTGTTGTATGTAGGGTTTGAAAGATCAATATGAAGAGGGGGTATGTTATATGCCATATCAAGGATTATGTTGGCAAGGGGTGCGATGGGTATGCACAGACGCAACCTGATACACCCTTGGTACAACGATTATTTGGTTATTTTTGGAATCATTTAGTTGTAAGTTTTGGGGTTAACCCAAAACATCATAAATCATTGATTTTGATCCAAATGTATGCTCTAACACATCAACATGATATTTTTTAAAAAAATCCTCCATGTTTATTCAAGTTTAAAGTACATTAATCCTCATCCAATCAACTACCTGATCAACTCTACAACTGAACTCATCTAAGCCTTTTCTCAACTACATGGGGTCGGCTACATGAATCTGCTTCTTTCACTCTACTCTATTCAGGACTAAGTCGATATTCAAATTACAAATAGTTATATCTTTTTTAATTATTTCTATCTATATTAGTTTAGGTCTACCTCTACCTCTATCCTTACCATGGATTGTTAAAAGATCACTCTTTCTAACTGGAGCATCTAAAGGTCTTCATTGTACATGTCTAAACCACCGTAATCAATTTTCTCTCATTTTATCTTCAATTGGGGCTATTCCTATCATTTCGCTTATATGTTTATTTCTAATTCTATCTTTTAAAGTTTTACTACAAATCCATCTTAACATATACATTTCTGTTACACTTAATTTATTCACATGTTGTTTCAGTATTACCCATTACTGTGTTCCATATAGCATCCAATCAATTACCTAATGATTTTTTTATATTAAAAAAATTTCACTTTGGCTTTTGAAGAAATGAGGAGAATATGAAGGGAGAAGATTTACCTATCTAGAATGATTTACTAGCCACAAAAATTGAAAACCAAGCTTCGATCCCATAAGCTAACTTTTATAGGTAGTCTTTCCTATCATTTTATTCAAACCGTTAATGGTGGAGAACTACAAAAAGGATTAGTCATGTTGAGTGGTGGTATCCAACGATACTATTAGTTTAGAGCTAGTTTCAGACTTTGTTCATGGTGTACCAACATTGATATGAATTGAATCACTAGATCAAGGGTTGGTTCATGTGGTTTCGGGTGTGGTTTTGATACTACTTGTCTGAACATATGCATCCTTATACTACCAAGGAGTTGGTGCTACAAAGTTAGGGTTTGTGAGAAAGAGGAGAAGAGAAAGAGGTAGGATAAACAGTGCGAAATTATCACTTACCCTCATGGACTAATTTATGTATAGCAGCTAAAGATCTTGTAGAAAGGTGAAAATTGATATATCTTATTTTTTGGGTATAATCTAAACCTAGGATTGAAGTCCCAATGAAAAGGGGTTCATCCCATTTTGGGGAGATTATGACACATGGTATCAGTGTGCGACCTCGGTCCCCTCACTTGCGCTCCTTGGACAGCAACTGATACCACTCTCCCAACTTTATTGACTGATAGAGGTCATCGATGACAAGGCATAAAGAAGCTTTTGCTGGCTAAGATTTGAGTCCTAAGAGAGCCAATTTATGTTTCAGAGAAACTTACCTACATCCAACTCCTCTCGTTGTCTATGCTGAACTTCAATATCAGTGGTAAGAGGCTAAAATACATCTAGTTCCTTCTGATTCAATATTCTGGAGTGAGGAATAATAGTCCTCTATTTTTATCTCCTTGTATCCCAAAGATGTCTTGAGACAAATTATAGTTTTGGTCACATTGTTTTCTTCAGAATACCTTCACCCAACAGCCTTTGATACCATGTGACGTTAAGGTTTGATAGAAAGAGTGGAAGAGAGACTGAAAAAAATGTTGAGTGAGAATATGTTGCTTTCCCTCATGGACAAATTTATATATTCCAACTAAAAGTCCTGCAGAAGGGTAAAAGAGTAACATACCCTTACCATTGGCATATATTCTAAATCAACACATATAACAGGTACCATACATATCAATTCATTCAATTGGTACAGATCATACCCACCAGTGTTTTAAACCATGGCCATGTTATATATAGGCTGCGAGCCAAAATCCAGCAGAGGCCCATGTCTTGACCTTAAAAATATTTTACCAGCGTCATCTTGCCGTGTGGTAGGAGGAACATTATGCGTGATTGAACTAGCACCCCCTAGCATTACTAGTGATGGTCAACCAAGTAGTTGGATATCTAGGGTTTCTATAACATAGTTAATGATAATTTGGTCTCTTGTTGCAGATAGAGTACAGATTTGAAAATGGATTTTATCTTAATGAGGGAGAGCAAGAGAGCATATATTTTTTGAGTTGGGCTGAAACATAATATTATGAGGTTGTTGATGTAGCCTTGTAGATGTTCAAAGACTGCATTAGGAATAAATGACAACAGATTTCATTCAGATATGATTAAATCATGCTACTAATGTAGCATAAGAACATCATAAGAGCTCTCATTTTTAAAGAAGAAAAAGAAATTTGCAACAAAATCTATCATGTCTGAGTTTAGATTAGTCAAACAGAAGTAGACCATAAATCTTATCGCAACCGTCAGCAGCTCCTAAACAGAAATAGTAATTGGAGAACAACTAATATGTAATTTGCAGAATTTATCGCAAAGAGGCAAGAATGGATTAAAGGAAAACAAAAAATACTCAACTCAACTCATCTAAGCCTTTTCCCAACTACATGGGGTCGGCTACATGAATCTGCTTCCTCCACTCTACTCTATTCAGAACTAAGTCGACACTCAAGTTACAAATAGTTATATCTTTCTTAATTAAAAAGAAAACAAAGAATATGAAGAAAAAAATGTGGGAAAGGAGTGAGAATAAGAGGCAAAAATGGATCAATATGGAAGGGACTGCGGCCTGTTATTCCACCCAAAAACCTCATGTGCCAACTCCACAAGTGACCGATTATTGACAGCTACAAAACCAATTTTTCCTACCTTAATCAGCAATATGCAGATAAGAAATAATTGCTCACAATTATATAAAAAGCATCAATATCTTTTTCCGTTGAAAACCCACTTTGCGCTGAAATTGTACACTTCTGAAGTTTCATCTGGTCCAAAATACACCAAAACAATTCAGCTTAGTAATGCTCAAAATACACAAAATTTCAGCTTGTTATGCATAACATATAGCTTCTAGGCTCCTAAATTCAAAGAGTCCAGCTGATTTTCAACAGTTAAAGGTACCACATCTATTGAATAACAAAAAAGTTTCAAAATATAAGTATAAAGATGTACTTATTAAGTTTCAGTTATGTGCAAAATAAAAAAATGTCATATAAAGTTTCAAAATGCACTTTAAAATTGTATTATTATGGAGAAGTCTTTCCAACATTGAGCATGCATCTGTGTGCTTCTGCCTCTTCTTCTGAATTTCTTCTATTTTAGTACTCCCAGTTTCAATATGGCTTGATGATCAAGCTAGCAATATGCATAACTTAAATTCTGAAACATAGATTATATAAGAGTGAACTAATCATTGATATTCCTAGGATACAGATCAAACTAAACATGATATCACACTGTTGAAAACTTGAAATTGTTAATTTTGTTTTCATCTGATAAAGACCTTAAAAAATTGGTTTCTAACCATTTTATATATCATAAATCATGATCAATGATTCTGATTTTCATTTTCATAAGCTCCTAATTAATTTCCACTAGTGTGGGAGCCAAATACTCTTAGAAGTATCTCAGCCTAGCTTGTATGTGTACAAGTAGATGCATATATATGTTGTGTATATATAGAAAAAGGGATCATGCAGGAACCAAACAGTGCCTTAGGTTTTCATTCTTTTCTGCCATCATCCTCTTCTCTTATTTCACCCTCTTAATGTAAAGTCATGCCCTTTCTCAATGCTTTAATTTCAGATGGTATTCCTTGATGCATATTTTGACCCTTGCAGTGTCACAGAGTTGTTTGCTAGTGTGGCTTGACTTTCAAGGCCTTCCTTTGCTATGCCATTATTTCCACCATGTTCTCTATAATTTCTCCAGCCTTACGCTCACTGATAAACTCTTTCCTAAATATGTGCATCTGTATTCTGTCTTTTCTTCATTTCCATCTTCACGGCTTTAAGACCACCTTGTGTTATTTCCACATCAACATTTTGTGCCACAATTGTCTCCCAATTCCCTACCTGTAGTATCAAGATTCTACTGAGTTGGCTACCCTTATCATTGTACTTAACATCTATTGGTGGCTTATCATCTTTAAGCATCACTACCTTTGAATACAAGTGTTCTATGCTTAAATATCACACATTTGCTGTTCTTTGTCATCCTTCATGACTGTCAGATGACTTTGCTAGCCAGCCTATTCTGCTGCTAATCAACTGTTTTAGCTAGCTCATCCCATGTTGCTGATAATGTGTGATGATTTCATGCTGCCAATTTTGAATTTGTAGCTGTTTTTCCTCTGAAAATTTGAATTCTATGATTACTGCACATGGTTATAGGTTGAATGATATGTTGTTTCATTCTCACTGTAACAGTTTCACTTTGTTGTCAAACATTTTCTGACTCCTGTGGACCGAGCACCTGGTCACTCATTAAATTTTCTGTATGATTGACTGCTATCTCTTTCTGTGCTTCTCTTTCTTCACAGTTGATCTATTTCTAATTCTAAAGAACCATGGTTGATTTATATATTAAATGTGTTTTTTACGTGTCTTCTTTATTGCACACATAGAATATCTATATATGTACAGCTTTGACATGCTTATTAGGTATAGTATCGCCCTAATTTTTCTTTGTCATGACATAAAAATTCACAACCTCTCTCTCAAGATTCAATATTTTTATTATCTATGTTTAATGAAGAATCTTGCTCAATGGTCATAATAAGAGATTATGTTCCTTTGTAAATGGTTTATATCAAGGTTTTTTTGTACCAATCATACCATATTGTACCATTAAGGTACCCGAACAGTATTGAATTTTGATTTGATATGAACCAAACTAGTTCAAACCGAGTAAAACTGCCATGTACTATCCAGTACTAATATGTACTTTGTTTCAATCCATTCTGCTCGTTACTAAGTGGCATTATGATTAAGAGAGAAAAATTAGCACTATATCTTAGTACAAGGTGCATACCATATTGACTTGTATCGTACTGAATCGATAATGTATCGATATAGTTTTCGGTACCAGTTTTGCAGACCTTATTTTATATAGATATAAATTTGAAAGGCAACTTTTATAATTTCTCTTTTCATATTATGATAATTGTTTCTCCTTTCTTACATAGATATCTTATAGTTTGCACTTATCAATTTCCCCAGTGTGAATTATACACCAAAAGAAAATTTCCTAGCCATAAAATGCATCTCAATTTTTTTTCTTTTGAAATGCAAGTTGCTTTCTAGTGAAATGTTCTTAATGATTTTCTTTTTTTCTTTTTGGATATGATTAGTAAATTTTACAACTGTTAAAAGAATGTTCCTTTGTTCCTTTATAACTGATAATGAATTTTAATATTTTAGGTTTTACTTCTAAATCCCATGGTGTATATTATTTGCAGACAATACAGTGTTGATTAATGAAACTAAATCTGGAGTAAATGCTAAGTTAGAGATTTGAAGAGATGTTTTAGAATCTAAAGGTTTTAAGATTAGTAGAACTAAAACTGAATACATGAAATATAATTTTAATGGGAGTAGAAATATAAATGAAGAAATAGTGAAGATTGCAAGCCAAGAGATATCCAGGAGTGAAAAATTTAGGTATTTGGGATTAATTATCTAGCAAGAAGGTGAAATGGGTGAAGATGTGAATCATAGAGTTGAAGCAAGATGGATTAAGTGGAGGAGTGCTTCGGGAGTTTTGTATGATCAATGTATCCCATTAAATTAAAAGAAAAATTCTATCAAATCGCTATTAGGCTAGCTATGCTATATGGAGCAGAGTATTAGGCAATACTGAAACAACATGTGAATAAATCAAGTGTAAAAGAAATGCACATGTTAAGATGGATATATGGTAAAACTTTAAAAGATAGAATTAGAAATACACATATAAGAGAAATGATACGAGTAGCCCCAATTAAAGATAAAATGAGAGAAAATCGATTATGGTGGTTTGAACATATACAACGAACACCTTTAAATGCTCCAGTTAGAAAGAGTGATCTTTTAACAATCCATAATAAGGATAGAGGTAGAAGTAGACCTAAACTAATATGGACATAAATAATTAAAAAAATATAACTATTTATAATTTGAATGTCGACTTAATCCTGAATAGAGCAGAGTGGAGGAAACAGATTCATGTAACCGACCCCATATAATTGGGAAAAAGCTTAGATGAGTTGAGTTGAGTTAAAGTTTTACTTCTAAATGTAGTCGAACATTTTTTATGTCTTGTCCTAGGAACTAGAAAGCTATTTAGCTTATTTGTAGCCTTATGTTTACCAAATTAGATGGAAAATTCATGTCAGTAACAAAAATTTGTTATGGTATAGTTGTATGGACGATATCCCAACTTACATGTATATGCATATGGTCCCCTCCCTTGTGTGGATTCAATCATAGCTGAGGCATGTTCAGACTTCGTTACCAGGTGAATCGCAATGCTGCTTGATTTCTTCAAGATAGTTCTGTTTCATCTACTATCTTGCTTATAAAATTTCTAATGCTTCACAGCATTGTATATGATGATGAATTTTCCGCCCGCCTATCAGTTAATTCTATCCTCAGGCTTCGTGCTGCTGCCGTTCGTGCTCTTTCAAATGATTCTTTGGCAAATTCGACAATGGTAAGCAAACTTGTCCAGAGAATTCTGCATGTAAGGAAGTATGAAGGGAATGAGGAGAACCAAGGGACTTCTGCTCTATCACTTCGGTCTGGCACAGAGATAGTGGAAGATAGTAGCCACATCCACAAAAGGAGGCATTTGAAGTACACTATAAAGGGTGGGGCGTTCCTGTGTGGTCATGCAGTTTCTTGTGTGATGAATACACCTGAATGCACCAAAAGCTCATGCGTAATGGGTGACTGTGAGGTCCCTGGGTTAGCATCTAAGGCCAGAGACTTGTCTGATGAAGGGGCTTCTAGATGGGCTGTGGGGAGTGCACAACGTGATCAAGAGTTAGATCGATATGAGGCTTCTTTTTTGATAATTCAGGCACTGACGTTATGGAGGGTATTAATGCATATGGGAATTCAGAGTTTCTGAAAGATGGTCGGTCTGATTGTAGCCACAGTTACAAAAACACGTTCTTTGGCAGCTCAGATGATTTATTGTCCTTTGGGGATCAAGCATCTCCATCTGTCAACGGACCCTTTTCACCAATTGATATTCCTATTGGAGAATCCCCAGAGATGTATCTGCCAGGCCTCATCATTCATATTGTCCCAGAACCAAAAAGAACTGCATCTCAGTGGAAAGGCTGGATAGTTAATGACACTGTGCGAGATTTTAAGGCTTTTGTGGCAAATAGAGAAAACTTTAAGGACATTGTTGTATCACCTTACATGTTCCTTGATCATCTACCATGGAGGTAATTTACTGCATGTTCCTTTTAGCAATTACTAGGCATTTTGCCTTCCTTGTTGTAGCTATGCTGGTAGTGTCAAAATGGATATGCAAGAATTGGATATCTCCAAAGGATTACAGGAACTACATAGAAACTTCAAAATTGTTTTTTTTATGCAGAGAATGGGACACATTTGTGAGTATAGCTCATGATGCTGTAATACAGTTGCTGGTTCATCCTGAATTTTTATGTGGAAATGAGAAAATTTGCTTGCACCAGAAATGCATTCATGTGGACTGACATTTAGACCATACGAGCATCAGACATGCGTGGTCATTTTACCATACATGATCCTACATTTCTTTTCTCCATGAGATGTTATCCATGTTCAAGCCTTTTTAAACTTCATCTTTTAAATTAGCATGCACATCTCTGTGAAAAGGAAAAGAAATTCAATTCAGCTCAAATTTTTTCATCAATAACCATGTTTAATCTGTATTTGCACATCTTATATCAGAAGTTTATTACCAAAGATTCTCCAGGATATTTGTGTATCTCATTTATATTCTGAGTACTTGAATTAACAGCCTAGTATTGAGTTAATTTTTACCATCTAAACCCTAATCTTTTATACTTTTCTGCTGATTTCTCTGTTTCCAGGTGTCACTACGCCATCCAAAGAGTCTTAGAAACACGAAAACGTCAAGGGCAACTCAATGATGATCTGTTTGATGGAGAGCATAGAGTGTGAACCATACTATGCAATCCAACACCTAGAAAAGATCTCCATGAGACCTAAAATCATCATAATCTGAAGGCTGCAATCACGTTTGATCTTCTAGAAGTTGGCTTGTGATGCAACACCATCCTTGAGGTTATGGTGCTTCCTATTATTGAAAAGAGAAGGCAAGTGGGAAACAGAGACTATTTCTCCAGCAAAGAACATTGCATCATGTAATCATGACTAACAGTTTTGGGGCTCTTTATGCTGCATGATGATCAAACAATCAACTCATATTACCAAATCCACCTGGATGGGAAATTCCAAAGTCAAAAATTCTAAATGTATATGCCCAGCAGATGACCATGTTAGTCCTAGTTTTTTTTTTATTTTTTTAAAGCCATGCTTGGATTGGCTTGATTGCCAAAACAAGGAAGAGGGGGAAAAAAGCAGGTAGTATTCAAGTTAAACACAAAATTATGCATCCATTCATCTTAAAAGTTGTGTTTAATTTCTTTCCACAGCTACACTATATGCATGTATGCATAAATTTGTGCATATATATATATATGCTAAAAATTATGAGATTTAGAAACCCTTGATTTATGGATCAAAAGGTCAAAAGGTTAAAAAAATATGTATTATGTTATGCTGTTTAGACTGTCTAACCTTTTGACTACGTATTGCGTAAGATAGAAATCATCAAATCATATGACTTTTTTTATATCAGCATTTTAAAAATAGTACATTATATCCAATGGCATAGATCATCAATGCAAGTCCTTTAGCATCTAAAATAAATTTGACCGGATGTGAATGGAGATTTTTTTTAGCTTAGTTAAATCAAGTTCTTATTTGATATCATTTCATGATGCAAAAATGCTGTGCATCTCGTCAAGTATTTCTGAAGATATCTGATTTTAAATTTCTATTGTTTTTCTCAGATCTGAAATAATTAAACAATAATGGGAAATAAGTAATAAAGCTCAGATGATTTTTTAATCTAGAAATCAAGCCCTGGAACCAATATAAGTTGATTTCTAATTTTCAGTCATTACAATTATCTGAAATGAAATAAAATCAATGAAGAAGTCTAGATTAATTTCTTTTAAACAAAATTAGTCCAACACTGAGCGATCTTTGAAATAGCCCACATAGTCAACTCTCACATATGATTGGTGTTGAGGCAAATTAGTCATCATATGTCCTAACCAAGTTGTGTTAGGTAATGTGGTGCTAATCCTGAAAAAAAAACTGATTTTAATTAATAATTTAGAATTACTAGTGATACCATAAATTTTAATTTTGACCCAATAAAATCAACAATTAACATACGAGTCATTTATAAAAAACTACCTTGATTGGAATCATGTTTGTTTCTTTTCTGATTCAAATCTAACTTGATCCAAATGAAGCATTAAGATGATGGCAACTTCCTCCAAGGGGGAAACAAGTTGTGTCTAGCCAAATTGGTGTACGTTGCATGCCAGATCCCAATATTAGCAAGTGGCATGACTAAGGTCTCAACCTACATGAACATCCATCAAATAAAGAATGACCCAAAAGAAATATGGCCAAGAACACTTAACTAACCTTGAGGATTCATATCAATGCAGCTATTTAAAGAGAGCAAATGTGTCAGCATTTGAATACAAGGAATCTTAGAATCCCTTTCTTAGTGATGAAAGAAAACCCACGCACTTGAAGAAGATACGCACTTGAAGAAGATAATCCTTCCATAACCATCAAATAAAAAAAAATATAGGAAAAGAAATGAATAAGCACCAAGATCATGAAGGGCTATTGGAGTGGGCTTGGATAACATAGATAAAATTTAGGATGCTCGAACCACACGTCTGCCCCCTAGGTCATGGACATAAAATCAATTATTGGCTAAGCTTCAGCTCATAAATCTTCCCACGCGCACACAAAAAAAAAAGAAGCAAAATTTCTAAAGGTTAAAAGGCTCTTGAAAATCCTACAAACCCAAGGTTTTCTTCCTCTTGGAGTTCAATATTTTTCTAAAAATAAATGGGCACATTTTTAGAAGAAAAATAACTTTTGATAAAGTGTCTTTTTCGAGATTCCACTGGTCCATTTTTTAAAAAAAAAATTATAAGATTTCAAAATCAAAAGATCACTTGTGGACCACAAAAATGAATCAAGGATAGCGCCCAGACAAGTCATAAATTATTGAAAGATATCCTCAAAATATTTACATTTTTCTGCTCTCACCCAAATAATAAAGGTAATCTTGAAACATATTTTATCGTTTCCCACTCAAGCTCAATGCTAGCCAATATTGTGTTTATTGTCAAGACGGTTAAAATAGCCCATTCTTCAAGTGACACTTAATGCTAGTAGCTATAAGCGATGGCTAACCAAATGAGTCCTCAAGAGCCAAAGACCAGGAATGGCCATTAAATCCCAAGAGAGCTTCTGATCTCTAGTCATAATGCCTCTCAACATGGAGCGAGGTTCACCATTGCTCTAGCTAAAGTCCTACCTCCTAAGATATTTACTCCTAGATACTCTGGTCAAGTTTTAAACCCAAGTATTATATATAGCCCCTCATATTTACTCCTAGACGTTTCATTATATTTTTATAATTATAACCAATGTTTTGAAAATTGGACCGGACAACAAACCGGCTTAACATTTGGATCGCGGTCAATCGGTTCGAACAGATGAACCAGTTTGATCGGACTGATAATATTATAATTAAATCTTAATTTAATAATATAAAATAATAAAATATAAATATAATTCAAATAAAATTTAAAAAAAAATCTAAAACCGGATTGGATCGGTTGAAACTCGATCGGTTCAATGAGTTTTTTCGATTTTTATTGGATCATATAAAAGTTAACTTTAATAATAAAATCGAACTAGATTGATGACTGGTTTCCGGTTGGACCGGCCGATCTGATCAGTTTTTAAAACACTGATTATAACTAAAGAAAAGGCACTCTCATTTCTTGCATTATCTAATAAATTCATAGTAAGCACATCCTAGACTCTTTGCAAAAGAAAGTACAACCCTAGAGTTTAGTATTTTAGGTTAGCGATGATTCACTCTTTTGATCCTTCCTTAGTAACATACTCAAGCCCTATCCAAGCTTGGGTTCTATAAATTCACATTATTGTTCCTTCTTTTGTTTGCTAACTTTCTAATCATAAAGAGCTTTTACTAGCTTCAAACCTATAGTGAACCATTGTCATGGGCTTCTCTTTACAAGCTAATTTTTACTAGCCTTAGTACCTTCATATAAGAATATATATAAATAAAATAATTAAAAAAATATTAAACACAAAATAGACGATCAGGATGAGTCCAGGCATCTCATTGTGAGTGACATCCTAAGTCATTCAGATGAATTAAGGTCCAAGGATGGATAAAATTAGAAAGTGATTTAGCTCAATTAAGAGCTAATCTCACGTTAATAGTGATGTGGTCAAGGGTTAAGCGAAAAGCGAGTCACTTTTGCTGGTTTCAGAAACTAATCAACTATCCTAATTTAGATTTTTGGGTTAGAAGGCTTAGATTGAGCTGAAATTTTGTAAACGGAAATTACTAATATAGAGGATTATGTGATCAAAATTTGTTAAAGATCAAATGGGACAAAACTAATAGTTAGTAAGGTTGGATTGACCAATAATTGTTAGTAAGGATGATGTTTTGGTAAGGTTTGGGCCAAGTTTAATTTAGAGTTGACCTCAAATTGGCCTAATAGATATGTATTTTGGAAGATTTCCTATCAATAGTAGTTTACTAATCTCAATCAGGCTTTCCAAGTAATCAAAGGGGGATATTTGGGGGTGTCACAGGACTATTGAATACGTACATCCAATATCCTAAATTTGATGACCTAAGATTAGAAGGTTATGTTATATCTTAATCATAGAATTGGAAGTATAGTTTCGCTGGGCTTTAGAGGGAGGTATCATCCTTCCAAATATCCCCAAATTAAGGGAAATAAAAGCCAAAATATTATATAACTTTAGTAAATAAGTTCAAAAATAGATTATTAAAGATATTAGCTATAATAAAAAGGATACAACAAATTGGTGCTGTATAATAATTTAAAATATATTAAATTATTGATATAATAATTATAATTTAAGTAATGTATAATATATTTATATTATTCAAAACAAAGCCCAGTGGTGAAGTCGGTGGATGTTTCTTTATAAGCTGGTCAGGCCCAGACCGGGTTGAGCGTGCGAATCCTATCTTCAACATTAAGCCATTGATCCCTGCGGCGGAGCCAACGTCTTAGCTCGGATCGAGGAAGGGTTCGAAGGAGAAGAATTGGAAGCATCGTCTTATGAGATCATCCTCCTTGCAATGTCCTCTTGGAAGAGGAGGCTTTGGCTCGGAGGTCAGGGAGAGAAGAAGGGGAAAAGCGGGGATGAAGACGAGGGCTATCTCCAGACGTTTGGAGTAACGGAGCCGCTTTGCAACTTCATCAGGGGATTCAGCTTCGATACCTTCAAAGCTTTTTCCCTTCAAGGTTTCTTTTTAATCCCTTTCTCTTCCGAGTAATTCGCAATTCTAATTCTCGTTCTTTACATCGAGCGACAGATGATCGGGCAGGGGATTTTGTCGATGGGTGCAGTCCATCAACGGCGAACAATGTCAAGAAAGACCTGACGGAGTGGCAGGAGAAGCATGCGACTCTGGTTCTCTCCAAAGTGAAGGTCACTTGTTATTCGCTGATTTATTTTTTAAATTTTATTTTTTTATATGGATTTTGGTGGTGATTTTGATTTAATTGATGAAGCAGCGTTGCAATTTGATCAATCCGATGTCACTAAGCCTTCTCCCACCCCTAGGAGTCGAATCCTTGCATCTTCCCTTGCCTTGCACTTTCTTTAATTCTATCCCATGTTTCTATGTTTTGCCACGGTTTTCTCTGGCTCTTGGTGTGCACAACAGTAGGCTCCTCAATCTCCATCTTTATATCAAATAAATATTGAACACCAAAGTTTGATCATCTGCAGCCATTGGGTTTTTTTTTTTGGGGGGGGGGACTTGCCCATGAACTGTTTACTACTTGTTGCCCAGATATAGCAACCTAAGCCGCAGAGGGGGAGTGAATTGGGTTTTTTAAAAATAATTAACTATACTAATTAGTAAGTATGTGAAATTAAATTTTTTTCATAAATAAACTAAGTGTAGTGCAGTGAAGATAATATGCAAGCAACACAATAAAGAGCACAACCAAACACAAGGGATTTATAGTGGTTCGATGCCAATCTGCACCTACATCCATTCCCCAAGAATACCTTGGGTATTCCACTATCACCACTAACTACCTGGCTAGCAAACTTGTTTACGAGCACAAGCAATCAAGCTTTATACATTAGCCCTCCA
Source organism: Calamus simplicifolius (assembly GCA_900491605.1). Classification (NCBI taxonomy): domain Eukaryota; kingdom Viridiplantae; phylum Streptophyta; class Magnoliopsida; order Arecales; family Arecaceae; genus Calamus; species Calamus simplicifolius. Next base: position 1,000,635 of record UESW01004170.1, on the reverse strand, counting down.
AGCTAGTCTTCTTGTTTACGGGTATAAGGGGAACTTACACACTAGCCCTCCAAGCTAGTCTTCTTGTTTACGGGTACAAAGGGACCTTACACTCTAGCCTTCCGAACTAGCACACTTGTTTACGGGCACAAGCAAGCCTTACAAGATTAAGCACAAGTAATAGAATGTTTGATACAATAAGCTCCTAATAAATGAGTAGATATTCAAGAAAAAATACTTAGCAAATTTGAAGAACACTTCACAAGATGGCTTCTTCCTTTGAGCACGTCGGAGCAATGATGAAGCCTTTGATTGAAGCTTGAATGCTCTTCAAAGAAGGTTGATGGGTCTTTAAGACCACTTAAAAAATCAGCAACGAATGAACTCCGGTGGCTTTGAAACAATGAATACAACTCTCCAATAAACCTCTCTTACAAACAATAAAACTCTCTTTCAAATGATTCTTTTCACAAAGATTTTCAACAAGATTTTTACTCTATTTTTCACATGATTTTTCATTCTTTTTCTCTTTCTTTTTCTTCTATTTTTTCTTTCCTTTTTTCTTGCTCTTGAATAACTAATCAACAGCAAAATATATATATAAGAAGAAAAAATATAGTCGTTGCACATTATACCGTTGTGAAATAGAGGAGGGAGTGAGAGAGAGAGAGAGCAAAGTTTCAAATGGTAACAAAATGTGAAGCAGAAACCCATTCCAAAAGAAAATAGAAACCAGGGAAGGAACCAGCCGAAGGTGATTGAAAAAATGGCATTCCAACAGAGAAAGCAGCATACCAGAAGAGCGGAATCGGCGTTCCAAAGTTCATGCAGAAAAAGGCAGCCGAAGGAGATTAAAAATTGGCATTCCGAGTGAGCAAAACGGCATTCCAAAAATACAAAAGTGGCATGCCAAGGAAAAGGTTGGCATTCCAAGATTTGAATCAAAAAGAAGCCAGCCGATGGAGCAAGTGAATTAGCATGCTAAAATTCCAAACTAAAGGCTCTTAAACATCCAACAGAGGTCATTAAAAAAATCTGGCAGCTCAACACAAAATTCTGGTCATCCAATAAATATTTTAAAAAACAGTTTTAGCACTCATTCAACTCCAAGAAAATATTCACAACACGTAGAGGCTAAATAAAACTTTATAGAATAAAGATTTGATTGCGGAGATTGTAAGAATGATTTGTAAAATAATTAAACCCAGTTCAAGACAATGCAAATATAATTAAACTTGAAAGTCATTTTGTCAAGTGAACCGTCCAAATATAAAACACATAAAAATCATCCAATGATTACGAAATCCAAGTCCGTTGGAAAAATAATTTAATCGCTCCAAACCTTTTGAAAACAATTTAAATTGTAAAGCATATCCATAGAATTAATACATTACCTTTCATTTTGAATCACAATTTACCTTGAGTTGAAGTAACACCATCTTCTTGATGATTCATCTGAGATTCATTTAACTCAACCACAAGATCATTAGTATCATACTTAATTGTTTTGTAGTCATCAAAATCAATATAAGGCCAGCACTATTGTTAAACTTTGGCTAAGTATATGAAAAAGGGTCTATCGACCGAAACATTTTCATTGTAAAAATCTTCATTCTACTGTTTTGTGGGCTTGATATATCAGCAGATCTGAGATTTATGATTATCATATGCTGCCCCTGATTTTAAACTAAATGACATCTTCGTATCGTTCTTACCCCCTTAAGTAAACTATTCTTTAGAAAGAACATGTTGTCATGAAACTACTTTCTTGAAGATTATTTAATGGTTTCACCAAGTATTTTGCTTCTGTGCTATCTTTAAGCCTCATAAAGAGACAACAATTCTTGACCACTCTGTGGAAAATCCTTTAGGTCTTTTACAAGGTTCTATTTCGTCCACATATTTGTGCAATTGTTTTCAATTTATTTGAATCGGTTTGAGTTGGATCCTATTATGAATGTTAACTGGTTTCAAAATTTGTCTGACATATGCATTTAGATCTAAACCATCTGTATGTTAAGTGGTTTCAAATTTTCCTTCATATGGTATCTACTTTGCAGATTCGATGCTCATATGTTGAAATTCAACCAAAATCATACTTCTTTTTGTCCACATAAGTTATTAGTCCTTATGTCACGCTTGCACTGAAAATCCAAGCTGAGGGCCACAATAATTACCGCATACTTACAAGGAGTTCCTTATTAATATGTAAAGCATCAAACATGATATCATAATTAACAATATAAAATTTCAATTATAAATTTAAAAAGTGTTCTTAGGTAAAATAGACATTGGCTATAAATCATTATTCTAAAAAAGACACTAAGTCTTAATAACTGATTCATAAAAATTCCTTTATTCTTTCCACACATCTGGCACTTTTCTAGTACTATCCCCATGCAGTTACTAGGCAATATCTGAAAAAAAAAAAGATAAAATGTAATGAGCTCCATTGCTTAGTAAGCTATGATTAGCTTTTTGAAATGTAATATAATATCAGCATATAAATACAATTTATTAGATAAAATAAATAATTTATAATTATTATATTTTTAGTTTTCATTATGTTATGTTATTTAATTTTAGTTCTTATTATATCATGTCTTGTAAATTCTACTATATTGTAATCATAGTGCTAGTGTTTTAGTTCCACATATAGAGTATCAACCAGGTATAGCCTCCAAGGTCATTGGTATTACCCATGTATAATCCCCACAGACAGAGTATCAATCGAGTGTATTTTCAAGGTTATAATTTTTTTAGTGTATAGCCCCCACCAGTAGAATATTAATCGAGTATATCTCTCAAGATCATGAATTTTTTCCGCGTATAACCTCACTGTTAGGGTATCCAAATTATCCAGCATAATCAAATTTAAAATTCTTAAATCAAATGCATCCTTTCTTATTAAATCTTATTCATGATCAATCCAACATTTTTATCAATTCATTATAAGTAATAAGTAATCAATATCAAGTATAAACATAACAATTATGGTCAATATGCAAGCATGCAACATTCATAAAATAAACATCTTAGGATGATAAATATTTATTTATTCAACAATATAATAAAACCTAGAAGTGGATAATCACTACTTATCTCTCTAAATTACTAGAAACGAATCCTTAATTTTTGACGCTCAAAGGCTTCATCAATTTTCTTGATCTTTCAAGCTTCACCTTTTTCATCCTTTTGAACTATTGATTTGATATCAAAAGACCTTCACTAAGCCTTAATTATAAAGAGATTTTCTAAAGAAAAGAAATTCCTACTCCTTATAAGATTCTAATATGTTAAAACCAATAAACTTCTTAATTTTTTGTAGGATTAGACTTCTTAGTTTTTGAAAGATTCTAATTTTTTTAAGAAAACCAAACAGATAAATATCCATTAGATATTTAAAAATAAAATTTGACTCAAAACTAACTTCCAAATTATCTAACATAATTTTTTTGAAATATAAAAAATTTGAATAAATGCACCAAAAATCATCCTCATCCCATCAATGGCATTTTCGTAATTTATCCAAAGTTTATCAATACTAATACATGTTCATCAAATTACTTCTAACTTCTTCAATTGACTTTCAATTTGAGTGATTCAAAATGCATTGGAAACCTAACTCAATATTGAGCATTATGAATATAAATTCAATCAAAAATCTAATTATATAACTTTTTTATAATTTTTTAACTAAATTCAGTCTAATTACATCTTAACTTAAAGTGAGCTAGCCTAAAAGGGTTGAGTCTCACACCTTACTAGCCTCACTTTTTGAAATTCAGGACTGGTGCATGCATTAGTTTGACTGATTATTTACACGCATGCATATGCATACATAAATAGATACATATAAGATTTTACTATCAAAAATTCGCTTGAACTTCTTAAAATTATAACCATTATTTACTTTGTCTAGGGTTTACAATAAATTTTTAGTCCATCTGCACAAAGAATTTAGGATTTAATATGATTAGGCTAAGGATTAATAAATTGAACAATAATTGTTTGAGATAATTTAAGATATTGAAGAAAGAAGAAATTAAATAGAAAAATACTGGTTTAAGTCATCTCAACAAAAGAAAGGTTTAAGTTATATAAATGCACAGAAGTTTGGTGCATGCTATTTATTATTATTGGAGAAGTTCTTTGTTTCTGCTAAAGATTTGCCAGTTGCAGTTTGTAAGACTAGTGTAATAGCTAGGATTGGAATTAGGACCGGTCTTTTTTTTGCCTATGGCTGCATGAAAAAGATTTCAGGCTTCACGTTGGGCTGAGGATTGAAATTTTTTCTGTAGTTCGTTCAAGCCCAAACTCAAGCCTAACTTTGACCCAAACGGTCTTGACTCAAAACTCCAATAAGTGTTTAGCCTTCTGGACATTGGCAGACAATTGTGAGGGATCCTGGGCCATCAGATTTAGGGGAAAGGGATGGATGTTGGGTATCTGAAAAGGAGATGAGTTGAAAAGTGTGGTAGATTGTAGAGGAGAGGAAGGGAAGAAGGAAAGGAGAGGAAGGGGAGAAAGGAAGAAGAGATGGATGGGGAAGATGGATGAGGAGAGGAGAGGAAGGCGGAGGTTGCAAGCAAGAGAGATGGATGGGGCTAGGAGAGAGTAGGCAAGGAACAAAATTCATTTGGATGACGTTTTGCTGTCACAACTGGTGCATAGTGGAGGCATGGAGAAGATCCGATTGAGGAAATCATCTGCTCTATTAGGGCAATGCATTTGCATCATCCTAATTATAGGGACTAGGCAATGGGTATAGTTGCTGGATGGTTAAAATGACATTGAAGGGTTGAGGTTTTTTTGGAGAGAGGGAGAAATAGGAGCTGCAAAGAATGCTGAGCTGGTGAAAGGAGCCTGGTGCTTGCATATTTTAGTGGCTTGGATTCAGCTGTTGGCTTGGCTTTTAGGCAGTCTCTGTTTAGGCCAAAACAAGACCTGAGCTCAGCCTGAAATTTATATCTAAGCCTCGATTCCAAGTACAAGCTTGACTTGAACCTTTGCAGTGCTCAAAGTTCAACCCAAAGCCAGTTCGATGAGGTCCCATTTCTTGCCCTAGTAATAGGTGTTTAGGTGTGAAGCAGGCAAAGGATAGAATTTCAGTGCTCAATTATTCGTGCTGTTTGGGAAATCTATGTTTTGGAAATTTGAGCAACCAAACATAATAAAAAGAGGAAAATAAGTGGAAGAAAGAGGTTGATTGGTTAACTAGGATTTCTCATTGGTTGCAGCAAGAAAATCTGATGCAGTATTAATTTAGATAGGCTGATAAAGTGCCAAATAGGTATCACAAACAAAAGAAACTAGATTTTATGAATTAGCTCACATCTAAAGTTTAGAGGAGTATTCTAATTGATTCCAGGGAATAATTTTGATTGCTTATCTTATGACAGAATTTTTACATGTAGGAGATGGATTTGGTACTATAGAGAAGGAAGAAAGGACACAAGAAGAAGGGGAAAGAGATCATGGTTGGAGAAAGCAGGGAGGAAGGGAGGGATTGATCAAGACCTTTGAAGGAAAAGCTTATGTTCTCACTTCAAATTAGAAGCTATCCTCCTCTTCTTAGGGCAGAGAGGTAGACCTCATACCAGAACAACTCGTAGAGAAGAAAGGATTAGGTTCTTAAATCTCCTAAATGTCACCAAATAAATCAAGAAAAGGGAAAGGACAAAAAATATTTTTAAAATAATCTAAATTAAAAGACATAAAAAGCATAAAAAGAATCATGTTTAATTTGACCAAGTTGATATTCTCTTGAGTAACTTGAACTTGAAGAGTAAATGTAGAGCTTCAATAATCTTGTAGGGGATCAAGACATAAATTTAGGCCTTTTGTACTTATTCATTTCTCGCTCATTCAGATTGAAACTCATGTGAATTCCTAATAAACTGTTATTTCTTTCTAGCAGCTGGCTGCATCTTGATTCAAATCATTAACCCATAAGCTGTAAACTATTTATAAGAGGATCAGAAAGTTAAAGAGCCTGTTTCTTGTATGTCATGATGGATTAGGAAAATGCAAATTAATAGTCTCAACTTCAAGAATCATATATATTTAAAGAAATTAAGTTGATAATTTTAGCATGGTCACAAATGACAGTTATTCACAAGATTTTTACAAGTTGATTCTTCAAAGATCACATCTGATCATATCAACCAATGTCAAATTCAGCTGCAAATATCTAAGAGCCCAATGATGAGAAGGCATAATGGTATTTTGGAATGAAATTTGACTAGCAATCCGTAACCTAACCTGCTAACTTGACTGGAACCAACACGGGGTTAGGTTGAATTAGCTTTTGGTCATATGAGCGAACACAATAATCTTCTTATTGAATGGGTCAGGCTTGTGTTTGGCAGCATTACCCGACTAACCTGGACTAACTCATTTAGTAATTAGGTTGGCTTGACATGATCATGGATGAAATCTAAAAATTGACTTGATATCAAGCCATTTATGTAACTCTCAAATAATGTTTAAGTTATAATTACTAAATATTAAAAAACAACTTATCAATAGAATGTAAAACTAGAGGATTAGCAAAATGTAATTGATTCATATTTATAGGATATGACTATAGTTTTATGCTAGCCATCAATCTACTGCAATTTGCAAGAAAGGGAAGTGGCGCTAATTAAGGATAAATTAAAGAAAGGATAACTTAGTTTAGATGCTTGCAATATAAACCTATGGAAATATTAGTGCAAAGGAGTAATTTAATATATGTTAAAGGATAAAAAGGTAAAGGTAGATTAAAAATTAGATGAGACGAAGTGATAAAAGGAAAAATTAAATATCTTCGCGTCTTATAGAAAATATGACTCTAAATCAAGCAGAAGGAAAAAAAGGATTAATGTAGCTGATCCCAACTAGTTTGGAAAGAAGGTTTTGTTGTTGTTGTAGCAAAATGTAATTGATTAACCATGTCGTTGCTGGTTTAACTATTTCAGATCAGTCTTACTATGCCAATTTAGCTTTATAGGTTAACTGTGATCTTAGAAGTGACCTGATACAACCTGTTTATTAAATGAATTAGGTGCATTCAGTCATGCTACCTGTTTACTGAACAGGTCCTGTCAATTAGGTTTGGCTCTAACTAACAGTTTTTGTCAGAGTAACCGAAGTTACAACCCAACAAGAAACTGACCAAACCCAACCCATGCCGTCCCTGTCAAATATGCTTGGGTCCAAATTTGCAGGTCCTCTGATATATCCACATGTGAAACTGGTTCTTGATCAAGGAGAATTGCAGTGGATCTGAAATATGTAGAAGATTGGTAGAAAAACTCATTGTAGTCCCATCATACAAATATTTTATTCAATGAATTTTTCCCCTGTTGATCCATGAACCCTCCAAAAAATCTTCACCTAGATGTGGCTATTGAAATTCTATAATTTTCATATGGTTTGCTCAAACTGTCAAACATGATAATTTATATGAAAAGAAAGGTCATCTACAAGTAGAGAGATTATCTAAGGCTATCATTATCTTTGTGTGAGAAAATCATGAACATTAAGAAAAATGGAATCATGAAAATTAAGAAAAATGGTAATAGTTGTATGGCCAATTGCACAGTTATGCATCAAGCTATGGCTTATACTCTGGGTAATTATCAGGTTAAAAAATAAAATCTGTAACCAAAGGTTCAATAAAAGACATTAATTGCAGAAAGTGACAACTTAATTATGAAATGTTTTATATGCTTTTAATTATCACAACAACTTTTGTTATATGTAAATATTTCTCAAGATCTATGTAAATTGGCTAAATGAATTTTACTAGTACTTGTTATGGGGTTTTTAATGATATGATTTAATGATTTCTTCTAGGAAATTGCTCAACTTCGATATATGTTGTGCCCTCGTCATCTAAAGGAGAATCAATTTTGGAGAATATATTTCCTACTTGTCAAAAGCTATGTGGCCCCGTAAGTTCTTTCACCATTTGTTTGTGCAGTAGTTCTGGTTGTTTCGATTTCACATAGGGTGCAGCAATGTTACAAGGATGCCAAACAGGAAATTGATTTCATCATTAGCTGTAAAATTTGATTAATAGCGGATATCTATAGCAGGGTGGGTGTGTATGTTTATATTTGAGTATTGTGTATGTATACATGCATCTACATATGTGTGCTATATGCACGTATCTATGTATGTACACAAGCCTACAAGGTTAACACCTGTGCACGCACAGGCATTAGTTAAGCAAAAATGATCATGTCGCTGACTAGGTAGAAATTCATCATAATTAAATCACTTGATGGCCAGTGTTTGCTTCCTACTGCATCAAGGTTTTGAATACAAATCTTGGTAATGTTGTTGTCAAAGTATTTGACCTAGCTAATTCTAATGGCTGGTGCTTTGACTATTGTTTCTCACTAAAAGAAAAATAGTAGAAATTAATGAACAGGATTAAATTAAAGCCACCACCATAAACTCAGGTCATGAAATGATTTTTTGAAAGACTGCAGTGAATGGTGTGCTCTTTAATCAAAATAAAACAACATAATAATATTTACTTTCTCTGTGTAAAAGCAGAAATTAGGGCCGTTGAATGAGGAACCAGAAGCATATAAATATTCATACAAAAAGGGCAATTGATTTGGACATTTATGAAAAGTGCCCTTGGCAATCCCTTTCTTAACAACATTTCATTTTATTGCAATACAATATTTTTCTTAATAATTCATAGTAAAATATATGATAGAGTACCTAGAGAAATAATATGGTGGATTTTAGAGAAAAAAAGGAGTTACCAAAAGGTACATAGAATTGATAAAAGATATGTATGATAGAGCAATAACTATTGTTAAAACAACAATAGGAAAAATTAGTGAGTTTTTAATTATTGTAGGTTTACATCAAGGATCTGCCTTAAATCTTTATCTTTTCGTACTAGTTATGGATGAATTAACCAAACATATTCAAAATGATATCCCATGGTGTATGTTATTGATTGATGAAACTAAATCTGAAGTAAATGCTAAACTAGAGATTTGGAGAGAAGCTTTAGAACATAAAGGTTTTAAGATTAGAACTAAAACTGAATACATGAAATGTAATTTTAGTGGGAGTAGAAATACAAATGAAGACACAATGAAGATTACAAGTCAAGAGATATCAAGGAGTAAAAAAATTAGGTATTTGGAATCAATTATCCAGCAAGAATGTGAAATAGGTGAAGATGTGAATCATAGAGTTAAAGCAAATGGATTAAGTGGAGGAGTGCTTCGGAAGTATTGTATGATCGGCGCATCCCATTAAAATTGAAAGAAAAATTCTATAAAACCATTATTAGGCCAGCTATGCTATATGGAATAGAGTGTTGGGTAATATTGAAACAACATGTAAATAACTTAAGTATAACAGAAATGCATATGTTAAGATGGATGTATGGTAAAACTTTTAAAGATAGATTTAGAAATAAACATATAGGAGAAATGATAGGAGTAGCCCTAATTAAGATAAAATAAGAAAAAATTGATTACGATGGTTTGGACATATACAACGTAGACCTTTAGATACTCCAATTAAAAAGAGTGATCTTTTAACAATCCATGGTAAGGATAGAGGAAGAGATAGACCTAAAATAACATAGACAAAAATAATTAAAAAAGATATAACTATTTGTAATTTGAATGTTGACTTGGTTCTAAATAGAGCAGAATGGAGGAAGCAGATTCATGTAGCCGACCCCATGTACTTGGGAAAAGGCTTAGATGAGATGAGTTGAGTTGAGTTGAGTTAGAATTCATAATAAAATCTTTGAGAATAATAGGCTTGTTTGTTGGCTATGCTAAAATATAGAACATAATTATGATCCAGGGAATCCATGAAAAATGCTATTTAGTACTTTGTTAAATAGCAGTTCTGCAAGAGATAATCAACATTTCTGTAGCATTCTTTATTTATTAAATCTCTATTATTTAATCATGTACCAAGTAGAAAACATTTTCTTAATATAAAAAAAAAATAATTCAGCTTTAAGAAAAGAGAAAAAATTCATATGGGACTTTTGGATAAAATATATGTTGGAATCCATGCATCCTAAAATTATCATATCTTTTGTTAATCTCTTGAATACTTCAACCATAATCTTGTCTCTCTTAAGCTAAGTATATTTATTAAAGAAGACAGTCTTGATGCTAAGCTAAAGAGGGCATATCGGGACTTGGGAATCTCTTAAGAGGTTATTGGTGGTAATGAGAAAATCACAAACCAATATGCTATGGCTTTTGCAAAATGTAACCTTATATGTTGTAATAATACCAAAATTGTGGAACCAAAAGATGTGAATGAAGAAGTTTGCATTAAGAGTTATTAGAGATGTAAAGGACTCTAGTGGGGCTTCTCATATATGGTAGAAAGAAGTGACCAAATGTGAGAAGGATTTTGACCATGTGAATGCATGTGTGAAATCTGTCAGTTCAAAAGTAAGAGGAGAGTGCATGCGCGTGCGCGCGCGCGAGAGAGAGAGAGAGAGAAAGAAATGTAATAATCTAGCTTTTTTTTAAAAAAAATTAGCATTTAAGATTCATCACTGCACATAGCAAGGGAAAAAGAGCTTTTTGCAGGGTGTCACATGGAGAGTAGGCATGACTAGGGATTCCATTATGTGGATGCATGGGTGGGGAACTCCATATGTATGGGACCTAATCTCCATCAGGATCAAGAAAGGTTCAAAATACCAGTAAATACAATAACATATTAGCTAGTACATACCAACCAACCCCTTCTACCAAGGGATATTAGTTTGGGTAAGTTGATGCCATTAACCCAGGGTGCAGGCAAGTAGCATTAAAGGAGGATGGTTGGTTATGATGACCATTTCAAGGATCTGGACAAGGACTAGGAGTGTTTTTAAGTTCCATCAGTCATCAAGATACTGAATTGATAAGCCATGATATAAATCCTGTTGGAGCAGCTACTTACAGCATCAAAGCCAGCTAGGGGGATAAGGCTACTTATATTAGTAAGCCTACGACAAAAAAATAGTAGTGCCAAAGCAAAGATCCACAGCAAAGATCTCAGTTGATCTGCTGGAGGCACTAGATAATGTACCAATTTGTGATGATGACAGCAAGACTATGGAATTTCTAATCTGGCTTGCCTAGTCCAGAAGACTCTGGCAACATTTTATGACAGGAATATCAGTGTAGAGTAGGGCTGAGTTAGGTGGTGGCGCGACCATAGAGAATAGGACTATTGACTTGGGAGGCCTAGTTTGAGTGTGTGACTGAGGGTCCAGTTTATGGTGCTAGAGTTCACCGTCTCACTTCCTTGAAGGTTTACTAAAGGAGTGTCTAAGATACGTTTATGTGGAAGGTGGTATATAGCCTTAAGATGAACCATAGTTTTGGATGGGGAAAACAACTTGCTGTGGATTTCAGCACAGAGGACTTAGCTTGATGGGTTGGTTTGGTGTTCACCACATTCACTAGGTTGGATAACCCATTTCCCTTTTTTCTATCAGCATCCATTTCACAACTTGTCCAACTGTTGGTCTATCCTTGATGCATGGAGCGCCCATGATGACTCCACATGGTGCATGCATGTGATATTTATCCTCAGTCATGACTTATGAGGGATAGTTTTGTATTGGACAAATATACGCTCCACCTCCATATGACTAGGCAGCCTCAGATGCATCATTTTAAACTTCAACAACCACTCAACTCCATGTAGCTAGACAGCTTGTCATTGTATTGGTCCCAGTTTTGGTGCCTGTGCCAATGCAGATTACATACACCATGCATGTTTATGATACAATGCAGTATGATGAGGCAGTAGCATGCATACCATAAATGTATTCTTTCTTTTCTTGCTGGGAAAATATTTAAATATATTTTAGATTCTAGATTATGTGGCATTATCTTATATATGCTCATGTTAATGACTATAGCCCACAGAAACTGTGACTAGAAAACTCAATCATTACTCTCACTTTATTTCTTGCAAAAATGAAGCATAAAAAATTAAATATGACAAAAGTAAAAGGCAGATTTTGGAGGCCAAAAAAGGCCATAGAAGTGTGGATCATATTTATGTATACCCATCGATGCTCTTTGTTGGCGTGGTCCTGCATTGATGTTCTGTACCACCATCCCTTGGTTGGTAGGCCTTCATGCCTCAATGTCTTGAATCTTCTTAAAAAAGAGGATATGGATAAAGAGGAAAGACTTGAACCTCTCCTTCATCAGATATGGCAGATGAAATACCATCTTCAAGGGTAAGATGTTTTAAGGAAAATTTAAATAGTAAGAAAGAAACGAAGTGTATAGTCATGATCAAAGGCCCTCTAGATGGAGAAATGGGGGGGGGACACTTGATGAGTAGATCATCTGTTTGTGCCATGACAGCCTTGGATGCAGGCTTTTTCTAAAGAAACTAATTATGTACCTCCCGTGAAATGGATACCATGTCTATTAAGGTTGGCATCATAGAACACATGCTGAATGATACCATATGTTTTGAACTACAGCTAGAGGTTGGCGTGCCCTAGTATTGTTAGCACATGATGGTCTCGCAATGAAGGATTAAAGTATTGTGTATCATGCTTCTTCTATTCAAGATGTAGCATAGTACAGCTATCATTGCTCATTGTGTTGACACTTTGGTATGAATTGATGTGGAAAAAAAGCTGGTTTGTCAAAGGATTTGTATTGCCATTCGATTATTGAGATTTATCTAGTGTAAGTCAATTTAATTTTACTATAATGGTGTAGATAAATGTGTGAAGCATATACATATTGATTTTAATCAGTCTATAAAAATTTTGGGTCATAAATTATAACATTTCTGTTCTATTTGCTGTTTTGCTATGTGCATTTCATAGTTTCAGTTTCTTGTCATTCAATTGTGTTTCACATATAAAACAATAAAAAAGTAAAAATTTATAATAAAAACATCCATAGGACATGCAAAATTTTTATCCAATAAAAACAAATCTTTAAATTTATTTAATATATATTTGTTATTCTAGGAAGCTTCTATGACAGAAAATTGTGGGAAGGATTCCAAAATAGCCTTCATAGAAACATGATTGTTCAATTTTGTTTGGGAGGGTATAATAAGCATGTGCTTGTATCTATTGGTCTGTTCGTCCATGCTAGTTTGATATTCATCATTCATGTCCATGGTTGGTCTTGAAAACTTAGTTTAAGTTTTATTGGGCTTGTGAGTTTCAGTTTTGACAGTTGCAAAGGTTTCGATTAGTCTAAGGTCAATAAAATGAAGACAAAATAAAGAAACAAAGAGAAGCTAATATAAGTTGTCAAACGACACTAGAGAATATTTTGTTACAAGATTCTTTAATTGAGTAGCCAGAGGTAAATATTAAGTATAAGTGAAATGTTATCTTGGCAATTCCTGTGTCTGTTTATAAAATAGAGAAGCAAGAAATTGCATATCTCAAGAATTTTTGTTTGTTATAAGGTAGTCTTTACATAGTGACATTTGAAAGGTGGTTTTTTATGATTTAACATTGATCACTGAATCAGTTGTATTGTTTTAGAGGGTAAGATTTGCACCATTAAACCTTTTCCCTACTGGTAGAAGAAGACCCAAGCCACCATGCTACAATCATTCAAAAACATCCCCTAAAGCATCAACCATAACAGAATTATTAGTATCCTGGAAGCTCTAAAGTAGAAATTGTAAGAAGCCAAGTCTTCTAGATGGTCAGCCACAGCATTTCTTTCACAGAAGATGTCTCTGCAGTTGTAATAGCTTGTAGGGATGGCAATGGATATCCCATCCCTGGGCGGCCTCTACCGGTTCCCATCCCCATTAGGAAAAACCTCTCTGTTTCTCATCCTGTTAAGCCGTTATAGTTAACGAGACGGGGATGGGAATACCCGTCCGGGTAAACGGCTACCCAATGGGTACCCATTTGGCCGTTTGCATAAAAAATAAAATTATTTTATTAAATTTATAATTTATTAAAAAATTAAAAAATACTAATAAAAAGTTCTGGTTTTGATGTTCAGTGCGGTTGTATGAAAGAAAAGAACAGACAAACACATTTTTTAATATTTAATATATATATATATATAATTTAAATATATTATATTAAAACTAATGGGGATGGGAACAGGGATGGGGCGGAGGATACCGTTCCTGGCCATTTACCCATTTAGCTATTAACGGCCATTTATCCGTTTACCCGTTAAGCCGTTTAGACCGAGGATTTCTTGACCTATTAGAAATGGTACTAGCCAAACGAAAAAAAATTGCCATCTTTAGTAGCTTGTGAACCACATCCCAAATACTTGAAGGCAAGAATGATTGTTTTCAATCATAGCAAATTATCACTACTGTTTTAGTTGTAAATGTTTAGACAGATTCTTGCTACTAGATAACAAATGATATATGGTATCGTAAAAATGGCTTTTCTTTTTATGACCTTGAATGCACATGGTGTCAGTTGCCAACTATCAGCATTAGGCCTTCACATATAGCTCTGCACAAAACCTTGCCAACTTTAATATGTATGCTATAAATTTGAACAATTTGCTGTTGATCTATAAATATGAATGCCAGATGATTGGAGAAAAAGCATATTAATACCCGTATACAAAAATAAAGGAGATATTCAAAACTGTGCAAATTATAAAGGAATTAAGCTAATGAGTCATACAATGAAATTATGGTAGAGAGTAATAGAAAATCGATTAAGAGTTAAAACTTTGGTGTCAAATAATCAATTTAGATTTATGCCTAGAAGATTGACCATGAAAGCTATTTATTTATTAAGAAGATTGATGAAAAGATATAAGAAAAAAAACCTTCATATGGTCTCTATTGATTTAGAGAAAGCATATGATAGAGTATCTAAAGAAAGCATATAGTGGGTTTTAGAGAAAAAGGAGTTACCAAAAGGTATATAGAATTGATAAAAGATATGTATGATAGAGCAATAACTATTGTTAAAACAATAATAGGAGAAACTAGTAAGTTTTCAATTATGTAAGTTTACATCAAGGATCTGCTTTAAGTCCGTATCTTTTTGTATTAGTTATAGATGAATTAACCAAATAGATTCAAAATGATATCCCATGGTGTATGTTATTTTGCAGATGATATAGTGTTGATTGATGAAACTAAATCTGGAGTAAATGCTAAGCTAGAGATTTGGAGAGGCTTTAGAATCTAAAGGTTTTAATATTAGCAGAACTAAAACTGAATACATGAAATGTAATTTTAGTGGGAGTAGAAATACAAATAAAGAAACAGTGAAGATTGCAGGCCAAGAGATATAAGGAGTAAAAAATTTAGGTATTTGGGATCAATTATCCAGCAAGAAGGTGAAATAGGTGAAGATATGAATCATAGAGTTAAAGCAGGATAGATTAAGTGAAGGAGTGCTTCGGGAGTATTGTATGATCGGTGCATCCCATTAAAATTAAAAGAAAAATTCTATAAAACTGCTATTAAGCCAGCTATGCGGAACAAAGTGTTGGGCAATATTGAAACATGTGAATAAATTAACTGTAACAGAAATGCACATGTTAAGATGGATATGTGGTAAAACTTTAAAAGATAGAATTAGAAATAAACATATAAGATAAATGATAGGAGTTGCTCCAATTGAAGATAAAATGAGAGAAAATCAATTACGGTGGTTTGGACATATACAACGTAGACCTTTAGATGCTTTAGTTAGAAAGAATGATCTTTTAACAATTCATGGTAAGAATTGAGGTAGAGGTAGATCTAAACTAATATGGACATAAATAATTAAAAAAGATATAACTATTTGTAATTTAAATATCGACTTGGTCCTGAATAGAGCAGAGGAAGCATATTCATGTAGCCGACCCCATATAATTGAGAAAAGGCTTAGATGAGTTGAGTTGAGTTGTCTCAATATGGCTTCAATTGAAGTTAACCTATGTCTCTGAAATTCTCTCTAACTTGTCTGTCAGATATGAGATGCATGCCATACGAAAGGCAAAGATCGAAATGATGGGAATGGACCATGAGAAATCAGTGAATAGAACTGCCATCGAAGTGGAGATGACAGATGCGAAGAATGGAAGCAGCTCAAAACCTCTCAGTAGCAACATAGGCAGATATGAAGGGGTAAGTTTTTTTCGAAAATCACATTCCATGCTGTATTTAGACTTTGCTGATCCCATGGTTCACATATTATACAATGTTTTTAACTTTGATACCACATGGCTTTGGTTGCTGGCTGAGGCCCTGATCGGATTCATGCTCTCCTGTCTTGTTGACACTTGTTGAAAGATAAAAAAAAGTAAAACAGATGAGAAATCCTGTCAATTCCTCACATGTACCATTAGGATGCAAGAACGCCTCTAAAATAGGATTTCTGGTAACCAAAGCTCCTAGGATGGTGGAATGACTTCCTCCCAACTCTACAAATCTACTTCCTCTGCCCTCCTTTCTTCAAGATGCCTTAAGGATTTTTTTTGCCTGGGCTTCCAGTGGACATGAATGGACATTGAAGGCTCTTCTTTTCCATCTTTCACAGGTAAGCCAGCAGAACCAACTGGAATAGCTGCTCTGAAAATTAGAGATGTGATATATGATTGGAAGGCCAAATTTTGAGCCATTTGAACTTCAGCCGAGCGGACCGGCCACCAAGCAGTAAAATCTTTAGCATGCATGGTTCACTTGGTAATCATGACAGCAGGGAATTGAAGGTTTCCATGGATGGAATTCTGACATGCAGATGACTCTTTTGATTGGCATTTCAATGTATGTAACTAAATATTGGTTGGCAGGGAATGCTGAAGCCTGTTGGCAGCGTGATGAGATTAAAATTTTAAGGGAAAAAGAAGGGAAAAAAAGGTGGTTATTTAAGAAAGGCTATGGTAAAAAATGCATGTCATAATAGATCAACTAACATCTGGCAATGAATTAACTTGAGTCCTTGTAGCCAAAGCAAATGCATGGTAGGCATGGTTTTCAGCAGGTAGAAGTATTTTCCTTTATTTTCTCTTTTATTTTCTTTTTATATGATGTAATATTTAAAGAAGCTTCATGACTTTGTTTTGATAATCCTGGGCCAACAAAATCCGTTAGAGTTGCATATTTTCATGTCATACATCAATTCATTCAATTTTTGACTTATGACTTTTGACATGAACATAAAATAAAGAAGAAAAAATGCCAGTCAGTCGTGGTCTTTAATCAAAATGTTTAGTGCATTTTTACTAGAATCAAACACTTCATGCAAACTTTATGAATTAATGTTGTCCAGATAGAAAATGACATCAGATATCGGGTAATTGAATTTCTTATAAAATCTTTAAAAGTGATACTTTAATTATACTCTTTTTTAAAAAAAGGTATGGCGTTTCCTGTTTTATGTGCAGGTTGGTGCAAGACGACGCAAAAAGTTGAACGTAAATTAGTTGTCGTTTTTCCGCTTGGCCGCCATGGCTTTGTAGAAGATTTAGGATTCAACAGGCTCGGTGTATAAATACAGAAAATTAAGTGCGACTCAAAGAATCCGAGAATTGAACTCAAATTGAATGATTTCTGTAGATTATTCACCATGTTACGTTAATCCAAGTGGAAATCTTGGAAGACAAGTATGAGATAGCGGATAAGGAGGTATCACAATGATGGAAACCTCATTCTAAATAATAAAAAAAAAACTTGCTGTAGTTAGGGAGGATATGATCTTGGTCTTTGTCAGCTATTAGGGGCCGTTCGGTTGCAATTCCAATTAGAGTTGCAGGCAGTTATATGCGGTTGGGCTTGCAGTTGGATTTGCAAAGAAAGTTTAAAATGTTAAATTTGGTGTTTTGGTGGAAAAGTGACCGCAATTTGATTCCCAACTTGAATCATATGATGGTATAACAATAATAAACTTTAATCTCAAATTAGTTAGACCAGTATAAATCATTTTTTCTATTTTGCTTGTTTTGAATTATATTTATATGTTTTCAAAAAAAAAAAAAAAAAGGGTTGCAATAGGTTGATGAATAGTATAAAATTATGTCATACTTATGAACATAAATTGAATTACAAGATTGTAATAGACTCAACTTTATTACACGATTAACTATGTCTCCCAGCTTTTGCTGCACCCAAGAGTCAGCTGGATTACCACTTAAGTCAGAGGCAATTTTATCAAAAAAAAATATATTGGATTACAATATAGCCGGTAATGTGGATAGCCATCTCCTTTTGAGGTAATCTGAATTACCACTTAACTTATTGGATTACAATATAGCCGGTAATGTGGATAGCCATCTCCCTCTGAGGTAATCTGGATTACCACTTAAGTGGTAATCCAGATTACCACTGCAAGATTACTATTCAAAAAACATACCAAACATGGTAATCTGGTGGGGTCCTTTTAAATTACCGATAATCTGGATAGATTACCTCTTACCAAATGCCCCTGAAGGTTATATAGTCCTATGACTCCATAACCCTATTTTTAGGAGCATGATAGGTCATAGCCATAATTTATCAGCTAAAGAGGCAAACGAAACCTTTGATTTTGCTAGAGATTAATTTAGACCATAATTTGAGATCAATTATTGATTATATCCAAGTGTCTCTCCCTTTCATTCTCATGATGTTTTTAGTTTTGTAGCACTGCTGACCAAACATTTGTATTGTATCATGTTATAAGTCACACATCCATCTCTTTTGAGTTAGCCTAGTTCACTGTTCCTCTAGCCTCAATGTCTGCTAATTCATCTACATTGTAAAATATAGTATCACCTTTTTAGTTCAGTTACTCACATGCTACTGAATATTATAGTCATGGCCTTTCATTGTAACAAGTGAAGTTAATTTGGACATCGCAAATAAATCCATCAAAATCTATGAGCATGGACTGATGACGCTCGATCACCTCCCCTGGACGTCGGAAATGGAGGTGCTCCTCGAATCCTCGCCTCCGGGTTGCCTGCAAGGAAGTCCCGAGGCCGGAGGGGGCTCCGGCGGGACCCTCTGACGGCCAAGTTAGTGACTGAGTCACAGCTGAAGAAGGGCTCGAGTGAGCCCTGTTTTGTGTGGAAAAAAGGGGCTCTCAGAGAGAAGAATTCCTTTGAGAGTTGAGATGGCGATTTTTTGGAGGTTATCGCGCGTACCTGTTTGGTATGTGGATTCACCTTTTTATAGGGGTTGATTCTGGACGATCACGTGGGATTGCTTGAGTCAAAAGATCTGCTGAGCCCTTGCGTGAATCTGGGCTGGTCAGTGGGCTACGTCCCATCAGCCGGCGGGGCTGTTGGGCGGCGCGCGTCAGGCGCTGTCGGGCGGCGCGCGTCAGAGAGGTGGTTTCTTAAGCCGCTGGGGCTGATCTGGCGGGAACTGGGAGATCCGGACTTGTCAGGCCGAGCCGGGTTGACCCGAGATGGCTGGAGCCGATCCCGCTGGCAAGACAGTGCCGGGGCGGGGTTGACGGACTTGGAGGCGCCGGGGCCGAGTCGGGCCGGCCGGGGATGGCCTTGGCCGACTCGGCGGAAATGGAGACGCCGGGGGAAGTGTCAGGTCGGCGGAGCTGGAGACGCTGGAGCCGAGTCGGGAAGGCCGGGGATGGCCTTGGCCGACTCGGCGGGACCGAAGACGCCGGGGCCGAGTCGGCCGGCCGGGGATGGCCTTGGCCGACTCGGCGGACTGGAGACGCCGGGACCGAGTCGGGAAGGCCGGGGATGGCCTTGGCCGACTCGGCGGACTGGAGACGTCGGGGCCGAGTCGGGCCAGCCTGGGATGGCCTTGGCCGACTCGGCGGGATAGGAGACGTCGGGGCCGCCTGGGATGGATCAGGCGGGACCGGCTGGGAAGGAAGCGTCGGGGCTGGCTGAGAGGTGCCATGGCCAGCTAGGATGGAAGCGTCGGGGCCGACTTGGATCAGGTAGGGCCGGCTGGGATGGAAGCGCCGGGGCCGACTTGGATCAGGCGGGGCCGGCTAGGAAGATGCCGGGGCCGCCTGGGTTGTGCCGGGGCCGCCTAGCTTGGAGAAGTAGGGGCCGGTTAGGAAGGTGCCGGGCCGCTTAGCTTGGAGAGGCCGGGCCGGCTAGGGACGTGCTGGGGCCGCCTGGCTTGGAGAGGCCGGGGCCGGCTAGGAACGTGCCAGGGCCGCCTGGCCTGGAGAGGCCAGGGCCGGCTAGGGAGTGTCAGCCTTTGGGGCCGACTATCTTGGAGGTGCCGGCCTTGGAGGCGCCGGTCTTGGTAGGTGTCGGCCTTTGGGGCCGACTGTCTTGGAGGTGCCGGCCTTGGAGGCGCCAGTCTTGGTCGGTGTCGGCCTTTGGGGCCGACTGTCTTCGAGGTGTCGCCTTGGAGGCGCCAGTCTTGGATGTGTCGGCCTTTGGGGCCGTCGGGTGTCGACCTTTGGGGGCCGTCGGTCTTGGAGGTGTTGGCCTTTGGGGCCATCGGGTGTCGGCCTTTGGGGCCGTCGGTCTTGGAGCCGTCGGTCTTGGAGATGTCGGCCTTTGGGGGCCGTCGGGCTTGGAGGTGCCGGGGTGTCGGCCTTTGGGGCCGTCGGATGTCGGCCTTTGGGGCCGTCGGATGTCGGCCTTTGGAGCCGTCGGGTGTTGACCTTGGGCCGTCGGGCTTGGAGCCGTCGGTCTTGAACCGTCGGTTTTGGAGATGTCGGCCTTTGGGGCCGTCGGGTGTCGGCCTTTGGGGGCCGTCGGGTGTAAATTTTTTTTTTTTTTTCATGGGGTCAACTACCCCATCAAATGCCCCCCACACTCCTTGAGCTTGCGTACCCCGCATCGGCTAAGCGAAAGGAGTGTAGAACTTTTACCTTGGCACCTTGCGCTGCCTTGGATGGACATCTGCGTGCCTTCTTTGGCTAGCTGAGGGCGCTAGTAATCCTCTCCCAACGCGGGGTTTGGAAGTCTTTTGAACCAGGAGGGTGACCTGAGAGCTGAGAGCGTCAGGTTCCTTTTGAACCGCCTCGGGGGTGTGAGAACCGCTGCGAGGGGCGACTCAGCGGGGTACGGGGCCTTTAGGGTCTTAACCGACTCGGGGGCACCACCGTGCCGGGGCCGAGTGGTGTCCCATGGGCCGCGATGCCAGTGAGCTCCCTTTGAACTAGCTTGGGGGTTTGTCTGCCCCCCAGGAAACTCTGTTGATTGGAATCCATAGGTCTTCAGCTTGAGGGTGCCGACACGGAGCCGGTCTTGGGTGCCGATGCGGAGTCGGTCTTTGTTGCTGACGCGGAGCTGGTCTTTGGTGCCAACGCGGAGTCGGTCTTTGGTGCCAACGCAGAGTTGGTCTTTGTTGCCAACGCGGAGTTGGTCTTTGGTGCGTTGGTCTTTGGTGCCGACGCGGAGTCGGTCTTCGTTGCCAACGCGGAGTTGGTCTTTGGTGCCGACGCGGAGTAGGTCTTTGGTGCCGACGCAGAGTCGGTCTTTGTTGCCGACGCGGAGCCGGTCTTTAGTGATGTCGCCTTGGAGGTGCCGGCCTTTGGGGGCCATCGGGTGTCGGCCTTTGGGGCCGTCGGTCTTGGAGGTTCCATCCTTGGAGGTGTCGGTCTTTGGTGCCGACGCGGAGCCAGTCTTCGTTGCCGACGCGGAGCCGGTCTTTGGTGCCGACGCGGAGTCGATCTTTGGTGCCAACGCGGAGTTGGTCTTTGTTGCCAACGCGGAGTTGGTCTTTGGTGCCGACGTGGAGTCGGTCTTCATTGCCAACGCAGAGTTGGTCTTCGTTGCTGACGCGGAGTCGGTCTTTGTTGCTGACGCGGAGCCGGTCTTCGTTGCCAACGCGGAGTTGGTCTTTGGTGCCGATGCGGAGTCGGTCTTTGTTGCCGACGCGGAGCCGGTCTTTGGTGCCGACGCGGAGCCGGTCTTTGGTGCCGACGTGGAGTCGATCTTTGGTGCCAACGCGGAGTTGGTCTTTGTTGGCACGCGGAGTTGGTCTTTGGTGCCGACGCGGAGTCGGTTTCGTTGCCAACGCGGAGTTGGTCTTTGGTGCTGACGCGGAGTCGGTCTTTGTTGCCGACGCGGAGCCGGTCTTCGTTGCCAACGCAGAGTTGGTCTTTGGTGCCAACGCGGAGTCGGTCTTTGTTATCGACATGGAGCTGGTCTTCGTTGCCAATGCGGAGTTGGTCTTTGGCGCCGACGCGGAGTCGGTCTTTGTTGCCAACGCAGAGTAAGTCTTTGGTGCCGATGCGGAGTCGGTCTTTGTTGCCGATGTGGAGCCGATCTTTGGTGCCGATGCGGAGCCGGTCTTCGTTGTCGACGCGGAGCTGGTCTTTGGTGCCAACGCGGAGTTGGTCTTTGGTGCCGACACGGAGTCGGTCTTTGGTGCCAACGTGGAGTTGGTCTCTGTCTAAGAAATACACTCATCCCAAGAGCGTGATAAGATAAGGATATTCTGAATAATACTTTATTAAAGGATCAGCAAGCTACTGAGAGTACCGTCCGCATTCCGAATGTGGGGGAGAAGCTTCCCATTTTGATGCCAGCTTGCTTCCTTCCGTCGGCTCCCCGAGCTGCTGCTCGCCCCTCATGAGGTCATGCTATTGTTCCTTCTGTTGGGGCATTGTTGAGGCAAATCTGAGGCGCTGGAGGTGCCGACGCACCTGGGGCCGCGAGGCTTCCTCGAACGAACCTGCCCAAGTGGCCCTGCTGGACAAACTTTTTAATGGCCTTCTTCAACTGGCGGCAATCTTCGGTGTCATGCCCATAGTCTTGGTGATACCGGCAGTAAAGCTCTTTGTTGTGGGGGTTTATTGACTTTAGGGGACGTGGGCGTTGAAAGTAAGGCTCCTCCTCAATCTCTAGCAGGATGTGGGAGATCAGAGACGTGAGAGGAGTAAACCGCCCCTTAGGAACCAGCGCCTGGGGCTGTTGGTCAAAGCGACTGGGCGGCTCGGGCTGCCTGGATCGTCCCTTAGCTGGTTCTGTGGGGGTTGGCTTCTTATTGGAACTCCTGCCGGCTTCCCTTCTGAACGAGTCAGCCTCGCTGGCGCGGATGTACTTCTGGGCCCGGAGGAGGAGGTCGGAATAAGAGCTTGGGGGCTTCTTATCCAGGGAGAAGGTGAAGCGGGACGGAAGGAGTCCCCGCTTCAGCGCCAGGGTGGCCACCGCATCGTCGAGATGGTAGACCTCGAGGGCGGTTTTGAATCGGGACACGAAGTCCCGCAGTGACTCTCCTTCCTTCTGGCGGACGGAGAAGAGGCTGTCTGCCACCCTTGGGATCCGGCGGCAGGCATCAAAGTGGGCCAAAAATGCCCTCTCCAGCTCCCGGAAGGAGTCTATGCTGTGGGGGGCAGGCGTGAATGCCATGCACGGGCGGCCTTCCGCAGAGTTGCGGGGAAGGCCTTGCAGAGGAGGGCGTCTGAGGCGCCCTGGACTTGCATCATAGCCTTGTAACTCTCGAGGTGATCGAGGGGTCGGTCGTACCATCGTACGGGTCCACCTGGGGGAAGCGGAACCTGGAGGGAACCGGTTCCTCCAGTATGCGGCGAGTGTAAGGAGGACGAGTGTCGAACTCTTCCTCCGGCTGATGGTTGATCTTCTTGGCGAGCTCGTCGAGGCGCCTGTTGTACTCCTCCAGGCGTTCCTCCGCTGGCGGTTGATCGTCGGGGCCCTCCGAGATGGCTCGAGGAAGAAGAAGAAGAGGAGGCAGAAGGAGATGGAGACAGAAGTCGGGACTTCGCCTGGGTTCCTCGTGATGATGTGGCTTGGGAGGAAATTTGTTGGGGCCGTGGTCAGGGACCGTGGCCGCTTGGAGGGCTCGCGTCGAGGCTTCCTGGGGAAGCTTGACGTCGGCCGTCTCTCGCCGACGGCCTCCCGCCGGGGGGAGCCTCCCCTCGCCGACTGCTGACTGGCGGGGGAGCAGTCTGGTGCTGGGTGGCCACGGACTGCTGTTGCTGGAGGCCGTGGATCATGGCGGTGAGATTCTGGACTTGCTGGGAGAGGGTTGCCAGCCGCTCCGCTGTTTGGACAGCGGCGTCCGGCGGCGGTAAGCGACCGAAGGGTCGGCAGTAGGGGGATTGGCCTCCTGCTGTCTAGTTGGCGGGGGAGACCCCGCTGGGCAGCTGATGGAGGCGTCCTGAGCTCGGGTCACCACCATGGCTTCTGGAAGAAGAGGGGGGACGAAAGATGTAGCTCAGGGAGGACGTTCGCTACTTTTTTTTATGCCCCCTTCCTGGCGCGCCAATCTGATGACGCTCGATCACCTCTCCTGGACGTCGGGAACGGAGGCGCTCCTCGAATCCTCACCTCCGGGTTGCCTGCAAGGAAGTCCCGGGGCTAGAGGGGGCTCCGGCGGGACCCTCCGACGGCCAAGTTAGTGACTGAGGTACAGCTGAAGAAGGGCTCGAGTGAGCCCTGTTTTGTGTGGAAAAAAGGGGCTCTCAGGGAGAAGGAATTCCTTTGAGAGTTAAGATGGCAATTTTTTGGGGGTTATCGCGCATACCTGTTTGGTGTATGGATTCACCTTTTTATAGGGGTTGATTCTGGCACGATCACGTGGGATTGCTTGAGTCAGAAGATCTGCTGAGCCCTTGCGTGAATCTGGGCTGGTCAGTGGGCTACGGCCCATCAGCGGGGGGCTGTTGGGCGGTGCGCGTCAGGCGCTGTCGGGCGGCACGCGTCAGAGAGGCAGTTTCTTGAGCCGCTGGGGCTGATCTGCGGGAACTGGGAGATCCCGACTTGTCAGGGCCGAGCCGGGTCGACCCGAGATGGCTGGGGCCGATCCCGCTGGCAAGACAGTGCCGGGGCGGGGTTGACGGACTTGGAGGCGCCGGGGCCGAGTTGGGCCGGTCGGGGATGGCCTTGGCCGACTCGGCGGACTGGAGATGCCGGGCCGAGTCGGAAAGGCCGAGGATGGCCTTGGCCGACTCGGCGGGACTGAAGACGTCGGGGCCGAGTCGGGCCGGCCGGGGATGGCCTTGGCCGACTCGGCGGACTGGAGATGCCGGGACCGAGTCGGGAAGGCCGGGGATGGCCTTGGCCGACTCGGCGGGACCGGAGACGCCGGGGCCGAGTCGGGTCGACCTGGGATGGCCTTGACCGACTCGGCGGGATAGGAGACGCCGGGACCGCCTAGGATGGATCAGGCGGGACCGGCTGGGAAGGAAGCACCGGGGCCGACTGAGAGGTGCCGTGGCCGGCTGGGATGGAAGTGTCGGGGCCAACTTGGATCAGGCGGGGCCGGCTGGGATGGAAGCGCCGGGGCCAACTTGGATCAGGGGGGCCGGCTAGGAAGATACCGGGGCCGCCTAGCTTGGAGAAGTAGGGGCCGGTTAGGAAGGTGCCGGGCCGCTTAGCTTGGAGAGGTCGGAGCCGGCTAGGGACGTGCCGGGGCCGCCTGGCTTGGAGAGGCCGGGGCCGGCTAGGAACGTGCTGGGGCCGCCTGGCCTGGAGAGGCCGGGGCCGGCTAGGGAGTGTCAGCCTTTGGGGCCGACTGTCTTGGAGGTGCCGGCCTTGGAGGCGCCGGTCTTGGTAGGTGTCGGCCTTTGGGGCCGACTGTCTTTGAGGTGCCGGCCTTGGAGGCGCCGGTCTTGGTAGGTGTCGGCCTTTGGGGCCGACTGTCTTCGAGGTGCCGGCCTTGGAGGCACCGGTCTTGGATGTGTCGGCCTTTGGGGCCGTCGGGTGTCGGCCTTTGGGGGCCGTCGGTCTTGGAGGTGTCGGCCTTTGGGGCCGTCGGTCTTGGAGCCGTCGGTCTTGAGCCGTCGGTCTTGGAGATATCGGTCTTTCGAGCCGTCGAGTGTCGGCCTTTGGGGGCCGTCGGGCTTGGAGCCATCGGCCTTTGGGACCGTCGGTCTTGGAGGTGCCGGCCTTGGAGGTGTCATCGGGTGTCGGCCTTTGGGGCCATCGGTTTTGGAGCCGTCGGTCTTGAGCCGTCGGTCTTGGAGATGTCGGCCTTTGGGGCCGTCGAGTGTCGGCCTTTGGGGCCGTCGGGCTTGGAGCCGTCGGTCTTGAGCCGTTGGTTTTGGAGATGTCGGTCTTTGGGGCCGTCGGGTGTAAAAAAAATTTTATTTTTCATGGGGTCAACTGGCCCCATCATGGACTATGTGAGAATGGCCGATTTTGTTCGTGATAAGGTCATTTGAACTGGTGGATAAAGTCTCTTACGCTTTATACAACATTTTTTACATAGTTTGAGAAAAAATTGTAAGATTTACTACCATCACAAAATATACAAGTCACATGGAGAAACTTTCTCAAATGAAGTCATCCAATTTCACATACACAAGAGTTTTAGGCTTTCATATAAACAAAAGAATTCAAGAGCTTCAAGGTTTCATATCAATAAAATACTTTTAAGCTTTCATAAACATAGAAACCTCAAGCATGAGACCTCTCTATTTGCGATTCTCTTGCAAAATGAAAAAGAAATGCGTACGCTTGCCCATTAAGTTCTTCCATAACCATAGGTTTTTGTTAAAGTTTTAGGGTGACATTAGATATCATGGCAATCAAAAAATAAATAGAAAAAATCATTTTTCAACACTTTCCACCAAATATAATTGTAGAAGTTTTCAATCAACCACTGGTGGAGTCCATTTGGGCAAACCATCTTTTCTAGGCTATTTTCATATGGGCTAGACTACCATCATCTTTTGTTTTATTAAAACCCTTGGGAAGTTTGAAGTCTTTCATCCAAGGATTTCAATTCCCTTCTTGCTATTCTTAATTGATATATATTTCTACTTCAAAAGCCATTTTGCTACCACAATTTTGAGTTTCACGCAGGGTACTATGAAATTGCACTAATAATATCAGTAAGAACAAAAGATAAAGTAGTATTTTTCTATAGCCATTGGAAGTCCACTAACCATTTGGGGCCATTAGAGGTGGTTGGATAATAACGGCAAGCTTTAGAAAGTCTAGAGCTAATCGTTACTATAGCAGTTTCCCTTTGATAGCCGGCTACCATGCCGACTATATAAACTTCCTTCTCTGTAAAACAACTTCAAACAAGTTTTGGCTATATGGAGCCCTCAGTAGCTCGCATGGGAGCCGGCTACTTTCCCAATAGTTGGCTCCCATAACAGCTATTTCAAAAATAGCCACTGTAAGCTAAGGAAACATGACATAGACTTATGGCAATAGAAAAAATAAATTATTTCCCACTCAGTAGTCGGTATGGGAGCCAGCTAATTCCCCAATAGCCGGCTTCCATGCTAGCTATCTTTAAGAAAGGCTCTGGATTTTCATTCAAGAATTCACATGGCACTCAGTAGCCGACATAGAAGCTAGCTACTTCTCCCAATAGCCAGCTACCATGCCTGCTATTCAAGGAGAAAAAGCAAAGGTAACTTCAAGTAATCGGCTCCCATGCCGACTACTTCCAAGGAAGGTTCTGTAAGAGCCACAGAAGTCGACTATGATGCCAACTAATCAAAGATAGCTTTTTGTAAAAACATTCTGCAGCAAATTCCTTGACATTAATGGAAGGAATAGGATGATTTTAAAGCCATTTTAACATTAGATTTCATTCTAAAAAAGTTTTGATCTTTTGAAAAACATATATTCTTTGAACACAAGTGCATTGGCCTTTTGAAAATAATTTTTTACTTTAGAAAATTTAAATATTTTGGCCTTGTTTAACTCATCTTACCTTTGTATTACCTTCCTTTGGACTTGTTGAAATTTAGAGAATCTTCCTTTGATCCAATCTTCATATAAGGGACTTAGGAAGCCTTCTTCTTCTTGGTAATTTACCTTAAATCTATTTATTTCAACAATAAAGTCATTAGTACTATACTTAATTATTTTGTAGTTATCAAAATTAATATGGGGTCAACATATATAAATAATATAAATTGTTAAGATATTATACTATTTAATATTAAATAAAATATAATCTAAATAATATTATTTAAATATAATATTTGGTATTATTAAATTATTTAAACTATAATATGAATACCATTTAATATATGTTATAAATTATTTAAATATAATAATTTAATACATAAGATCATAAATATTAATAATTTTAAATTTGATATTTATATATTATTACAAACATATAATCTACTTAAAATATGAAATATTATACTAATATTAAATTTAATATTTAAATAAATCTAATATTAAATATTTAAATATTACCAAGTGTATATTAAATGTATGAATAGATTAATATTATTAAATAGTCATCTTTTAGATGGAAATCAGATTACCATGGTCTATGGTAATTTTAAGTTACCAGGAATCAATTATTCACACCTAGATTGTCAAATCTAATTATCAAACATGATAATCTATATAGTAATCTTAGATTACCAAGGTAGATTACTACGAGCCAAATGCCTTCTAAGGGTGACTGCCCTAAGTCAAGACAATGGTGGTTCACTCAAGTCACACAATGGCCCAAGCACGCCTTCTAAGGGTGACTAACCTAAGTCAAGACAATGGTGGTTCACTCAAGTCACATAATGGCCCAAGCATCTTGAAGTCATATCAGGAGCTCAATACAAGTTGATCTATCCAAAACTTAAGGTACCCTAATGTTATTGAAATTTCTAAAATTTTGTTCCAAATCAAACGAGCGTTGTTTTTTAATCATGAGAGTATTACTCTCCTGATTGTTAACCTTCATACCATCCCCTCTTTGATGGACTGCCTCGGTTGGGTTAACATGGGGTGCAAATTAAATTAGTTTGAGTTTTGTGCTTTCTTAATAGTAACTTCTTTTTAGTTGATATGGGGTCTAGATTTTTAGTGGATGTAAACACCTACTGTTAACTATTGCTATCTTAAAAGTTAGGAAACTTTGATTGATAGATCGTATTCTTTATTAGCCTTACTAAGGCAAAAGCATACATATGTAAGAAAAAGAATTTCTTATCATTATCATTTATATTTTTTTGGCTTTACAATAGTCCATAGTGACATTTTTATACCTTTACGACTTAAGTTTAATGTCACATGTTTGTCCTCTTTTTTGCCTTCATGATTGTTGTCATTTTTATTGGACCTGGTATGATGCTCTCAAGGCTCAGGTGTTGACCAATTTATTGATTTTGATGAATAACACAAATCACATGAGTATATTTTTTATGTTACTAATGATTTTGATCAAATATTTTAGAAATTTAAAATATTTAATTGACCAAAATCTAAGAAAAATTGAGTTTAAATCCATGTCTTGTGTCAAGCATCAAGTTTCAGTAATTAGAGCCAACTCTAGAAGTATTAAAGCCGACTTTCGGCACGGATTAGAGCTGACTCTAATCGAAAGACAGAGAATCTCATTTCTATGTTCGATTAGAGCCAACTCCTGCAAGGAATTAGAGTCGACTCTAATAGTTATATGAGACTGTATTTTTCGAAGGTTCATTAGAGCCGGCTTTAGCATTCGCTAGAGCTGACTTCTACACGAGATGTGTTGACCCTTGAAACGTCAGAGCTGACTCCGCGATAAGCAAAAGTTTTCATTTTGAACATTCCGAGTTAGAGCCGACTCCAAGTCTTATTAGAGCGGACTCTAATATGTTAGAAACAGATTTAGAAGTGTCAGAGATGACTCCAATGGTTGACTTTTTTTTTAACAAACTTCAATGGCTCTTTTTCTCTTTGCTGCTAAACTCCTCCTCAAGTACTTTTAACGGCTAGTTTTTATCTAAAAGGGGAGCCATCCGACCATTTTGAGACGATGAAAAAAAGAAAGAATAGAAGTGAAAAATCAAAAAAGGCAAAGTTCAAATCCAAAATCCTTTAGTTCAAAACAGAGTTTAGAGAAATCTAAAGCATTCAAAAGCCAACTTTGAAGGATTTTATCAAATCAAAAGGAGAAGAAAAGAGCCCTGGTTCTTTAAGAGCCTCTACCTCAATGTTTCTTCAAAAAGCTTCAATCCTATCTTGAGGAAGATCATCTCAGAGAAAAAGAAGAAAAGAAGAAAAAAAAAAAAAAGCCCAACTTTAGATATCTTCTAAATCAGGCTCTTCTATTTTTATCTTGATTATATTATTTTATTTGCTCATTTGAGGAGCTTTATCACTGTTGTAACTATCATTCTATTATTCTTGTTGATTGATTCAATCAGGGGATTGAATCAAGGGAGGCAGATCAGCCTTGCTCAAGCTAGAAAGCTTGGGATAGGTTTTATGCTGGTGATCCTATGAAAACCGGCTAGGTTCGTTGTGATCCCATTGTAAAACAACAAGTTTGAGTGTGAGCTTTGAAAACAACTCTGCTGTAATCAGGATGATTATAGTGTGGGCCTAAGAGTTCCTTGAGAATGGATGTAGGTGTAGATAACACCGAACCACTATAAATTTCTTGTGTTTGTCGTGCTTGTCTCTCTTTTTCTCTACTCTATCTTTCATACTCTGCTTTGCATTCTTAGAACTACACCTATTGTATATATCCTTGTGCACATCACTTTGTGAAATTATTTTTAAGTGCCAAAATTTTTAAGAACCCAATTCACCCTTCCCCCTCTTGAGTTGTCATTTGGGCCAACACCAGGGGAATAAGGGAAAGGCCAAGTTTCACACTCCATGAGACGTTCATGGAGGCTCTAGAGTTAGTTTAGGCTCTAGATTATTTCAAGGCCTAGGTTGGGCTATGGGCCTTGAGGAAGCTAACTTGTATTGGGCTGGGTGTGAGCCAAGGGTTTGAGATTGAGTCAAGTCATGGGTATACATGGGTTTGGAATGAACTTAATCTCATTGGGTTAGCCATAATAGTTTTTTTGAGTTGAGGGACAAGCTAGATTGGCTGTATATTTAAACCCTAATCCCTAGGGTTTATGTAAGAGGGAATAGATTTGATTTTTTTCTCCTAAGCCAATTTTCTCTCTCTTTCCTCACCAAGCTGCCACCCCTTCTCTCTCTAGAGGCATAAAAACCTTAGCTGTGATCCCTCTCTCTCTCCCCCTATGCTCTCTCTCTAGGCATGAAGATGTTAGTTTCTCTCTCTAGGAATGTTCTCTCTCCAAGAAGCGATATCCTCTCTCTCATCCGTAGCCCTCTCTCTAGGAAGTTAGGAGGCGTGAGGTCCTAGGGATGTTACTTTCTCTCTCCTAGGCATCCCTCTCTAGCTTGCCTCCAAGTTTCTCTCTCTTAGGCATCCTCTCTCTTAGGATATCTTTCTCTCTCTTATGTAGGGCCTAGGTGGTTGCTCTCTCTCTCTCTTAGGCATTAAGATTGGTCCAAATTCGAGGATTTTTTTTGCACAACTTTTGAGTTTTAGTCTTAGCTAGGCAGGTTTTGCAAAACAAGAAAACAACATAATAGTGACGGGAATTTTTATCACTATTTCGTCACAAACTAGGTTTAGTGATGGATTAGTGACGAAAATCTTATCGTCGCAATTTTTGCCGTTGCTAAATTTAGTGACGAAAAGAGCATCCGTTACAAAATAAAAGCAATGGATTTGTGACGAAATATTTCATCAGAAATTTATGACGGAACATATTTTTGTCACTAAATAGTAGTTGCAAAAATAGGCTATGTCCGTCACTAAATTATGACAGATTAGTGATGAACTATCTATCACTCATTATTCCGTCACTATTCCGTCATAAATATTTTTATCACTATTCCATCATAATTTAGTAATGGATTGTTGACGAAAATTTAGTTACTAAAACTTTCATCACTAGTCCGTCACAAATATTTCATCATAGTTTAGTGATAGATTGTTGATGGAATGCGTGTCACTAATAGTTCCATCATTATGCCATCATAATTTGCTGACGGATTAGTGATAAAAGAATCCATCAGTCATCCATCATTGTTCCATCACTAATCAATCAGTAATATTTTCGTCACTAATCCATCAATATTATTTCTGTCAGAAATCCATCACTAATCCATCATTAACCTAATAAAATTTTATCAATTTTTTATTCTTATAAATTTGAAATTATATTTAAATTGCAATATATTTAATGCATTCTAATAAAATTTATAAATGGAAATTAAAATTCAAGTATAAGAAATGCATTTCATAAAATAATGTAAATATATTTGCATACATCAATAACACTAATGTTTTATACATCAGACAAAAAGCTAGACAAGTTTAAGATGCAGAAGATCCTGATCCATGGAACTCTCGTGCAAACTCCATATGCTCTATGAAGCGCCTCATCTGCTCCTTCATTTGATGTAAATGCTCTGTTTGCGTATTCAACTCAGCAATCTTTTTATCCATCTCTGCTTGCTTCTCTGTGAGCTCTTGTTGCTTCTTTGCAAGCTCCTTAACTTGAGCTACAGCCTGTGATGAATATGAGGTCCTATTGCTCTGAAATAAAGCAGGATATAAAGATACTGCTCATAAGCCAAGACCATATATACGCCTCTTCTTCTCTCCACCTGTAGCCTCAAAGTAAAGAGCATCAATGTCAATTGGTAGAGGTTCTGAACCCTCATCCAAAAGCTGAGATGCAGAAGACACCAACTCCTCCATGCACTTCTATAATAAAATAAATTATTTAAGTTAGATTAAGACTTTGTGATTTAAAAAATACAAATAGAATAAAAATTAATAGAAAAAAAGATAAACATACATTCACTTATTTTAACCTTGCATCTACAAAAGTGCCATCTTTCTTGATGTGCACTTTCTTAAATAGCTCCCAACCGTTGGGCCGACGTTTTAATTCTTCAGCCTACAACAATAATAAGTTACTAATTATATGTTTAGATGATTACAAAATGAAAACAAGTACAATTTAAACCATTAAAATAAATACATTGTTGATACTTTACCATTTTTAAAGAATTCTCTACCATTGAT
Source organism: Calamus simplicifolius (assembly GCA_900491605.1). Taxonomy (NCBI): domain Eukaryota; kingdom Viridiplantae; phylum Streptophyta; class Magnoliopsida; order Arecales; family Arecaceae; genus Calamus; species Calamus simplicifolius. The sequence continues at coordinate 967,995 of UESW01004170.1, read as the reverse complement.
CCATCTTATAATATTCTTATGTTCCTACTTGTGCAATACCAACTTCATGCTCTCATGTTTACCTGCAGTATGCAATCCACTATATTAAAATTTACATATGCACTGGTTCAGCAACTCACTTAAAAGTCAAAACAAAGGAAAAAACGGCCCCAATTGTAAATATCATTTAGAGCAGTAAGATGAGCAAAGTTTGGACCTATGTCACAATCTAGTGCTGAAAAATACGATACGTGCAGGTTGCCAATGATTTATGGTGAATATATGGAAGGATTTAACAAGAAAATACACAATTTATCAGTGTTTTGCAGATGTTAATAAGTGAGCATGCATCATATACGAAACTTGTAATAGCTGCATCAGATGATATTTCAAATGCTGAAATGGTACAAAAGTGCAATGAGAAGTTTCTTTAACTCAGAATATCATGACATTATGGATCAGTCTGGTAGTGCTATTATAAAAAAAACTGTACATGTCTGAAGATCTAATGATTTCCCATATTGCAAGAGGCCGATTCAAGTTCTAGAAGGTGATAGTTTGGACATGAATTTGCCCAGAGTAAATGAAAAGGACAACTTTCTTATGGTGCGGGGTGATTGTCATTTGACTCTGGTATTATGTAGGATAAAATTATAATAATACCGTTTCATTTAATTCCCACAGTGATCAATATTACCAAGAGATGAGAAGACAATGATCAACTGAACCTGAATGATACTGACTGCTATATGTTTGATGTGCTTTTAGAACTATTGGGAGGACAAAGTACACAGTTGAATTAAATTACCTGCTGCATCAACTCAAAACTGCAACTACCGTAGCTCTCTCGTTCTCATACTTTTTGTAGTCAAGTCACCTTCACCAAACTTCTGCAACATATATCTCCACTACGCCATCAACACTAAAAGCCTCCATTGGAATACCCCTCTCAACAATATTCCTTGCTAATATCGATGTCTCTGTTAATGACCCTCTTCATGCATGAAGCCCTACCAAAAGAACAGCACAGACATCTGAATCAAAACATGTCAACCCCTACTCTTCCATCTTTCCAAACCACTTATACCCATCCATGAACTACTTACTATGAAGAATAAATAAAGAATTTAAACTACTTACTATGAAGAATAAAGCAGCAGGCTCTTGCCAAAGGCGGGGGGATAAGAAAGAAGTTAAAAGCAACAGTCATGCTTTCAGATCTCTTATTAAGCTTAATTGCCTGTTCCGCCAACTCACCAGCATTGATGGCTTTCAGAGGTGGGCATGCCATGGTTCAGCACTGGAAAACAAGCTCAAAATAATGCACGAATTCACTGGGTGGCTAATGGTGGCTAATGGTAACAAAATATCCATGATCAACAAAGTTGATACTGGCTATGTTTGGAGAACATACCGAAGGATATGGCCACTTGTAGTGCCTGTTCCACCAGTCAAGAAGCTCTTGCCGGGCCTTTTGGGCAGCTTCCCTTTCTTCCTCTTCTTTAAGAATTTCCTGCTTCAGGCTGCCAAGATAGCCGCTGTATTTCCTAAGGAGTTGACCTTTCAGCTCCCTGTCCTCAACTTGAGGATTCACATAATTCTTACGTGCATCAAACTCTTCGTTGGATGATCCGTTCCTTTCTAACTGCTCCCCACACGCTTGTGATAGATAGTCCATGTATATAATCAGGTCAAAATGAAAGGAAATCGACACTGTATCGTTAAAAATTAATTTGACAAATAAGAACTTATCCTATGTCAAAAGAAAATGCAGCACCAGAACAGCTTCGTGACTGAAAGCAATCAAGCTTTAATATATTTTTTAAAAAAATATCCTTCAACATGGCTTTATCTTTTTTTAAAAAAAAATTATTTATTCATTCATATTTTTAAGGCATCACTATGTACTTTTACATTAGTATCATGAAATGTTGATTTCAAATGACTTGTTTGTAAGGTAGTTGCTTCATGTCCCAAGTATGCATACCTACATTTCAAGCATAACTTTGGAGAGTATATATTAACAAATACTTAAAAATTCAAATGTTTGAAAACAAACTACTTCACAACACAGAATAAAAATGACCAGCAGAATGTAACAAAGGCTTGGCATTTATGACAACAAAAAAGATGTTCCTAACCACACATACAAGGGCAAGAGAACGATGCAAATAAGAAAAGGTGAGTCTCCAAACCGAACTCTAGTTATCATCACAGCCTGTGCTCTGTCATCTTTTTCTGGATGAGAGCTCTCAAAATGATGGAGCTTTTCTGGTCATGGTGAAGAAAAGGTGACCCAGGTCCAAGGCATGGCATTGAATGCCCCTGCCCTGGGTCCTCTTAACATTTCCTTTCTTTCCTTGCCTTTTATTTTTATTTTTTTACTGTTACAAACAGTGAGAAGGCAGGTTCTAAATACATCCGAAGGATCACTCTCTCTCACACACACTCTATATATACTGTTTCAGAAGCTTATGTGGCTTTGCCTGATGAACTGTGTTAGGTTCTATGTAAGTGACTTGATCAACTCAGCAGCTCAACAGCCTAAGTGGTGGAGAAAATGGCTCAACAGGTGCATACCATTTGATTTCTCTGCATTTTTTTGATTCTTTATTTTGATAGTATCTTTGGTTAATGATACCTTACAGAGTCACCAGAAGGGTAATACTCTTATAATTGAGGAACAATGCTCCTTTGATTATTGAACAATGTTTTAGGTTCTTCAATAGCACTAGGGTGGTTGCCTTGAGTCAAACTTCAAGATTCTTAGATTGCTACATGAGTTGAATGACCTATCATCAACATGATTCAGGTGAGCCATGTTTGAAGAAGTAAGGATTCGATGGAGCAATGCTCCATACTTTTTAATGGAGAAAGGCTTCAATTCTTGATAGAGCAAGGTTTCAGTCTTCAATGGAGTGAGGGTTTAAGTCTTTAGTAGAGTAAGGATCCAAAGTTTTGATGGAGGAATACTCCAAAGCTTAATAGAAAAGGGCTTCAATTTTTGATGAATAAGGCTCCAATCTTAAATGAAGTAAGGCTCCAACTTTTTAGTGAAGTAGGGCTCCAAAACTTTACTAAAGCAAGGCTTTAGAGCTTCGATGAAGTAGGGCTTCAATATTTTGTGAAGTAAGGCTTCGATTTTCAATGAAGCATGTCACCAAAACTTCACTGGAAAAGGACTTTAAAACTTGATTAATAGTGCAAAGCTCTAGGACTTGGACATTAGAGCAGCAATCTAGGGTTCATAAATGGACGAAGGCTTCAAGTCTTAGACATTGAAGCAAGGCTTTAGGTTTTATCAATGGAGCATGGGTCAAGAGTTTCAATCATGGAGCAAGTCTCCATGCTTCTTCTTTAAGCTTGAAGCAAAACTCTAGAGCTTTGATCATGGAATAAAGCTCTAGGACTTAGATGGAGCATGGCTCCCTTTTGAGCTAATTAGGGCTCAACTTGAGAACAAGGTCCCATTTTGATCTTTTTGGGCTTAATTTGGGAGAAAGACTCCTCGTTGACTTGAATTAAAAGCAAGGCACATCTTTAGCTTGAATTAGGAGTCAATCTCCTCTCAATCTTAAATTAGGACTTTTTGGCTTAAAGTAGAAGCAAGCCTTCTTTTGGATGGAACTAGGAGCAAGGATCCCCTCTAGCTTACATCAGGAGCAAGGCTTCTCTTTAACTTGAATCAGGAGTGGAGCTCCTTTTCATCTCTAACTATGAGCAAGGCTTTTCTTTGGCTAGTTAGGGCCTAGCTGCTTCAAAATTAAGACTCGAGCTGCTTTAAAATTATGGCTCATGCTACTTCAAAACTAAAGTTGTCAGCTTTGTTGTAGGGTAGTCAGGTTTTTTAGGACTAAGGCCATCGGGTTATTACCAGCTTCTTAGTTTGGCTCAAAGTTTGAATCCATAAGGGAATAGAGGGCTACTCTCCTTCATCATTAAGCTCTTAAAAGGAGAACTCACTGTTCTCTAGCAAGCTCTTAAAAAAAAATAGAGGGCTACTTTTCACAATCATTACCTGGGGACACTATGGTGAGGAATTTGACGTTGTTGAAAAGCTAGAGGAAGTCCTTTTTATTGCGTGTAGGAGTGTTTCTGGGGAGTTAAAAAAGGCTCTGACTATTTTTTTTATGAATAACCATACTGTGAGGTTGTCATGTTGTTAATCGAATAGGGACTCAAAAGGGGAGGATATGGGGATCTTGGCAGGGTCTCTAAATCTAGGACTTGAAAAGAATATGGATGCTTACCAAAGGGCTTCGAGGTCTGGAGGTTTCTAGGTTACAGTTGAGCTTCAAGGAGATTGCTGGCAGGGTTTCATGGTAATTGGTTGTGTCCTCTTGGCTTGTTCTCCTTAGGGTTTTATATACACCCCTGGGGCTATGGAGGAATGTCTATTGTCTTAGCCACTTCTAATATATCCTTTCTTAAGGTAATGAATTTAGATTTCATGGTGGACCTTGAAATAATAATCTACTTGGATGATTTCCAAGAGACCACATGACCTATTAATGTATATATAGCCACTCATTGGGTTTAATTCATCAAAATCTAAAACTTGGTTAGCATCGGTATATACTTCTAGTATAGTCATAAATCAAATATATTTCAAAACAGAATACACAGTCCCTCTATGATATTTTAGTACTCTAAATAATACAATCCAATAATTACAACTAGGATTATGTGTGTAAGTATTGAGTTTATCTAGAATAAATGTAATATTGGGAAGAATAGAATTCATTAAGAATATCAAACTACTAACGATCTATGTATACTCATTTTATGATGCACTATCACTAAGATTTTTTTATCAAATGTACCTTAGCATTATAAGAAGATACAGGTTTATAATCAAAGTAATTAAATTTTCTAACATGTTTTTAACATAATGTGAATGTGACAAAGTGATGTAACCATTTTTTCTTATAATCCTTATGCCAAGGATTACATTAACTACACCCATATATTTCATATCAAAATTTGATAAAAGAATTTTTGTTTGTATTTACAATCTCGATGTTTGTACTAAAGATTAATAAATCATCAACATACAAACAAATAATGACACCAATATCACCAACAATTTTTTTATAAATATATCTATCAATATTATTTATCACATATTCACTAGAAAGCATAACATTATCAAATTTTTTATACTTTATGCTCTTGACTAGCCACCATACATTCCTTAGATTGTTCCATATCTTCTTCAAATTCACTATTAAAAGAAAATAATTTTAAGATCCATTTGATGCACAACAAGTCTCTAAATAAATGCATCAGTAAACAAAATTCTAATAAATGCATTTCTACTAATTGGTGAAAAGTACCAAAATAATCAATATTTTTCTATTGTTTATATTTTGGCAAATGAACTGCCCTATATTTATCAAAAGGTTACCGTGTTTAATGACCTTTCAAGGATCCATTTACACCCAATTGGTTTTATTTTAGGTGGCAACTTAACTAGTACTCAAGCATGAATAAACAATAAATTCAATTAAATTATTAATAGCGTCCTTCAAAATGGTGCATCAAAAGAAATGATAACTCCTTGATAAGTTGAAGGTTCATTATTTACATGGTAAACATAAAGATTATCATCAAAGTTAATTTTTTTCTCATTCATTTACTTCTTGTTTCTGTTTCACTAGATTTACTTTCGTTAAAAGTATCAAAATGCTCAAGGAATATATAGTTGCTTCTTGATTTCATCTGAAATATATCTTCAAAAAAATCAAGTATTTTTAGCTTTAATAATAATATTCACATCTAACGCATCATTTTTAATAACAAAAAATCTATAAGAAGTATTATTATGAGCATAACCAATAAATACATAATCACAAGTTTTTGAAAAAAGTTTTTCCTTTGAGGTTTCAGCATTACCAATGCCAAAACACTTAACGCTTTTAAGTATTTTAAATTTGAAAGATAATTTTGCCAAAGTTCAAAAGGCATTTTACCTATTTCTAATAAGAAATTTTATTTACATGTGACAAGCTAATGGAATGGCTTCATTCCACATGTTGGAAGATGGCTCTAAACTTACACGCATAGCCTTCATTATTTCTTTAAGAGTTGTATTTTTCTTTTAGCAATATTATTAGATTTTATTGAATAAAGGGGAGTTACATTACATATTATTATATTTTGTTCACAAAACTCATTAAAAATACTTGATTCATACTCGTCTTCTCTATCAATTCTTAGCCTTTTAATATTTTTTTATTCCGTTGATTTTCTTCTTTTGTTTTGTATTTATGATATTTCACTTGATTCATCTTTAGTTTTCAACAAATGCAGTTTTGTATATCAAGATTATATAAAATCTTTCACCTCCTCTTATAATTATATTTTTTAAGTCTCCTAAATTAATATACATTAGTGTAAATAATTTTATTTCTTTTGCTATAGGCATACATGACATTTTAGTAATTTTGATTTCAACTTTTCATCATTGGCACTTGGTATCAATCTAATTTGTTTCATTTTCTTATGATAATTGAAGTTTGTATGTCATATCAAGAGTCAATCAAATAATTAAAAATAATATATTAGCATTCATCATATCTTATACATTTGGTACACAGAGGGACCCATCTAGATAAGCTTTACCTAAAAAAGTATTACTTTTGCTCAATATAACTAAATTATTATCAAAGGTTATCTTAATCCCAACTTTTCCTAGAAGTAATACTAATACTAGATTATGTCACAATAGCACATCATTGAGTGATAGGATTTTACCCAAAGTAAGTTGGAGAACAAATTTTCATTTATCAGTAATTAGTGCAACTTGTAAGTCTCTCTCATATATATATATATATATATATATATATATATATATATATATATACACACACACTCAACTCATCTAAGCCTTTTCCCAACTATATGGGGTCGGCTACATGAATTTGCTTCCTCCACTTCGCTCTATTCAAGACCAAGTCGATATTCAAATTATAAATAGTTATATATGTTTAATTATTTTTATCCATATTAGTTTAGGCCTACTTCTATCTCTATCCTTACTATGGATTATTAAAAGATCACTCTTTTTAACTGAAGCATCTAAAGATCTTCATTGTATATGTTCAAACCACTGTAATTAATTTTTTTATTTTAAATATATATATATATATATATATATATATATATATATATATATATATATATATATATATATCCTCAATCCCTTCCTTGATTGAAATGTAGGATGTAAATGCATTTTTGTTCCCACAAATATAACTTGTGCATCTCAAGTTGGCCACTTGAGCTTTAGGTCCTGTCATCATGTTTGTTTTGGTCACAACTATGATAACAATGATCTCCTCTTATGCATCTACCAAATTCATCTTTGTTTCATTCTGCCCTTTCTTAATATTTTTATGATGTATGCAATTTACTACCAGGTGATCTGCTTTTTTATAAACAAAATAGTTTCCTTTCTTCTTTTTGATGTTAGCATTAGCATGAAATTTCTTGTTACTATGAAATTTTTATAGAAAGAGTCATTATCTTTTTTATGAGTGTATGAGGGTCTAAAGTGATTGGTGTCAATCAAATTGGCTTTGGAAATAACCTTTTTAGCCCTTTGAGATTGTTCCAATATTCTATTATTTTCTTCAATTCCAATGCATGCTATAACTTCTAGTGTGGTTTTATGCCTTCATTGAATTTTATAATCTTTCCAAGAGTCAAATAATTTTTCAATTAGATGATCACCAAAAAATCCCTCAAATAATATATTTCTTCACCAGCTAACTTACTAACCAAATTTTGATATTTGTGTACTTGACTGAAGATCTCTATCTCATCAATCGTTTTAAAATAAAAAAATTTAATATAAAATATCTCCTACTATCAGCATATTCAAAAATATATTTAGAATAAAATTATCCTAAAAATTTTAGCATGAACATAACCATGATAGACTTCAAATAATTCATTAGCTAAACAATACAATATATTATTTTTAGATAGTTTATTCCTAACCTCCCATTTTTGTTAGCATTGTCATAATTATTTCTTCATTTTTCAAGAATAGGATCAGTCAAAAAACAAAAAAAGAAGCAATGATGGTGAAATCTAAAATATAAACCTTTTGTTTTCATCCTTCAAAATTGTTACTATTAAAAGGATCAAGTTTAGTAGTATTAGGTATTACAACACTATTTTGGCTATAAAAGAAGAATTGAAGCATTCATTGAAAAATATCTACTTTTAAGAGATAATGGATGCAAATTAAATTCTTAAAATAAATACAAATAGTAATAAGTAAATAATTATAACTAATAATCAACAAGAATAAATTGAATAAGAAGACTTAGCTATAAAGCTACTTGGATCATTTTGTCCTTGAAGGTAGATTGTTCTTCAAATCATTAACTTCATGTCAAAGATGTCAATGATATCTATTATTTAGGATTCAACTATAGTAGCATCACTTTAGCAAAGGCATGCTCCCAAGAATTTGAGGATACCAAATTATATACGATTCTAGATTAGTGAGGGAGATATTTATAGAAGAGTATTTATATAATTTGGATGGATTGGATCAAATAGGCTAGTTTAATTATTGGATGGGCTAAAATAAAAAATAAATAGGCTAAAGTAAGATTAAGCCCAATTTTCATATATGGGCCTTCCTATTGAAATATGTCTCACGGCATAACATAAAAAAGAATTGAGGGAGGAGATTAATTTATAATTTCTTTTGGATTTAACATTACCTTTCTCCTTTTACTTCTCTCCTTGCCAAACAAAAGAAGGGTAACAACAACCCTCCTGTTCCCTTTACTCTCCGAGATTTCATCAAATGTGATTTTTTATTATTTAATGTGAAACTAAAAAGAAGGAAAAGAAAAGTGTTTTCAAAATATATAAAATATAAATGACAACACTATAAATATTAAGGTTGTAAATGGGTCAATTGGTTGGGTCATGCTTGATCCTAATTTGATTCATTTTTATATTTAAATTATTATTTTGGAGCCCAACTTAAATAGATTAAATTGGATCAGATTTATAAAAAAAATTAGATTCAATAGATCATTTAGATCCAATAATTTATTTAGGATCAACTATGATTCAGATCTAATAAAAAAAACATTCAAGATTTGAGATGGGATTAGATGGTTTGTATTTATATTTGTATCAAGCATTTAACTATTATTTTTATAACTTAAATTTAGTAATTAATAATCAAATATAGATATATTAAAAATTTTAAATAAAATTAAAAGGAGTCCACTTAAGCTCAAATTTTTATTAAATTTTTTTTACTTCTATCCAAATAAACAATTATTTTGAAGTTTATTGTTGATCCCATATTGATTTTCATGAAACGCAAAATAATTAAGTATTGTGCTAATATTGTATCTGTAAAGTTCAATCAATTTTAGATTATTCATCATGGAATAATACACTTCATTTTTCCAGATATATTGTAATTCATAATATAACGTAATACGGTTTATTTGATAAAATGACTTTTAAGTTTAATTATATTTGCATTGTCTTGAACTGGATTCAATTATCTTACAAAATTCTATTTATAATTCTATGATATTTTGAATTATCACCGAATTACATTCTTAAACTACCTATATTATATTGCCTTCAGATTGGATGCTTAATGCTTGAATCTTGGGTTACCAATCTTTGATTTGGAATACCAGATTCTATTGCCTTCGGATTGGATGCTTAATGCTTGAATCTTGGGTTACCAATCTTTGATTTGGAATACCAGATTATATTGCCTTCAGATTGGATGCTTAATGCTTGAATCTTGGGTTACCAATCTTTGATTTGGAATAACGGATTCTATTACCTTCGGTTTGCCTTCGGTTGGATGCCTGCTAGCTTACTTAGCTTGCCTATATGATATCATGTAATGGCTGGCTCCTTGTTGCTCAATTTTTGTTGGTATACCAATGGTTGGAATCGGTATTCTAATTTTGAAATATCTTCTGCTGATTTCCTGTGCAATTTTTGTTGGCATACCAATGGTTGAAATCGACATTTTAATTTTGAAATGTCTTCTGCCGACTCCCTGTGCAATTTTTCTTGGCATGCTAATGGTTGAAGTTGGCATCCTAATGGTTGGAATCGGCATTCTAATTTTGAAATGTCTTTTGCCGATTTACCTGTGCGATTTTTGTTGGCATGCTAATTCTCATGTTGGCATACTAATTTCTGGATTTTAGCATACCGATTTTATTCGGTTCTCTGTTGTTTTTCCTAGCACTCATGTTAGCATACCGATTTGAGGATTTTAGAATGCCTATTTTGCTTTTTGGAATGCCAATTCCTTGCCTAACGGCTAGCTCCTTCTAGTTTTCAAATTTTGGGCTGTCAATTCTTTTTTTTTGGATACTACTTTACTTCTTGCCAATGTTTGGGATTTTTACTCGTGTGGCTCTCTTGGCTATTTTCATCCAAGCTTGCTCTCTCTCACACACACTTCCTTCTCTATTTCACAATGACTATATCTTGATTTCTTGTTATAAATAGTGAAGATGAATAGTGTTTCTTGAGGGAAGAATAATATAAGAAAAAGAAATAGAAAAATAGTGTTTTAGTGTGAAAGTGATAGTGATTTTGAAAAAAAAAATTTAAAAAAATATCAGTGAAAAATATTGAGAGAAAAATCATTTGAAAGAGAGATTTGTTAGAGGATTGTTGGAATATTGTTTTGATTATTGTCAAGCCACCGGAGTTCATTTATTGCTGATTTTACAAGTGGTCTTAAAGCTCCATCTACCCTCATTGAAGAGCATTCAAAGCTATCTTGAAGGCTTCTATTGTGCCGCTATGTTTATTAAAGAAAGAAGCAACTTCGGGATTAGCTTTTCAAGTTGATAAGTATTCTCATTGTTTAAAATCTATTAATATCTAGGAGCTTATTGTATTAAACATTATATTACTTGTGCTTTGACTTGTTTCACAGTTGTGAAACGTGTTTGGGTAGAGGTCTATCCAAATTTGTATTTGTAAGGCTTACTTGTTCCCAGAAATAAGTGTTGCTAGCTAGGTTGGCTAGTGGTGATTAGTAAAAATGCCCAAGGTATTTTTGGGGAGTGGATGTAGGTACAGGGTTGGCACCAAACTACTATAAATATTGTGTGTTTGATTGTGATATATTTTCTGTGATTGATTGTGTATTAGATTCACTTCACTATACGATATTCATTTGTAAAAAAATATAAGTGCACATACTTGATAGCCGATTAAATTTTTAAGAAACCCAATTCATCCCCCTCTTGATTTTCTAGATCTAGGCAACAAGTGGTATCAGAGCAGGTGCTCTTGTTGTTAAGCCCTAAAAAGCTTAGAGCTAAAGATTATGGCAACCTTATTGAGTGAGGAACAATCCACTAATAGGTCACCATTATTTAATGGCACAAATTATGGATATTGGAAAGCTAGAATGAAAATTTTCATTCAAGTACTTGACTATGACCTATGGAGTATCATAATAAATGGTCCTCACACATCCACAACTAGACTAGATAACATGGTGATTCCTAAATCAGAAACGGAATGGGATGAACATGATAAAAAGTTGGCTCAGCTCAATGCTAAGGCCATGAATGTTTTATATTGTTCATTGGATGCTAATGAATTTAATCGCATATCTACTTGTTTATCTGCTAAAGAGATTTGGGATAGATTAGAGGTTACCCATAAGGGTACTAATCAAGAGAAAAATCTAAGATAAATATGCTTGTCCATAAATATGAATTATTTAAGATGGATGCTAGTGAATCAATTTCTGAAATGTTTACTAGATTTACAGATATTATAAATGGGCTTAAAAGCCTTAGTAAATCATATACTAATGCTGATCTTGTGAGGAAGGTATTGCAATCCTTGCCTAGGTCTTGGGAGGCCAAAGTTACTGCTATTCAAGAGGCAAAGGATCTTAATGTTTTACTCTTGGAAGAATTGTCGGGATCCTTAATGACTCATGAGTTTCAAATTAAACAACACACGGATGAAGATGAGTCAAAGAGAAGGACTATGGCTCTTAAAATTTTTGAACAAAAGGAAGAGTCAGATGAATCTGAGGATGATAGTGATGATGAGGACATGGCCCTCATTACTAGAAAGTTTAAGAAATTCATGAAAAAAAGAAAGTTCGAAGGAAAAAGAAACCATTTGTAAGAGGAGATGGAAATAAAGAAAAGGAAAAAGAAGTTATCTGTTATGAATGCAAGAAGCCGGAATACTTTAAATCGGAATGTCCACAACTAAAGAAAGGTCCCAAGAAATTAAGAAAAAGGTAATGATGACTACATGGAGTGATTCTAAAAATTCAAGCTCCGAGAGAGAAGAAAAGAATGAAGTGGCTAACGGCGGACAATGAGGAGGTAAGTTCAAGTTTCCTTGATGATTTTTCATTTGAAGAATTGCATGGTGCATTCTATGAGTTAGTTGATGATTTTGTTAACCTTAGTTCCAAAAATAAAGATTTGAAAAATCAAATGCAAAACCTAGTTTTAGAAAATAATAAATATATTGAAGAAAATGAATCTTTGAAGAAAGAAAACAAGGAATTGAAAAATGAAGTTGACAGACTTAAACCTATAGCAGATAAATTTACTTTAAGTTCTTTAAAATTAAATATAATTTTAGATAGCCAAAAAGTTGTTTTTGACAGAGCAGGATTAGGATATAGTCCTCTTAGAAAATAAAAGTCTTTGAAAAATATTTTCATACATGTTGGTCAATCTTCTAATATTACTTGCTTTAAATATGGTTTAAGGGGACATAAGTCCTATGCATGTGATAGTATTATAAAGGTTTGGGTTCCAAAAGAACCATTTTATCTAACCCCAAAGGACCCAAGAAAGCTTGGGTATCTAAGAGCAAGACGTAATATTATGTTTGCAGGTGTGTCTTGCAACCCGTGGATCTAAACGAAAATGGTATCTTGATAGCGGGTGTTCAAGGTACATGACTGGTGATGAATCATAGTTCATCACTTTAGAAGCTAAAGATGGAGGTATAGTCACCTTTGGAGATAATGGCTAAAGTAAAATCATTGGCATTGGTAAAATTGGTGTCACACCTCATACATATATTGATAATGTCTTGTTAGTTAGTGGTTTAAAGCATAACTTGTTAAGTATTAGTCAACTATGCGATAAAGGTTTTAAAATAATTTTTGAGTCGTCTGTTTGCATTGTTTCAAATCCTGCTGATAATTGCATGAAACTAATAGGTCATAGGAATAGAAATGTTTATACTGTTGATTTGAATGATTTAAATGACCATGACTTTGATTGTCTAGTTGCTATGAATGCTAAAATTGCTTAATCGAGTTGGCTATGGCATCGTAGACTTGCACATGTTAGCATGAATCTTCGTTCAAAACTATTTAAAAAGGATTTAGTCAAAGGTTTACCAAAATTGAATTTTGAAAAAGATAAGATTTATGATGCATGTCAACTAGGAAAACAAACTAGAGTTTCATTTAAATCTAAAAACATTATTTCAACTAATAAACCATTGGAATTATTGCATATGGATTTATTTGGACCAACTAGAACTATAAGTCTAGGAGGCAAGCGTTACGGTTTTGTAATTATCGATGATTTCTCTCGATTTACTTGGGTTTTATTTTTAGCTAGAAAAGATGAAGCATTTTTTGCATTTCAAACTTATTTAAAAAGATTACAAATGAAAAGGGAGTTTCGGTTTTATTAATTCGGAGTGATCACGGAAAAGAATTTGAAAATCATTTCTTTGAAAGTTTTTGTAATGAGCATGACATTAATCATAATTTTCTGCACCTAGGATACCTTAACAAAATAGGGTTGTAGAAAGAAAAAATTGAACTTTGGAAGAAATAGCCCGTACCATATTGTGTGAGAGCAATCTTTCAAAGTACTTTTGAGAAGAAGCAATTAACACCTCATGTTACATTTTAAACTCAGCCTTGATTAGACCTATTTTGAAAAAGAACCCTTATGAGCTTTACAAAAATCGAAAACCTAGCACTGCATATTTTCGTGTTTTCGGATGTCGATGTTTTATATTGAATAATAGAAAATCAAATCTTGACAAGTTTGATCCGAAATCTGATGAAGTATTTTTCTTGGTTACTCTTCTTCTAGTAGAGCTTACAGAGCTTTCAACAAAATACTTTAGTAATAAAGAATCAATTCATGTCGCTTTTAACGAAACTAATGATCTTTCAATGAGGGAGAGAAAGGTATTGATGATGCAGGAGAAATTGAAAATCAAGTGAAGAAACTTACTTTGGAGGAAAAAGAAGACTCAAATATTCAAACCAATCAAGAAGAGGGAAATCATGAAGAACCACAAGGTAATCATGACCTAGAAAAGTATTGGAGGTATGTACACAATCACCCTAAGGAATTTATTATTGGTGATATCTTGCATGGTGTTAAAACTAGATTTTCATTTAAAGATACTTATAATAAGTTAGCATTTATATCTCATATTGAACCTAAATGTTTTGAAGATGCTAAAGATGATATAGAATGGATAAATGCTATGCATGAAGAATTAAATCAATTTAAAAGAAATAATGTATGGATGCTAGTTAATAGACCTCATGATCATCCAATTATTGGGACTAAATATGTATTTAGAAACAAGTTGGATGAGCATGGTAATATAGTTAGAAACAAAGCAAGACTAGTAGCTAAAGGTTATTGTCACGAAGAAGGAATTGATTTTGATGAAACTTATGCTCCTATTGCTAGACTAGAAGCCATTAGATTGTTACTTGCTTTTGCATGCTTTATGAATTTCAAATTATATCAAATGGATGTTAAAAGTGCTTTCCTAAATGGATATATTACTGAACAAGTGTTTGTCGAGCAACCAACAGGATTTGAGAATCACTTATTTCAAACCATGTTTTCAAATTGAACAAAGCATTGTATGGTTTGAAGCAAGCTCCTCGAGTGTGGTATGAATGATTAAGTAAAGTCTTGATTATCAATAATTCATTAGAGAAAATGTTGATACAACACTTTTTATTAAAAGAGAAAATGATGATATGCTTATTGTCCAAATTTATGTTGATGACATCATTTTCGGTTCTACTAACGAAATATTATGTCAAGACTTTGCAAAGCTTATGCAGGAAGAGTTGAGATGAGCATGATGGGCGAATTAAACTATTTTTTCGAACTACAAATTAAGTAGAGTGATGGAATCTTCATTTACCAAAGCAAATATATCAAAGAAATGTTAAACAAATTTGGCATGGAGACTTTCAAGTATATCGGCACACCTATGAGCTCTTCTTGTAGACTAGACTCTTGTAGTACTGATAAAAGTGTTGATTTAAAATTATATAGAGGAATGATATAATCTTTATTGTATTTTACTGCTAGTAGGTCAGATATATTATTCAGTGTATGCATGTGTGCTAGATATCAAACTAACCCTAAGGAACCCTATTTATTAGCTGTTAAGAGAATATTTAAATATTTGAGTGGTTCAGTAAACTTAGGATTATGGTATGACAAATAATCTAGCATAGACTTAATAGGGTACACCGATTCATATTTTGCAGATTGTAAATTAGATAGAAAATCTACTAGTGGAACTTGTCAATTTCTAGTGTTAATTTAATCTCATGGTTTAGCAAGAAACAAACTTCAGTGGCATTGTCCACAGCTGAGGCTGAGTACATTGCAACTGAAAGTTGTTGCGCTCAAATCTTATGGATTAAACAACAACTAGAAGATTATGACATCAAACTTAAAGATATTCCCATAAAATACGATAATACTAGTGCTATCAATTTAACCAAAAATCCTATTCAACACTCTAGGACAAAACATATAGAGATTAGGCATCATTTATTAGAGATCATGTTAATAATGGTAATATTGTGCTTGAGCATGTTTGTACTGATATGCAGCTCACTGATATTTTCACAAAACCTCTTGATGAATCAAAATTTTGTGAAATTAGAAGAGAGCTTGGTATACTTGATCCTTCTATTTAAATAAGTCATCATGATTATTTAATTTATATACATACCTATACTCATTATGATTGCATGAATTTTATGTCATATGAATCGCAACTGTTTGATCTTCATACTCCTTATTTTTTAATATTTTTATTGGATCAATTTCAAATTATTTCGGATGATGTAATAAATGAATGGAATCTTTTTTTGGTATATTAATTGGTATACCAGTTTTCATATTTTGGTATTCCACTTTTTGTCAACCGGCCTTCTAGTTTTCCTATTTTAAAATACCAATTTTGCATTATTAGCATTCAAAATGGAGGTAGGACCCGGCAGCTTCTTAAATCCTTCTTGCTTCCAATTCCACTCTTTTCCAAGCTGTGCATCACCTTTTTCTTCTCCAAGCCGAGTGTGCTCCTCCTCTTCTCTTCAAGCTTCTTTCCAACTTCATATCCCCTTGCTTTCTTTGGATCAATGGCTACCAAAGGTAAATCTATGCGTGGATCATCATCCCGAGGCATTAGTGAGTACTCTCATTCTAATCCTTCTAGCTTTCAATCTATGATTAGAAGATATGTAGCATTTGAAAAAATTATTGATTTTGAGTTTCTAGCTTCTGAGAATTTTTTGATTAGAGAAAATTTAGCATATCAAGATTGGGAATATTTACTTAAGACAAACCTACCCATTTACCCCGATCTTATTAAAATTTTCTATCATAATATTAGTTTTGGAAATGATAGAGTAACTTCAACTGTTAAAGGTGTTAGAATTGAATTTAATGAAAATTCTTTGAGTCAAATTTTGAACATTTCAAGTACTGATTTTGGTGAAGACACTCTTGATGACAGGAAGTATAAATTAGAATCTGTTCTGGATATTGATGATGCTTCTAATATTGATCGCATTTTTACTAAAGATCTGAATGTGGAAATAAGATTACTTCATATATTATTTCTCGCTGTCTTACTTCTAGGAGTGGTAGTTTTGACTATGTGAATGACTGAGACTTAACCTTCATGTTTCATGTTGTAACCCAAACTCATCTACACCTGCCTAGAAAAATGATTTATGTGATGAGAGAGGCTGTTAGTAGATCTAGAGCTGCCCTACCCTATGGTCTACTTCTTACCCATGTATTTAATCATTTCGAGGTTAATGTTAGGGGTGAGAATGTCTACCACCTTAGCGATAATGATGTTTACAATGAGCGTGTCTTAATTCGTATGGGTTTTGCTAAGGTAATGGCCTTTGGACTAGGAGCAAAGAAAAAATGCAAGAAATTCATGCACCTATTCAGGGGGAGCAATCTACTGTGCCTCAGGAATTTTTTATGAACATCCAAGTTACCCTTCTATTTTGCTAAAACTCAAAATTATCCTTCTGTTTCTAATGTATCTCAGAATTTTACTTTTATGTTTACTGATCCTCCTACAAATTACTCTTACATGTTTGTTGAACAAGGTTTTATGCCTTTGGACCCCAATCCGTCTATTAATATTAATCCTTCTTTTGTTAACAATCATACTGCTAATCCGAATCCATCCAATGTTCCACCACCGGTTTAGAATCCTTTCCAATCAAGTCATCCTATGGTTACCAAAATGGACTCTGATGATATGGGGTTTGGTTCGTATGATTTCTGATGTTGTTTCTCTTGGTGGATCTGTCAACAGTTCATCTTCTTGTTCTTCTGATACTACCATGATTCCCCACATATCTTCAATGTTTTCTATCCTAAGTGAAATCAAATTAAGCCTATATGATTTACAACGTAGTGTGATCATCATTAAAGGAAAAGCTTTCAATTATGGTACTATGATGGACATTTTTAATTTCTTTGCCGAGTTAGGCAAGCTGAGAAAGATATGAACTCCTTGTTGGATAGTGTGGCATTGTAAGTAATGAGATGTCTTCTTTTAGATTGCAAACTGTCAAGGCCCACATGCTCTTGATAGTCATTCTAAGCTCATTACTGAGTGCCACAATATGCAATAAGAAATTTAATCTTTTATATCCCAGTTGTCTCCTAATGTTGAAGACCCACTCGACGACCTGCCCCTCATTTAAAGTCATCTCATCCTTCAGACGTGCTCGTGGATCTTCTTTGTCTTCTCGTTGAAGTCATAGACTGATGTTGCTTCTAGATTTTCGCTTATGCTGCTCCTGCCTATGTTACTTCTGTTATTCTGGACTTATACTATTTTGAAACTATGTTTCTTATTTATTATTTTGTATGGATTGTATAACTGCTGCTTACTATTGAGGACCATTGTGTGTATTAGCTTGTAAGTTATTAATGACTGGTTTGTATGGTTTGTAAGATTTGTTTAATTTCATTTGCACTTCATAATATCTGCTTAATGTTGAAAATTTTATGCTTATCATTACTTGCTATACTTCATTCATTCCATTGAAGAAAAGACATATAGTGAAAGATGCAAACTCTTTCACCTTCTTTTTGATTGATGACAAAAAAGGGGAGAAATGGAAAGCATACACTCCGATTTTAAAGCTTTTATACATTTTTTGTTTCTCATTTTTGGAGAAATAATTTGCACTTTATAATCATGGGGAGAAATAGAAAACACACATTTTGACTTTCAACGTTATGTTTTGAAAACTTGTTTTAAAAAATGAAATGGGAGAAATGGAAAGCGGACACTTCACAATTCTAATTTTAAAGCTTTCATACTTTCTATTGTTATTTTTCTTTCTAGAGAAATGAAATGAATATTTTTGAAAACTTCATTATATCAAAACCAAAGGGAGAGCTTTGCAAGATATAATATTTTTAAAAATCAAGTTTTGGCATCTTACACATATATTTTGGCATGCATGTCTTATGCTTCAGAGTTGCAAGAAATGCTTTGATTGAATTACTTATCTCTTATTGAATACTTAATGTTTTTGTCATCATCAAAAAGGAGGAGATTGTTGATCCCATATTGATTTTGATGAAACATAAACAATTAAGTATTGTGCTAATATTGTATCTGTAAAGTTCAATCAATTTCAGATTATTCATCATGGAACAATACACTTCATTTATCCTAGTATATTGTAATTCATAATATAAGGTAATATGGTTCATTTGACAAAATGACTTTTAAGTTTAATTATATTTGCATTGTCTTGAACTGGATTCAATTATCTTACAAATTTCTATTTATAACTCTATGATATTTTGAATCATCACCGAATTATGTTCTTAAACTACCTATATTTATTGCCTTCGGATTGGATGTTTAATGCTTGAATCTTGGGTTACCAATCTTTGATTTGGAATATCGGATTCTATCACCTTCAGATTGGATGCTTAATGCTTGAATCTTGGGTTACCAATCTTTGATTTGGAATACCAGATTCTATTGCCTTCGGATTGGATGCTTAATGCATGAATCTTGGATTACCATCTTTGATTTGGAATACCAGATTTTGTTACCTTCGGTTTTCCTTCGGTTAGATGCCTATTGGCTTGCTTAGCTTGCCTATATGATATCATGTAACGACTGGCTCTCTGGCACTCAATTTTTGTTGGCATACCAATGGTTGGAATCGGCATTCTAATTTTGAAATGCCTTCTGCCGATTCATTATGCAATTTTTGTTGGCATACCAATGGTTGTAATCGGCATTCTAATTTTGAAATGTCTTCTACCAATTTCCTATGCAATTTTTCTTAGCATGCTAATGGTTGAAGTTGGCATACTAATTGTTGGAATCGGCATTCTAATTTTGAAATGTCTTCTGTCGATTCCCTGTGCAATTTTTGTTGGTATGCTAATTCTCATGTTGGCATACTGATTTCTAGATTTTGGCATAATGATTTTATTCAATTCTCTGTTGTTTTTCCTGGCACTCATGTTGGCATACCGATTTGAGGATTTTGGAATGCCGGTTTTGCTTTTTGGAATGCCAATTCCTTGCCTAACGGCTAGCTCCTTCCGGTTTTCAAATTCAAGCCACCAATTCTTATCTTTTGGGATGCTACTTTACTTCTTGCCATTGTTTGAAATTTTTACTTGTGTGGCTCTCTTGACTATTTTCATCGAGCTTGCTCTCTCTCTCTCTCTCTCTCACTCCCTCCTTTATTTCATAATGCTGTATCTTGATTTCTTGTTATAAATAGTTGAGATGAATAGTGTTTCTTGAGGGAAGAAAAATAGAAGAAAAAGAAAGAGAAAATAGTGTTTCACTGTGAAAGTGATAATGATTTTGAAAAAGAAAAATCAGAAAATATCAGTGAAAAATATTGAGAGAAAATCATTTGAAAGATAGATTTGTTAGAGGATTGTTGGAGTATTGTTTTGATTATTTTCTGGAGTTCATTTATTGCTGATTCTACAAGTGGTCTTAAAGCTCCATTTACCCTCATTGAAGAGCATTCAAAGCTACCTTGAAGGTTTCTATTGTGTGCTTTGTTTATTAAAGAAAGAAGCAACATCTGGATTAGCTCTTCAAGTTGATAAGTATTTTCATTGTTTAAAATTTGCTCATATCTAGGAGCTTATTTTATTAAACATTTATACTTGTGTTTTGACTTGTTTCACAGTTGTGAAACGTGTTTGGGTAGAGGTCTACCCGGATTTGTATTTGTAAGGCTTACTTGTGCCCAGAAATAAGTGTTGCTAGCTAGGTTGGCTACTGGTGATTAGTGAAAATACCCAAGGTGTTCTTGTGGAGTGGATGTAGGTGCAGAGTTGGCATCGAACTGCTATAAATATTGTGTTTGATTGTGATATATTTTCTATGATTGATTGTATATTAGATTCACTTCTACACGATATTCATTTGTAAAGGAATATAAATGCACATACTTGATAGCCGATTAAATTTTTAAGAAATCCAATTCACCCCCCTCTTGGGTTGCTAGATCTGAGCAACATTTAAAATTAAAATATTTAAAATTTTTTTGATATACATAAATACATTACAAATAAGTATTTATAAAAATAGATAATATAATATAAATATTTTGATACAATTAAGTGAAAAAATAGTGAGAGGTGATTTAGTGAGAAGTACAAATAGTTTAAATAAGAATTTAACTAATTAATTAATAAAAATAATCAAAAAGATTTTTAATTAATTTATAATTAGTATTTATAAAAAATAAAGTTAAATTAGGTTCGAATTGGATCAAATAATAAAAAAAAAGTTCAGCGCACATATCTGATCTAAAATTCAAATAAAATATATTTTTTAAATCAATCTAATATATAAGCATCCAAATAAAATTAAAAGGAGTGCAAATCCAATCTCTCCATCTTGCCATCCATCGTCGCACGTACGCCACCGGCCGCACGGAAGGAACTGCGGACGCGAGGCAATATTCGCAGCCCTTGAGAGGACGCCCAGTTCCGCCGCATCGTCTCGGCCAGCCCCCAATAAATCGCCTCCTCCCGAATAATAATTCCCGAGGGGTTTTTGGGTTTTTTCGTCGTCTCTGAGCGTCATCGCTGCTTGGGTGCTCCAAGAGCTCGAACGGGAATCCTTTCTGTGTTCTCCTCCCTCGAATCCAGATGTCTTCGGGAAATCAAGGTTTTGTGCGGAACCCCATCCGTTTCTTCGATCGGACTCTTTCTTCTTTCTTCTGGGAATCGAGGAATTCTTTTTTTCGATTTTTCTTAGCCATGTTACTTGGATCAGATCTACAGAAGTTTCATTTTGTGCTATCTGCTTCTCTTTCGCTGTCTTTTTTTTCTTTTATTTATATTGTTCGTTTTGATAGATAATAGTTCGCGATTTATGGAGCCTGTAGAGATTATTATTTTCTTAAAATGAAAGTTGAAATTGTATGTAATTGATAAAAAAATTAATATGGATTAGATAAGTAGCTCGATCAAGTGGCAGTGGGTGAGAGACTGGAGACTTTCGTTGCAGACAAGATTGCATCTGACTGGAGGATGGTAAAGAGGCATAGCCAACATAGTTATGTGTCTGAGCCCATGGGGTTTTTGATTGTGGAAATCTAGTCTTATATGATGCTTTGGATGATAGCTCCATGCTCTAATGCCATTCACTTCATATGTATTATTATACATGATCAGCCATTACCCGTAGTTTATCTAGTTGAGGAACTATAAAGGACACCATTTCTTGTGCCACAAAGGTTACTAAGCGCCGCCTAGCAGGTAATGGTCAAGGTGGCCCCAAAATAAGAAGTTGGAAAAAAAAGTAACTCAAAAACAATAAATTATAAGAAAGTAGAACTAAATCTGAGGAGAAATTTGAAAGAACTAGTTATAATCCAACATGCATTAATAATAATTTATAAATCAATCTCATCATTGATAGTCAATTGTGACGCAGAATTTTAATATGGTGTCTAGATGGTCCAACATATGAAGGCTGTCTAGTCACTTTTTTGTAGACAGTGGTTTGCATAATTATTCCAAATATGTCAGAGGGTATAGGAATCTGCAATTCAAAGGGGTGAAGTCAACTATTTTGCTGGACCAGATGAATTTATTGTTTGACCCTTAATCTTACTCAAGTTGTGGAGAAAGAATTTATATATTTTGGGAGAGGTAGGGTTTTTTTGGGAGTCATCTATTTTGGAATTTGTCAGTTATGGAGAAAGAATTTATATCATTTTTTTTTCTGGAATGTGTATGTTTAAAATAAACTATTTTGGCAAAATGTTTCAGGATTTTGATGTAGATTATAGCTGCCATGTGAAGCAAGCTTCAGATTGATTGGCTTGTGCTCCATACATTTCATTTAGAGAACAGGATTTACTTAAATCTGAAACCTAGGCACTAAGACATTCACCTGACAGGTTTTGGTACTCTTTGGTTATAATTAGTAAATTTACAGTGAACCCCAACAAAACCAAACTACACCTCTTGTTGTTAGGATTTAGGGGAGAGCCATTGCAAGATGAGGAGAGGTGGGATGAAGTATTGCTCCATTACTGTGGTTTATAATTTGGGCAATGCAGGGCCAGGTAGGAATTGGGTGTTTAAATTGTTGTTGCAAAGTTTGCGGTTCTATACGTGATAATTTTTGGCTTTACCTAGTTTGCTTCAATCAGTAACCTGACCTCTGTTTTCTCATGCACCTTACCAACTTAGCCTTTTGACATTGCTTGTGGGTGGTGGGAACTATGAACTGTTTTTTGAGGCTCATGGTTATTGGTTGATGCAAACTAAATTCTGCAAAAGTCTTTAATCACAAAAAGGTAAAGTTGAAACAATTGTGCTTTTGGGTAAACTTTCGTAGGCAGTGTCGTTGTTGAATAATCTTGACTCATATGTGTCTTAGCAAATTTTAAATTCTAATAGAATACTTTCTTGCATAAACCAACTTGTTTGATGGGATTCTTTTTTTTTTTTTTTTCTTTCTGAGTTTTGCTTGCTGACTTCATTGTTGATTGTCCCCTTTGCCTCTTATATTCTTTCTTGTAACTTGGCCTTTGAATTCTATTTGACACAGTACACTTCAGTCAATGAAAAAGATTAAAGAAAAGAAAATAAAGAAAGGTCATTATTTTTGC
The DNA here is from genome assembly GCA_900491605.1 of Calamus simplicifolius. Taxonomy (NCBI): domain Eukaryota; kingdom Viridiplantae; phylum Streptophyta; class Magnoliopsida; order Arecales; family Arecaceae; genus Calamus; species Calamus simplicifolius. Next base: position 944,540 of record UESW01004170.1, on the reverse strand, counting down.
TAGGGATAACTTTTTAGTTTGGAGAGTTTGATAAAATTTATTAATTGTGATGGTCGGATCACTTTATATTGTATCATTAAATGGAATGTCTGATAAATGATTTTAACTTTCCCATGTTTTACTTCTTCCAGATGACAAAACTAGTTCAGGTGAAAACAAAAGCGCCAAAACCGAAGCGTCATCTGCCCAGCAGCAGTCAGGAGGTCGGAGGACTGCTTCAACACCAACAACTGAGACCCCCACAAATCCTTTTGACTTTTCTAGCATGAGGGATTTATTTAATGTAATTATATCTTTATTGAAAAATCTTTTGATTGGACTAATTCACATTAGACTACTTACTTTGATATTCCAGATGAAAGTGTTATACAATCAACTTTGTTTTACTTGTTGGAGTGCAATGGCAATTTATTTACATATAATCTCTCTTGTTTGGAACATAGTTTTGATGTCTACATGTTTTCTGGAATTAGTGACAAAAAAATATATCAACTAATTAGGTGTGATGCAAACACTTTCTTTTTAGTTGCTATATTCATTTGTTTTGGTAGGGCATTTGACTAAATTGGAGAAAAAAAATATTTGTTGATTATATGGGGGAAGGAACAGAAGTAAGAGAAAAGTGGTTGGAGCCTATATGAGATTAAAAATGGAGTGTGGCAGGGTGGTTAGGTGGCAAATCTTTTAGGAGGGTATTGCCTTTGTATGGAGGAAGAAAGGAAAGTGAAGGTTCTATAATTGGGCTGGAACTAATTGATTTATCAATTGAGGACAAATTAAGAGAAAAATGATTTAAATAGTTAGACATTTGCAATATAAACTTAGGAACACATTGGTGCAAAGGAATGATTTAATACATGTAGAAGAAAAAAAATAAAGATAGACTAGAATATATATGGAAAGAAGTAATAAAGAAAGATTTAACTTTTTGCATTTTACAAAAATATATGACTTTAAATCGAATAGAATGGAGAAAAAGGAATAATGTAGCCAACCTTAACTAGTTTAGGATTAAGGCTTTGTTTATTGGAATTAATTCATTTAAATCAAAATATATTAGTTTTTGACCAGAACTAATCTCATGTGGACCCCTACCTTTGGTTTCAGCCATTTCTCACTAAAATCAGCAGAAAATAATCCTGGATGATTTATTTATCTATTATTTTTGCCTGCTAGTGTCATTTTTGGTTGCTTCTTCATTTTGTTAAGTTATTTGAGTGAATCCATCAGTTGTAGGCCATTTTTAGTTTTCTTAACGTAAAAAGCTGGGTTCTGGCTGACAATAACATTCTGTGCAAAGCCTTATCATTTATACATACTACATGTGCATGGACATACACATGTACATGTGCAGGTAGGTAGGTGGGTATGTATGTATATGAATATCTATCTTTCTGAAAAAGGCCTTAGAAAAGTACTTCTTCAGTACATTTCTTTTGTCTATTAATAAAAAAAAAATTACAAATACAAAAGAAGGAATGAGAAAGACCATTTCTGCATGTAATTGGTTTTATCAGAAATATACATATGAGATATCAAATAAATTTGTTTTTTCTTCCCCAAAATCTGGATTGTTAGTTGCATAAAAGTTCTAGAAGTATGTCTGCCCTTTAAAAACCATTCTCTTAATTATTAAACATTAGAACTGTTGCAACTCTTAAGACCATTGCAAGCAACAGTTGGAAGTTTAGTCTTTCCATTTCAGCAGTTTTGGGAAGCTTCTCTTGAAGTATGGTCAGTTTGGCAGATAAATGTAACAATAAAAATATCAAGAAAGATGTTAGAATAAAAGAAAAACTAAGTGAGAAAATAAATTTGATATAATTTTAACGTATATTATTATGATTTGGGTCCTTTGATGTATCTTTTTATTGGTGCAAAGAGGCACTGAAAGATTATTTCAGAAAATATAATACCAAATAAAACTATGGAGAGTAAGATATCATTTTATTTTTTGATAGAAAACCTAAATGCCTAGGTATATTTGGGTTTTAGAATGTCCAAATCTATGTTGGAAAGTGGAAACTTTATTTTCCTCTAAGTCTCTTTGTGTAACATTGCAATGCTTTATAACCTGTTTTAAAAAAACCCACAAGATCAAAGTTTGATCTAGATGAATTTCTTCCAAGACTAAAAGAAATCAAGAATTGATCAATGGTGGCATAGACAATTCTCATGTACAATAAATATGGCCTCACAGTTAAGATTCGTCCTAACAGCACTAGTTTTGTCATTGGTTCACAGTGAAGCCTAAAGGTTTCAGTTTTAGAGTTTTGGACAAAACTTTGAACCCCAATTAGAAGCAAATAGGAGTTTAACCCTATGGAATTTTGAAGGAAGTTTTTTATTTTTTTTTTAAAATTTTTATGTAAGAGATTTTCAGGGTTTTGGATTGATACCGTTAGAAGAATAAAGAGAAGCCCACACTGAGGAGATCGAGTCTCCTCTTTATTAAGAGCATTTATAATATCTAGGCACAAATTTTGGAGAACTAAGATCGAATATTATGGACAATTAGATGAGCTATATATGGTTGCAGTCTAAGGCCTCATTTGGCATTGCTGTCACTATCTTTCTTTTTTTTTTTTTAAAAAAAAACATAAATAGGAATTCTGTTTTCATTTTTTTTTACAGCATGAAAATGTTTGTTGGTCGCTCCTTGTTTTTTTCTATGATTCACGCTTCCAAATCCTCTTCTGCTTGATGAATTCCACATCCCTATGGAGTGACAACCGCCATTGAGGGTCAAGCAGAGTGGGGAACAGAAGGTTTGGAAGGATGCGGTGGTCATGGATGATGATAGTGACAAGGAGTAGGTTGTGGTCAGGGAGGAGGAGAAAGGGATCAAGGTGGAATTCTAGAGAGAAGGAAGAGGAGGAAAGGAAAGTGTGTGCAGTGTGAGATAAAACATCATCTCGATCCTGCTGTTGTGCCGGATTTCAGAGGAGCTTTGGTGTGTTAGATCTCAAAGGAATGACATGTTGGATTTTCACTGTTCGGGAGGTCGATGAGCGGAAGGAGGGAAGGGATTGGAAAACATGGAGTAGATGGGGGAAAAAAGAAAAAAAAGGGAAAAGGAAGTCGGGGAAGGGGGGGGGGGGTGGTTTAAAAGAAAAATGAAAGTGAGAATTTCTCACTTCCACTGTTTTGGAAAATATGGCATTTGGTTTTAAAAAAAGGGTAGCCAATTGCACTTTCTGCATCAGTTTTCGTGTTTCTACTTTAAGAAATAGAAAAACAAAAAGGGGTACCAAACGGTGCCTAATTCAAACATTATAAATTCACATCAAGCTTGAAGTTAAGTGAATTTTTATATTTGTGCATCTACTCTTTTACACACACACACACACACACACACACACACACACACACACACACATATTGGATGATTAAATGTATCAAATGATTGAAGAATTTTTCATACTTGATGCTTAACATGAATCTCTTGGCATTTCTGTTGGTTTTTAATATAATTTAAATGGTTTGACAACTTCAGCCCTTTAGTTCAAACAGTGAAACAATGCTACAAGTCTATAATATCTGTTTCTTGGATTGTCCACACCCCCCCACTGTTTATTTGTTTTTTTAGTAGATTGGTTTTTTCAGTTCAAGACTGCCAGATTGTGGCAAGTTTGACCATAGGCGGAACCTAAACTCAGGCCTCTTCTGGTACCTTTTTTAATCTGTTTTTTCTTGTTTTAAGTAGAAACAAGGAAACCAATGCAAGAAGTGTGTTTAGCTGCCTTGTTTTTGTTTTTGTTTTTTGTTTTTAACCAAACTATATTTTCTTGAAAAAGTGAAAGCAAGAAATTCTCACTTGCATTTTTTTTAAACAACTTTCGGGTCCTAGTTACCCCTTCTCCCCATGCCCAACTTTTCCATCTACTTTGCCTTTCTCCTTTCCTTCCTACCACTCTTTGGCCTTTGGAGCAGTGAAAATCCAGCATGCCACCTCTTTTAGATCCAGCACACCAATTTTCCTCTGAGATCCAACACATCAGCAAGATCGAGGTAAGATTTTTTCTCACATGATGCACGCTTTGCTTTCATTCTTTTCTCTTTCTCTAGTTCTCCACCTCAATCCCCTTCTCCTCTTCTGGCTGCAACTGCAACCTCCTCCTCGTCATTGTTGTCACTGTCCATGGCTGTTGTCATCATCTTCTTTTTTCTTGTTGATAACAAAAAAAATGGGGGCGACTACCAAACATGTTTCTGTTGTCAGAAATCTGAAGAAAAAAAAAACAGAAAACAGAATTCCTGTTTCAATTTTCTTAAAAGAAAGTGACAATGATGCCTAATGGGGCGTCAGTTTTTGGACTTTGGCAAATGAAGATAGACATTGGGGAGTAAGAAGGGGATAAAAGAGAGTAGATGAGGGAAAAGGAGAGAGAAGAGAAGTGGGAAAGGAAGTTAAGCAGGAAAAGAGAAAAGATAAAAGAAGTGAGAGGGAGAAAGAATATAGAGACAAGGGGTGATTTTTTTTCCCTCTTTTGAATTTAAGTAGGTTTTAGGAACATTTTTTGAGAGGGAAAGGAAGGTGGATTATTTTTTTCCACTGTTATTTTTGTTCTTTCTTGTAAGACTATCCAAGCATGGCTGAACTTTTATGCCTATTTTCCTTCTCATCTTTTGTGGGCTCAATAGTAACTATTATGGCTTTTGTGGGCTCAATCGTAACTAGTAAAACAATGGTTAAGTTATTGAGCTCATATCATCCCAATATTGGTTGTCAAACACAAGGATTTGATGAAAATGGTAAAAGGAAACTCAGGTGGTGTTGGAACCCAGGAACCATCATTTATAACCTGACCTGCACATCTACCTAAACTTGATTTGATATTTCCTGGTATACGTTTATTGGAATTTAAAATTTTCAACATATTACAAAATGCTTTTGATGGATGATATTTTTGTTACTACTCATCTTGATATTTTCACCACTATTGCCTTGATTAGAAGGGGGGTGACTAGTAAGACATTTCTACTTGTTATTACTCATTCTTTCAATCATGCAGCTAAAATAATCATACAATCAGCTCTGGTTATTTATACTGATTTTATGCTATTACTCAATCTTATGAATTGCAGCTAAAAAATTACAGCATTATGCATTTTGACCCATTTAAATTGAATAAAATAATAAATGGTACATATTATGTCTAATTAATAGTCATTGGCATGGTGGTGATTGACTAGATATCTTGTTTAGTCATGTAATATTTTGGGTAATTATTTGCATTTTATGAGAATGCAGGACCCAACCATAAAAGAAATGGCAGAACAAATAGCAAGGGATCCTGTTTTTAATCAGATGGCTGAACAACTTCAAAAAGGTGTCCAGGGTGCAGGGCAAGAGGGTGTTCCTCCGTTGGATCCACAACAATATGTTTCAACCATGCAACAGGTCATGCAGAATCCTCAGTTCATAACTATGGCTGAGCGGCTTGGAAATGCTTTAATGCAGGTAAAATGTTATTTTTAATATATTGCATCTGTAATATGTATGGTACTCTTAAATTTTGTTGTGTGAAGCATTCCAGTGGTAGAGTGATTTTAACTTGCTCCTGTAATGATTAACAGGATCCTTCTATGGCCTCCATGCTTGATAGTTTGACCAATCCATCTCATAAAGAACAACTTGAAGAGCGAATGGCTCGCATGAAGGATGACCCATCACTGAAGCCAATTCTTGATGAGATAGAGAATGGAGATCCCTCTGCAATGATGAAGTATCATATGCTAAGAAACCACTGCATTTTGTCTTGGAAATATGCCTACATTATTTTCATTAGTATTTGTTTACAATAGGTATTGGAATGACCCTGAAGTTCTACAAAAGCTTGGTCAAGCAATGGGAATTGGATCTTCAGGAGAGGCTGCAACTTCTACGGAGCTTTCTGGACCTGAAGAAGCAGAAGAAGAAGGTGGAGATGAAGATGAATCTATTGTCCATCGTCTAGCCAGTGCTGGGGATGTTGAGGTATTTGAAACTAGTAATGGATTTTCAAAATTTTCTTTTCTCTTGATTTGTATGGTCTCCTTAACATTAAAAGACACCAAGGTTGATGCAACATAAGGGCAAGGGTGATTATGCAGTCAATAAATTGATAAAAATTAATTTTTTTAAGTATTTTAGAAGATGATTAATTCATTCAAAAATAGAGAAAGAGTAAGAGAGCAGATTTTATGACATAGAAAGTAACGGTTCAGGAACAAAACTTTTAGAAAAATGAAGAAGCGTACTAGGATAGTCTGAAATTGAAAAACTTCAGAGAAGACATGTTTATGAACTTTCATAGAATCAGAATCACAGAGTAAGGGAAAGATTGATTTATTTGACGATGATATTCCTAGTATTAGTAGAAGATCTCTCGCTAGCGGACAAGATCTCTATATGAGAAAACTATCTTCCACATGAGGTTCCTTGATCTTGATTCAGGAGCAAAGAAGGCATCCTCGGCTTTGGAGATGAATCAAGGGAGAGGGTGGCGGCTTTGGAGATGGATCAAGGAAGAGGACGGTGGCTAGGGTTTCAAGTATCGATGCCTAGAATTTAGGGGAAGGGGGTTGTTATCGGTTATGAGATGCTGATACGAGGATTAGTGTTTATTTGGTGGAGCTTGGTACAGGAGATGGATTAGACTAGGGTTTGGAGCAAGAACACTTCGATCTCACGCCTAACTCTCTCACGGAGGATCAATTGCTCAAGGCAACGGAAATAGAACCTGGATGAAAGTTCTCGAAACTTTTTTTTATTCATTCATATCCTTCGTTCATCGTTTTAAGAGAAGGGTTTTATAGACCTTTCATGCCATTACAAGGTAAGTTTAACAATTAGAGTACTAAATGATAGGGATTACAAAATATGGTAGAATATTATCATTGTAGAGCAAAGATTCTTCTTCCCTTCATCTGGTTCGACCAAAATGGCAGCAGCAAGATGTTCCAATTGTGGAGGTGAGGGACCACAAGCAAAAAAAGAAAGCTTTGGGGTAACATTCTTCTTTCTTTTCTTTTGTCAACAAGGTCTATATGGAGTGCAAGATCCTTTTCAGAATGGTTGAAATGCTGATCTTCATTCCAATTAAAGCATAGTAGAGAACCATCGAATTTTTTCCTCATAAGGCGTCCAAGGTTGCCAAAATTGTTGGTGGCGATATGAAGGGACAAGATTGATTTTATGTCATCAATCCTGGTGCAGACGGATCCAATCCATGCAGAGCTCCAATGATAGGGTATGAATAAGGTTGGAGAAGATTAGATGGTTGTCCAATACTGCCGAATCTGGGGCTTCTTCTGAATATCTTCAGCAGGGTCTCAACAAGAGTAATACACTTTGAATTATTACAAGACTCAAATAAAATAAAAATGTATGACCTGGATGTTGGACTAAACAAAACTTGACTGACTCAGTAACAAATTGGACTCGATCAACTAGGAAAAATATTGGACTTTTAGGGTTCAGAGATCCAAATGAAACCCTGCAACCTTTTTCTTTCTTGCTCCTGCACCAATTCTCCTTGGATGGGAGGAACTTGACCCCATCAAGTAAGGGTCGGTTCGACTCTAGTACTCCTCTAGCAGGTCCGGGTCCAAGCTTTGCAAATCTTCTTTAGAAATCCACGAGTCCTCATATTCGGGCTGATCTTGCCAACGAACCAAGTATCGCTGGTAACCTCTGTTTCGGATCGAGATAGCTTGGTCATTCAGAATCCGCTCAATCCTATCCTTCCGCTCAGGCCAAATAGTAGGTGGACACACAGGGGTGGGCTCACTCTCAAAGAAAGGGTTAGGTTCGAAAGCCTTATTAGGTATCATCGCTGGCTTCCTATACTAAGTCTGAAACATTGAAAGTAGAGCTAATGCCTAACTAAGTAGGTAACTCCAGCACATAGGCATTGGTTCTCACTTTCTTCATCACTTCAAAAGGACCAACTCTACGAGCATGTAACTTTCTAATGGTTTTCGGAGCAAACCACTCAGGCCTTAACCTAACCATGATATAATCTCATTCTACAAACTCTTGGACTCATTTTCGGGAATTAGCCAACCGTTTATATGTTTCATTACTTAAGTTAATCTTTGCGTTAATCTTCTTATGCAAGTCCTTAATATTATGTGCAAATGATGCTGCAGACTCGGAGACTCGTGTGTGAACCGGTAATGAAATTAGGTCAAGTGGCTTGTTGGGCTTGTACCATGGATAATTTTAAATGGGCTTTTTTCAGTGGACCTATTGATTGAAGCGTTGTAGGCAAACTCAGCTTTAGGTAGCAACAAATCCCAATTCCTGGTATTTTCTTCTACAAGGCATCTTAGAAGATTTCCTAGACTATGGTTCACTACTTAGTCCCTAACTTAAGCCAGAGGGTCTTCCAAAAATAGCTGGTGAATCGGATATACCTATTTGAAACAATGGTTTAGGTAAGCCGTGGAGTCTAACGGTCTCGTCAAAGAACAATTGGGCTATCTTAGACGCATCGAAGGTCTAGGAATAAGGCAAGAAATGGGCCATCTTGGAGAACCTATCGACCATTACACAAATCGAATTATGTTTTCTTTGGGTCCTAGGTAATCCTATCACAAAATCCATACGCAAATCTTGCCAAGGGCGCTCGGGTACGAGCAAAGGGGTGTAAAGGCCAATGTTCTGTTTTCGCTGTTTGGCAATAGTGCAGGTTCTACACCTGGCCACAATTTGTGCTATATCCCTTTTTAAACTAGGCCAAAAGAACTGGTCTTCTACAGCTAAGATCGTCTTGATCGTCTTATCCTTACTAAAATGACCAGCTAGTCCTCCTGCATGGGTCTCCCAAACTAGGAATTCTCTTAACGACGTTCTAGAAATGCAGAGCTTATGGTGCCGAAACAAATAACCATTTAAGAAGGTATACTCATTATACTAGATGGTCCCTGGGTCGAAGTCTAGTGAATATCCTTAAAATCGGGGCATGACTCATACTCTTTCTTCAGTTGCTTAAACCCTATAACCTCAGTCCTAACAGAATTCAGGAGCAGGGATCGACGACTAAGGGCATCTGCCACCTTATTCTCGGTTTGTCTCTATTTTTCAATACAAAAGTGTAGGCCTGGATGTATTCTATCCATTTTGCGTGCCTAGTGTTAAGCTTCTTTTGAGAATTTAGGAACCTAAAGGCTTCGTGGTCAGAAAACAATACAAATTCCTGCGGTAGCAAGTAGTGTCTCCAACACTATCGCATAAAATTCCTTATTGTAGGTAGAATACCTAAGCTTAGCATCATTGAGCTTCTCGCTGAAGAATACTACTGGATGGTTCTCTTGGCTTAGGACTCCTCTTATTCCTACACCTGAGGCGTCACAGGCAACTTTAAACACTTTGAAAAAATCGGATAATTTCAAAATTGGTGCCTGGGTCATTTTGTCCTTTAAGTTCTAGGAAGGCTCTATTGGCGGCTTTGGTCCATTCAAAATCTCCCTTCCTAATACAATCGGTAATAGGTGCGACTATCATACTGAACCCCCTAATGAATCTCCTATATAAGGTAGCTAGGCCATGGAAACTACGAACTTCGTGGACATTAGTAGGCACTGGCCACTCAACTATGGACTTGATCTTCTCTGGATCAGTCGACACTCCTTTAGGTGTCACAACAAATCCTAAGAAGACAACTCTATGGGTCAAGAAATTACGCTTTGAGATTAGCATAGAGATTATCATTTCTAAGGGTGTGACATACTTGCCTAAGGTGGTCTAGATAGTCTTTTTTGGTTTTATTGTAAATCAGGATGTCATCAAAATAGACTACAACAAATTTTTCTATGAACATCCTAAGAATTTGAGTCATGATCCTTATAAATGTACTCGGTGCATTGGACAAGCCAAAAGGCATCACTGCTCACTCATATAGGCCATCCTTAGTTTTAAATGCGGTCTTTCACTCATCCCCGGGTCTAATTCTAATCTGGTGATAACCACTCTTAAGGTCAATCTTCGAGAATATGGATGCATTGGCCTTCATGTCTAACATGTCATTTAGGCATCATGTCTAACATGCCATTTAGGCATCATGTCTAACATGTCATCTAGGTGGGGTATGGGGAATCTATATTTAATGGTGATCTTATTGATAGCTTGACTGTCTACGCATATCCTTCATGTACTATCTTTCTTAGGGGTTAACAGGGCTGGAACAGCATAAGGACTCAAACTTTCCCTAATAAACCCTTTCTTAAGTAACTCTCTAACTGGTTTTTGCAACTCTAAATGTTCAGTTGGGTTCATCCTATAGTGGGGCAGGTTGGGCAAAGTGGCTCCCGGGACTAGGTTAATGGCACGCTGAATATCCTTAAAGGATGGAAGGTGGTCAGGAAGGTTTTCGGGAAAGACATCTTTGAACTCTTCTAAAATTTTTCTAACTTCCTGAGGGTGCTCTACGGGGGTCAGATCTTGGGTTTTCCTAGCTGTCAATATCCAAATGGGTGAATCTTCATTGATTTTTTGTTCTAATTCCTTAGTATTAATGAGGTTCAATCCAGGCGTCTTTCTCTTTTAATTGACTCAAACCTTTCTTGATGTTATCCTTAGGTGGGGTAGAATAAACCATAATTTTTTTCCATGATAATTAAAGGAACACGAATTTGATCAGCCAAAAAGGGTCACATCATGGTCGAACAACCAAGGCCTACCCAAAATGGGATTGCTTAGTCCCATGGGTAAGACATCACACCATATCGTTTTCTGATAAGACTGGAACTGGATTTGGACTGGGTATCTCATCTTGATAGGTATGGAGGTAGAATCTATCCATGACACCTTATAGGGGTTAGGATGTAGAATAGGTGTTAATCCTAGAGTCTTAACTGCACTGGATGAAATGGCATTAACACAACTTTCATTATCTATGAGTTTGCAAACCTTAGCCCCTATCTTGAGAAAAGTCTACCGGATGTTAGTCCTACGCCAATCCTCTTAAACTTTGGTTTGAGACAGGATGCACCTCACAACTCCTAATAGGTCAAGTTCGGTGAATTCCTCTCCTCATACTCCTCAACTAAATTCAATCCAGCCTCATAAATTTCTTCATTGCATTCCTCACTAGGCTCGTGATTTTCTTCCTCAAACTCATCTATGTGTAAGGACCTGGTGGGACATTGGCCAGCGAAGTGGCCTGTCTTATGATACCTAAAACATACTGAGTTGGGAACAGGGGTCCTATAGGTTTCGGGTGCTTTACTCTTGTCATTTGATTTGTTCACTGGGGTGCCTAGATTGGGTCTACTGTTTGGGGCTTGCTGGGTCCTGGTCTTTGGGTTGGGGTATTAGTACTGGTCTTTGGGTTGGGGTATTAGTCCTGGAAGGTTATGGTCTACAGAATATGAGTTGTCTATGGAACCTCTCAAAATTTCTAGCAACTTGGTAAGCTTGCTCCAGATCATTGACTTCTCTCAAATATAGTTCCCTCTGAATATCTTCCCTTAGATCAGCTCTAGACAGGGTGGCCTCTTTCGACTCAACAATGTGACATCTCAGGACAAATTTACCAAATTTCTTAATGTACTTAGAAACGGTTTTGTTGCCTTGGCTTAACCTTTGTCATTAGTCTAAGAGTTTCTGTTGGTAGGACATGGGTGCATACTTCTTTTAGTCTAACATTTATGGCTCTCTAGATGGTTATGGAAACATCACCTCTCCGTTTAATCAAAATCTCAATATTTTCCTAGTATAACCTAGCATGTCGAACTAATCTAAGTTTAGCAAATTTATATTTCCTCTCTTTGGTCATCTCGTACCACTCAAAATATTGATCAATTTTACCTTCCCAATCGATAAACATCTTAGGGTCTAAACTTTCATAAAAAATGAGTGCTTCTAATATGATATTCCTAAGAATTCTCTCATCTGGGTCCACAATATCAGGATTGGGTCTCCTATGGTAGTATTCTGGCTCACTGTTTGGGGCTCTTTGAGGGTCTAACTTAGGCTTAGTCCTGGTCTCACGACTTTCCTTAGGGATTTCACTCGGTCATTCAACAGGGTCAACTGTTCAGTAATGGTCCTAAGCATGGCTCCAAGATCATTATCCATGGGTGGGTTGGTTGGTATGGGGCTCCTGATCTGGTGGTCATACACGACTCAAGCAAGCACACAAATGACTCAAGACTAACTCGTACTATAGTTTACTAGATCTAGCAGTCTAAGTAAAGTGAGTCGACTAAGTTACAACCACGATAACAAGTATCCTGTCCACTAGCCAGTTAGGAGGTCGGAGTGTGGGAGGCCCCCTTGCTTTCGCAGGGACCCAATTAAGAAACCACAACACCACTTGGTCGTTTGACTCTTTACTCCCAGTCTTAGAAACCAGCTTCTAGACACAAATGTTGACTTGGGTGCAACTAGTTTTTTCAAGTTAAGTTGAACTGAACTCGTGGGTGTCCCTAATGCTCAATTAAGTGCTACTCGATTTTAAAATTAAGGCTTAGGTTCACAATGCAAGCTGACGGTTTTCTGGGCCAAGAAAGGGTGATGAAATCCCCACCTTATCTTAGATGCTCGATGCTCTTAAATAACTTAAAGAAGATGAATACTCAAGACACGAATTAGCATGTCGGGTCCTCAACTAGAAAGAGTCACGTCCGGCTTTGGCTTATTACTCCCATGGGTCATAGATATATTTGCATATATCCGCTAAGGAGGCGTGACACTTTAGGATTCCGGAATGCAACAATACAAATTTTTTTTTTTTTGTGTGCAGAATTTCAGCAGGGTTTGATCTCAGCAACGGTAGGTTGCAGAAAATCTCAAAAAATAACAGTAAGGAATTTAATCATAAAATTCTATATGCACATAGCAGAGGCACGGCAAATTATTAGAAAAATAATTTTAAGTTGAAATAATTACGTTCTGATAGGTTTCATAATATAGGAAGTTGCAGGGCGTGTGCAGAAATTACAGCAGAACAGAAATCTGGTGTGCAATGCAAAACATGTCAAACCAGGCTATGATACCAAGATTGATGCAGCACAAGGGCAGGGGTGATCATGCAGTCAATGAATTGATGAAAATTGATTTTTTAAAAGTATTTTATAAGATGACTAATTCATTCAAAAATAAGAGAGTAAGAGAACAGATTTTGTAATGTAGAAAGTAACGGTTCAGAACAGAACTTTTATAAAAATGAAGAAGCGTATCGGGATAGTCTGAAATTGAGAAACGCCAGAGGAGATATACTCATGAACTTTCACAGAATCAGAATCACAGAGTAATGGAAAGGTTGATTTACTCAACGATGATGCATTTCTAGTGTTAGTAGAAGATCTCTTGCTAGTGGGCATGATTTCTGGATGAGAAAACTATCTTTCATGTGAGGTTCTTTGATCTCAATTTAGGGGCAAAGAAGGCATCATCGGCTTTGGAGATGAATCAAGAGAGGGGCGGCGGCTTTGGAGATGAATTAAGAGAGAGGGCAGCGGCTAGGGTTTATGGATGCCTAGAATTTAGGGGAAGGGGGTTGGTGATCGGTTATGAGACGGTGATATGAGGATTAGGGTTTGTTTGGTGGAGTTTGGTAGAGGAGATGGACTAGACTAGGGTTTGGTAGCAAGAACACTTCGGCCTCATGCCTAACTCTCACACGGAGGATCAATTGCTTAAGGCAACGAAAATAGAACCTGGATGAAAGTTCTTAAAACTTTTTTTTTTATTCATTCAAATCCTTTATTCACCCTTTCAAGAGAAGGGTTTTATAGACCTCTCGTGCCATTACAAAGTAAGTTCAACAATTAAAGTACTAAATGATAGGTATTACAAAATATGGTAGAATATTGTCATCGTAGAGCAAAGATTGTTTCCTTCATCTGGTTCGACCAAAATGGCAGCAGCAAGATGTGGTTCCATTGCAGAGACGAGGGACCATAAGCAAAGAAGGAAGCTTTGGAGTAACATCCTTTTTTATTTTCTTTTGTCAACAAGGTCCATATGGGGCGTAAAATCCTTTTCAGAATGGTTGAGATGTTGATCTTCATTCCAATTAAAGTATAGCAGGGACCATCGAATTTCTTTCTCATAGGGCGCCCAAGGTTGCCAAAATTGTTGGTGGCGATATAGAGGGACAAGATTGATTTCACGTTATTAATCCTGGTGTAGACGGATCCAATCCATGCAGAGCTCCAAGGGTAGGGTATGAATAAGGTTGGAGAAGATCGGATGGTTGTCCAATATTGCCTAATTTGGGGCCTTTTCTGAATATCTTCAGGAGGGTCTCAATAAGAATAATACACTTCCCTTGAATTATTACAGGACTCAAATAAAATAAAAATGCATGTCCTGGACATTGGATTAAACAAAACTTGACTGACTCAGTAACAGACTGGACTCGACCAACTAGAAAAAATACTGGACTTATAGGGTTCAGAGATCCAAATGGAACCCTGCAACCTTTTTCTCACTCTTGCTCCTGCTTCAAAGGTTGTCTAAAAGCAAAAGTTGCCCTTAAGGTGACAGGACCCCTGTATGGCTTGACATGCTTGGTGCCAAAAGGGTGCCTAACTGTAGAAAGCAAGGAATAATTAAAATAAAGTTGAATAAATGTACCATCGAGAGATGCTATATGTATTTGAAAATTCAGATGTTGTACGATTAGTTATTAGAGTCTCAACATCAAAAGTCATAATTGTTTTATACTTTAGATAACATGTTTCATATCTTTCGAATCATCACATCAAAGTACCACTTCCATATCATTTTTTTTAAAAGAAGTCATTAAAAGTAAAACATTGGACATCTTTTAATAGTTTCAAAATTCAAACATAATAGCAAAACACTTCCCAAATTATGTTTGATGTTTCTAAACAATATATGTCACAAAAAATTTAAATCATCGAACATCCGAGATTAGCCTTTTATTTACATGGACTCTGATAGACCAAAATGATCCTCGTAATAAAGCTAATAAAACTCTAAAAGAAAGAGAAAAAGGATTAGGTAAAATATTGCTGGACATTGGGAGATGCTTGCCCAAATGCCTCTCATTTTGCCTGAACCGCTCGTCTAGGCATCACCTTAGTAAACTCACTTTGCCTTGGGACTATTGAGATGCTTAGGAGCTTCTTCGCTGCCTAAGCACCTAGGCAAGTGCCCAGTGCCCTGGGTGCCTTAGACGACACTAGAAGATGGTAGTTAAAAGCTTGTAAAATAGGGATGTATCAAGCTGGTACATATAGGAATACATTAAATTTTGGGATGTAGAAATGTTTGGTCTTAACTTTCTTTTTCTATTAAACATTGTGAAGTCAGTGCTTGAATGTTGGAACATTGCTAGATACTATCTGCCCAATTTGTTTTTGAATTCTGAGTTTTCTGACCTCTTCTTCCTTGTCTTACTTATATGTTAGCGCCAAAATGCATAGCATCATATGCCTCATATGCAAAACTGAGGTTGTATCTTATTGGGCATAAATTACTTTAAATTTTCATCTGCAAGAAAAATGTTTGTCATGATCTTCAAATCATTATTTGAAAGAATTGAAAATAAGAAATTTCAGCCTATTTTGCACCATAATGTAATCATGTCATTTATGCTTCAAAATGTTTGAGGGCATCCCGATAATAATTAGAATTTATAAATGTTGTATATCATGACCAACAATGAGACCACAAATTTGATAACCTCCCTTGTTTAGTTTCAAATATGATCCATGGGTTTCTATCCCATGCACTCTCACATGAGGAGAGGGGGAGTCTGGGCTTTTGTGTCATGTCTCTATCCCTATGTAACTCTGTGTCTCTAGTTCCTTGGTGCTTAGTGCTGAAAAGCATGATTAGGGAGGGAGGAAGAATCCACTCTTTATATATATATATATATATATACAGATTATTTTCCCCTGCTTGTGCATCTCTCTTATCCCTATGTACCTTAATGACCATGTCTCTAGTTCTTTGGTGCCAAAATGGGTGATTTAAGGAGGAAGTGGGCATCTACTCTATTTTATTACAGATTTTTGGATATCTCTCTCATCCCTATGTAAAACTATTTTTGCATGTGCTTTGATGCGAAAATGCATGATTTCCATCCAAATTTCCACTGCATCAAGCAATGACAAGGGTAATAATGTTTTACTAACATTTGTTTATTGCGATCTACTTTTCTCAATTGAAAAGGCAATGAAAATGTTTTCCTTAAGTCTAGATGTTTATGATGCAATGAGCTCTTTTTAGTTTATTTATTTATTTTTGGGGAGCATGCCCATCATATATGTAAATTAGGGTTTGATAGTTATTGTGAATTGTATGTGGGTAAATGCTTCTTTGACATTTATTTATTTTCATTACCATCTCTACTTTTTGTGAACAAAATTAATGTTTATGCCTGTTCACTGATCTATTTATGCATATTTGACATGCATAAATTATGATCTTATGCGATTTTTGATAATTTCCTTTCTTATTCCAAATGGGCAATAATTTTTGTTCACAATAGTACTGAGCACATTTTCTGGCTCATTTTTCTCTTTAGTGAATTAATACGCTTTAGTTTTCTGTTCTAGGCATGATTCTTGAATATACTATTGTGTCCTTTATAGGCCTTGAAGAAAGCCTTGGAGGATGGTGCGAACAAGGATGAAGAAGACTCTGAGGGAAGAAGAGCTTTGCATTTTGCATGTGGTTACGGTGAGGTATGATGGATATTTTTGATATTTTACCTTATTTATCAGTCTATTACCTGAAGGAAATAACTATGAGATGCAAACCAGTTACCAGACACTTTGCCAATCTACTGGTGTCCCACGAATGACCCAACCTCCTGCCAAGAATATGCATAACACCCATGAGTTGATCAATCCTCTTGCCACATCACTTTGGGAACCAGTTTTTGGTTTGGCCCTGTCGAATAAGTACCTTTTTTGTTTATTGTTCTCTTTGTTATTAGTGCTTCTAAATTTTGGTGTGATGTCCGTTTTGTTTTTTATGATTCATGATTGAGCACGTTTGAGTCATTATTGTTCTCCTTTAACCTAGATTTGTTATTGTGGCTTACATATTGTTTTCAGAACATCACTAGGATTGTACTTTAACTTTTGGGTTCTTCTAATTCCTATGAATGAAGAACAATTATAGGACAATTATAGGAAAGAATTATTGGAAACCTAAAATCAAAACTTGAAGACTGCTTTGTTGCTATTTGTGACCACTATATTATGCAAACATATACAATATATTGGGCAAAAGGCTAAGGAGGAATTTTGTTGATGAGTTACATTTGTCCTTGGTATCCAGAGGGATTTATTCTTGATGGATTAGGTGCATGCATGTGATGAATCCAGTGTTGTTAAAGGTGTGCCTTAGGTGCGCTTAAAATACAAGGCATAAGGCACCAAAGATTAAATGCTTCTTATATTCTAAGGTGCACCTAAGGCATAAGGCGCGCTCAAGGCCGGTTAAGCGTTTTTTATATCTTAGGCGAAGCGCTTTTATTTTGGCACACATAAGGTGAAAAAAGCATGCATTTTTATTTTAATTTGAGATGCAAGAATGGCATTCTTTTCTTCGTAAGCATATTTATAATATTTTTTAAAATATATTATATTTATTAAATTATGTTGATTTTATGATATACCATCTCGTACATAATTATTTTTTTACTATATAAAAAAAGCTAAAAATTGAAAGATATAGAGATGGAACATAAAAAATTATGCTAACACCTAAGAATGAAAAAGAAAAATATTAAGGGACTACAAATTTCAGTTGAAAAAGAGAAGGCCTTCCATTGAGCTAATAGGTTAAATATATATTATTATAATTTTTTTAATCATTTTCTATTATGTGTTATAAAACTTGCTTCTATAAATTATTCTATTTATTTTAAAAATATGTGTCTCACTTTCATTAGGCACGCGCCTGTGCTTTGCGCCTAGGCTTTAAAAGCCCTTTGTGCTGAGGTGTGCCTATTGCTTTTAACAACATAGGATGAATTATCTGCGAGGACTAAACAATAATCTGGCATATAAATGATATACACTCTGGATTTCTATGAGACCTGTCCTTTGATCAGTGGGTTCATGGTCAATTCAGGTGAACGTGTCTGTGCATTTTCACAGTTTCTTTTATTGACTCAGTAATCTGGCATCTGAATGATAATATTCTCTGTTGATTTCTATGAGATCTGTCCCTTGATTAGTGTGTGTGTATGTGCATACATGCCTAAGGCAAGCCTTCTTTTATGATTTAACAATCTTGCGTACAAATGATAATGCACTCTGTTGATTTCTTTGAGATTGTGCTTTGAATAATGTGAATGAGAGAGTTATAGATGAAATTTGCACACGGTGACTTTGTTTTTGAATAATAACTTGAACTATGTTTATACATGTGCCATTCAATGAGGGTTGAATCTGACATCTCATTCTTGTACCAAAGTAACATTTCTAAAATCTAAGCAGTGTAAAGACAGGTCTTTCTAAATTAAATAAGCACGACATGCTAGGATATTATTTTTTGTTCTAGGGATCATTTGAAGCTTGTCTAGCTTTGGCTGTCTCTTTGTTGATTCAAATAGATATGCCTTTATAATTACAGGAGTAATGGGGCATAAAAACATTTATTATTAAACCATGGGAATATGGATAAAGGGTATAAAAAGGAAATAGTTAGCTAGGAACAGATCAATCTGTTATACTTTAAAAACAAATTCTCTCAGTGTCTCTGTTCATGAGGCTCCACTCTGTGCATCTCCGATTTTTAGTTCCTAGAATACCCTTTTGCACATTCATGTGTTCCCTTGCCCATATGCTTCGAGCATCTCACATACAGGGTTTGTGGCTGTTAACGGCAAAGTAAAGTATTTAGACCCTTCATAAAATGCTTTTTTATTCATTTTTTAAATCTCTTTCCTTTCTGAAAAACATGTGTGCATTGCATATGCCACAATCTTGTAAGGGAAAACCAGAAGTTTAATTTCCTTCAAGGTGGTCCAACTCAGAATAAATGACTGAAAATCAAGGGATTGTCAGATAGAGGATATTTATCACTTTTGAATATCAGTCATTTTGTCAACCATCAAGGATTTTAATTTTTATTCTCTCTTTTCTCATGGATGGAAGAACATATTTTTGAGTATTTTTGGGTTTTTGAATGTAATATTGCAGAGAAAGAGGATTATATATAACCAATTCAGCAGGATATAAATAATGATAAATGGTGGGATTCCATTTCCCATGCTAGCTTAAGCTTAAGGGCTTTGTCAAACTAAGAAGACATTGTCGGTACAAGTGATCCACTTGAAGGTATGGAACACTTCATGCTTGACCACACGGGCAGTCAAAGGTTGATACTGAATCCTTATAAAGAATTATCACCAAATGGACTGCTTATGAGGTGGAGTTTTTTTTTTCCTTCCATGTCCACCATCTGCAGAACGAGTCAAATTGTCATGCAACGAGAAAGCATTGCAATTGTGATTGTAGAGTGCTCTATACTGTCTTGGCCTCATAATTTGTTGTCTTTGTTCCTCAGCCTATTATTTCCATGATGCAAGCTAGCTGAGGTTATTGTATTTTGGCAGTTGCTCAGAAAGGTTAAAGATCCATGTGACTGAATTCATTGCTCGGCAACTACTAACTGATTTCTTCATCAGAAAGCAGTATAATGCTCTAAAGTTCTGATATCTATTTCCCATTGCAATCTTAGATTTGAAATCTCTTAGGTATGAGTGCCATATTTAATTATTTAAAGCCAATTTACTGGATCCTAGTTGTTTACATCAATTCACGTATTTTCTTGGTTTTTTTAAGAGCAAGAGAAGGGAAACCCATTGATTCTATTAACAAAAGAGATGAGGAGTTTCATTATGAGGGGAGCTTCTCCTGAACAAAAGAACAATTCGTTTATCTGACTACTGTAGTAGATGGACCGGTCCTACAATAGAGAGAGAGAGAGAGAGAGAGAGAGAGAGAGAGAGAGAGAGAGAGAGAATGGAGAACCACATCCTCAGGAGGATTTTTTTGGTTTTGGTTTGAAAGGATTGTGATGTCCCTTTTCTCTGTTTAGACGGTACTAAGCCTGTAAATTCGGTTTCTGCATTTCAGGTGAAATGTGCTCAGGTGTTGCTCGAGGCCAGAGCCACAGTGGATGCATTGGACAAAAATAAAAATACGGCCCTTCATTATGCTGCTGGTTATGGGCAGAAGGAGTGTGTGTCTCTTCTACTGGATCATGGTGCAGCTGTGTAAGAAAACAGACTTGTACTTATCTTCATTTTTCTGATCATCATGGTTCACTTTCAAGTTCCTCTGGTGCAGCACTCTGCAAAATTTGGACGGGAAGTCACCAATTGATGTTGCCAAGCTGAATAACCAAGGGGAGGTGCTGAAGTTACTTGAGAAGGATGCGTTTCTGTGAGGAGTTTATACGTGGATCTTGTGGGAGGATCTGGACGTCCCCACGTTCTGCTACATTAGGTTGGTTGTTTCTGTTCTTTGTGGGTGGTCAGTTGGGATCGGTTGAACAAAGTGTCGTTTCTGGGCATAAATTGCCATCTCTTTGGATGGATCAGGGGATGGACCTTGCATTAGTGGTCTTATCTTGTGGCGTTGTATTGAATAGTTTTCATTTCTCGGAGAGGTGAGCGATGCTTAATAAGTTATGAAACTGAACGTGAAAGTATAATATATGTGAAGTTCTAATCCTCTTACATAATCATCAAGTAATTTGTGTTTGGTGAATAATTCATGCACCAGCCAAGGGGCTTCCATTACCCCCAGCTACCCCTGGGCAAATGAGACGCACATGACTAATGCCATCGAGCGTGCAGTTCCAAAATAAATTAAATGGCTGTCGTATGATTTACCCACCTCCCAGTCTTTTCGGTAACTTATTATTACGTAATAAATTGTCCGATAAACTCACGTACTGGCAGCTGGCATTTAGGAATCTTGGCTTGTAGCTCGAGGGACGTAAGATGTTTATGCTTGGTTTGTACATAAATTTATTTGCATATTGTTGGGTATCTTATGTTAAGTTGATT
The DNA here is from genome assembly GCA_900491605.1 of Calamus simplicifolius. NCBI lineage: Eukaryota > Viridiplantae > Streptophyta > Magnoliopsida > Arecales > Arecaceae > Calamus > Calamus simplicifolius. The sequence continues at coordinate 923,538 of UESW01004170.1, read as the reverse complement.
TAGGTTATCAGAAATTTAGATGGAAGGTACGTTAAAATTTTGAAAATATTTTATTTTTAAATTTTAAATATAATAATTATATATAATATAAAAAAGTATATATTACATTTTAATATAAATATTATTTAAAAAACGTATTATAAAAAATTTAAATATTCATCAATATAATATACATAATATTAATATATAGTATAAAAATTAATGTTTAATATTATCATAATAATAATAATATTAATTAAGGGTGGATTCATATGGATTTTGAAATTATTTTATTTTTTATATTTTTAATATTCCTTATTCATGTGAATGCAATGAGAAAAGGATAATCTGATTTGAGTTTAATTACATGCAAGTGTTAAGTTCAACTCTTTGTAACCATATGTATTATGTATATTGTCTTATATTAACAAAAGATATTAATATATTTGTAATATATACTAATTATTATATTATAAAATAGTAATATAATATTATGAAAATAATAAATAATTTAATAATATTATTAAGTTATATTAATTATATGATAAATAAAAAACAATAATGTGGTACTTATTAAATGTTACAAAATATAAGTTATATTAAATAAAAATAAAAGTTTGGGCTTTCCTTGGGTGGTGCCAGAGCTATAGTGAGGAAAATAGTAAGAAAAAAAAAAAAAAACAAACTGCTAGCATGCTAAGCATGCTTGTTACGGGGGTAGGCCAAATGAAGTCAGAAAGTACCTTAATGATAAAGATAATAGACAAAATTATATTAATTTCTTTGTATGTTTGTCAAACTAAATAATATTCATATCAAATATGCAGAAAGTATGGGATCAATATATGTATCATAATAATGAAAATATAAATAAATACATAAATACCTTCAGCCATCGATCCATGCAAATGGGTTATTTTTTTCATATCAGGATAAGGCGTTTTTATACCTTTCAATCTCTCTCAGCGATGGTGTAAAACTTTAGAAAAAAAGACGCAGGGGCTTCGTTTTATTTTCTTTTATGCCTTATCTGTTCATCACAGAGGGCATTTTAAACGAATATGATTGAGGGATGTCTATCTTAATCATGGATTAAAATTTTGAATCCACGTAATCCCTCGATATCGAATATAGGACCATCTTAACATATCTAACGGATACGCTTAATGAGGAAAAAATCAACATTCTTTCACTTGGTCTGTATATTCTATTACTATAGTAAGAAACAAAATACATGGATCATAGCAATAGGTCATCTTAAATTAAGTATTATTTATCATGTATTATAATGTATTATATTTCTCAAACATAAGCCCATATAACTTAATAAATAAACCTTATGTTTATTGTAGGTTCAACTTAATGATGCTCATCACAAGATAATGTATACACTGAATAATTGAATGTGAAAAATATCATAATCATAAAAGAGTTTCATTAATTATAAAATTTATCTATACAACGAATTAAACAAAATAACCAAGACCCATACGATCTACATGATCCCTAAACTTCTATGTTGGCACGCCTTTAGTCATGGGATCAGCTATCATCAACTCAGTGCTCACGTGCTCAGTAACCACCGTCTTTTCTTTAACACACATTCTCTTATGGTTAAATATTTGATGTCGATATGCTTGCTTCGACTATCACTCTTGTTATTTTTACCCATAATACCGCAGCTGAATTGTCACAATAAATCTTCAATGACCTAGATATAGAATCCATAATTCTAAGCCCAGAAATAAAACTTTTCAACCATACACCATGCGAAGTAGCCTCGAAACATGATACGATCTCGGCTTCCATGATGGAAGTAGCAGTCAAAGTCTGCTTGGTGCTCCTCCAAGATACAGCTCCACCAACAAACATAAATATGTATCCAAATGTTGACTTCCGAGAATCAATACAGCCAGCAAAGTCGGAATCAGAGTAGCCAATCACTTCCAAATTTTTAGTTCGTTTGAACATAAGCATGATAGTCCTTGGTACCCTGAAGATACCTCATCACCTTCTTAGCAACTCGCCAGTGGTACAAACTTGGATTACTCTGATATCTCTCCAACATCCCAACTGCAAATGCTATGTCAGGCCTTGTACAAACATGAACATACATCAAGCTACCAACAGCTGAGGCATATGGAATGTTTTTCGTTTTCTCCCTCTTAAAGTCATTCCTTGGGCACTGACTCAAATTGAATATGTCATCCTCAACTATGGGAGCTATACTCGGTGAACAATCTTTCATCCGAAATTTCTCTAAGATTTTATTGATATAGGTTTCTTGAGACAGACCTAAAATACCTCGAAGTCTATCTCTCTAAATCTTAATGCCAATGACATAAGAGGCATCACCCATATCTTTCATATCAAAATTATCAGAGAAAAATTGTTTCGCTTCATGTAACATACATTTATCATTGGTTGTAAATAAAATATCGTCCACATATAGGATTAGAAAATAAAATTTTCTTCCACTGACCTTCTGGTATATGCATTGATCCATGATGTTCTCTACAAATTCAAATGAATAAATCACATCATGAAATTTTAAGTACCATTGTCTCTCGAGCTTGCATACCAATTGACCTTCTGGTATATGCTTGTTTCAACCCATATATATATATATATCTCTTGAGCTTGTATACCAATTGCTTATTATCATTAGAGGAAAATCCTTCAGGTTGTTTCATATAAACCTCTTCCTCTAGATCTCCATTGAGAAATGCAGTTTTCACATCCATTTGTTGTAGCTCTAAGTTAAAATGCACAACAAGTGCCATGATAATGCGGAAGGAATCTTTCTTGGATACAGGAGAAAATATCTCCTTATAATCAATTCCCTCCCTTTGAGTGAATTCCTTAGCAACAAGTTTTGCCTTATATCGCTCAATATTACTTAATGAGTCTTTCTTGATCTTAAAGATCCATTTACAGCCAATGAGTTTTGCTCCATCAGACAACTCAATAAAATCCCAGACTCCATTAAATGCTATAGAATTCATCTAATCTTTCATAGCATCATACCATAAATTGGATTCCTTACAACTCATGGCTCAGCTCCAATATTATAGTCTGACTTTTGAAGATACACAACAGTAACTAAAAATTGCTGATTTCTTTTCTCTTGTAAATCTTCTTAATATTATAACAACCTCCTTTCGTGAAGTTGATTGTTCAACTATCTCTGGTAACTCATGAGAGACTGGATCTACTAGTTCATTATCAGCAAATTATGAAATTTCAACAACTGGTTGCTTAATGCCCGTTTAATCTTGAGGGGCACTATGAACGATAATCAGTATGTTACTTGAAGTGAAAGGTTGAGCATCAAACTGTTTCCTTTCAAGAATCATGCTCTGCAATTGATCACTCCCATTAATCAAGTCATTCTCAAGAAATTTAGCATTTTTTGATTCCATAATCCTAGTTATGTGAGATGGACAGTAAAATCTATATCCCTTGGACTTCTCAGCATATCCAACAAAAAACCCACTGATGGTCCTAGGGTCAAGCTTTTTCTCTTGTGGATTGTGCACTCTCACTTCACATGGGCATCCCCATACGCGTATATATTGCAAACTTTGTTTTCAACCTTTTCATAACTCAAAAGATGTTTTAGGTACAACCTTGGTTGGAACCCGATTCAATATGTACATGGCCATCTTGAGAGCTTCTGTCTATAAGGACTTAGGCAGTTTGGAGCTGTTAATCATGCTCCTCATCATATCCATCAATGTTCGGTTCCTTCTCTCTGCTATACCATTCTGATTAGGTGAGCCAGGTAAACTATATTGGGCAACAATCCCATGTCCTTGAAGGAACTTCACAAATGGACCAGGCATTTGTCCATCTTCAGTGTATCTCCCATAATACTTACATCCTCTATCAGATCTCATAATTTTGATTTGTTTTCCACATTGTGTCTCTATTTTTGCCTTAAAAACCTTAAAGACATCTAATGCTTTATTTTTATTCTAAAGCAAATACAGATACATAAATCGTGAGTAGTCATCAATGAAGGAGATGAAGTATTCGGACTATGAAAGTCCATCTGGACAACAAATATCCATGTGTATGATCTCTAATAGGTCTGAACTCCTCTTGGCACCTTTATTTAACTTGTTAGTCTACTTGCCCTTAATGCAGTTCACACAAGTGTCAAAGTCAGTGAAGTCCAAAGTACTGAGTACTCCATTCACTAACCTCTTGATTCTATTTATGAAGATATGTCCCAATCTTCGGTGCCACAACATGGAAGAGTTATCATTTACAAAACATATCTTTTCATGACAGCCCTAACATGCATCACATCATGAGTAATATTATTTTGTAAATTAATATAAAAAGACCATCAGATAAAGCATAATTTCCAATAAGTTCAGATTTATAATATAAACTGAAAGAAGTATTCGAAAAGTTAAAGGAATAACTCAAAGGTACAAGTCTTGAAACTGAAATTAAATTCCTAAAAAAACTAGGTACATAAAAAGTCCTATCCAAATATAAAATAAAACCACTACTAAGAACTAAAGTGCATATCCCTATAGCTTCCACATGTGAGTTCATCTTGCTTTCTGAAGAGATACACTGCTCACTTTTCACTGGCTTTCTTAGGTTTTGCATACACTGCAAAGTATTGCAAATGTGAATTATAAAAATAGAATCAATCCACCATATGTTATAAATAACATTAGCCATATTAGATTTATAATGGACAAGTGAGATTGTTTTACCTTTTTTTTTCAAGCCAAGCCTTGAATTGATGCAATCCTTCTTCATGTGTCCCTTCTTCTTACAGAAGAAACACTTGGATTCCTTCTTAATGTCGGATTGGGGTGATAATTTGCTTTTATCCTTTTTCTTGGCCTATGTCCGATCCTTTCCATTTATAGTCAGCATTGCACTCTCACTTAATTCCATCACTAATCTACCCTCTTCTTGAACACACATGGACAAAAGTTCATTGATTGACCATTTTTTCTTATGTGTGTTATAGGATATTTTAAATGGTCCATACTATAGTGAAAGGGTGTTTAAAACGTAGTGCACCAGAAAGGACTTAGACATTTCAACCTCAAGAGTCTTTAGTTGAGCTGCAATGTCCCTCATTTGCATAATGTGCTCACACACACCTCTCACTCCAGTAAGCCTCAGGGATGAGAACTTCAAAATTAGGGTGCTGGCAAGAGCTTTGTCTGAAGTACTGAATTGCTCATCAATGGCCTTTAGTAACTCCCTGACATTCTCATGCTGATCGACTAAACCACGTATACCAGCAAAAATTTGTCTTTATGAATATTACACTCAAGCAATTAGATCGCTCTCAATGTTTATAAATCACAATCTCACAAGGAGGGCTAGTCATAGTATTATCTTTGGTAAGAGCTTTGTCTGAAGTACTGAAGGTGGTTCATTCTTCCTTATAGCATAATCAATGTACATTCATCCCATATGAAGAAGAATTCTCTCCTTCCAAACTTTATAGTTATTACCACTCAATTTAGGTATATCACATTTTATATCAATGAAATTTACAAGTTGTATAACTGCAAAATTAAACATATATGCTTATTACCAAAAATTGAGACTAATAAATAAATATGATTTACCAATGTAAATCATGCATTTAGAAAATAGTGAATCTACTGACATAAAACTTGCCTGTGGGCTAAAGCTCTAATTCAATTAAATTTACTTAAGTCTGTACGATAAAACCATCAAATTATGTTCCTTTTTTCTAATTCCTATGGGTAGATTAGAAAAATATAATTTAATATTTTATCCTAATTAATTATATATATAAAAAAATTTTATGGAATAAATTTTATTATATCCATATAATTAATTTTAATTAATGTCTATTATTTATGTGATTTATTAATTTTATTATAAAATTTTATAATTAAGGATCCTATGACTATTCCTTAATTATTCAAATTATATTTATCACTTAGACATTATTTAAATTTTATGCTCAATTATGTCACTTAAAATTTATGCATAATTCATAAAATTTATTCTCACAAGTTCTAAATATAATTAAATATAAATTTTATAAAAATTAATTTTGATAATGGGTTTGTTAATGGATAAATTAGGTGCAAAATAATCCTCGCAGGTTGGCCCAACTATATTCAGGCCCAAATACTTAAATTTCTATAGGTCAAGCCATCGGTCCAACCTGAATAGAAACTAAATAGGCCAGGGCCCAACCATTTGATGGACGAGCCAGGGAGAAAAAATGGTACTGAGAAAATTGCAAGCCACTAAGTTTCAAACTTGAGACCTTGCATTTTTTAAACCTGGAAGCTAACCGCCACACCAGAATTCCAAGGTCTCATACTTTTATGATTTATCTTTTACTTAAACCATATCCGAGAGTAGTGCAAGGGATAAAGCATGCTTCATGGCATAAATTTTGCTAATGCTTCTCTTAAATAAAATTAAATTAAATAAAATTAAATATTAGGAGTGCACCAGATCTAATGCTCTTTCTGATGATTCTTGATAACCTATTAACTCTTCTGGTATGCAGGTAGTTAGGTCAAATGCACCAAGATACTATCAGTAGCCTCCCTTATTGGTATGTCCCTAATATCCCTATCATACGTTTGTTGGGTCAAATAGTCCAGGGTACTACTAGTAGCCTTCCCTTTGGACTATCTTTAGATGAGAGAAATAGAGATCAAGAACGTCTTGTCCCTCTTTATCAAATAAGAAATGTGAATGAGATAATGAATAAATCTATTTATTTATGTATTTTATCAAAAATAAAATGTATCTAAAAGCTCAAATAAAATATATGCAGAGCTATTAATGAGGTTATGATACCAAATGATAGACAAAATTGAATTGATCCCTTTGCATGTTTTTCAAACTAAATAACATACATATCAAATATGCGGAAAATACGGGATCAATATGTGTATCATAATAATAAAAATGTAAATAAATACATAAATATCTCAGCCATCGATTCACGTAAATGGGTTATTTTCTTCAGATCAGGGTAAGGCTCTTCACACCTTTCAATCTCTCTCAGCGATTGTGTAAAACTTTAGGAGAAACGAAGATGCAGGGACCTTCCCATTTTATTTTCTTTTATGCCTTATCTATCCATCACAGAGAGCACTTCAAATAGAATATGGTTGAGGGATGTCTATCTTAATCATGGATTAAAATTTTAAATTTACGTAATCCCTCGATATCGAATATAGAACCATCTTAATCATATATAATGGATACACTTAATGAGGGAAAAACCAACAAAAGATGCTACTGGTTTCCATGTGACAATGAGTGAAGCATCACCATCAACAAATTTCTTGGACGTAAGGTTTGATATCCTTGTGAATAACCAATGGAACGCTGGCTTTAGAAGTCTCAGGATCAATTCTCCCTTCAAGATCCAAATTCAGCTAACTATTAGCTAGCAGATACACTTTAACACTTGAAAAAAAAAAAAAAGAAGAAAAAAAAAAAAAAAACCATCAAACTACTATTTAGGCATTAGCTAATAAACATCAAGCCGGCATAGAAGTTGTTCAAATATTTTGGATGATAGTTCCACACAACAACCATCACATTCAGATTATAATTCTTCTTCACTATGATCATTCCATAAAAGCTATCAACCATCCTCCAATTGACATGTTCCGCCAGTCATCAACAATTCTCCTTTGACAAAAAATAAAAAGCAAGTTAATAATCAGAATATCTAAAATATTACTTAATAGATAATTTAAAACATGCTAAAATTAACGCTTATGTCATCTAAATACATGTCATTGTATATAGTAAGTAGCATGGTCGTTCGATGCTGGTGTAGCTCTACCTATAAATAACAATAGCAAGTGCATGAAAATAAAAACAATGAAATCATGTCAAAATAAATACAAGAGGAACAAGTTAACATAAAATAACTAAAACATTTATAAATTGCCTTTGTTCTCTACTGCCCCAATTCTGAAGCAGCTTGAAAAAGTCCTTTTGCATTGCGCATGATGCAGGAGTGCACGTATCGCACGAGCTGATTGGCCATGCATGACCGTATGCGTGCGCGATCAATCACTGCATAGTACGCGCGACCTGCATTGTGCGCGGTGCACAAAGATCTTTCCGAAGTAGCCTATAGTGTGGGCCTACTTTCTATCATTAGTAGTGAGTGCAGATTTAGTAGCAATGGTAGAGACAAAACCGGCTAATATATCTCTAGCAATTGCTTGCAATGTTAGACATTTGACTCTATCCAACTTCTACAAAAGTAGAATAATAAATTCTTGAGTTTTTGGCAATTCTTCCTCCTTCAAGTAATGTATTGATTTTATTTTGACATACGTAATCCTATCCCTTTTTTCTCCTCACAAACAAATCATAAGCACCTAATGCATCATTACCACTAAGATTAGTAAGGTCTAATTGTGAAGAAAAGACTACCTTTTTCTCTACTAATCCTCCACTACAGTCATTAACTAGTCATAGAAAAGCTGGTGAATCTTCTCAATTGAGGCCAAAGATTCGCTTCCATAAACTTTTGCAAAGTACTAAGGTAAGGTCATCTTATATTTTGGGTCTAACACAGCAACAACTCCTATAATTTCATGAATCATATTCTAACAACCATCAGATTTGTCTAACATCTTGATGTCATTTTACTAACCACCTCATTAGGAGAAGTGGGCCACTGAGTCAATGCCAATCTAATCTCATAAATTTTGAGGATATAAGTATTAGCAGTAAGATATTTCGTATTAGAAAAGAACTATGTGACATTGTAAAACAATCTCAAACTCCCACAAGTTCTCGTTGCAAACTCCCAATGATCATCACTTGGCAAGAATTATATTTAACTTCACATTGTTTCAATCTATGAAAAGCATCCTTGCATGGTAAGGCAGTTTGAAGCATCAAGTAAGTAGAATTTTAATTACCTGGTAGGACAATTAAGACCTAATTTTTTTAGTTAAAGGATTGCATAATTGCTTAGCTGCTGCTTCAAATTTCTCTACATTTTTTGGTGTTGCAGTCCAATATACCGTACTAACTTAGATTTTTTCAATCCAACTTTGACGACATCCAATCCATGTTTTATAAGTTTAAAATATACACTCGACGACACTCAACTCAACTCAAACGAAACCTTTTCCCAACTACATGGATACACTCAACAACACATATAAAGTAAATCACTATTCCTTAATAAACTACTCTCTTATAATTTACTTTTAACATTTTTGATCATGGCATCGTCGGTGGAAAAATTATCTAATGTGATGGTGTACAATTTTTTGTCCACATTTCAATCCATCAAATAATCAATCAACACCTCAATAAGCACATCACTTGTATGTGGACAAGGCACAAAGATAAAGCTATAGCAAATATAAAATTTTGATTTCAATTGGAGAGATTTTGCAATGAAAAATATTTTTTAAACCTAATTATATATAATAAGAAACTAAAATCAATTAACTGAATCAACAATCATATCTATGCGTAAAATTAATAAAAATGTTAACTTAATAAATGTACCTTAAAAATTCAACTTTGTAAAATCCAAAAACTATCGATGAAGTGTACTGTGATGGCTATGAATCCCTCTTCTAGTTGCTAAATATCCACATGTCGATTATTGTAGCCACCCTCATCCCATTCTTCTCCAAAAACATTGTTTTCGATCTTGTATAATCATAAATTTGTAGAATATCATTTTTGATAGTGTTCTGAGAAGGACACTTGAATAATTGTTGAAGGGCATTTAAATACCTCCTAAATGCAACAAGTTCTACCATAGAAAGAGGATATTCATAAAGAATGATAGCATTTGCAAGCTCTCTCCTCACAGTTATAACAAAATTTCTCCTTTGCCTTTAGATGTTGTTTGTTAAAACCCTCTGCCTCATATCTATTACTCTTCACCTTGGGCACCTCTTTAAGTGGTCATGCAAATACCTCGTCCCTTCCTGTAGTGAGGCTCTCTCTTCTCCATGAACATTGAGCTTTTTTACTACAATAGCAACATTGAGCTTTCTCTTCTCCATAAACATTTTTCTTCCCAAAGTGCTCCTATACACAACACTTTGAAGTCTTCCCTTTTCCGATCGAGGTAGGATCATATCCATCTTCCACTGCTATATTCTGTATAGGCTAATTCATGTCATACCGTAAAATTTTTGCTGGATAGATTTGAACTGTTAGTTAGTGTAGTTTAGTTGATCCCAAACTTCTAGCAGGTGTTTATCGATTAGAGTTTCCAAATGGTGCAGATTGTTGGAACTATATATCTTCTTGTATTGACATTTTATATCCGTGCAAGTAACAAAGAAATTAAGAAGCCTACAAAAACAAATACACCTAATGAAAAAAAAAACCATAGTCGTAAGAGAAAATATGCTAAACACTAAAAGGATGACAACATCGACAAAGCACTTTCATGGTAAACAGAAAAGGCTTCTCATATGCTGAGTGTTGGAAATGGGTCTTTAAGACCCATTATTTTGAATGAGAAATTGAAAACCTTTAGTCCCACATCGAAAATTGTAAAAAGGCTGATTCACTTTATATATAAATCTCTTCACATGCTTATGCATTTAGGTCACCATAAGTAGAGAACTAGAGAGTAATGCATAGCATCACTCACGCGTATGCACGCTTGCGCATGTGCGAAAGGCGCAATGACGCTTTATAGTGCTCTTTGTGTACGCATCGTCGCGAGGAACATGAGAAGCCTTAAAATTTTTTCATCTAACGGTCAAGGATAATTGAATCCAAATCGTACGATGAGAGGTTGAGATCATCGTTGGATTAGTTGATCTATCGGATGAGGGGTCAAGATCAAATGTTGAGATCAATCGGATAAGGGGTCAAGATCAGGGGTCATGATCAAGCGCTGAGATGTGGTGATCAGAGTAGAGCGGTATTGATCGATCAGTGAACCCGATCGATATGATCATGCACCTGATCGAGGAAATCAAGTGATCGCGGTGGCATTGATCAATCGACGACCCGATCATTGATCTGCAGATCGAAATGACGTATAGATACGCACCCGATCATTGAAACAGAAGATCGTTGATCGATCGATGCACTCGATCATTGATCGGCTCACTCAATCGTTGAAATAGAAGACCGAATCTTGAAATGATGTATAGGTTTGGCGAAAAGACTTATTAGAAGACATTGATCGCATGATCTTTAGATTGAGATACTGAATCAGAATATCAAATCCAGATAAGTCCCTTCGCGCACGTCTCTTGATCACATCCAATCAAGTCAAATCGGTTCCATTCTATCCCATAAGAGTGCTTCCAAAAGGCACTTAAAGATTCCATCCATTCGAAATTCTTTTCCTTAGCATTTGCATACTCTAAATTCAAGAGAGTATAGCATTCTTGGTTCGCTGATATGGTGATAAGTAGTGCTGCTTTTATCAAAAGAAGACTATTGTATCTTGAAAGACAATCATCACAATATAGTAGCACCTGTGCGGGATGAAATTATCTTAGGACATAGAGTTTAACTCTAGACTCGGTCTTGTCATCTACTTAGCCATCTTTTGATCAAGTTATTAGCCATCACAGCCATCTTCCACCAACAATCTTAAGGCAATTTTTGGCTTATTTCCCCATTCTTGTTCATCCCCGAAGTGCTGCTACAATGATGGCTACAATTACTGCACCTGTTCAAGCTGAGAAACTAGAGAAGTTTATCGGTACTGATTTCAAAAGATGACAATAAAAGATGCTGTTCTACCTCATCACCCTGAATCTAATCAGAGTTCTCAATGAAGATCCACCAATTCTGAAGGAAGGAGAGACCGACAAGCAAGTTATCGCTGCAGTGGATGCATGAAAGCATTCAGACTTCCTATGCAAGAATTATATCCTTAATAGATTGAAGAATACTCTGTACAATATGTACAGTAGTATTAGTACTGCCAAAGAACTGAGGCATCCTTGGATAAGAAATATAAGACCGAGGATGCTGGGCATAAAAATTTATGGTCGATAGGTTTCTAGACTACAAGATGGTTGACCATAAAACCATCATGGAGCAAGTTTAAGAACTGCAGATAATCTTATGTGAGATACATGCTGAGAGAATGTGTGAGCCCTGGATCCTCACATGGTGAGGATCCGTCTTCTTGGACCGGAGGAGGGGGAGGAGCCGCAGTCGTATCGCACGCGGGCGGCTCCCCAGCTCCCCAGTCAAAGAGGGCGGCGCCTCTCTTCTCACAGGTACGGTGGAGGTCCTCCCCGAGCTACTATAAATGGGGAGGGAGGAGGGAGCCTTCCCCTCCACCCATCTCCATCAACAAGCATAGGTATCTTTCCCCCCCTTCGCCCACAGTTTCAAAGAGAGAAGAGTGACAGAGAGAGGGATTTGGGAGGGATTCCTTCCGTTACTGTGCCCGGCCGCTTGAGGCGGCCGGAGGAGGGGGGAGTGGTGGTGTCCGGCCGCTCGAGGCGGCTAGAGAAGGATGCTGGAGGGCCGCCGAGCGGTCCTCCCTTCTTTCGAAATCAAGCCGCTCCGCAGCTTGGTTCGGGCCCGGCGGAGTGCCTGCCGGCTCACCGGGCCCGGGCTGTGGTCGGCGGCCTCCACCGTGCTGGGGCAGCGTTCGGTGGAGGTTCGGCCGGCCGTGATGGCCGGCCGTGCCACCGGCATGGTAAAGGCCGTGGCGGGCAACGGGAAAAGAGAGAAATAGAGGGAGAAAGAGGGGGGAGGAGCTCGACCACGGCGGCGGCCGGCTCCGGGCCGGTCAGCGGCGGTCGGGCCCCTCCGGGAAGCGGCCGGCGGCGGCCCTGGCCGCCGGCACAATCCTTCCCCTGTTTTGATCGAAACAGGGGAGGCGGGGAGGAAACGGCTCAGCGGGCCGGCTGGGCCGTTCCCCCTTTTGGGCCCTATTGGGCCATTTCGCGAGCCATTTTAGGGCCACGATTTGAACCCTGTATTGGGTCAAAATAAAAAAATAAAAAATGCCCTGGATCAGTGTTGATTCTAGTTTCTGGGGTATTTTTATTTTCCCATTTGGGCTTATGTAGTAGAAGATATTCAAGCCCCAAGTTGGCCCCGGGATTAAAACTGGGTAGAGCTAAAAGCTATTTTGATATGCTACTTTTGGGGACTAAAATTGGAAAATGATGCTGTAGGTACCCATATTCAAATAGCTGGTTTACGGTTTGAGATTTGCGTACTGAGGTAAGTAAGTCATTTACCATAATTTTCATAAATTATTAAAATATGAAAATTATGTATTTAAAGGCTATTTGTTATATATTGCATTATTTGAAAAACGAGAAAAATGGACTGGTATTATATTTGCAAATGAGCGTTACTATGATTAGTTTATTATTTATTATATTTTATAAATAATTGGGTATCTATGTGGATAACTGATCAATTGGCATGACTTTGAAATTGTTAAAGGTTTTATAAATATACATGCTATTTGGTAATGTGACATGAAAATGATACTTTGTGTATGATAATATGTCCCACCATGGTCCGCTATGATATGGTATGATGTGATATGCATGACTCACTTGGTACCGAGACGCAACTCCATAGGAGGGTATATGGAGCACACACACCCAGGAGGTGTGCTGTGACAGGATATGGCAATATTATGCCACATGGCACCGAGACCCATCTCCATAGGGGGGTATATGGAGAACACACTCTTGGGATGTGTTGTAGCCGGATATGGTAGGATGTGAGTGCATGACACTGGTTCAGGACCCTGACTCCTAGGGGATATTTAGGGAGGATAACCCGAGGGGAGTATTTTGTGTACATAGTGTGTGGCCGTGGGACATTGGTATAAAAATATATTTTTACATGCTATTTACAGTGTACAGTGGTTTTATCCTGAAATTATATATCTTGATATACTATATATGGCAATTGCTTCCAAAATTTATTTTGAGCATATGATGCATATTTGATAACATGATAAAATATATCTGAAATATGGAAGCTTGGCAGATGTTTATTGTGGAAAAATTAAGTTTATAAAAGCATGAAGTGATTATATTACATTATAGTTGGCTTACTATTAAGTGTGAGCTCATTTAAATCTCACAATGTTTTTCAGAGCCACAGAACTGAAGATGGGGATATGGGGTAGTTGGAGCAGCTATCAGAGTGACTTAGTTCCAGTACTTTGTTGTAACCCATTGAATTATGTATTTTGGCATGTAGCCTAAAACATATGATTATGGTTTGTATTAAGAACCATTTAAATTGGACGAAATAATTATTACCCCTTTTGTATTAAATGTTATGTTTCGGGATGCCTTGCATGCCCGGCATGCGGCGGGTTGCCACCCCTAGATCAATATAGGGTCTGGGGCGTGACAGCTTATGTGGTATCAGAGCCTAGGTTTAACCTTAGGGACAAACACCATATGACACTAGGCAGAACATTAGGATTACATTGGGAGGGTGATAACTTTATTAAAAATTTCAAGTAATATATTTGAAAGCCTGAATTTTGTGGTTTACAAGGTTATTGACTGGAACCTAACTCTGGCAGGAGTTAAGAATGCCACATCGCACTAGGAGTCTGCGGCCCATTGGAACTCCCAGGCTGGTGACTCGGCCAGCAGGGAGGCCAGCAAGGTTCTGGAGGCTCTGGTTCCGTTAATTAGCTGACAATGATCAACCACAATTTCAGGCCAGTTGCTTCAGGCTCTGGCGGGAATGTCACAGGCTATGCAAGCCATGCAGCAATAGATTCAGCAAATCCAGCCTGCTTGGCCTGCCTCTCCCGCTCCGCAGCCTTCTCAGTCGGCTCCATCCCAGCCCTGGGGGGGGGGGAGCTTTGCTGAGTTCAAGAGCTTGGCCCATGCTCCCTTTTGTGGATCCACTAACCCTGCGATGCTGAAAAATGGATGAGGGAGATGGAGAAAGCCTTTGCAGCTCATGGTAGCCAAGAGGAGGAGCGAATCAGATTCGCTACCTACCTCCTTCAGGGGAGGCATATGATTGGTGGCTACTTGTGGAGCAGCGAATGGATGGACACTATTTCCTGGGGAGAGTTTAAGGAAGCCTTCTATGACAAATACTTCCCAATAGTGTGCAGAGACAAATGCAGTCGGAGTTTATCAAACTGGAGCAAGGAAACCTCTCTGTGGCACAGTATGAAGCCGAGTTTACCCGGTTGGCTCGGTTTGCTCCAGACATAGCCGCCACTGAGAGAGCCAAGATCATCAAGTTCACCGAGGACTGAGGCCTAGACTGATGCAAGCAGTCAATGCCTTTGAACTCTCCACATTCAGTGCTGTGGTGAACAAGGCCCTGGTGATTGAGAGATATGGGTGTGGTCCATAAGCAGTGGGAGCAGCAACAGAGAAGAAGAAGGGGCCTCCTTCTGGCCAATCTTCAGGTCAGGCCAAGAAGAAAGGCCTTATCAGGCCCCCTTAGGACCGAGAGTACGGAAACTTTCCCTCAATGCGGAAACTCCACCAGGCAAGTGGTTCCGCGGGACGGCTGGTGCCTGCTTCAAATGTGGGCAGGTGGGTCACAAGATGGCCACTTGTCCCCTTCGGAGGGATCAGCAGCCTCCTGCGAATCAGGACAGAGGCCAGCAGCAGCAGCTAGGACCCAGGGAAGAGTCTTTACTCTCACATAATAGGCTGCCGCTTCCAACTCCGTTGTGACAGGTATAATTGAAGTAGGCGATGCTTATGCTCAATCTTAGTGGATCCGGGTGCCACGCATTCATTTGTATCTAGCACATATCTCGCCAAGGATGAATCTTTGACACCAGTTCCCCTAGAGCAGGAGTTGCACATTGCTCTCCCAAATGGTGATGTTATGAGGGTAGACTCAGTATGCAAATCTTGCCTGATTAACATGGGGGATAGGAGATTGAAGGCCGATCTAATCGCCCTCCCACTAAAATCCTTTGATGTTATCCTTGGGATGGACTAGTTGGCCTCCTATCATGCTTCAGTAGACTGTTTCAGGAAGATGGTGATCTTCAAAATTCCTAATCAACCTGAATTCAGTTTTATTGGAAGTCAGGAGCATCGGCCTCAGTGTTCGTGTCAGCACTATAGGCCGCAAAGTATTTGAAGAAGGGTAGCCAAGGTTTCTTGCTGTGGTCAAGGATCTTCAGCAGATGAGGTCAAGTTGGAGGATATTCCAGTGGCTCGAGAATTTCCTGATGTATTCCCAGATGATTTGACGAATTACCCCCAGATCGGGAGGTTGAGTTCACTATTGATTTGGCCCCTGGCACTGGACCTATATCCAAGGCCCCATACCGTATGGCCCCAGCTGAGCTAAAAGAGTTGAAGAGCCAATTGCAGGAGCTCCTGGACCGGGGATTTATAGACCCAGTGTATCTCCTTGGGGTGCTCCAGTATTATTTGTCAAAAAGAAAGATGGAAGTCTTCGCTCTGCATTGATTACCGAGAAATCAATAGGGTAATAGTGCGGAACAAGTATCCTCTGCCAGGATTGATGATCTATTTGATCAACTCCAAGGAGCCGGGTATTCTCAAAGATTGATCTTCGGTCAGGATACCATCAACTCAAGGTCAAGGTGGGGATGTGCTTAAGACAGCATTCAGGACTAGGTATGGCCACTACGAGTTCTTGGTGATGCCGTTTGGGTTGACTAATGCCCCGACAGCATTCATGGACTTGATGAACATAATCTTTAAGCCATACTTGGACCAGTTTGTGGTGGTGTTCATTGATGACATCCTGGTGTATTCTAAAAGCCAGGAGGAGCATGTGGACCACCTGAAGATTGTTGCAAACTCTTCGGGAGAAAAAGCTTTATGCCAAGTTGCAGAAGTGTGACTTCTGGTTGAGCCAAGTATCATTCTTGGGTCATATAATATCTAAAGATGGCATATCTGTGGATCCAAAGAAGATTGAGGTAGTTGTTAACTGGTGTAGGCCTTCCAATGTGTCTGAAATAAGAAGTTTCGTGGGGCTGGCTGGATATTATCGCAGATTTGTGGAAGGCTTCTCTCGCATTGTTCTACCCCTGACTTGCTTGACCCAAAAATAAGCAAAGTTTGATTGGACTGAGGAGTGTGAGAGAATTTTCAGGAGCTGAAGCAACGCCTAGTATCAGCCCCCGTCCTTACCCTTCGTCAGGATCTGGAGGATTCACCCTATTCACGGATGCTTCTCGGAAGGGATTGGGATGTGTTCTGATGCAAAATGAGAAGGTGATAGCCTATGCCTCCCGGCAGTTAAAGCCATACGAGCAAAACTATCCTACCCATGACCTGGAGTTGGCCACCGTGATTTTTGCCTTGAAGATTTGGCGGCATTATCTGTATGGAGAGACATGTGATGTGTATAGACCACAAAAGTCTGAAATACATCTTCACTCAAAGGAGTTAAATTTGAGACAGAGGAGGTGGATGGAGCTACTAAAAGATTATGACCTGAACCTGCACTATCACCCAGGGAAGGCCAATGTGGTAGCTGATTCCTTGAGTAGGAAGTCCTCCTCGAAGTTAGCTTCTATGATCACTTCTCAGCCTCACATCTGAGGGACCTTGAGAAGTTGGAGGTTGGATTGCGAGTACAGCGGTCCGATAGGCTTGTGGTAGCACTTGTACTCCAATCCACTCTGATAGACAGGATCAAGTCCTCCCAGAAAGAAGACTTGGACCTACAAAAGATTAAAGAAGCTGTGAAGTCAGGGGTTCAAAATGAATTTTATAATGGAGGATGGATCCCTGAGATTTGATGGCAGGCTCTGTGTGCCAAATGCGGTGGAACTAAGAGCAAAAATTCTGAGGGAGGCCCACTACTCTCTATACAGTGCACCCAGGAGGCACCAAGATGTACAGAGACCTAAAAGAAAATTTTTGGTGGAAGGGAATGAAAAGAGAAATTGCTCAGTATGTGGCCAAATGTTTAATATGTCAGCAAGTGAAGGCTAAACATCAAAGGCCTGCGGGACCTCTTCAATCTCTGATGATTCCACAATGGAAATGGGAGAAGATCACTATGGACTTCGTGACTGGTCTGCCTAAGACCCCTAGGAGCAATGATGCGGTGTGGGTCATTGTAGACAGATTGACAAAGTTAGCCCATTTCCTGCCATTCAGAGTTGGGATTTCCAGTGAGAGATTAGCCAACATGTATATTGAACAAATTGTGAGGCTTCATGGTGTCCCCATATCTATTGTATCAGATCGGGATACTAGGTTTGTGTCCTAATTCTGGAAGAGTCTTCATAGGGCTCTGGGGACCAAATTGAACTTCAGCAGCCTTTCATCCTCAGACAGATGGGCAGTCTGAGAGGACCATACAAACCCTGGAGGACATGTTGCGAGCCTGTGTGATGGACTTGGGCGGTGCTTGGGACAACCACTTATCTTTAGTAGAATTTGCTTACAATAATAGTTACCAAGCCAGTATCCAGATGGCTCATTTGAGGCCTTGTATGGTAGAAAATGCAGATCCCCCTTATGTTGGGATGATGTGGGAGAGAGAAGATTGTTGGGCCCTGAACTGATTCGGCAGACAGTAGAGAAGGTGCAGTTGATTAAGGAACGACTCCGCACAGCTCAGAGCTGACAGAAGAGCTATGCAGATGTGAGAAGAAGGGAGCTAGAATTTTAGGTTGGAGACCATGTCTTTCTAAGATATCACCAACCAAAAATGTGATGAGATTTGGGATTAAAGGTAAATTGAGTCCACGATACATTGGGCCATTTGAGATTCTGAGTAAAGTAGGGGAGGTGGCTTATAGCCTGGCATTACCTCCAGTGCTCTCTGGGGTACACAATGTATTTCATGTATCTATGTTGAGAAAGTACATTTCTGACCCCAGCCATGTGATATACAGTTTGAGCCCATGCAGTTAAGGAATGATCTGACATATGAAGAGCATCCTGTGCATATTGTGGACCGCAAGGACCAAGTCTTAAGACGGCGTAGCATTCCCTATGTCAAGGTTCAATGGAGTAACCATTTGAGAGGGAAGCTACTTGGGAGCTGGAGGAGGAAGTGAAAAAGAAATATCCATACCTATTTGTATCTTAGTATATGTAAATGAAAAGATAATTATTCTTATGATCAAGGCTTTGGATTCTAAATGTTATATGAACCACATAAATTTGAGGCCGAAATTTTTATAAGGAGGGAAGAATGTGAGCCCTGGATCCTCACATGGTGAGGATCCATCTTCTTGGACCGGAGGAGGGGGAGGCGCCACAGTCGTACCGCACGCGGGCGGCTCCCCAGCTCCCCAGTCAAAGAGGGCAGCACCTCTCTTCTTGCAGGCACGGTGGAGGCCCTCCCGAGCTACTATAAATGGGGAGGGAGGAGGGAGCCTTCCCTCCACCCATCTCCATCAACAAGCACAGGTATCTTTCTCCCCCTCCGCCCATAGTTTCAAAGAGAGAAGAGTGACAGAGAGGGATTCGGGAGGGATTCCTCCCGTTACCGTGCCCGGCCGCTCGAGGCGGCCGGAGGAGGGGGAGTGGTGGTGTCCGGCCGCTCGAGGCGGCCGGAGAAGGACGTTGGAGGGCCGCCGGGCAGCCCTCCCTTCTTTCGAAATCAAGCCGCTCCGCGGCTTGGTTCGGGCCCGCGGAGTGCCCGCCGGCTCACCGAGCCCGGGCTGCGGTCGGCGACCTCCACCGGCACCGGGCAGCGTCCGGTGGAGGTTCGGCCGGCCATCACGTGCCACCGCATGGGTAAAGGCCGTGGCGGGCAACGGGAGAAGAGAGAGAAATAGAGGGAGAAGAGAGGAGGAGGAGCTCGGCCGCGGTGGCGGCCGGCTCCGGGCCGGTCGACGGCGGCAGGGCCCCTCCGGGAAGTGGCGGCGGTGGCCCTGGCCGCCGGCACAATCCTTCCCCTGTTTCGATCGAAACAGGGGAGGCGGGGAGGAAACGGCTCAGCAAGCCGGCTGGGCCGTTCCCCCCTTTTGGGCCCTATTGGGCCGTTTCGCGAGCCATTTTTGGGTTGCGATTTGAATCCTGTACTGGGCCAAAAATGGAAAAATAAAAATATGCCCCGTATCAGTTTTGATTCTAGTTTCTGGGGGTATTTTTATTTTCCCATTTGGGCTTATGTAGTGGGAGATATTCAAGCCCCAAGTTGGCCCCGGGATTAAAACTGGGTAGAGCTGAAAGCTATTTTGATATGCTACTTTTGGGGACTAAAAATTAGAAAAATGATGCTGTAGGTACCGAGATATTTAAATAGCTGGTTTACGATTTGGGATTTACGTACTGAGGTAAGTAAGTCATTTACCATAAATTTCATAAATTATTAAAATATAAAAATTATGTATTTAAAGGCTATATTATTATATATTGCATTATTTAAAAAACAAGAAAAAAATGGACTGGTATTAATATTTGCAAATGAGCGTTTACTATGATTAGTTTTATTTATTATATTTTGCAAATAATTGGGTATCTATGTGGATAACTGATCAATTGGCATGCCCTTTGAAATTGTTAAAGGTTTTGTAAATATACATGCTATTTGGCAAATGTGACATAAAAATGATACTTTGTGTATATGATAATATGTCCCACCATGGTCCGTTATGATATGGTATGATGTGATATGTTGCATGACTCAGTTGGCACGGGACCCAACTCCATAGGTGGTATATGGAGCACACACACCCAGGAGGTGTGCTGTGACAGGATATGGCAATATTATGCCACATGGCACCAGGACCCATCTCCATAGGGGGGTATATGGAGAACACACTCTTGGGGTGTGTTGTAGCCGGATATGGTAGGATGTGAGTGCATGACACTAGTTCCAGGACCCTGACTCCTAGGGGATATTTAGGGAGGATACACCCGAGGGGGGTGTTACACCCGAGGGGGGTGTTCTGTGTACATAGTGTGTGGCCGTGGGATATTGGTATAAAAATACATTTTTTTTCATGCTATTTATAGTGGTACAGTGGTTTTATCTTGAAATTGTATATTCTTGATATACTATATATGACAATTGCTTCCAAAATTTATTTTGAGTATATGATGCATGTTTTGATAACATGGTAAATGTATCTGAAATATGGAAGCTTGGTAGATGTTTATTGTGGAAAAATTTAGTTTATAAAAGTATGAAGTGATTATATTACATTATAGTTGGCTTACTTATTGAGTGTGAGCTCATTTAAATCTCACAATGTTTTTCAGAGCCACAGAACTGAAGATGGGGATATGGGGTAGTTGGAGCAGCTATCAGAGTGACTTAGATCCAGTACCTTGTTGTAACCCCGTTGAATTATTTTGGCATGTAGCCTAAAACATATGAGTATGGTTGTATTAAGAACCATTTAAATTGGACGAAATATAATTATTACCCCTTCTTGTATTAAATGTTTTATTTCGGGATGCCTTGCATGCCCGGCATGCGGTGGGTTGCCACCCCTAGATCCAATATAGGGTCTGGGGCATGACAGAATGTCTCTAAGTGAGTCATTTCAAGTAGCTGCTATTATCGAGAAACTTCTATCATCATGGAAAGACTTCAAGAACTACTTGAAGCATAAGCCAAAAGAAATAGGACTTGAAGATCTGATCGTCTGACTGAGGATCGAATAAGATAATAAGAGCTTTGATAAGAAGATAGGAGGGCATCCAGTTGAGCCTAAGGCCAACCTCATGGAAGGAAAGAAGAAATGCAAGATTTTGATGAGGGCTATAAACAAAAGAAAAGCAATCCAAAGAAATTCAAGTTCAAGGGTAAGTGCTTTGTCTGTGGTAAACAAGGGCACAAATCCAAGGATTGCCATTCCAAGGGAAAAGAGAAGCAAGAAGCCAATATGACTGAAGATATCCTATCCCAAGAAGTATCAGAGATGATGTTGTCAGCAGTTGTGTTTGAAGTAAGCATGATTGATAAACCAAATAAGTGGTATGTTGACACTGGAGCTACTCAACATGTTTACTTTGATAAGAGTATGTTCTCATCATATACTCCTATCAAAGGTAGAAATTTGGTTATGGGTAACTCCGCTACATCCAAGATTGAAGGACTTGGCCACATAGTTCTGAAGATGACATCTAAAAAAACTTCTATTGAACGATGTACTGCATGCACCCAATATTAGGAAGAATTTCGTGTCATGCTTTCTCCTAGTCAAACATGGATTTAGGATGGTGTTTGAGTCTAAAAAGTTTGTACTAACTAAAGGGGGGGTCTTTATAGGCAAGGGTTATTTGAATAATGATTTATTCAAAATGAATGTAATGACTGTACATCGTAACCTTGAAAGGAATAAAAATTCTTCTTTTGTTTATATGGTTGACTCTTCTTCTTTATGACATGATAGATTAGGATATGCGAATTTTAATTCATTACAAAAATTAATGAATTTATAATTATTACCTAATCATCAAATCGATCCACATTACAAGTGTAAAGTATGTGTTGAAGCTAAACTAGCTAAAACATCGTTTCATTCAGTAGAAAGGAATATTGAACCTCTAGACTTAATTCATAGTGATTTATGTGATTTAAAGTTAGTACAATATAGAGGAGGTAAAAAGTATTTTATAACTTTTATTGTTGATTCAACTAGATACTGTTATGTGTATCTACTAAAGTCTAAAGATGAGGCTTTAGAAAAGTTTAAATGTTATAAAAATGAAGTTAAAATCAATTTGGTAAGAAGATCAAGGCTATAAGGAGTGATAGAGGTGGAGAATATGATGCATGTGATGAATTTTGTTAAGAATCTATAACTCCTTATTCACCTCAATCTAATGGAATTGTTGAACGCAAAAATTATATATTAAAAAAAATGATGAATGCCTTGCTGATAAATTCTGATACACCATAAAATTTATGGGAAGAAGCAATTCTCTTGGCCAATCATATTCTTAATAAAATATCTCTTAAAAAGAAGGATATTACTCCATATGAGTTATGGAAAGGAAAAAAATATTCTTATAATTACTTAAGAGTGTAGGAGTGTTTAGCTAAAATAGCTATTTCGGATCCTAAAAAGGTCAAAATAGGACCTAAAACTGTTAATTGTATTTTCATCAGTCATGCACAAAATAGTAATGCATATCGATTTCTTGTATTAAATCAGATATACCTAATATAAAAAAAATAAGGATAGTTGTCAATCCGACTCGATGTTGGCTGATAGTGGAAGCATTCTACTCATTAGCTCACTACATTAGAAGTTATGAATTTCTCCATTATCATCGATTAGGAAGTGTTCTTATGGCAATTTCTTCTTATTGGTTACTCCTCTAGAAACTCAGGTGGATTTATCAACCAAAAGGAAGCTACAAGCAAAGAGGCTCAGGTGGATTTGTTAGCCAGAAGGAACCTATAAGCAGGATTGGAGGTAGTTTCTGTACATTAGAAGTTCTACAAGCAATACCCATTCTAAAGAAAATATATAGAGACAGCATATATAAGGTCTTGGATGTAGGCCCTAATACTTGTAAAATTGTTACTAAGCTGTTGAAAGAAGATGACACTGAATTCTAGGGTGTAGAACCTTATGACTTGAAGGATGTTGATAGTAACTGCAAAACCTTTATGCACAAAAGCTTTGTTTGTTTAGCTATGTAATACTAGGGATTCAAATTACTAGAACATCTGAAGGTATAATATTGTCTCAGTCTCACTATATTGAGAAATATTAAACAAGTTTAATAAGCATGATACTAGCCCGCTTAAAATACCTGTAGATGTTAATCTACATCTTGCTAAGCATACTGGGCAGCCCATATCACAATTAGAATATTCACATATAATTGGCCGTTTAATGTATGTCATGAATTGCATCCATTCTGATATAGCCTATGCTGTCAATAAGTTAAGCAGATTCACCAGTAATTCAGGTCCAAATTATTGGGCAACTTTAGTAAGGGTATTAAGATATCTACGATATATCCTAAATTATGGATTACATTATTCCAAATATCCAGCTGTACTAGAAGGATATAGTGATGCTAACTGAATATCATATATAGAAGATACAAGATCTACTAGTGGATATGTGTTCACCTTAGGAGGAGGTATTGTGTCATGAAAATCTTCTAAACAGACATGTATAGCTCAATCCACTATGGAATCAGAGTTTATAGCTTTAGTTAAAGCTGGTGAAGAAACAGAATGACTTTAAAATTTTTTAGAAGATATTTCATATTGGCCTAAACCTGTTTCTGCAATATACATACATTGTGATAATCAATCGGCTATATGTAGAGCACAAAATAAAATATATAATGGTAAGTCTAGACATATACGTCGAAGACATAATACCATTAAGCAGTTACTTGAGAATGAAATAATTTCTATTGACTACATTCAGTCAAAGAAAAACCTAGCGGATCAGCTAACAAAAGGATTACCAAGAGTCAAGTAAACTATTTATCGAGGGGAATGGGATTAAAGCCTATGAAAAAATATTCTTCATAGTGGATACCCAACCTAGCTGACTGAAGATCCCAAGATCTAGGTTTAAAAGGGATAACTAAATTATGAAAAGATCAGCACAACACTAAGGATGTTTAATCCTACTCATTTCTATGATAATTAGTGCTACCTGCTAAAAGTACTAGGATAATCAATGCTTTTAATGGTTCTTATGACATGAATATCATGTGGGGTATAGCAGGATATTTAAAATAAGAATCACTTATGTGAGTGTGAACCGGACCAATTCTATAAGAATATTAAGGTTTTATTCTCTAAAGCACTCATGAAATTAGGAGTTGTTCAGGGCCAAAATGAACATAACTATGAGAACCAAAAGAATGTTTGAAAAGAAGTTGTGTGATTGTTATTGTTTTAGTTTTCATCAAAACCTGAAAAGTTCAAGACATCATGTTAACCTTTTAGCAAGTAAACTCGATAATAACTCACTAAGGAAGGTTTAAAGCCACAAGCTACCTATCCTGATACAACTTCATTCCATCATACTCTCTCAAGTGTCTGCATATTCATTTGCATTAAAATCATTTTTTGTGGGGGATAGACCTGTGATGATCTTTGATATAAGTTTAATTTCCATTCATATGGGGGATTGATGGAAATGGATCTTTAAAACCAATTATTTTAAATGAGAAATTGAAGACCTTTAGTCCCACATCAAAAATTATAAAAAGGCTGATTCACTTTATGTGTAAACCTCTTCACATGCTTGTACATTTAGGCTCACCATAAGTGGAGAGCTAGAGGATGATGCGTAGCATCACCCACGCTCATGCGCATGCATGCACGTTTGCGAAGTGCATAATGGGTGCTTTGTAGGCGCACTTTGTACTTCACATATGCACATCATCATGAGGAGCCTTAAAAATTTTTTATCTGACGGTCAAGGATGATTGAATCCAGATCGTACGATGAGGGGTTGAGATCATCGTTGGATTAGTTGATCTATTGGATAAGGGGTCAAGATCAAATGTTGAGATCAATCGGATAAGGGGTTAAGATCAAGGGTCATGATCAAGCGCTGAGATGCGATGATCAGAGTGGAGCGGTGTTGATCGATCAGCGAACTTGATCGATATGATCACGCACCTGATTTAGGCAATCAAGTGATCGCGATGGCATTGATCAATCAATGCACCCGATCATTGATCAGCAAATCGAAACAGCGTATAGATACGCATCCGATCGCTAAAACGGAAGACCGAATCTTGAAACGACGTATAGGTTTGGCAAAAATACTTATGTAGAAGACGTTGATCACGTGATCTTCAGATTAAGATACTGAATCGGAATATCAAATCTAGATAAGCCTCTTCGTGCACCTCTCTTGATCACATTTGATCAAGTCAAATCAGTTCCATTCTATCCCGTAAGAGTGCTTCCAAAAGGGACTTAAAATTTATAAATAGGACTTGCCACTTGCATTTCATTTCATTCATTTGAAATTCTTTTCCTTAGTATTTGCATACTCTGAATTCAAGAAAGTATAGCATTCTTGGTACATCGTTCTGGTGATAAGTAGTGCTGCTTTCATCAAAAGAAGACCGTTGTATCCTGAGAGACAATCATCATAATACCGTAGCACCTGTGCAAGACGAAATTGATAGCATCTTATAGCTATTCTTATAGCTCATAAAATGTTTTAAACTGTTGCTAATTAATACAAACTAAAATCACCTTCTCTGGCATATGTACCCATCACAGGGAAGTGATCATATTGATAGCAATATTATAATCTACTTTTGATAAAGCTAGCAAAATTCCTACAGTGATTAATAATGTGTCAAACTAATGGGTTTCTTCAATACCTAGTGTTGCTGCCAAATCACGATCGATGAGCGTCGGGCGAGCTGGGATCTCCGCAGACCTTCGAGGATGTAGAAGGGTCACCGTCTCGAGGATGTAGAAAGGTCACCGTCTCCTTTCGGGGGCCTGCAAGAAAAGTTTCGGACCAGTGATTCTAGTGGGGACCCTCCGACGCCCAAGTTAGTGACTTGTAGAACAGTAAAATTCTTTGATGAGAAAGTAGAGATTGAGTTTCCCTCTCCCCTCCACGTTGGGGGGTTGGGGTCTTTATATACCTATTCGGGGTCCCTCTTACCCTTCGTTGGTAACAGCCGAGTAATAACGTGTCATAAGTATGCCTCTTGACTTTTTGAGCGACCTTAGAAATTGCTGGTTATCATATTTGGTGACCGTTCGTGATCTTGGAAAAGTCACGTGGAATTCCTTGCAGCAAGCGGACGCTTGTCGGCCTCTACCGCCAAGGCCGACGCCGAGACCGGCTGAGACCGAGACGGGCGGAGTGCGCCGGACCGTGTGATGTTGGACTCGCGATTTCTCGTCTCGTGGGTCATGCGGGTCCAAAGTACATCCGTTGGGGGGAGAAGGATGATGTTGAGTTAAAGCCAGCTGTCCCTCGTAGTGTTGAGTATAGAGTGCTTGCGTGGCCCTGCTCATGTCCTTGGATGGGCTTGCATGGCACTGTTCACATACAAGGCTCTGTTCACTTGCATGGCACTGTTAACGGTGAGGGAGCTTGGCAGCTTGGAGGTGCCGATCTTCGAGGTGCCGGCCTTGGTGGTGCCGGTCTTGGAGGTGCCGACCCTGGAGGTGCCGGTCTTGGAGGTGCCGGCCTTGGAGGTGCCTGCCTTGGAGGTGCCGGCCTTGGTGGTGCCGGTCTCGAGGTGCCGGCCTTGGAGGTGCCGGCCCTGGTGGTGCCGGCCTTGGAGGTGCCGGTCTTGGAGGTGCCGGCCTTGGTGGTGCCGGTCTTGGAGCTGTCGGCCTTTGGAGCCGACGGTCTTCGAGGTGCCGGCCTTGAGGGTGCCGGTCTTAGAGGTGTCGGCCTTTGGGGCCGACGGTCTTCGAGGTGCCGGCCTTGGAGGTGCCGGTCTTGGAGGTACGGTCTTGGAGGTGTCGGCCTTTGGGGCCGACAGTCTTTGAGGTGCCGGCCTTGGGGTGCCGGTCTTGGAGGTGCCAGCCTTGGTGGTACCGGTCTTGGAGCTGTCGGCCTTTGGGGCTGACGGTTTTCAAGGTGCCGGCCTTGGGGGTGCCGGTCTTGGAGGTGTCGGCCTTTGGGGCCGACGGTCTTCGAGGTGCCGGCCTTGGAGGTGCCGGTCTTGGAGGTGTCGGCCTTGGAGGTGCCGGCCTTGGTGTACCGGTCTTGGAGCTGTCGGCCATTGGGGCCGACGATCTTTGAGGTGCCGGCCTTGGGGGTGTCGGTCTTGGAGGTGTCGGCCTTTGGGGCCGACGGTCTTCGAGGTGCCGGCCTTGGAGGTGCCGGTCTTGGAGGTGTCGGCCTTTGGGGCCGACGGTCTTCGAGGTGCCGGCCTTGGGGGTGCCGGTCTTGGAGTGCTGGCCTTGGTGGTGCCGGTCTTGGAGCTGTCGGCCTTTGGGGCCGACGGTCTTCGAGTGCCAGCCTTGGGGGTGCCGGTCTTGGAGGTGTCGGCCTTTGGGGCCGACGGTCTTCGAGGTGCCGGCCTTAGAGGTGCCGGTCTTGGAGGTGTCGGCCTTTGGGGCCGACGGTCTTCGAGGTGCCGTCCTTGGGGGTGCCGGTCTTGGAGGTGCCGACCTTGGTGGTGCCGGTCTTGGAGGTGCCAGCCTTGGAGGTGCCGGTCTTGGAGGTGCCGGCCTTGGTGGTGCCGGTCTTGGAGATGTCGGCCTTTGGGGCCGACATTCTTTGAGGTGCCGGCCTTGGGGTGCCGGTCTTGAAGGTGCCGGCCTTGGAGGCCGGCGCTGGAGGTCGGAGCCAAAGGCCAGCGCTGGAGGCCGACGTTGGAGGCTGGCCCTGGAGGCCGTAGCCAAAGGCCGGAGCCAAAGGCAGTCGCTGAAGGCCGACGCTGGAGGCCGGAGTCGAAGGCCAATGCTGGAGGCCGGAGCCAAAGGCCAGTGCTGGGGCCGACGCTAGAGGCCGGCGCTGAAAGTCGGCGCTGGAGGCCGGTACTGGAAGCCGGCGCTGGAGGCCGACACTGGAAGCCGGCGCTGGAAGCCGGCGCTGGAGGCCGGCGCTGGGGGCCGACGCTGGAGGCCGGCGCTGGAGGTTGTAGCCAAAGGTCAGAGCCAAAGGCCGTCGCTGAAGGCCGACGCTGGAGGCCGGCGCTGGAGGCTGGCTTTGGGTTCAGCTGTCACATCATTTTTGAAAATCGCGCAAAAAATAATATCACCCAGAGAAATCGGCCAGCCGTATCAGGTGCCCCCCCCCACCCTTGAGATGGGTGAGCGCATAATCACCCGCGACAGGGGTGTTAATATCCTCTGGGCGGCCGATTTTCGCGCCATCATTTCGCCTATTCAGACTGTTGAGATGAGGATTTCCCTCGAGCAATGAGCCACAAAAGACGAGCGTCATCATTGTGGCAAGGCCAATGCCGTCTCTTTAGTTGCCGGTGCGGAACCGGTCTTTCATGCCAACGCGGAGCCGGTCTTTAATGCCGACGCTGGGCGCCGGTCTTTAGTGCCAACGCGGAGGCCGGTCTTTTGTGCTGACGCAGAGGCCGGTCTTTAGTGCCGACGCGGGGCGCCGGTCTTTAGTTGCCGGTGCGGAACCGGTCTTTGGCGGTTTGTAACGCATCTAGACACTAATGAAAAGGACTTTTTCTTAGTGTAGTATACTTAGCTTTTTCGCAGCTGTTTGCTTTCGCGGGTCTTTGGTGCCAACGCGGAGCCGGTTTTTAGTGCCGACACTGGGCGCCGGTCTTAGTACCAACGTGGAGCCGGTCTTTGTGCCGACGCGGAGGCGGTCTTTGTGCCTGGCTGGTCAGGGCTTTTTGGTGATGACGCGAAGGTCGGTCTTTGTGCCTGGCTGGTCAGGGCTTTTGGTGATGACGCGGAGGTCGGTCTTTGTGCCTGGCTGGCCAGGGCTTTCTGGTGCCGATGCGGAGGTCAGTCTTCTATGCCGACGTGGATGCCGGTCTTTGTGCCTGGCTGGCCAGGGCTTTCTGGTGCCGATACGGAGGTTGGTCTTCTGTGCCGATGTGGATGCCGGTCTTTGGTGCCGGGGGGAGACTCGGGCTTGAGTGTGCCGATGCGGAGCCACGCTTGGAGGTGCCGATGCAGAGCCGGGCTTGGAGGTGCCGACGCGGAGCCAGGATGGTCGTGCCGATGTGGAGTAGGGCTTGAATTGCCGGTGCGGAGCTGATCTTGAATTGCCGACACAGAGCCGGTCTTTGTTGCCGACGCGGAGCCGGTCTTTGTGCCGACGCGGAGCCGGTCTTTGGTGCCGGTGCGGAATCGGTCTTTGTTGCCAACGCGGAGCTGGTCTTTGGTGCCGACGCGGAGCCGGTCTTTGTTGCCGGTGCGGAACCGGTCTTTGTTACCGATGCGGAGCCGGTCTTGAAGTTGTCGGTCTTGGAGGTGCCGGCCTTGGTGGTGCCGGTCTTGGCGGTGTCGGCCTTTGGGACCGACGGTCTTCGAGGTGCCTGTCTTGGAGGTGTCGGCCTTTGTTGCTGATGCGGAGCCGGTCTTTAGTGCCGACGCAGAGCTGGTCTTTGGTGCCGGTGCGGAACCGGTCTTTGTTGCCGACGCGGAGCCGGTCTTTGTTGCCGACGCGGAGCCGGTCTTTGTTGCCGACGCAGAGCCGGTCTTTGGTCTTTTGAGACGCCAATGCGAGGTTGGTCTTGAATACTAATGCAGAGTCGGTCTCCCTGCATGACATTTAAGCATCAATAGAAGAAAAAGTCAGTGCAGCGTACCTCTTGCAGCACCCTTATTTTTCTTCTGCGGGCTTGAACACTTTCGCTCGCTGGTGGTCTACCCCCCAGGGAATCAAGTTGGTTGGTGAGCTGGCTTTGCTGAATCTTTAGCTCCTTAAGGAGAAATCCTGCACCGCAGCCACTTTTATGGCTCTCCAGCTGCTAGAGCTGACTTTGAAACTAGGCTTGCTCGCCTTCTCTTTTCTCTCCATAGCATTGCAGTGATCATTGTCCATGTTGTGGACATCATTTCCTTTTCCTTCTTCTCTATAGGGAGTTAATTCAGAAGGCTGATCAAGCCTTCCCACAGTGAGATCTGTATTGCTGATCCTTTTGGTGATGGAATCTTTACAGGGGATGGCGAGAAGTGGTGTCACCGAAGAAAGGATCTCCAACGTGGAGTTCGGTGCTGAGCTAGACACTCTCTTGGGCTCCGATGAGTTCGAGACACGCTTTAGCAAGGCTTTTGGTGATTTTAACTCCATGGTATTCTAAAGATATGTCGATATGTTCTGGGACATCAAGAAGCTTCTGAACATCGGACTGGAGGCTCAACTGAAGAAGAACCTCAAAGTGATTGATAACTTTGTGTACCAATTGGTTCTTCCTAACACTATGGCAAGCATCCTCTGATATAGGAGAAGATTGCCATTGAAATCAAAGAGATTAGCTGCCGCTTCCGCATGGGCTCGGGAGCCAGAGGCGTCGTTGCTCACCGATGCGAGATACGTGGATCCGGCCAAACGACCGTGGCTGGGATGGTGGTCATAGCTGGCGATGTCCGTGGGAGGAGTGGTATGAGCATAGCTTTGGAAGACGATCATTGCAGCAGCCATAGCACAGACTTCCATCGCGTGCACACAACCTCGTGCATGCAAACCTTACCAAGCTAAGGTGGAAGCAAGAGTTGGGGGAAAAAAAGTTAGGTGAGATGGCTGGGAGCCTTATCCTTGCAATTGCGAAACTGGCACTCGTTTGGTCACTTCGGGGAGAGGCCGGGGGCTGCCTAGAGAGTGAGGCCGCTGTGAAGTCTTGGGCCACCGTGGCTGTTGGGGAACGCGGCTGCTGTGGAGGACCTGGGGCCTCTGTGAACATCAGGGGCCGCCTAGAGAGTGAGGCTGCTGTGAAGTCTTGGGCCACCATGGCTATTGGGGATGCGGCTGCTGTGGAGGACTTGGGGCCTCTGTGAACATCGGGGGCCACCGTGATCTGGGGCCGCTGTGAGGGGCCGTCCTGAGATCCAGAAGCCGCTGTGAGGGGCCGTCGTGGAGGAAGAGGCCGTCGTGGGATCCAGAGGCTGCCGTGGAGGAAACCGGGGCTGCCATGATCTGGAGGCTGCATTGGAGTCTTGGGCCTTCATGGAGCCTCGAGGCTGCTGAGTGGCCAACGAGCGTTACTTTTGCAACTCATGAACTTCTGCCTTTAAGGCTTGAACTTGTCGATTGAGGATGGTCAGCTGGTTAATTATAGCAGCTGAGGCTGGTGGTGAGGGAGGAGCATAGAGAGAGGTGGTCCTTTGCTGCTCAGGGCTATGCGGATGCCCCCCGGCATGATTAGTGAGGACCTTCGGCACGCGCGTCACCACCATGGCTATCTTAGAGGGACAAAGACTTATAGGTCAGGGAGACAGAGCTCTCTTTCCTTCAGCACGTCCCCCCTTCCTGGCGCGCCAATCTGTTGCTGCCAAATCACGGTCGATGAGTGCCGGGCGAGCTGGGATCTCCGCAGACCTTTGAGGATGTAGAAGGGTCACCGTCTCGAGGATGTAGAAAGGTCACTGTCTCCTTTCGGGGCCTGCAAGAAAAGTCCCGGATCGATGATTCCGGTGGGGACCCTCCGATGCCCAAGTTAGTGACTTGTAGAATAGTAAAATTCTTTGATAAGAAAGTAGAGATTGAGTTTCCCTCTCCCCTCCACGTTGGGGGGTTGGGGTCTTTATATACCTGTTCGGGGGTCCCTCTTACCTTCGCTGGTAACAGCCGAGTAATAACGTGTCATAAGTATGCCTCTTGACTTTTTGGAAACCGTCCGCGACCTTAGAAATTGCCGGTTCATCATATTTGGTGGCCGTTCGTGATCTTGGAAAAGTCACATGGAATTCCTTGCAGCAAGCGACGCTTGTCGGCCTCTGCCACCGAGGCCGACGCCGAGACCGAGACGGGCGAAGTGCGCCGGACCGTGTGATGTTGGACTCGCGATTTCTCGTCTCGTGGGTTGTGCGGGTCCCAAAGTACAGCCGTTGGGGGGAGAAGGATGATGTTGAGTTAAAGCTAGTTGTCCCCCGTAGTGTCGAGTATACAGTGCTTGCGTGGCCCTGCTCATGTCCTTGGATGGGCTTGCATGGCACTGTTCATGTACAAGGCTCTGTTCACTTGCATGGCACTGTTAACGGCGAGGGAGCTTGGCAGCTTGGAGGTGCCGATCTTCGAGGTGCCGGCCTTGGTGGTGCCGGTCTTCGAGGTACCGGCCTTGGAGGTGCCGGTCTTGAAGGTGCCGGCCCTGGAGGTGCCGGCCTTGGAGGTGCCTGCCTTGGAGGTGCTGGCCTGGTGGTGCCGGTCTTCGAGGTGCCGGCCTTGGAGGTGCCGGTCTGGAGGTGCTGGCCTTGGTGGTGCCGGTCTTGGAGCTGTCGGCCTTTGGGGCCGACGGTCTTCGAGGTGCCGGCCTTGGGGGTGCCGGTCTTGGAGGTGTTGGCCTTTAGGGCCGACGGTCTTCGAGGTGCCATCCTTGGAGGTGCCGGTCTTGGAGGTGTCGGCCTTTGGAGCCGACGGTCTTGGAGGTGCCGGCCTTGGGGGTGCCGGTCTTGGAGGTGCCAGCCTTGGTGGTGCCGGTCTTGAAGCTATCGGCCTTTGGGGCCGACGGTCTTCGAGGTGCCGGCGTTGGGGGTGCCAGTCTTGGAGGTGTT
This sequence comes from Calamus simplicifolius, assembly GCA_900491605.1. Lineage (NCBI taxonomy): Eukaryota > Viridiplantae > Streptophyta > Magnoliopsida > Arecales > Arecaceae > Calamus > Calamus simplicifolius. Next base: position 890,553 of record UESW01004170.1, on the reverse strand, counting down.
GGCATTTGGGGCCGACGGTCTTCGAGGTGCCGGCCTTGGAGGTGCCGGTCTTGGAGGTGTCGGCCTTGGAGGTGCCGGCCTTGGAGGTGCCGATCTTGGAGCTGTCGGCCTTTGGGGCCGACGGTCTTCGAGGTGCCGGCCTTGGGGGTGCCGGTCTTGGAGGTGTCGGCCTTTGGGGCCGACGGTCTTAGAGGTGCTGGCCTTGGAGGTGCTGGTCTTGAAGGTGTCGGCCTTTGGGGTCGACGGTCTTGGAGGTGCCGGCCTTGGGGTGCCGGTCTTGGAGGTGCCGGCCTTGGTGGTGCCGGTCTTCGAGGTGCCGGCCTTGGAGGTGCCGATCTTGGAGGTGCCGGCCTTGGTGGTGCCGGTCTTGGAGCTGTCGGCCTTTGGGGCCGACGGTCTTCGAGGTGCCAGCCTTGGGGGTGCCGGTCTTGAAGGTGCCGGCCTTGGAGGCCGGCGCTGGAGGCCGAAGCCAAAGGCCAGCGCTGGAGGCCGACGCTGAAGGCTGGCGCTGGAGGCCGTAGCCAAAGGCCGGAGCCAAAGGCAGTCGCTGAAGGCCGACGCTGGAGGCCAGAGCCGAAGGCCAGTGCTGGAGGCCAGAGCCAAAGGCCAGTGCTGGGGCCGATGCTAGAGGCCGGCGTGGAAGCTGGCGCTGGAGGCCGACGCTGGAAGCCGGCGCTGGAGGCTGTAGCCAAAGGCCGGAGCCAAAGGCCGTCGCTGAAGGCCGACGCTGGAGGCCGGCGCTGGAGGCTAGCTCTAGGTATAGCTGTCACATCATTTTTGAAAATAGCGCAAAAAATAATATCACCCAGAGAAATCGGCCAGCTGTATCACCTAGTTATCCCAAAGATTCCAAATGTTCCGTTGGAAGAAGGCTGGAACTCTCAGATGCTGACTGAACTACATAATAAGATTTGAAACCCAGTAACAGAAGTGGAGCGCTGAGACTATGTTTAGCAATATACTTCAGCATGAGTTCCAAATGTTCCTTTATTCTTTGATTTTCATTGCTGATGTCTTCTTTTCCAGTAATATGTATGTCTTCCTCCTCCTCCATGGCAGCAGGCTTTGGACAGGCTTTCTTTTGGAGGAAGTGGAATCAGGGACCCGGACGGTTATTTTTTGGTACTGGACTTCTCCTGAGAAGAACAAACCAAGAATTACATAGCATTTCGATTCATAATTTGGGGGTGTTCAGTAGTAGATAATCACCAGAGAGTTAACTCTGCGTAAGGCTTGGGCAGCAGCTGTTAGTTGAAGTTAAAAGGATTCAAAATTTAAAGACTATATATTCAACATGTAGGTAACTTGGATGACATGATAACCAACTAAAGGAGCGGTCATGAAAGGGTGAAAGATATATAGCGGTATGAGAGCAGCAGTATCCTCTGCTATGTACTTTATTATAGACTTGTCAACATGTCCACCATTCAAGCTCAATTTTGACACACAAAAAAGGAGCTGATAATGATTCACCTCCACTAAGCAGAGCTCATACAACACCACCACTATTGAAGGAGGACCAACTCCAGTAAACATCAATCTTCTTTGATTCGGAGCTCATAATTAAGAACCAAATCAGTCAGCATATTTTATATATCCTTGCATTGTTAACTTTGCCATTCAATCAACAAAGATCCATTTCTCATCCAATTTCTTCCACCATCTTTACCTCCACCCATTAATGACCTTATTTTAGACATAAAGTTTCAAAGCAATAACAGAGATGTAGTGAACATCATCATACCATCCTCCTTTCTTGTTAACTCACCCACAAAAATGCAAGCCTCCTATACCATTGTTTTTGAGCACGTAAGATGAGAGCTAGCACGTATGTGGCTAACTTTCAACTCAACATAGATTGAGTACTCAAAATTTTTTATAAACATTTCTTTTTATATCTTTGGTAATGAAGCTATAAATATTTTGCACCATAACGTTGCTTATAGGTCAGCATTGAAGGTTTGAATGCTAGGGTTCTGGCATTCTAGCATCTAAATTTTGATTTCAATTTTTAGTATTAGTGTCTTCTCATTGCCGTATATTTAACTTTATGAGGATTTTAAATTTGAGTGACAAATAAACTAGGCACATTGATCCCATAGGCCTCTATAAATAGCCCTCCAAAAACTCAACTGGCTTTTCTTTCTTTTCTTTATTAAAAACAATAAAAAAATATATTTAACTTGTTTTAAATTTCTGCTATAGTAAATATTTGTTTATATTTTTTAAAATAATTTTTTAAAAAAATACAATATTTTAAAAAATCAAATATATTTTCATAAGTATTTTTATTTTTATAAAAATAAAAATAAAAAATAAATTGTTTTTAAATAATCAAACGCACCTTAACTATGGCTTAGCCCCAGTTCTTGGACTGGCCGCCCTGATCGACGATGGGGATGAGAATGCTTCTCCTTCTTAGTGATGGTGATAGGCCGCTCCGCCCGAGTCTTTTGAGGCCAAACGAGTGAAATGGCTGGCTTTTTTTTTATTTTTATTTTTTAAAGATACGATCAGACTTAACGCTCAGATCTATTTTTCTTTCTGCGTAAGTGATTGGGATCGGTACTGTTTGGTTCTCTTTTTTTCTATTATTATTTTATATAAGCGGATGATTGCATTATTTTGGTGCGAGTTAAATCAGATATCATAAAATATAATTTATTTAAGAAAAAGGCAAACCAAAAGAAATGAATAAGATGGCTATTGGAAGTAAAAGAAGGTAGAAACAAAGCGAGGTGAAACCTCCCTACAAATCCCCTAGTCCCACCTGTACTATATGAATCTAGAGCCACATCATCTTCTTCACTTTTTTTCATCTTTGGGATCCATGTACTATATGAATCTAAAGATGAGATCTAGATGATCGGATCTAAACTTAGTTACATTGAAATGTAGCTAAGTTTATATATTATATATATACATATACATACATACATATTTGGATGGAGAGGATATACTAATTTAGCCCCAATCCTAAATATAAGTTTTTTTGATTCTTCGAATTCATCTAGAACTTGATCAAGCTTAAAGACCTACCTTCAAGGCAGGTCGAGGTGGATCCCCAACGAGTGGACATAAACTAGCATTCCTATTTGTCTCTCATCCCCACTTTTCATACCTTGAGATGGATACCATGACAAAAATTATTTAAAACATTTCATTTCACTATCTTAACTTAGCATGAATCTCATATGAGATTACCTTTTAAACTTGTTTACACATAACTTTTGATATAGACTGCATTCTTTTTAATCATTGGCTGACTTGTTTACACATACTTTTGATATACATGCATTCTTTTTTAATCCTTGGCTGTCCTCTACTACATGAATTTTCTTAATGAGTCCTCTTTGTAGACATCGATAGGGGCCACCATTCATAGTTCGGATCAACATGCCATCCTTGGTAAGGTCTCAAAGAAGCAAAGAATTGATTTCATACTCATTAAGGATAAGAAAAAGGATACGTGGAGAACCATTTCTTCTTTATTTCATTATAGCCACATACCTACAATTGTCACAAACATCTGCTACTATTTTACTATTGCTCTATCTAAAAGTTGTTCGGGGTGTCAATTCTCCTATATCAAAAGGGATATCAATGGTGAATTAGTTTACAATAATAAGAGCTAAAGAAATGGATAGCCTTCTATTACAACAAGATTGTAATTATTCTTTATGCATGAATAATCCCATATCGGATAAAAAAACAATGATTAAAAGAATTATAACTTAAGTTCATTGCTACCAATTAACTTGAACTTAAGTTTTTAAAACCATGTAGTCACCCTTGCAACCCAATAACCCTTCTCGAGGTAGATTCTAGTTAGCTTACAGCATACAATGAGGATGTCACATGATAAAGAGGAGGGTAAGGATAGATTCTGGTTGTATATGGGTGTATATATGGTGTGTATATATCTATATATATATATATTTATATGTATTATGTGTACATATAAAATTCAAATATATTTGATATATTTATTTTGATGTAAATATATTTTATTTATTATAATGTCATCCTTCAAGCAACCATAAAGCTTTTTTGGATTAATATAAAATAAAATAATATTATAACAATCTTAAAATCACAAAGCAAGATCTTTAAACCTTAAAATAATCAAAATAAAAAAAATAAAAAAAGGAAAGAAAATGGTAGATTGGCATCTTATCAGTACAATTTTGTATACCAAGTGCCAGTAGGTTACAATACGATGTTATAGTAATTCGGATTAAAGATTGTGAATCTTATTATATATATGTTGTCATTCAAATATATTTGATGTATGCATTTTCAATATAAATATTTAAGAGATTTTATAGTTTCTGGACTAATATGAAATAAAATAATCTTAAAAACACAATTCTAGCATCTCTAAACCTTAAGATAATTATAACAATAAAAAATAAATATAAATATATAAACAAAAAATTTTGAACCAGTACCATACCCAATATGATTTTGCATGCGTGTGTTGATTAGTCATAGCATGACATGTTACTTCTACTACCAAATTGGTACAATATCTGATATTGAGATAGCAAATGTATGCACATATGTATGTGCGTTTATGTATATAGATTTCATCTACTCTCCTTCTAGAAGGATAACAATTTAAAATCAATGGGCTTTGTAAATTAAGGATCATTCATGATCAAAATGATAAAAGCAACGATTTTATCAAAATGACAAAAACCAATAATAAAATTGATTTGTTGGCAGCCTCCTACCCACGTATGAATGGGCACAGATATTAGTGTTAGCATGCTAAATAATATTGCAGGTCACAATTAAAATTGTTGATCATGATCTACACCTCATAAACCAAATGTGCACCAAATTTCAATAGATATAAAATATAAACTTGAGTTGATGCACTTGAGGACCTGAGTTGATGCACTTGAGGGCTCCGATTCAGCCTCATAGCTCTCCAACTAGACCTTAGCTAATGCTTTTGTGGGATCTTTCAATTTAGCTTGGGACCGGCTTGGAAAAGTTTCCAACCAGTAAACTAGGAATGAAATTAGATTGAAGATTTTCTATTCAAATCTATTTTTACATATAATTTATGTAATATAAATACAAATTTAAGTAGCCAACTAATATGTATGTATGCGTGTGCGCGTATATATATATATATATATATATACAACTCAATCCATCAAAACAAGAAAACAAACAAACAATACAGATATAAATAGACAATTATCCAATCTGCATTGAAATATTCAAATCTACTTAGGATTAACTTGATTTATCTTTCACTTATTGTTATCTTTATTTATTAGTCACAAAGTTTAATTTTGGGGCATATATTTATTTTTATATCCATACTTTTAATATTTAATATCCATATCCACTTAAAAATAAATATGCTTATAAATTTTATATTTGGCTAAAATCTATATTTGCATTCAAATTCATCAAATAAAAATGAATATTAACATGGATGCATTGATATTCTATTTGTATCTGCTTCAATTTTGGTCCTATGGCAGGCACTTCTATAATCAATTGGTATTGAGTTTTATCACTTTTAACATTCCCAAACTCATATGATAGCAAAGATGTACACTCCTCGAAAATTTGAATATTTTTGTTGGGTAATATTTTTAGAAATATCAAAAGATGTTGCTTTCATGCCAGGATAAGAAATGAGAAGAACGTTAAATATATAACTTCATTCTTTCTCTAATGACTTATTTTCGATTGAAATGGTGAATAAATAATTGGAAAAGTGATTGTTATTCAACTTTCTGTTCTTCTTCATGGTGGTTTAGAATAGAATTTATTTTCTTTCACGAACAAGTAAATTAAGCAGATCATATTATTTTAAACTTAGTTTATTATATATATTAACTGTTAATATCTATAATTGTTGGTGGTTAATGAAGAAAAATCACTACCCAACTTTAGAAAAATTATTTTTTTAAAAAAATATAGAACAAGCACCGTACTATGCATATACATTAAAATCAATAAAGAAGGGCTTTTGCTACCATGCTTATGCTTGTATGTAGATGGTATCGTCAACTATGAGAAGCTCTAGGGATTGAATGACGACTTTGAACGAATGAAATTAAAACCTTATTAAAAAAAAAAAAAAAAACAGCAGCTGAACCTATAAATAGGATCTATTAAACAATATTTTAATGGTTTTTTTATTGTTTCCCTAATTTCAAAATGTTATAGGACAGAAAAGGAAATAGACTTTAACATCTGATATTAGGCAAGATAAGAATTTGGTCTGCACTAACTAATACAACTGCAGTGTATAAATCCATGAGCTTTTCTTGGTGTTTGCATTAATTTTTATATGGCAATGAATTGCCTATCCTGTTGTAGTCTATAAATCATTTTAAAATTTTGCATATCTTTTTCTATACTTGCTTTTATAGGTTATTAACAGCTGATTATTGTCATGCCCCTATCCTATGCAGACTTCAAAAGAAATGGTAGCTTGCAGATCTCCAAAATATCCTGATAGGAAGATTCTTCATGTTGCTAGCAACTCAGAAAATGTTTGACATGACAATTTCTAGACCTCATTGTCTATTTAAATTCAGTTGACAGCCATGTACAATCAAAATCATCTTGTGGGACCTCCAGAACTACAAAGTCCTGAGCCAAAAATTTTAATGCACAATGTAAAAATGCCCCAATAGATACATGCCTTGTTCAAGAACTTGCAGAAAAATTACTAGGATCAGAATTCCCGAGGGGCTCATCATCTGGCAGTCTCTGTTCCCCTTGAAAATACCCCACCATCACAGCATTTAAAATTAATATAGGAGACAGAAAAGGCAGAAAATTAGGAAAAAAAAAATGCAGTTTATTTAAACTGATGCCTTCACTCATCCAATATCAAACAAAGACTGCATTGCAATTGTTATCCAACCATTCATAGAATGTCATATGACCACACAAAATAATAATAATAATAATAACACTATCATATAGTCATGTTTATGTTCACAATCTTATTACTATTTAAAAGCTGCAGCATTTTAAGTACTTAGTAATTTTCCGCAGGCTGGGAATGGTACGTTCTCCTTCAGTTGGAATTCCGGTGTGGGCTGCTGCAAAAAGTTTTTGGTTGGGTCATTGGGATCAACATACCTGCAGCCAAAAGTTCATCAGAACTCACAGATGCAATGAGATTCAAGAAAAGGGGGGCAAAGTTCCACATCCACCTTCTTTGAACAAGATCTTGAAGGAATGAGTGGAGTTAAGAGCCCTATGCTGATCATCTGGAACCAACCATCTGTCATGTATAAAGTGAGATGAGCCATTTGGGGCCACACAAGCATAACTAAAGATTTTCCACTCAAGGGGCTTCTTTATGCTTACTGGTTTGGCAAATCCAGAAATGTTGTTGCAGAAAAAGATTGGCTGATTAAACTTTTCACCATGCACAAACAGCTGCAGATGATAGTGGGCCATCATTAATTATGGATGCAAAGTCACAAGCTTGGAAGAAAATTGAAGAATAACAATCTATATTATAACCTTTTCATATATACCAGGCAGATTGAGAACATAAACTCAAGAAAACCCTCATAAAATTGACCTCAAATCAAGCTGAATAATTTCAAATGATATCCACATTTCTTATATCACTTACAAGATGTTTTTGAAGAAGTCCAAAGTAGTATGCAATGTTGAGACTATTGCTGATTTAACAATGACTAATGAGTATCACAATTCTGTTGGGGTTGGATCTCATTATTCATGATATATTAGGGTGGATCATGTCACTTCAGGCTCTGATTTTGACTTAGGGTCACATCAAGGGTGATCCAAATCTAACCTTATAAAAAAAAGTGGGGTGTAAATTACAATGGAACAAAATCAAAATAGCAAATCAAATAATGAAAAGGGGCAACCAAACCATTTCAAAACCCAATTCCACACCAGTCCCAGTGATCATCCCCAAGTCAATCTTCTCAATTTTGACTGACAAAATCAAATTCTTGTAATAGAAGTTAGTTTTATTTTATCTTAATATCGAGCATCTTTTCCAGGCTTTAACATCTTACAATCTCAAAACATAATAATTGCAAACATATAAAAATGAACAGTATGAATCCTCAATGTCAGCTTTCATAGCTCTGTTGGTTAGAGCACCCATTTAGAAAGCAGGAGGTCTTGAGCGTGAATCTCAACAAAAGCATGGAAATGATCTTTTTTTACCCAAAAAAAAGTATGAACCCTTGATGCTCTAACCAGAATGAAAATACTCGTGTATAATGTAGCAATGTCACATTGTAAAGAACCATGAAACCTTACAAAGAGCTCCAAAGTTCAGAATTCAGCTAGCATACAATTTAAACAATTCTATAGATAATGCAAAATTGAGCAACCAAGCACCTATTCATCAGACCAATGAATAACATAAATGTCAGGTCACTTGAAATGTGCAGAAGTTCATACCAGGGGCATATCAAAAGCCACAAAGTTACCAACAGGTTGTTTCGCAATGAATACTATGCGTATATTTGACAAGTAAACAGTTCCCTTCCCTTTGACATGACACCATGAGCTCTGATGACAGTATGTTTGCACCATGTGGAAAATATAGTCAGCCCCATAAATCAGCAGCAGAAAATTATATTCACAACAAATATAGAGGACATCTATATTCTACATGTATTTAACCCAAATTACATGCATATAACACAAGGCAGAATCTCCACCAAACAATCATGGATAAATAATAATGCTTTAACAAGCATAGTAGATTGAATCTCCCATGTACAATTAACAAATAATAGTAACTACTGATTAGCCAACAAAAACTTCTGTGACAACAATATTCTTGCTTCTTATCTGTTTATATGACAAATATTCATGTGCACATAAGGCCAAAAGCTTATGTAATTCTTGTTTGATCCTTATGATACCAAAAGCAACCGTTAAAATATAAGAGACAAACAAGTATGCTAATAAAATTAGCCAAACATTTGTTTGCTTTAACAAAGTGCATTTTGTTAGAAAGAAAGCACTTCAAGCTGAAAATGCTAACTGAATGAATTGCTTAAAGAGGTGTTCAGAATACTTTCTTAATGTTAAGAAATAAATAGTGCAAATTTGTTCTTCAAGCCAAATTGATTTGACAACAAACAACAATTTGAAGGATATATTACTTGTGATTTCTTTATGAAAAAGCAAATGAGAGAATGAATATAAATCTTACATCAAAGATCCCCATCCATGGAAGAATAGGGATATGCTAATCACCTTGAGAGCTTTGAAAAGGTCTAATTTCTTATCACGGGACCACTTCATGTCTAAATATTACTATCTCAATCAGTTAATATTTATCCAAAGTTCCAAACACTTGCCTTTGAGTTGCCAAGCTCTGCCTAGATAGTTTCTTGATTGGTCAAAATTCTGACAATTATAAACATGCATGCTTCTTAAACCATAACCCAAACTTCGCACTACACATTGATGGATTAGTTGACCAACTTCTACCTACTCTGATATAGAAAAGCAAGAGTTAAACATTTGGTTTCAATTAAATACAGTCAGCTTTTCCTTGAGACATATTGATCTAAGGTAGTGCAGCAAGACACACTTTGACAATAAGAGGATAGGTACCACTTTTATCATCAAGAAAATATCCAAAGAGATTATTTTATAGTTTCTTGCTTCATCTGAAAAGGTCAAGTTTCACAATTTTGTTTGGTGCTTAGAGTGATGTCATCTCCGTATTGGATGAAAATTCTTTGCTACTAGCTAATATTGGGCACAACTCTTTTATAATACCTTATAATCAACTTTTAAGCATTAAATTGGAAATTCAAAGCCAACAACAATTGAAGCAGTGTTATTAAAAGTACTAGGCATAGCTAAGCGCAAAGGGCTCTTGAAGTCTAGACACAACGTGCAAAGCATAGACGCATGTGCCTGAGTGATGTAAAGCGCATATTTTTAAAATAAATAAATAATTCATATAAACATGATTTATAATACATAATAAAAATATTAAAAAATTATAATAATAATATATTTACCCTATTATCTTAACGAAAAGCCTCCTCTTTCTTTACTAAAATTTTTAGTTCTTTAATCTTTTTCCTCTTCTTCCATAGATGATAACATAATTTTTATGTTCCATCTCTTTCTCTTCCAATTCTTAGCTTTTTGTAAAATAACTATGCATAGGATGGTATCTCACAAAATCAATATAGTCTAATAAATATAATATATTTAAAAAAATATTATAAATATAGCTTACAAAGAAACCGCACCTTTCTTATGTCCAAAATTAAATTAGAACCATGCATTTTTTTTACTTTATATGTACCAAGATAAAGGCACCTTGTCTAAGGTATAAAAAGTACCTAACCTACTTTAAGTATGCCTTGTATTTTAGGCACACCTTAAGATATAAAAAGTTCCTAACACTTAATGCCTTGTGCCTTATGTGCGCCTTTGACAACATTGAATTAAAGAGTAGTATTGGCCCACAATCAATTCAACTTTTGTGGCGTTTGGCCAATTTGAATGAAGACATCTAAGAAGAAAATGCTGAAGATATCACCAAAACTTTAAGAAAGATAGCAAGCATATTTTGAAGTGATTTAACTGTTAAAGGAATTTCTAGATTCGCATTGCATAGATGTATAGCCAAAAAAAAAGGCCTTTGAAGATTCAACTCACTATTTCATAAGTTTTATGATGTTGACAAAGCAGCATAATATTATTGATCCCAATTATTGGGAAAGCAATTGACAATCAAAGTCTAGCAGGTAAAGTGGTAAATATGTATTTCCAGCCATAACCAAGGCCCTTCAGCAGAATCAGTTTCAAACAAATGTCCAAACCTCACCAAAACCTCATAACCATGATAATTTTGGATCAAAATCAGTAAAAATGTTGGTTGACATCAATTAACATTAATATTGTTTCCTAATAAAATATGAAACATTATTGCAAAATGCAAACTTAAACATATAGATGCATAAAATCAACGCATCAGAAGTTACATGTATGTCGGGATACGGTTAAGCATTTTTTTCCCTAAAACTTGTCTCCCCTTTCTCATGGAGGTCTGGTATTTTTTCTGAAGATTTTTCAATAGAAAAGTTTCTGTCATTCTTAAACTGATGGTTGTTTATGCTTTTTCTTTTTTAATTTGTTTCCTTTCCTTTACTCTTCCTTTTTTTGTCCTGTGGCTAATTGTACAAAAACAAAATATGATAATTATCATCATAGTTGTTCAAGTCTTTTCCATCAAAATTGACCAATACCCTATAGTGTCTACATGAAGCAAGATGCATGAATGGATTGAAGATACAATAAATCTAACAGCTGCTGTGAAGCAATGATTCAAGTCTTGATGGACCATCGCGTCCATTATAGAGAGATTGTAGGACTAAAATCAGTCATCTCGTCTCTTGGTCGGTATGGCTCGATAATGAAAAGCTTAACATGGAAAGGAATCACTTTCCGCATGATCTCTTCACCTTCGATTGGGGAGGAGTCTATTTGATAGCATCCAACTCTTGGCGCCACTCCAAACGCATCTTACGGAATTGCCGTTGGACCTCCTCATCACGAGTAGTAGGAGAGGACGAGGGGACCATGGCTGCGGCGTTGAATCATGGCGGGAGTACACTAGGAAGAGAGATCGAGCTCGCCAAGATCTAGGCGAGCTTTTCCCCCAACCCTCTATGGTGCTGGCCTAGTTCCTTTGTGGTTGGGGTGCTGGAGGTGGCTTGTAACTTTGAGCGGGCGGAAAGAAGAAATTGCTGGCGAAGTAGGGACAACAACTCCATCAGGGAGTTATGGAGTAGGGGCAATTGGACGGAAAACTCTATGGAGCTCTTGGATCAGCTGAACCAGAGTTTGAACTTACTGGACCAGCATGGTGAATTAGTCCTGGGTAACTATGGTCGCCGATGGCGAGGGAGTCTCGGCCGGTGGTGTTGCGGAGATGCCATATTGTTTGCGGGATCAGGCCTCTGAGAGATGGTCTGATCCTAAGCATCTGAAGTTTTTCTCTTTCAATTGGCCATTGAAGGGTTGTTCTTCTGGTTCCAAGTCTTGTCTCCTTGATTGCAAGTTTATAGGACTTGAAGCCCTTCCTTTTGTGCCAATCTATTGCCATAAAATCTCGTTCTCCGACTTGGATGCAACTCTCGTTAGGACTAGGATGACGATCTTTCATCTGGGTGGACCTGCAAGATAGTCTTCATGCCAGAAGTGCTGGGGATGGCCCTGCGGAAGATCCTCCAATGCCCAAATCAGTAAAAATTTATAGTAAGCTGATATGAGAAGAAGGCTCCTATAGAAGAGTCCCTCAAGAATGACCTCTTCAAAGCTGAAAACTCTATTTGAGCTTAAATGGGTTCTTAGTGAAAGAGTATGCGTACCTAAAAAAATTTTAGGATAAGGTATTTATAGACTGTTTGAATATTGGTAGGTTATTCACCTGACTCCTCGAACGTGTCTTGAGAAGTGAAAAATTGGAATGATTCGAATCTGATTCGAATCAGGTTTGTTATGAGGCTAATAAGATTCGAATCCTATTTGTTACAAGGATCCACGGCCAAGGAAGCTAATTGGAGCTTTTTGATTATTTGGTTATTTATAGGCAACAGGTTATTCTTGGCTCCATTTTCTTCTTGAGGTGCATAAAGCTATCGTGGCTGAAATCCCACCACATAATTCGGAGTTTAAATCTCTGTTGATCATGGTCGGAGAGTCATACTCGGCTCTTGACTGTCCTTAGCCTGCCAAGGTATGAAAATGGCTCGGTTTTGCCGAGGTATGAAAATGGTTCGATCTTGCCGAGGTATGGGAATGGCTCGGTCATGCCGAGGTATGAAAATGGCCCGATCTTACCGAGATATGAGAATAGCTCGATCGTGCTGAGGTATGAAATGGCCCGGTCTTGCCGGAGCTAAGCGATTTATCTTTTTTCGAGTGCGATACTTGGCGGGCAGAAATCGAAAATGATCCTAACAGAAATTTAAAATGATCCTAACCTTTTTGTCATATGTGCGGACATTGGTTCAATGATAATTTTATCTCACATCAATACTTGGCTTAATTCTAACCTTTATAGCTAATTCCATCAGACGTTTATACAAAATTTAAATCAACATCATATTGTACTATCTCATTTATATCATTGTGAATGCTCCGATGTACATGTGGCATACAACTTTATGGCTTATTGGTTTAATTCTGACCTTCATAGCTGTCGTAGTTAGGGATCTTCAAAATAAAATTTAATAAAATATCAAAAATATGCAGCTATTGCATAGGTAAAAAATAATTAAATTAACGATTAATAAAGGTTTTCACTGAGACCAACATCAAAGGGCATCATACTATGGTGTTCAAGGAAATGTATAATATAAAGCTCAAGTTATTGAATGTTATAGATCACATTAGAGAACCTTCCCATACCATGTATAGGATACATTACACGTTAAAAATAAATTATGGATTAAATGTTGGTAAATCTATGGCCACATCCATATTTACTCCATGGATGTCTCATATGGATGCAAATTAGAGAAAAGTTGCCTTTATCAATGGTAAATAAATCCATCCAAGGCTTTTGTTGATGGTAAAGATTCTTCGTTCTTACCCTTACCAGTGGACTACTCAATGGTGGCGATCTCTAAGAAGCTAGCCTCGGTATTGTGAAGGCAGCCAGTAAGGGTGAAGAATATAAACTAGAGGTCATGATTGATCTGATTGATCCATGCAATGAAGTGATGAACTCATGAGAAGGGCACTTTTAGAGAGTAGACCAATAACCCGTCCATTGAGGAGGCCATGGTAGGCTATGGGGTGATTGAGGGTAGTGGGTAAAGTGGAGAGCCGGTAGAGTGGCCAATCAATATAGAAGTTTTTAAAAAGGTTGAAAGCTTTTTTTTTTTGGTAAGACGAGAAATTTAGGAAATTAAAATATTAAATTTAATTTTATTTTATCTAAAAATAGAATTTATTTTAATTTAATTTTATATATAGTGGATCAAATATGAGTGTTTATTATACTGATTTATGAGTTAAACATGAGAAATCATCTCCGTTAATGATTTTAAGATTTAAGGATTGTTTTGCGCTCGGCTCTGTGAAGCGGTATCGAATAGGCCGCGTCTCAGGCCTGCCCGACCGAGACCCTAGGAACACCGGGCCAAGCGCGAGTTATCTCCCCAGAACGCCGGGGGTTCGGCTCTCACTCTTTTATAAATCCCACCTCTCCGACCGCTTTGTCTCTCGCTCTTCCTCTGACGGCCACGAAACGAAAGAGGTACGCTCCTCCGGTCTGCTTGAGATCACAGATTGTTCACTGGGAACCGATGGGTATCTCCGATGATGATCAAAAGGCTAACTTTCGTTCTTCCGAGGGTGATGATGATCGCCATCCGTGCGGAAAAGCTTGTGGAGACCTGAACTGAGGGGACCATCCATAAATTGAAGTCATACTATTTGTTTTCTTGTTTTCTTAATTGTTTGATTTTTTTGAAAAAAATATACTTAAATAAGGTTTCCAATGATGATCAAAACAAAACTTTCGTTCTTCCGAGGTGTTCGTTTCACGATGCGGAAGATTCATGGAAACCTGAACTGAGGAAACTTTTTTTTTTATTATTAGTATTATTATTGATATACTTTGTGTTGATTAATACCATTACTATGCTCTTTGAATCCCTGTGAAGATCAGTGAAGTTGTGGCCTGACATCCATTTGATGAATTGAATAATCCGTTTCTGAGGGGTTTATTTACACTTTTATTTGAGGTGTCATTTATTATTATGGGAGAACAGTGTTCCCTTTCTCTTTCAATATGTGTTTTGATTGCTTACAAAAGCTCATCTTTTGTGAAGTACCTTGATGAGAGATTGCCAACTTGTTAGCATTTTATGGTGTTCTGATTCGGATCTGGGTTTTCTCTTTTTGTGCACTGCCATTGAATTTGATTTTCAATTTTTAAAATTATCAACTCGCATTTTTCTTTCAGTAATTCATTTTTTTGACATGTTTATCAATTTCTGAAATTCTAGTTATTCGATCTATACTAGTGCTAGTGTTGAATAGTACAATACATGTGCCTTGCTCAGGGGCAAGCTTGCAGCCAATTATTATATACGAAATAGATCATTAATTGTGGTATATATCTATATGAACATTTAAATTTCATGCCAATTCATTCTATTATAGGCAAGAGAGTTTGTCTGCACTTGTGGTTCCTTTTCCTTCTTTACTTAATGGTTTCACTAGCCTCCACTCAAAATCACTGAAGTCACCCACCTTAATCAAGGTAACATGTGAGTTTAGATTGTCCACTACGATGTTGACGTAAAATGTAACTTGAATAAGCAGCTAAAGGGCTTCTCAACCTATCTTATTCCTCCAATGTAAGCAAACAAATTCTTTAAGAATATAATATTAAATGGTTGCGTTCAGCATTATTAACATTTAAAAAATAATAATTTTAATTTTGAAACATGTGAAGATCTGCTTGACTTCCAAAAGTGATCAAAATTTTCATTTTCTAGATTTAAAATCATTCACTTCCATAAATCAAGATTTTAATTCAGGTCAATTAGCCTTCAACACTATATAGGAGATTATCCTATAAGAATGTGTCTCACTTAAATAAGGCTAGTTTAAGGACAATTTAAACCAAGGTATACCATACTGGTATGCACCATCACATACTTGGTGTATTGTGCCCAATTGGTCTTGGTTTGAGGAGTATATTAGTATATTGTCTCAGTAATACCATACTAGCATGCTACTAGTACATGGTTCAATATCGAGATTGCAAAACTTGGTCTAAAGATATTTTTACAAATAAATTATCAATCTTAGTCAACTTGACTATTTATTTGACTATTCAAATTAAATTCCTACTTAGCCTAAAAACTTTCACTAAGATTTTACTTAAATGATTTTAATTTATGTCAGATCATGCATGTCAATTTAAGTAGTATTATTATAATTTTGATTACAAGTTTTACTGTAGTTTGAGTGGCATTATTGGATTGTGAACCTTACCAGTGAATATTAAGGTGGTTTTGTTGACTAAATTTTGGAGCCACAATATAAAACTTAGCAAGGATTCATGTTATCACCAAACTACTTTAGCCCAACCTTATACCTAAAATCATATTGACAGTTTCCAAAGTAAAAGTCATTGAAATGAGGTATATGTTCCCCAACTTGAATGGAATTTTAGTTTGGGCTAGGCTAGTCCTTAGACAAGCCAACCTTATTTTCATATTGCAAATTAGCTTTAGTATAGCCCAATATAATCATCAAGCATCATGCACATTTTGAAATATAAAAATTAAATGGCAAATTATCTTACTGTTAGAAAACTCATCATTGGAAAGCATGCCATAATTGTGCCACCCAAAAATGTCGAGAGAAAGCTTGGTTGGATTATGGATACTAGTAGCAAAGTCACCTACCAATAGTGATCGTATATGGAGAGTAGGGGTGGTAATCACATCAAAGAGTGAGAAAGAGAGAGAAAAAAAAGTGCTGGATTAGGTTGTCATAACTAAGGATCTTAACCAAAAAGGCTAGCTAAGAATATATAATTTAGGATCCCTAATCCTCTAGAAGTACCTAGGATCTCTTTAATATATAGCCGATGTATGACTAGATACTTGCCAGTATGGGCTTTCATATATTCCTCCCATTTCAAGCTCTAACATTATTGACAAGCAAAAAATCCGTATTCAAATTTGCATTCCAATCAAATCACAAATGTATAGACCCTGTTTATAGGATCCTTTAGTTCATAAGGTTCATTGGCTAGGACCACTTTGATACAATTTGTTATCTAATCTAGAAATAAATTTATAAAAAAAAATTATGTCTATCACCAATCTATTCCCAATAAAAGCAAAAAAAATACTGGATTGCACTTCATGATTTCAAATTTTCTTTCTTGATGGTTAAGGCATTTACCATTAAATAACTTCAAACTTCCTCAAATATATATATAAATGGGTGATGGTGCTAACAAAATAGTAGCCTTTTTGCTAGAAGAAAATATACACTTAATAAAAGGTTCTAGGTTTGATCTTAACCAATGAGCCAGTAACCTATTAGCCTTAGACCCATGATGCCTATAATATTTTTCCTTCGCATAATCAATAACGTGATCATGTAACTAGGGTTTGACTCAAATGGAGAAGCCATAGTGGGAGACAAAGTCGATCTCTTTCTTAACTCAAAGAGGAAGAGATAAAGCTCATCCAAAAAACCCTTTGTTCTCTATTTAATCTTCTAATCTCTTTTTCTTCGAGCATCAATCGATGACAAGTCAGCTCACAGATGAATTTGGCTGGAGTAGTGGGCCAGTTGATCTCTTTCTATTCTTCCTTCTCTATCTGTCTTTATGAATTTTGTTGTATTGCCACTGACTACCAAAAAGTAGGATACTCAACTTAACTCCTCTAAGCCTTTTCCCAACTACATGGGGTTGGCTACATGAATCTGCTTCCTTCACTTAGTAAGTTCATGTTTTAAGATATCTGATGGAGTTTTACGCTGGCGACCTAATGCAACCCGCCCCCTTTACTTGGGCTTGGGATCCCATTTTCTCCTATTTGGCTCTATTTTGAGATAGGTCTATGGCTAATTCTAAGCCATGGTTATCCACTGAAATTGTTCGATTGACCCCTTATATGTGATGATTAATATCAGTTGATGGTAGCATATCATCCATGCCCATGAGCTTTGGCTAGTCTTTCCTTATCTTTGTTGAATTTGACTCTATCCTTTGTTTCTCTGAGGAAGATAAATACTGTCCCCTTTGCTTTTTTGAACCAGCTAACACCAATACAGTGCTCCACCTCAAAGCCATTGCATATCGAATAACTAGTTAGATATTGCCTTGCCTCGATAGGTTAACTACCCCTTTCTCTCATTTCCCTTCCCTTTTTTCTCTTCTTTTTCTTCTTTCTTCTTTCTTCCCTATTTCCCATTTGATTTCATTTATTTTATTTTATTCTTCTCTTTTTTCTCTCCTTCATTTGAACTCTTTTTTATCCAAATCTAATCTCAATTGCAGTATAGTAAGGTGCGGGTCCTAACCATGAGTTTGGATTGATTTCTTTCAACCCAGTCTTTGATTTTTTAGCCATTTAATCTTGGTATTTTTTATTTGATTAGTGTACTTGGATTGCATACTCAATTATGATCAAGCTTAATCCCACCTCCTAACACACTCCCTCTCCATTGAGCTCCTGCTCATCCCTCTCCGTCGAGCGCCCATTCCTCCATCCTCTCCCGATCATCCCTCTCCCTCTCATTTCTTCTCTTCGGCATTCTCCTATACTCTTCTCTTCTCTCCCAACATTGCCCTTCCTCTTTTCTTCTCAATGGCAATAGCAAACCCAAGCTAGGTAGGCTTTATTTTTTTTCTTGAGTCAATTTATTTGTAGAGATGCAAATGGGCTTTGTTAGAAGCTGAAAATGATTGAAACGTTGTTTGTTACAATTTTATAGCATTTTTCAAAAAAATAATTAGGCTAAATTTCATTTCATTATTTTCCAGTAGTCAGTTGTTGGTTGTCAGTTCCATGATGTTTCTAATAGCATAATTTCATTCCATTATTTGCTTACTTAGAATTTCATCTTGATGAAAATCTATGGCAAAATATAGAGGGATGCTTTTCTATTTGAGGATAGTTTTCTATTTTTATTTTCAAAGAGAATAAAAAATATTTATTAAAATATGTTTGATAAATAGAAAAAAAGATTATTTTCTCTAAAATACTAATCCAATGTTGTAAAATAGTTCAAAGATATTTTCACTATTTTCTATTAAAATAAAAAACAAAAGATGAAGAAATTGGAATTTTGTGAGTTGATAATATTTTATTTATTTTTTATCTATCCTTTTAAAAGGTATTGCTTATAATAAAAATAAAAAATAAAACAAAGGGTGTGTTTGGTGAATGAAATTTAAAATAGTTTTAAGAAAAGATAACTTTAAAAAGTGGAAAAGCGAACATAGTTTATTTTATTTTTACTTACTAAACGCACCTTGATGAAAGTAAAAAATAAAATTTATTTTTACTTATTAAATGCATCTTTTAGGGATAGAAAATAGAAAATTAAAACTATTTCGAAGGAATGAAAATAGAAAATGAACTTAGAAAACTTTCTTGTAAATTAAACACAACTTAATTTCTATTTTCTCTTATCAAATGCATATTTTACAAATCAAAAAATATTTTTGCAAAAAATCAAAAATGAATACAACCTACTATTTATTGTCCATTTAGAATTGATACATATGCCTTTTTGATTTTTCATTTGCTTATATAGTATTTTTATTTGCTTAACTCTTCCACTTATGCGATGTTTTAGATCCAGTGCCTCGCGATTCTAGTGTTCTTACTTTGCAAGCCTTGCATAAACAATCAATATATTTGAGGGTAAGATGTGTATTATTGATCGATGATCCTTAATTAGTTGGCATGCGTTTATGTTAATGTAATGTATTATTGCAATGAATTTGTTACAAGAGTTACCGATGCTTAGATATCGTCGACATGACATACAGATATGGAAGGAGACACCAAGCATGGCACACTTACAAGTGCAGTATTATTTCGATTAGGTTGGCCTATATGGCATATATCAGATAGGCTAGATTCGATAGATATTAGCGTTATTTCTGCACTTGTTAAGAGGTGGCAGCAGGAGACCCACATATTTCATCTCTCATTTGGCGAGGCAACCATCATACTACAGAATGTTAGTATTTTGAGTGGTCTACGGATTGATAGGTTTGCGGTTACTGGGCTAGATCCGCATTATATACTCTAGCAGTGGCAGGGTATATTCGTAAGGTTGTTTGGGGTCGAACCCTCTGCCTAGGCATTTCCTAAAGGCCGTTTTCACTTAGGATTCTTTGATTAATTCTATCGAGACTTTCACTTGGATGAATATGCAGATGATGAGGTTGTCTAGTAGTTTGTGAGGAGGCAACTTCTTTGAATCATTGGTGGAACGATCCTTCCAGATACCTTCGGATATTTAGTGAAGTTGATGTATGTGCCTTTTCCAATGTCCACTTCTCTGGCTTCAACTCCAATAGCCAAGTCTAAACTTTTGCATTTACTCTCTTAATATGTTCATAATAAAAGTAAATAAAAAAAATTTTATCTCAAAAAAATTAGGTATATTTTGCTAGATTGCAAGAAATATGACATAACTCTTATGCAAGAAAGAAAACTAAGAGATCAAAAAGAAGAACAGTACATCTCATTCTTGTCAACATAAAACTCTTTCAAGAAAGAAGATAGATGTTGGGGGAAAGAGGAAAAAGTATAAGAGGAGGCATGGTCGGAAGAGAAAAATCAAAGGGGAGAGGAAGAGAAGAGAAGAGAAAAGAGCTGGTCGGGATAAGGGCAACATAATGTCCATTCTAAGTAGTGCTTTCTTACACTTTCATGAAAAAGCGCCATTCTGAATAGCGCTTCTAAATGAATGGCGCTTCCAAAAGCCCCATTCTTATTGGCGCTTTTAGAAGCCCATTTATATATTATTGCCTACCAATGCGACTCTAGAAAACAAAAAAAATGACATTTTACACTTTAACACCATTTTTACAAAAAGTTTGATTCCAACATCAGAGAAATCCGGTGTCAAATGAAACAGGTTTTGAAAATGACTCAAGAGGCCGCAATGGTTTCTCCAATCTCTCATCGGCACTGCATAATTGCATCGCACTCGAACTCAATTACAGTTTTCGCGTGACATCATGTGCTTGTCCTGGCAAGATTACGAAGGTATGATTAATAATGCGTCCACTTGGGGTACATCGCTTACCGCATGCAGCTGATCTCAACCAGCAGTGGATATGATCCATGAATTCAATGTGTAATTAATGAATTTAAGTTGAATATAAATAACTTAAAATCAAAATTAAATTGATTTATCATATATAATTTAATAAACAAGTTAAATTTTAAATTGATTCACTAATCTAAAATTAATTAGTAATTAATTTAATTATTAGACAAATTAATTCATATCTTGGCCCATCGATTTGGACATGACTCTCTAAACTTATTTATCCAAATTAATATTATTTTTTAATTAATTATCATTTTATCATAAATAAGACCAAATAGCTTAATAAATCGAAAACAATAATAATTTTAAATATAATTATTTTATAATAAAATTGATATAAACAAGTAATTTATGTTAATTAGATCCATGGGTTATACAGGTTGCATGGATTAATCGAGCTACATGGGCCATGTTGTATAATTCATATAATATACAATTTGACTTCAAATTTATATTTCTAACCTAATTAATAAATGGACCTGATTTGAATTGATCCATTTATAGTTATATTCTAAAGTTGATCCAACCCTTACATAACTCATTGACACAAATATATCATCCTTAGTCCGAACCATTCATTCCAATTTGATGACTTATCATAACTAAAATGAATAGAACAGTATGCCATAGGGTTGTAATCAACGTAATAGTGCA
This sequence comes from Calamus simplicifolius, assembly GCA_900491605.1. Lineage (NCBI taxonomy): Eukaryota > Viridiplantae > Streptophyta > Magnoliopsida > Arecales > Arecaceae > Calamus > Calamus simplicifolius. Next base: position 869,037 of record UESW01004170.1, on the reverse strand, counting down.
ATAATGAAGTCGACCTCTAAACTCTACTGTAGAACCAAAAAATATCCATCTCATTGAGTTTTCATTCAGATAGAACAAGCTCTGGAAGTGAATCTGAGCCTAAAAACCTTTTTTTTTTTTTTCTGACGGTCAGTCAATCTGAGATTATAAACTTTTCTTGTGTGAGTCTCGGAGCCGATGCATATCAACCAAGTTCACAAGTTTGAGCCATTAGAGAGAGAGAAATTCAAGCAGGCAGACATCTGCCTCTTCTTAGCCATAACTGATAAGCAGCCATATGGAAGGAATCATAACCAGTGGGAGTCATATGCCACCTGAAATGCCTCCTGACTTGGAGAAGATTACGGTGCATATTCAAATACATTCTTTTGGATATGCCTACCATCAGTACATGTTTAAGTAAAGCAATGTCTGAGTGATGGATGATGACCGAGAACTTGCTCCAATCCAATATGTTGACAAAGGGAAGCTCATAGTGGTTTGAAATTATCACAGGAATGCAACCATAGTGAATGGCATCAGAGACTCTAGCCGTGTTGACCTCGTATCCCTTCACCTGGAGGCAGAATTTGCTTCTCCTGAAGCCTTCTTCATATGGGAAGGGTGGTCTTCCAGACAAGATGTCCATCGAGGTATCATTCTCCCACCTAGCAATCAGTTCTTGACGTACTCGGGAATTCTTCATGCGCCCAGCAAAGAAGACAAGTCTACTTCTGCAAATAAGCATAGACCACCATTTGTAATCAATATTTTTGGTTATATTATCTAATGATTATGTGATTTTTTTTAAAAAATTTCTTTTTCCTTTTTTTTCTTCTTCTACTTAACCGTTTAATCCGTCCGACAATTCAGCAAATTAATCACTTTAGGACTTTGCAGAAAAGAGATTGTTTAGACGAATTTGTACCTATCGAATACAATTGGTTGTGCTCTAGTCTAGAATCTTGGTCGTTATGCCAGCTTGTTTGAGTGCATTTGGGTGCAGCTCTATTTGAAAGAAATATTTGACAATTTTTGCCTTTTCATTTATCCAAAAAATAATGAACAAAATACATGATACTCCTAAAACATCAATGTTTAAGGAAAAAAAAAAAAGCCTACAACAAATCTCAACTAATATGATTAAGCCTCGCTTTCTTGGATATGCTGCACAATATTTTTGCTGCCTCAATTACATCTTGTGTTGGAAAAATCATAATTAAACATGGCAAAACAGAGAGCCTCATTCGTCTCTCGTCAAACGCCCCACAGTTCTAGATTTTGACCCCTTTTTAGTGTATTGAAATACACAAAATTGCTCCAATCTGCGCCAATGATACGGAAGGCTTTGTTACTGTCAAGATACTTAAGAGTTAGAGAATACTTCCTCTTTGACTGGTCTATGATGTTAATATTTAGTGCTTCTCCTCCCTTTAGAGCATCTCTTTCATTATCATTGACCAACATGGAAAATGGCGAGCTTTTCAAGTCAAAAGCATCGTAGGGTAATGTCACTATCAGTAATATCTGTTGTTTATTAATGTCACTATCAGTAATATTCTTTTCCAATAAAAAGATTGGATCATGGATGGCCAACTCTTCTAAAGTCTTCAAGAATTGTCCACGTTGACTTCTTCCCACGTCAAGGTTCCTAGGAACACATGACCAATTCTTATTGCTTCTTTTTGTAGTGCTACTTGAGACCTTCTTCTTCTTCATGGCCATTGATGGTGTCTTCACTGCAGTGTGGTAGACGAAAGAAATTGATGGTTCATCAATTTCTTTTAAGTCCTTTCGCTCTGCTCCGACTGTGGCCGGCCACCAAGAAACATCCCCGAAGACGAGGCACAAGCCACCATAGAATTCTTCTACCTTGCCTTCTACTGCAGTCGTTTGGCCGGATTCCGGTGGAGCTAGCATCGTTAACAATCAACGGTCTTACATCTCCTTCTTCGTTTCTTCCTCCCTGCCTACCTCTAATTTTTTTCCTTTTCGTTTCTTTCCCCCCTTCTTGCGCTCTAATTTTTCTCTTTCGTCTACCACACTGCAGTGAAGACACCATCAATGGCCATGAAGAAGAAGAAGGTCTCAAGTAGCACTACAAAAAGAAGCAATAAGAATTGGTCATGCGTTCCTAGGAACCTTGACGTGGGAAGAAGTCAACGTGGACGATTCTTGAAGACTTTAGAAGAGTTGGCCATCCATGATCCAATCTTTTATTGGAAAAGAATATTACTGATAGTGACATTAATAAACAACAGAATCGCCTGCTGATACCGTACGATGCTTTTGACTTGAAAAGCTCGCCATTTTCCATGTTGGTCAATGATAATGAAAGAGATGCTCTAAAGGGAGGAGAAGCACTAAATATTAACATCATAGACCAGTCAAAGAGGAAGTATTCTCTAACTCTTAAGTATCTTGACAGTAACAAAGCCTTCCGTATCATTGGCGCAGATTGGAGCAATTTTGTGTATTTCAATACACTAAAAAGGGGTCAAAATCTAGAACTGTGGGGCGTTCGACGAGAGACGAATGAGGCTCTCTGTTTTGCCATGTTTAATTATGATTTTCCAACACAAGATGTAATTGAGGCAGCAAAAATATTGTGCAACATATCCAAGAAAGCGAGGCTTAATCATATTAGTTGAGATTTGTTGTAGGCTTTTTTTTTTTCCTTAAACATTGATGTTTTAGGAGTATCATGTATTTTGTTCATTATTTTTTTGGATAAATGAAAAGGCAAAAATCGTCAAATATTTCTTTCAAATAGAGCTGCACCCAAATGCACTCAAACAAGCTGGCATAACGACCAAGATTCTAGACTAGAGCACAACCAATTGTATTCGATAGGTACAAATTCGTCTAAACATCTCTTTTCTGCAAAGTCCTAAAGTGATTAATTTGCTGAATTGTCGCACGGATTAAACGGTTAAGTAGAAGAAGAAAAAAAAGGAAAAATAATTTTTTTTAAAAAAAATCACATAATCATTAGATAATATAACCAAAATTCTAATATGTAAAGACTAATACTGTGCCCAAAGTTAATATATGTTGATAAAAAAGGATGAGCAGACTCAATGTAACCAACACATGGGTGGTCCACATTGTATGGCTAGAGCAGCAACGTATGGATCAATTTTATGTGCTGTCTTCAAAAACTTGCAAGCATAATTTTATGTCCTGTTTAGAACTTGCAGAATGGTCACATAGCTGCATGTAGAGAGTAGTTGTGTTTTGATGAAAACAGGACCGGGCTCACACATATGGATCAATTTGACATATTCAAAATATTACCTATGTGTTTGATATGGTGCCATCCAGTTCTATGTATTGGATCTCCAATACTAGTTGGCAAAAGACATGCTGAGGTCATCGAGTGTAATTGATCCATGCATGGGTTGCATCATCATTTAGCAAACAGTCTAGTGGCTGAGAGGACAGGCGACTAGCCAATAATTCAAATTGAGCTGAAGGATGCTACGTGCATGGACATAAGAAAAAGATTAAGCAATGAGTTGGAACGAATTTTATGACCCTGTGGTTATAAATGATTATAGATGATAAAAGAACAATGTGCAAGAATTCATGATTATAAATGATAACAAGGAGCCTCATGCAAAATGATGTTTCATCCATAATGGATGAAGAGAGTCATGGGGAATTTTTAGGAAGGCATCAAAAGTAATTCATGCAATGTAGAAACTATTAAGTATAAAAATATGGAAAAGCACTATCTTATTCCGATCATAGTGTGTGATATATATAGAGCAAAAAAAGCAACATGATCCCATGATTGATGGGTATATATATCGTATATCATCCACTAAATATTTATATAATTGTTTAAATTGGATTACAGATATAGAGGATGGGCTTTGGCACAACAATAAGGTTGCTCTATTATGGCTCAGATTTCATGGGTTTGAAACATAAAAAAAAGCCTCTATGCATAGAGCTAAGGTTGTGTATATCTAACTCTTCCAAAATCCACAACTATAAGAGTCTTATGTATTGAGATACCTTTTTATTAGGAATAGCTATAAGATAGGTTGGGCTGATTTTGCTCACCTCATCCCCAACTCCCTATATCCACCCCATCCCCACCCCATGACCTATAAGGACAATATGTTTAGTCCCGATACCTGACTCTGCGGGAAACGAGGATCCCTGACTTCACCCATTGCCCAACCCCTACTCTTTCTTCTTCTTTTTTCAAAATTATCTTTAAAAATGCACTTTAAAAATATTTAAAAAGCTTAAGAAAGTTCTCAGGATTTTAAAAAACTTAAGACTGTTCTTGAGTTGAGGGTTTTAATTTTTTTAGATGTTAAAACTTAAAAATACTTAAAAAATATAGATTCGGGCCAGGTTCGAGGTGGGTTTTAATGTTTTGGAGTGGTATTTTAAAAATATTTAAAAATACTAGTACTGCACTTGACCTTGACCACAAAGTTTTTGGCTTGAAGACTCCGCACCGATTGCGGCAGGCTCCCATCGGGCCAAGGTAAAACTGACATCCCTACTTTTTATTGGATTAAAATATAGCATACATTCTAATTTGCTATGATTTTTCCAATTCTCAAGTTGAGTATAGATATTAAGAGCACCCAACTTGCCCTTTAGAAATTGAAACTGAGTTGTACCTAAAGATCTAGTGAAGATGTTGGCTAATTTATGAGAGGTGGAAATATGTGTAGGATGCAATAATCCATTCTGTATTATGTCTCAAATCACATAGCAGTCAATCTCAAATGTATTTTGTGCATTCATGAAAAATGAATATCAAGGTATCTTGATTATCATAGAGTAATGGAAGAGGTGTTGAGTGGGGTATACCAAGATCACAAAGTAAGTTGCTGAGCAAAGTTCACCTAAATGTTGACATGGCCATTGCCCTATTTTCAGCTTCAATAGAAGATCCAGACATTGTGGATTGTTTTTTTGTCTTCCAGGAGATAGGGTTGGAACAAAGGAAGATGCAATCTGTGGTAACATGCATGTCATAGGACAACTTGCCCAAGCAAAGTTGCAATAGGCTTGCTACCATGAGGGATCCTTAGCTAATGGTAAAATATCATGCTCAAGAGAACCCTCCAAATATTAGAAGAGATGAATTGCAGCAACTATATGTGATTTTCTAGGTTCATCCATGAATTGATACAGTTGGCTGAGTAATAGTAAGACAAGTCAAATGACATCAATAAGGTAAAGGGTTTCAGACAATACACCATCAGCATTGATCAAATGAGTGTGTTGGTTTCTAGTAGTCTCAGATGTTTCAGAATCAATAGGTCCAGCATCTTGAAGGATGTCAAGGGTACATTTGCTATGATATATCCCTTTGCTAGATCCAGCAATCTCAATGCCAAGTAAATATTTGATTTGCTCAAGATCCTCTATGTGAAACAAACAATGAAGAAAGTACTTAATAGTCAAGAGGGAAGAGAGATAATTACCAGTAATGACAATGTCATCTACATACATAGAGACTAATATAAGGAAGCACTTTTATGTCAGTAAAATAAGGAATCATTGACCTTTGATTGTGTGAAACCAGCATCTTGAAGAGCACTAGGGAATTTAGAAAACTAGTTGCATGATGCTTGCTTGAGGATGTAGAGAGATTTGTCAAGCTAAAAACCAACATTCTCCCTCTTATTACCATATTTAAGTGGAAAGGTCATATAGACTTCTCCATCGAAGTTACATACAAGAAGGCATTAAGTACGTCAACTTGGTGTAATGAACAACCTTTGATGGGTACAACAATAGGTAGCACTTAAAAAGCAATAAGCTTCACCAATAGAGCAAAGGTTCCATGGTAGTCGATGTCTTCAATCTGAGCATATTCCTTAGCTAAAAGATGAGCTTTATAGCACTTAATAGACCATCAGAATGCCTCTTAATTTTGAAAAAGCCAATTACAACCAATGGGCTTCTTTCCAATGGCCAGCTAAACATAAGACCCAGTATTATTAGCCTTGAGCCAATTACATCACATTATTCTAGAAACAACATCAAGTATAAGCAAGGTTCAACATACTAATGTGTACCTCCCCATACTTAGTATACCAGAATTGAATAGATACTCTATACAGGAGGCATATCAAGTATCAGTACATCAAACTAACTCTTGTATTGAGCATATTGATACTATACCAACATAATATCAGTATGGGTTCTGATGCTGAGATTGCAAACCATGACTGCAAGAAATGATTTATGGAAAAGAGATAATCTATAATAAGATAAAATATTAGCAAGTAGAAAAGCAGTAATTTTTGTAGTAAAAGAAGGCTAGAGTTGGGCATAGAGCAACAATAATCACGCAGGCTAGAAAGCAGATGGTGAACCTATTCCAAATGATGAGTTGGTGAAGGTGGTAGATTTGGTAGGGAGCTATCATCACACGTCATAAGCAGATATGGGTTGTAAAATGGGAACAAAAGTGGGTTCCACAAAGAAGGGTATAGATGGTTAAGAACTATGTATGAAGTTATCATAGGTATTATCCATGTCGGTAATAGGTAAAGGTACGACACCAACTGGAGAGAATTTGGTAGATGTTGTATGTAAATGAAAGGAAAAAGACAAGAAAAAGCCTGGTTTGGCATGGCTATCAAACTTATGTTGGATATTCATGCTATGACTATAACAAAAGAACCTAACAATGTTGAATAACTAGTTGACCCTAAAAGCTTAACCTAATATTTTATATTAAGCATGACATTCCCCTTAAATGCTGTCCAGATCATGCATGTGGAACGACAAAAATGATTGAAATAAGTATAGACTATAATTGAAATATTTAAATATAAATAATTAGCATGGAGGGTTTGAACTCATGATCTCTAGTAAACCTATGATCTAATACCATGTTAAGAATAAGCTTAACCTAATATCTTATTCATATCACCATGTGTTACATATATTGAGAGAGTACAAGTAACAATATCCTATTATTGATGGGAATATATATGGCATACCATTTCATAAGATTGATTGGCTATTCATGCTGTATAATCTCACAAGATTCCATGATTGGCAAGACATTTATCATATATGATCCAACAAGGTTGTTTAGATTTCTATGGTACATGATCTAACAAATATTTATATATTTAGTGGGATTAGAATACAAGGGTAGCATATATCCTAGTTCGTTATGATTTTTCCCAATAGTAATCATTTGCTTATCTAGTCTCGAGCCACTATCGTATTAATTATAGATGCACACGTCCAGCTCCAAAATATTGCATTAAATATGTATCCAAATCAGGTGTCTGACAGTATGATAAATTTCTGACTTCTAGAGCATTGTGGAGAGACAGACTTGGCAAACAATGAATCTAACTCTCCATTTTGATGTCAGAAGTGGGTAGGATGAGAATTGTGTACATTGATAGACTTAAACAATGCCTTCTAATTTAAAATTATAAATACATATTATTTAATTAAAATTATATTCTATCCTACATATCCCTGTATCTTTATTTTTCTACTTGCTAAGTGAAGCACTTCAATACCGACTCCTGTGTTCATGTCCAAGTAACATCATTCACATGTGTCCTAATTCTTAGCTTTCCAACTCATCAAATCAATTGACTCAACCATCTAACTTATGGAAGAAATATGATCAACCTACTTACTTCCTATCCAAGTCTGAAATCCATATCAAGTCTAACAATATAATACGGCCCACTATAAATTACTTACTTTGATTGCTTTTTGACCCATTCTAGTTTTCACTCTCAATCACATGTGACCTGATTTCATACTCATTGTAACCTATGAAACTATATTCAGATCAGATCTTGTGAAGTAAAGCCTCCATATGATGAGTGTCACGATCCGAAACCCGACAAAGCCAAGTGCCAAGGGTGACTAAAATTTTGATGAAACAATCACCATATGTAGTACAGGGTTTGAGCATAAGCTAGCATTTTGCCCAAATGGAAAAGTTTGGTTTGAACCAAAGTAGAAACAACGGAACTGGAAAAAGGAAAGGAAAAGAAAAAAAGAGGTCTGGGAAAAGTGTTTTTGAATTTTACCTTGAAGGAGATTGGATTAAATCAGCAACTATTGGGAGATGGTTAGAAGTTGTGTAGTCCTGTAATGACCTAAATGTCTTTACAAGAAGAGGACTGAGGTAAAGTGGAACAAAGCAAATGGACATTTATGGAGGAGGAACAGGGCTGGTTGAGGCATGAGAGGGAGAAGGGAAAGGGATGGTTAAAGCACAAGGTAAAAGGGGATGGGGCAAGGAGGGATAAAGGGGATATTGAAGGATAATTTTTCCATTATCCAGTGAATTAAATATTCAATTCCACCCTCCCATTGAAAATTTTCTAGTTCCAGCAAATTAAGGGGAATGTTAGTTGTGCAATCATGGAATGGTTGTGCAATCGAGGCATGAGAAGGAGAAGTGTAGGAGATGGGCTAAAGGGATAGTTAGTCAGGTGAGGTGAGGCATGATTTTCCACTATCCACTAAATTAACCATTCAACTCAACCCACACCCTCTTGCCCCCAAAATCTTCAATTCCAGTAAATTAGAAAATAGTTATAGTTTTCATCCTAACAGCAAAACCTTAAAATTATGTATTAAACACCATTTACTGAACTAATACATTTATATGTTTGACAAGGGATTAAAAGATTCTTGTTACCACATATAATATAAACTCTAACATGAAAGTCATCTGAAAGAACCATTGAAATATCTGCTGCAAAACATAATGACGTGTGCAATGAACTTGAAGTTTTTTTCCTTTACATATCAACAACAGATGCCTTCAACTCTTCCTCAACAAAAATCTGCTCAATTCTCACAGATCTGGCAAACCTGTGAAGTTTATAACACCACATCAGCCTTCCAACTCCACAGCATGAAAAACAACCAGCAAACAGTAGCACATAACTTTTTTCCCTCAAAACTTTTAACGAAACTTGATCCATGGATCCTGTTACACTATCTTTCCTTTGAACTACCTTATGAAAAATTTTTATTTGGTCTTTCCTTTTTTCCAATCTCCCCTGCATTAAATTAAATACAAGTTGCAGGTTTCTCTATCCAGTAATGGCATTCATAATCCTATCAAATCCAGCATATGGCATGACTAGAAATTATAGAAAGATTATAATAACGCAAGTCAAATTATTATCTATGCATTACTTGATTTTGATATCACAAACAAGTTACTGCATTACAAACTTACTACCATAGTACATCATCTCCTAGTCGTAGGTTTAGTAATTTGATTAGTTGTACTCAGGAGCATGCATCTCTTAAAATCATAGAAATAGATGAAAGTATTAGGATCTAGCAAGTCTGCTCTTTAACAAAGCTCCCCTAACATGACCTTCAACAGTTAAGGGATTGAGTGGGCTAAAGTAACACCCTCGCTCACCTTGCCCCAAAATGTCTGTCTGTCTGGTTGCACTTGGTAATGTCTGACCATAGACTTCATTTCCTTTTAAATATCCTCTATTTTGAGCATGCCATGTCATCCATAAGAATCTGATGCTATAAGCATCACTTTACAAACCGATATGCTGCATTAGTTCTACAATAACAAAATCATAATACCAAACTATTATAAAGAAATATGTGGTGTCTAGATGATTGCAAATTAATCCCACTTCCTCTATTTCTTATTTACGCTCTCATTCTTAATCTACTGCTCATTTAATTTTCTCTGGACCGCTAGCACTAATCCTAGGAGTCAAAATGTTTTCTCGATGCTTTTTATGCAATACCAAACAAGTAACACATTAGCTAATTGTGAAGCATCGATCAAATGAGCAGTACAGCAGCGAGACCAGCTAATTAACGCAGAAGCGCATAAAAATAGGAAAGCAATTAAACAGCACAAGTCCAGAATTCCCTTGAACTCACCTTGCACTTGGAGGACTGGGTACTTCCCCTGGTGGACGAGGCCAGACCTGAGGCAGCCCCACATCTTTATGGGCACTGTATAACCTCTGAAAGTAGCTCGACGAGCACGACACCTGAATAGCATTATTCCGGAGCTCAGCGTGTTTCAAGGCCGCATCTCGCCCGACCGAGTGACAGCAAACATAGAAGTGATTCGACCCCCCTGAAGCATTCCAAAACTCGTACTCCAGACTGATCCTCCAAGTATAACGGGCGACGAAATCCCCGATCGACGCCTCAGAGCGCACGCGAGGATCGTTCCGGAGGGCGTTGATGGAGAAGGGCAAGAAGAAGAAGTGGGCCCTCTCGGGGTCGGATGTCAGGAAGCGGCTGCGGAGGAGGCCGATCTTGAATGCGTGCTCGCTGAAGTAGTTGGCGAGCTTCGGGTCGAGAGGGTTGGGATGGGGAAGGAAGACGTTGGCGAATGAGGAGGAGGAGTCGAGAGCGTCGGGGTAGACGAATATTTTAAAATTCTGGAGCATGTCGTCGAAATCGGAGGCGAAGAGGTCCCAGTCGTGGTAGGGGCCGGCAACCCGAGCTGGGTTGGAAGCGGTCGTGGTGTTTTGCTGCGCGGGTGCTGCGGCGGATGGGGGAAGGAGAGAGGACGCGACTGCTGTGGGTGTGGGTGTTCGGCGTGGTGGTGGAACGGGGTCGAGCCGTGGGTGACGGGAGAGGGATAGCCATGAGACGGTTATAGAAGCAGATAGAAAGAGAAGCAGGAGCAATGGCAGCGACGGCCTTGACCGCTTCTTCCTTCGACTCATGGAGGAGGGATCTCCGGAAAAGGGAGGAGCAAAGGGGACGCGTCCGCTCATTTTCCCCTCAATTCGCGCTCTTCTTTACAATTCTCGCTGCTGACTGACACTCTCGCTGCCCTACGTGCCCCAACCTCCCTCCCAGCTTTGACCTCGTGGCAGTGCCCGCATTGATACTAGTCGCTTCATTACCAAGCTCTTAGGGATGACCATGGCCGGGACGGTCCGGGGAGGCCTCTATCGGTTCCGTTCTCATTGAATTTTTTTTTTTTTTTTCATTCTATTAAGCCGTTAAAGGGGACGGGATAAATGAGTATCCAGTGGGTACTCGTTTGAACATTCGTTTCATTAATGCTGATTCGTTGCACTCGTTCATGATTTACTGATTTTAGGTAAGGTTTTATGATAAAAAAAAAAGATGAGCACATCTGAGAGAGATAAAGAAAGATGCTGGCTAGGAAGAGCATTCTTGGTGCTGAGGTGAATATACGATGGAGCTAAGAAAGATGGCAGTGATATAGAGAGAGATCGATTCGTTAGGGTTCTAACTTTGATGTTCAAAGCGGCTGCATGAAAGAAGAGAAAAGACAGAGAGATTCAAACGTATTTTACTAGAGTTTTTTAGTATATATATTTTATTTATTTTAAATTTATGTTGTTGCTGAAATTTATTCTTTGGATTGGTGGCGGCGCATGTCGGGATTTGTATAGCACTCTCCATCCGGTGGATCTGCAAGGCAGTCTTTGCACAGGAAGTATGAGGGATGGTCCCTGCGAAAGATCCTTCGACGTCCAAGTCAGTGTAAATCTTCAGCAATCAGATGAAAGAAGAAGGCTCCAGCAGAAGGATCTTCCTCCTTTAAATGATTTTTCAGGAGCAATGGCTTTGCTAGAGCTTTTTTTAGGCTTAGATTGTCTTTGAGAGCGTACTAGAAGTGGTGGTGTGGGCACCAGGATCAAGCAGAGGATTCTTAACCCGCTGTGGATATCTTATTAGTTATGATTCAAGTCTTGAGTTGGGAAATAAAGTTTAGTTTATTTTGAGTCCCGTCCAGTTCATTTTATTCTAAATTGAGTCCTATCCAGTTCAGTTTATTTTAATGTGAGTTATGTAGTAAGTTCATCAGCTTACAAGAGGAGACATCAGTATTGGAGCAGAAGACAAGGCCATCACAGTCAGACAGAGCAGCTGCTAAATTCAAGTTGGTGCCACACCTACTTCAAGCAGCCTGCATGCCACCTAGCAGAGCAAGCAACCTTCAATCTGGATGATCATTTTCCTCAATGGACGCTGCAGATTTTATGCCAAATTAAGCAATTGCATCTCAATCATATCTAGAAGATCACCTGCCTCATCTGGACGCCACAGATTTCATGCCGAATCCAGCTGCCACTGATTGCATCTAGAAGATCACCTTCCTCATCTGGACGCTGCAGATTTTATGCCAAATTTGATTAGGGCCCCTTTTTTTCTTTTCTCTCTTTCCATATCTGTATTTTCTTGGGCCCCAAGTCTCTTGCTCTATAAAAGAGACCCTCTTGTATGAATTATGTATCTTTTATTATTAATCAATCAATCCAAGTTTTGAGTTATTATGATTTTTGTTAATTGGTTCTCTGGTGCTCTTGTTTCCCTCCTCCTGCGCGTGCCAACATCCCAAGTCTCCAGGAGAAACCCTGGCCGCCACCTTTGTCTTCCAATAGTGGACGCCCAAGAGCCCTTGGCCGGCCTCCCCTTTTCTCTACTCCTTCCTTGTTTCTTGCCTCTATTCTAAATTTTCTCTATTATTCTTTAACCCTTGTATGGTGATCTTGCAGATCCCTCAGTAGCCACGAATCCAGGATTCAAGGTGATCGTCATCCAGGTCAGCGGATACTTGGCCGCAGATCCATGGGCTCAAGGCTTGGTCATCTAGGGCGCATCCGCCAGGCAGAGCAACCCTTCAACACTTTGATCTTCCCCTCTTGCCAGGTACACCCTCTCTAATCTACTAGTAACTTTATTGTAGGAGAGCAAGCCCTACCGGGGCTTCTTAGCCTCGGCGGTCTTCTTCTTATTTTTTAGGAACTGTTTCGTGCGGATTTACTATGAATTTTTCTGAATCCTCTTAGGCTATTACTTTGGAAGAATAATCAACTACAATTATTAATCATTAAAAAAAATTACTTGCATTCGAATCGGTCCTGCATCAGTTTGGTATCAGAGCATGTTAGGGCTTAATTTTAATTCACATTATTATCAGTATATCATCTGTTAATTGAATTGTTTCTGCCTGCATACACATCAAAAATTATGAAATTTATTTTTCTAGATTCGTTATAATTTAAAGTTTTTTTATTTTTTTAGAATTTAATTTATCTGTAAAAAAATTGAGATTTATTGCTATTTATAGATTTTTGGATTAGGGTTTGTGTTTTACATGTCATTCATCTGCATTAAATTACTCTTAAGGGCTTTCATTGATGTCAGATAAGGGAGGGATTGAGACCCCTTCCTTGGCCCAAAACAACCACCCGTGCATTCTGATCCCAAGCCTCTAATCTAAAACTGAGTAGCAACTTAATTGACATTTGCCCTAGAGGGCTAGGGACACCAACAGTCGGTTTAGTGTACTGAAGGAGACTAGTACAAATCAATTGATGTGCTCTGAAATTGGTGTCTAGAAGGGAGGTCAAATGTCAAACGACTTAAGCGAGTGTTGGGGTTATTCTAATTAGGCACCTACAATTTGCGGGAACGAGCCTCCCCCCTCCACCTGTCCCAACTGGCCAATTGAAGAGTTACTGTTAGATTGGCTTATTAAGCCAAATCCTTTACTCTGGATGACTAGGTCTAGCATACCGTAGTTCTCTGAGTCTTGTATGCTTGATTGTGCTTGCATGTGCACTAGATCAGGAGCATCTTTTCGCCCGTCACCACCTCCATTACAGGCTAAACCCATGGCTAATCAAAGCATTGATGATCACTTAAGGATCATCACTGAACAACTAGCCCAAATGAACCAAGACATCAAGCAATCTGAGGCTAGATTAGGGTCCAGGTTCGATCAAGTCGAAACTAGGTTGGGCATCCTAGAAGAAGCCCGTGATTTCTCATGAGAGGAGAGCCACCTGACTCTACATAAGGCCATAGGAGACCACTCCTGAGATGTCCTCCCTAGGAGACCCAATCATGAGGCAGTAGACCAAGAAAGAGCCCAGACTTGAAGCACCTACTTTCGATCTATGGACCAAGGACTACCTAGATAGCCCAGTACTTTGACTGGTATGTCTGATAAGTTTAAGTTTGCCAAGCTCCCAGGCTAGGTTATACTGGGCTTTAGAGCCAATTATCCCCAGTGAAGGCTAGACTAGGTCCCCCCGAACCCTATTGGACCAGTGGCAGGGATTAATTCAGGGTAGTAAAACTGTGAATGAATACATTGTTGAGTATACCATGAGGTGTAATATCAAAGTCACCCTATCCAAGTTTAGGTATGGCCTGAGCCAAAGAGAACTCTACCTAAGAAGGGTACACGATTTAGAAGAAGCTTACCAAGTTGCTAGGGATTATGAACCCACCCTATCGTAGATCAGAGGCTACCAAGAGCCCTAGCCCATATCCAGGATCTAGCCAGGCCTATCCTAGTCGTCTACCCAGTACTCAGACCCCGCCAGACTTTCCGAGTCGACCCAACACTAGGTACAAGCCGAACTGAGTTGAGTCGACCCCAGAATAGTACCCCTATACCCGAGAGAGGATAAGGGCAAATCTGTAGAGGTCCAAAGAAATTCCAACCCCCAGATCAAATGCTTTAGATGCAACAAACGGGACATATGATCAGCCAGTGCCCAGTCAGATCCCTTCATATAGATGAGTTACCTGAGACTGAATCCGAGCCCTAGTTGAGCCTGAGGGAGAGGTCTATGAGGCTGATACCCATCTGATAGATGAGTACGATGGAGAGGAGGAAACATTTGAGTTCTGAAGATCTACTAGGAGTGGTTAGATGTATCTTGACCCAGACTCAAACTAAGGACCAGGAAGATTGGCGTAGGACTAACATCCTACAGACTTTTGTTAAGATAGGAGATAAGGTGCTCAAGATCATAGTGGATAGCGGGAGTTGTGTCAATGTCATCTCTGCCAATACAATTAAGTCATTAGGATTGACCACAGTTCCCCATCCTAGTCCCTATAAGGTCTCGTGGGTAGATTCCACCTCTATCCCAATCAAGTCTAGATGCCAAATACTAATCAAATTGCAAAATTATGAGGAAAAGGTCGAGTGCGATGTAATTCCTATGGGTGTTAGTAGTATTATATTAGGTCGACCTTGGCTTTACGATCACGATGCCACCTTGTTTGGTCGATCCAACATCTGCTCTTTTAAACACAATGGAAACAAGTATGTATACATCAACTCCACCTAGGAACCCAATCAAGAAAGGATCTAGCAACCTTAAGGATAGCAAGCCAAGAGTTAATCTGATTAAAGCTAAGGAATTAGAAAAGGACATCACTGAGGGTAATCCTATTTGGATTTTGACCACTAAAGAGATCCATGAATCAGTCCAAAAGGAACAACCCAGAAGTAATTGAGACCCTAGAGGAGTTTAAGGATGTCTTCCTTGAAGAGTTGCCTGATCAGTTACCACCCTGAGAAACATCCAACATGCCATTGACCTGATCCCAAGATCCATCCTCCAAACCTTCCCCATTATAGGATGAACCCCACTGAGCATCAAGAATTACAAAACCAAGTGGGAGAATTACTTAGGAAAGGATTCATTAGGGAGAGCTTAAGTCCTTGTGCAGTTCCTGCACTCTTAACCCCTAAGAAGGATGGTACCTGGAGAATGTGCATGGATAGTAGGGCCATCAATAAAATCACTATCAAGTATAGGTTCCCTATCCCCAGATTAGATGATATGTTAGACATGATGGCGGGTGCCACTATCTTTTTCAAGATAGACCTTAAGAGTGGTTACCATCAGGTTAGAATTAGACCAGGGATGAGTGGAAGACTGCATTTAAGACTAGAGATGGTCTGTTTGAATGGGTCATGATGCCTTTTGGGCTTTCAAATGCACCTAGTACATTCATGAGAATCATGACCCAGGTCCTGAAAGAGTACATGAAAAAATTCTTAGTAGTCTATTTTGATGATATATTAATTTATAGCAAGACCAAAGAGGACCATCTTAACCATCTCAGATTAATCTGTCAGACCCTTAGAGAGAATAGCCTTTATGCAAACCTTAAGAAGTGTGATTTTATGACACATAGGGTTATCTTTCTAGGTTTTGTGGTAACCCCAAAAGGTGTCTCAGGATCCTGAAAAGGTTAGGTCGATCGTAGAGTGGCCAGTACCCATGAATGTCCACGATGTCCGCAGCTTCCATGGCCTAGCAACCTTTTACAGGAGATTCATTAGGGGATTTAGCACCATCGTCGCACCCATCACTGATTGTATTAGGAAGGATAATTTTGAGTGGACTAAGTCAGCTAATAAGGCCTTCCTAGAGCTTAAGGATAGGATGACTCATGCACCCATACTTAGACTTCCAGACTTTTCTAAGGTGTTTGAGGTTGCATGCGATGCGTCGGGAGTAGGCATAGGTGGAGTCTTAAGCCAAGAAAATCATCCCATAGCTTTCTTTAGTGAAAAACTAAATGAAGCTAAACTTAGATATTCCACCTATGATAAGGAATTCTATGCGGTAGTACAAGCCCTTAAGTATTGGAGACATTACTTACTGCCGCAGGAGTTTGTTTATTTTTGATCATGAGGCACTCCGATTTCTGAACTCCCAAAAGAAGCTCAATTCTAGGCATGAAAATGGGTTGAATACATTCAGGCATACACTTTTGTCCTGAAACACCGTGCCGGAGTAGAAAATAAGGTAGCAGAGCCCTAAGCCGTAAGTCTTTATTGTTGAGTACTGTTAGCACCAAAGTTATAGGTTCAACCAAATAAAAGATGAGTATGAGACTTGCCCTGACTTTGGTGAAATTTATAAGATCCTTCGCTAGGACCATCCAGTACCAGTGGAGATTATACCATCCAGGATGGTTACCTTTTTAGGGGTAATAGACTTTGTATCCCTAGGACGTCACTTAGAGAATTCCTAGTCTGGGAAACGCATGCTGGGGGATTAGCTGGTCATTTTGGAAGAGATAAGACTATTCTAGCAATAGAGGACCAATTTTACTGGCCAGGATTAAAAAGGCTCGTTGCCCTGATAGTAGCCCGATGTCGAACTTGTGCCGTTGCAAAATAACAGAAGCAGAACACCGGTCTATATACTCCTTTGCCAATGCCTGATCGTCCTTGGCAAGACCTCAGTATGGACTTCATTCTAGGATTACCTAAAACCCAGAAGAAGCACGACTCCATCTTTGTAGTGGTCGATAGGTTCTCTAAGATGGCTCATTTCATCCCTTGTTCGCAAACCTTTGACGCATCTAGGGTAGCCCGACTTTTCTTAGACAGTGTGGTCAAGCTCCATGGCCTACCTAAGACCATTGTTTCTGATAGGGATGTTAGGTTCACCAGCTACTTTTGAAAACGCTATGGCATCTGTTAGGTACCAAACTTAATTTTTCTACAGCCTTTCACCCCCAAATGGATGGGCAAACTGAAGTGGTGAACCATAGTCTAGGAAACCTTCTTAGGTGCCTTGTAGGCGAACACCTAGGGACGTGGGATTTATTACTGCCTCGTGCAGAGTTCGCCTACAATAGCTCAGTGAACAGGTCCACGGGCAAGAGTCCATTTGAGATAGTCCATGGGTACAAGCCTAATCGTCCACTTGATCTAATTCCTTTACCCCTCCACACACGAGTCTCAGAGTCCGCACAAGCATTTGCACAGCATATCAAAGACTTACATAAGGACATTAGCCAGAAAATAAATCTAAGTAATGAAACTTATAAAAGACTGGCTAACTCCCGAAGAAGAGCCAAAGAGTTCGGTGTAGGGGATTATGTCATGGTTAGGCTTAGGCCTGAATGGTTCCCACCAGGTACCGTTAAGAAACTTCACGCTCGCGGAGCTGGTCCCTTTAAAATAATAGAGAAGGTAGGACCCAATGCCTATGTGCTAGATCTGCCCTCGGATTGGGGCATTAGCTCTACCTTCAATATTGCAGACCTAGTAGAATATAGGGAACCGACAGCGATTCCTAGTGAGTACTTTGGACCTAACCCTCCTTTCATGAGCGAACCTACCCAAGAGTGTCCACCACCAATTTTACCTGAGTGAGGAGAGCGGATCGAGCGTATCCTAGACGATCAAGCCATTACGACCCGAACGGTTATCAATGCTACCTGGTCCGATGGCAGGGTCGCCCGAATCTGACGATTCATGGATTACTCGAGAGGACTTGCAACACCTCGACCCAGACCTACTAGAGAGATACCAGAGCCATAATGACCCATACTCGACAGGGTCGAGTTCTTCCCACCCAGGAGAATTGGTGCGGGCACCAGGATCAAGCAGAGGATTCTTAACCCTCTGTGGATATCTGATTAGTTATGATTCAAGTCTTGAGTTGGGAAATAAAGTTTAGTTTATTTTGAGTCCCGTCCAGTTCATTTTATTCTAAATTGAGTCCTATCCAGTCAGTTTATTTTAATGTGAGTCTTGTAGTAAGTTCATCAGCTTACAAGAGGAGACATCAGTATTGGAGCAGAAGACAAGGCCATCACAGTCAACAGAGCAGCTGCTAAATTCAAGTTGGTGCCACACCTACTTCAAGCAGCCCACATGCCACCTAGCAGAGCAAGCACCGATCAGATGATCATTTTCTCATCCATGCAATTTTGGTAAATTAAGCTGCCACTGATTGCAGCATATCTAGAAGATCACCTGCCTCATCTGGACGCCACAGATTTCATGCTGAAAGCTGCCGCTGATTGCATGAAGATCACCTTCCTCATCTGTAGATTTCATGCCAAATTTGATTAGGGCGCCTTTTTTTTTTCTCTCTTTCCATATCTGTATTTTCTTGGGCCCCAAGTCTCTTGCTCTATAAAGAGACCCTCTTGTATGAATGATGATCTTTTATTATTAATCAATCAATCCAAGTTTTGAGTTATTGTGAGTTTTGTTAATTGGTTCTCTGGTGCTCTTGATTCCCCTCCTGTGCGTGCCAACATCCCAAGTCTCCAGGAGAAACCTGGTCACCACCTTTGTCTTTCAATAGTGGGGCCCAAGAGCCCTTGGCCCCTCCCCTTCTCTACTCCTTCCTTTCTCTTTGCCTCTATTCTAACTTTTCTCTATTATTCTTTAACCCTTGTGGTGTCTTGCAGATCCCTCAGTAGCCACGAATCCAGGATTCAAGGTGATCGTCATCCAGGTCAGTGGATACTTGGCGCAGATCCACGGGCTCAAGGCTTGGTCATCTAGGGCGCATCCGCCAGGCAGAGCAACCCCTTCAACACTTTGATCTCCCCTCTTACCAGGTACACCCCTAATCTACTAGTAACTTATCGTAGGAGAGCAAGCCCTACCGGGGCTTCTTAGCCTAATCTACTAGGGGGTCCTGGGACTTGGTATTTATACACCGCGGAATGAGCGGTTACATGATTTTTCGATCGCATTTTAGGGAGTTAGCATCCGATAAGGCCGAAATTCCAACGATTACAGGGATCGATAGTTGATGAAGCTGATGGGCACTTTATCGAGATTTGGAATCCCGTTGATCATGGATGGAGTGTTGTATTTGACACCCATTTCTGTTTTGGAAAGCTCATTCTGCGATCCTTACAATCAGGATGGTTCATTCTCCGAGATATCCCACGTGGTTCGAAGCAACAATGGCACTTATGTTGAAGGGATGAGGATCAATCCTGATGAGATACTAAGATAGCTCAGCCCTGCCAAGGTTTGGAGATAGCTCGACCCTTTCGAGGCATTGAGATAGCTCAGCCCTGTTGAGGTTCGAAGATCGACTCTGATATCGGCATCGAGACCGACGATGGCATCGGTACTAACTCTGGTATCGGTGTCGAGACCGACAATGGCATCGGTGCCAAGATCGACTCTGGTGTAGTAGGACCGAATCTTGTTGTCCGTTGGACCGTAGTCCAGTCAGTTCAAACATGGCTTCATCAACTAAATCGAAAATAACTCAACCTTTGTCATCAACAATTTATTGATGCAGTGATAATTTTTTTTGGAATCAATTAAATATTATATAAAGCTAATAGGAATGGAGATGAGTAAACGGGGATGGAGCGGAGGATATGTCCCTAGTCATTTACCCGTTTAGCCGTTAACAAGTAATCCCTATACCCATTAAGCTATTTAGATCAAAATTCTTCGACCCGTTAAAAATGGTACCGACCTATAAACACTAAATGGAAAAAATTGTCATCTTGACAAGCCGTTGGACAATACCACCAAGCGTTGCTCTTGTTGGGCTGGCTAGGCCTGTGATCCGGCTATCGGTCCAACTTTCCCTCCCCTATTCGTTGCATTTGCATTTGGGTAAATATGTTGCGATTGGTTCAGAGAATGCTTCCTATTTTTATTAGATCATTCTCATGTAAGCACCTAAAACTTTCCTTCTAATGCTTTAAGCCTATTTATTAATTCAATTAATTTATTAGTAAATTAAAATTATGCAGTCCTAAACTATAAATTTAAGTTATAAACAATTTAAACTTAAGTTATAAAATATTTAAATGTTTTATATGAAACTATTTTGGGTATTATATTTCTCTCCTTATAATGCGACGTTCTCATAGCATACCACAAGTTAATCAGAATATATCCCGAGTTGGATTGTTGATATTGTAAGGATGGCTTCATACCATAACGAGATTTTATCATCGTCGCATGTCACAAACTAGTCAAATTTTAGTTAAATCGAATTATCGGTGCTACAAGAGTGACTTCATATCATGATAAAATTCTTCAGATCATTCATATACTAATATAATTATTCTATTGGTATATCGAAACCGTTGATCCTAAAAATACAAATGGAAGTTAATTGATAACATGTAAATTTGAGTTATAAGTTATTTAATTTTTTCCCAATATTATATCCCTATTTGATTTGTGTTTAGATATTTACACATTGAATTTAATTGATATGAGCATTTGTCAATGTGATTTGGAAGAAATTTTGGGGGAAATTCTAGTTTGCTAACTAAACGACAAAAGACTTGCTAGTGGCTTTAGAAGTGGTTTGTAAATTTTTTTATTTCTAATTTAAAGTACTAACATAATTTGTTGCTTCAATGCATGTGTGTCCAATTAAGCCTTACATTGTCATGGCACTTAATTTGGTGTTTACGTCATATTCCTACTAGAAGAGGAAAGTGACCAATTATACAGGTGCCACATGACACCTAATTTGGTAAGGGTGACGGGGGAGGAGATTACAAGTGGGTCGCTAATTGACCAATTAATATAAAGGTCAACATCACCCAACCAATCAAATGCAGTTCATTGGTCTAAGGTTTATAGACATTATATGATCATAAAAGATATCATTAGAGATGTGGATCATAAAATGCAGGATGTGATTGATAACAAGACTGAGGAAGCACCACCCCTTGCATGTGATGGACTGGGGACCCATGTTCAAAAAACAAAAAAAAAAAGTGTTGATACATGTATCTTTAGGTTGACATGTGGCCCAGCAAGTTAGTTATTTTCCTTTCTTTTTATATCCTTGATCATAATCAGCCTTGATACATGCTTGATTACAATCAGCCTGGGGATGCCATCTGGTAGAGTCAATTCCATTTTGAAGAGAGCGAGATATGTTTAAAGTAGTCACTAGCTAAATGGCTGGTCCCCTGTTCTAGCCTTTAGGTTGACGGTCCTCTGTTCTAGACTTTTAACTTATTTATGGTCCTCTGTTCTAGCCTTTTATCTTTCCTCGTCTATTTATTACTCCTTTTCATTCTGGGCCTTCGACCCGGCTGAAGGTTACTATGCTTGCTTCTCGTTTGCTCATGCTCCGAGTTATTCTCAATGCTTGAATCCTTTGACCACTGTTTACATATGAATACCATATATTGTTTTAATGGATATTTTAAGTTTTTAATAATAATAATAATCTTCCCTGTAGCAGGTAGGATCATGAACATAATTAATCGATCGCTAGAGACGACGATGCTACCGCCCGGGTTAGAATTCAGCCCGACGGATGAAGAGCTTTTGGACTCTTATCTTAAGAGGAAGCTCCTCCATCTACTGCTCCCCTCGCCGATGTCTAACATCACCATCCCAAGAACCTAACTGGCAAGTGAAATCTTTATCGTTTCCCGTTGTTTACCTTTTTGATAGCATTCTCGATATCATTTCTTTCTTCTACGTTCGATCAAGATTTCTTTTCTTGACTTAAGAATTTTGTCAACTCTTGATATTCATTGTTTCCCATTGTTCTTTAATAATCCTATTTTCTGATAGCATTCTCGATATCATTTCTTTCTTCTACGTTCGATTAAGTTTTCTTTTGTTGACTTAAAAGATTTTCGCCAACTTCTTGATATTCATCGTTTCTCGTTGTTTCCTGCGTTCTTGAATGATCCTGATAGCATTCCCGATATCATTTCTTTCTTCTACGTTCGATCAAGATTTCTTTTCTTGAGTTAAGATTTTCGTCAACTTCTTGATATTCATCATTCCGTTGTTTTCTGCATTCTTGAATAATCCTGTTTTCTGATGGAATTCTCAATATCGTTTCTTTCTTCTACGTTCGATCAAGATATATTTTCTTTGACTTTATTTTTTGTTGTTGTTTCAGATGAATACCAAATGACGAATAAGTATTGTGAGTGGTTCTTCTTTACCCGGACAATTCGGAAACATACGTCGGGTCGTGGAAGTCGAGCATGTCGTCGTGCACGGTGGAAGGCCACTAAAGGCATCGAGGAGGTCCTCAATTCTAAACACAGTGTCCTCGGCTGGAAACAAAAATTTAATTATATGGAAGAGGACCCTTCAGATGGTGATGGAGAAAAGAAAACTAAATGGCTTATGGAGGAATACTCTATCCATCATCTTCGAAAAACTAAAGACTCAACAAAGGTACTATACGATCACCCTCAGCAACTCTCACCATTCAGGACGTTGCTGCTTTGTTTTAAATCATTTTTAAAATTTGTTAATTTTAGAAATTAAAGTTTAAACCATTTCACATCTATTCCTTTGTTGCAGCTTGATGAATGGGTTATTTGCAAAATTTACCTTACACCAAAGCCCATAGGCCTTACATGCCACGAGTAGCCGAACTTGAAGCACAATCAAGCTTAGACATTGCGAATTACTCCCATATTGTCCAGCAACAAGAGGACGATGCCCTTCCAGAAGTTCAAGAGGATGATGCCCTTCCAGAGGTTTAAGAGGACGACGCCCTTCCAGAAGTCATGATCCGCAGTGATGAGTTTCATGATATAAATGCTATCCTTGGGTCTGCCCTTCCAGAAGTTCAAGAGGACGATGCCCTTCCGGAGGTTCAAGAGGACGACGCCTTTCCAGAGGTCATGATCTCCAATGATGAGTTTGATGTTATAAATGTGTGGCTGATCCAACGCTGTTAGAGAATCGTGAAAGAAGGAAATCGATGGAGCCCCTTTCGGCCTTAGCTCCAAACATCCAGAATCTCATAATGAAAAAAGAGAATAAGAGGGGGTCACGTTATATGCGTGGGTTTCCTAAAGGCCACCTTTCGTCATTAATGTTCAATTGAGTCAATGGGTTGAAGCATTTAATGGTGCAGAAATGATCATAATGGCTTAAAGAGCATTAAATGGAATGAAGTGTCATGGGCATCTTGCCTTGGGCCGACACCGACACCTCTAAGGCTAACACCCGACATCTCCAAGGCCTGACACCCGATACCTCTAAGGCCTACACCCAACACCTCCAAGGCCGACACCCGACGCTCCAAGGTACTTAAGGCCACGTGCATTCATTACTCTAAGGCATTTATTACCTTATTCACCCCCCCTATTTAAAGGCATTTATGGCTGCGTCCCTTCGGTCTGTGCTTGTTCCCTCTTGGTCCCGAACCTTTTTCCCCTCGGTCTCGGGCTTGTTCTCTCTCGGTCCCGAACCTTTTTCCCCTCGGTCTCGGGCTTGTTCCCTTTCGGTCCCGGATCATTTTCCCCTCGGTCTTGGACTTGTTCCCTCTCGGTCTCGGACCTTTTTCCTCTAGGCCTTGGCTCCCGCAACCACGTCATATCTCTCGCAACAAGGCACTTAAGACCATGTGCATTCATTACTCTAAGGCATTTATTGCCTTATTCACCCCCCTGTATAAAGGCATTTATGGTTGCCACGTTGCTCCTCTCGGCCTCAATTCCTGCTTAGACTCGGACATGCATCTGCCAAGCTCCCTTGAGCCGTACCATGCAAGTGATCACCCTCGGTCTTTTGTGGAGCCCATCCAAGGGCATGAACGGTGCCACACAAGCACTCTATGATCAAATGCTCTACGAGGGATAGTTGACTTCAACTCAACATCATTTCCCCTTAACGGCTGTACCTTGGGACCCACACGACTAACTTTATCACCCATCACTGTTTGCACAGGACAACCAAAAAGGTGACGTAAGGGACACGTCTAGTAAGCGCTGTAATGATCGGCCACGCCCTGTAGCCACTAATTCTGACAGGACACGGTCTGTAGCGCGACACGTCATATGGAGGTAAGCTCCACTGTACTGCCATCAATTAATGCTCTGACAGGTGATCACGCCCTAAGTCCACGGGTTTCAGGCATCTATAAAAAGGGTAAGAGGGACCTCGATCAAAAAAGACATTCATTACACCCCTAAACGCTCATAGGGAGAGCTCCTCTCTCTGAGCCTCTCTCTCTTTCTCTTTCGAGCTTCCTCAAGCTCATGGCCGTTGCCCAGAGCACTGACTAGAGCATCGGAGGGTCCCCGTCGGAATCTTCGGCCCCCAGGACTTGTTTGCAGGCGCGAGGAGCTCGCTGGAGGAGGCGACCGGATGCTCGTGGACGCTCGAGAGCGGTGATCTGGCGTCAACACTATCCTTGGGTCTGCCCTTCCAGAAGTTCAAGAGGACGACGTCCTTCCAGAAGTCATGATCTCCAATGATGAGTTTGATGTTATAAATGCTATCCTTGGGTCTTGTTGGAACTAAGAAAGGAACGTTAACGTTCCCTATATGTATATGTATATGCAAGCTGGACTCTAATATAATATTTATGGGTAGCGGTATCGTATTTACAGCCAAATGTCACTTTCCTAAACTATCCCAGCCAGCCTAGATTCATCATTGTCATAAAAATTGTTAGGCCTGCTTAATTATTATTTTATGTTATGTAAAGTTGGAATGGTACCGACTCTACTTTCTATTGTCATCCATTTGAATGCTCTCCATGATGCCCTAAAATTTGTATCTCCTATCATGGTACAAAATGAAAATAGGAACAACACTTGAATTTACTTCTAAATTTTATTCTTTCTAATATTTTTAATCTATTAATAATGTCTCACCACATTTCTTTACATACAGAAAAGATATATTTTATCAGATGTTTAGACAATTAATTTACATCAACATCACGTTGTATCATCTCATTTACATCATTGCGAATGCTCTCATGTACATGTGGCATTCTTATTGGCTTAATTATGACCTTCATAACTATATTCCATCACATGTTTATATAAAATTTAAATCAACATCACGTTGTACCATCTCATTTATATAATTGTGAATGCTTCCATGTACATATGGCATACTGCTTTATGGCTTATTCGTTTAATTCCGACCTTCATAGCTATCGCAGTTAGGGATCTTCAAAATAAAAGTTTAATTAAATATCAAAAATATGCAGCTATTGCACAGGTAGAAAATAATTGATTAATGGATAATAAAGGTTTTTACTGAGATCAGCATTAAAGGGCATCATAGTGATGGTGTTCAAGGAAATGTATAATATAAAACTCAACTTATTGTATGTTATAGAGGACTTTCCCATACCATGTATAGGATACATTACAAGTTGAAAATAAATTATGGATTAGATGTTGGTAAATCTATAGCCATATCCATACTTACTCCATGGATATCTCATATGGATGCAAATTAGATATTAATCTTCCTCATGTTTTTCCAAAAGGACTTGGATATAATATTGAATTCATTTAGGATACAAAATGGGCTTTTGTTGAAAGTTTAACAAGGGCAAAAACATTAAACAACATAATAATGAAATATGGTGATGATGAAGAAGTTGCATTTTAATTCTTTCACTACAATTTCAGCATGTATGTAAGGGAAAATGTATATCAGAAAATAGACTATTCAAAAATCTTTTTGCAAAAAAGAAGAATATGGTCATCATGAACGTGCACTCATTGATGTCAATGTTCATAAAATCCCTCTACACACTTCTAGTAATAATAATAATAAAACCTTAGGATTGCTATCCATATCAACACCTAAGAAATATATATTTTTATCCACATCCATATTTGATTTAGAATTTTCTATCTGAATCCAACCTGATTCAAGTCTAAACTAAATAATTTCTTATTATTTTTAATCTATTTTCAGCTATGAAGTTGTTTTGCCTATTACTACAGCAATACATCAAGTGATTTTGTTTAACTCCACCAAGGCCAGTCTCAAGCCCAGGTAAAAGAAGAGGGTTGCGTTAGGTAGCTAACAACCATAGTAAAACTCTATCAGATTCCTTAAAATATGAATCTATTAAATTAAACTATGCAAAAGGCTAGGACGTTTCCATTAAGAGACGTGTTGCATTTACCTCTGAATGTTTCAAAAATGGGTAAGGGACGCCGCATCGATGCTCAGGTGCGGTGATAAGTGGGCAAGGGTTTCTGCACTATAAACGAGTATGGGTAAAGAAGTTAGTCTATGATAGTTAGCTTAGAGTAGCAACTTAGAACATAGAAATACTAATAGATAAAGCTATGAAGATAGTGGACACTATGATTAGGAGAAAAGTAAATATAATATGCTTACAAGAGACTAAATGAATAGGTGAAAGATCTAGAGAAATAGAGAATAAAGAATATAAATTATATTACACTAAAAAATATAAAATAAAAATAGAGTAGGAATAATTGTAGACAAGAATTTTAAGAAATATGTTGTTAAGGTAATTAGAAAAAAAGATCAGATTATATCACTAAAACTTATAATTAAGATTAATATAATTAATATAATTAGTGCATATGCATCACAAGTAGGATTAGACCAACAAGGCAAGGCACAATTTAGAGAATACATAGATGAAGTAATGTAAGAAATATGACATGAAGAAAAAATATTTGAAAGAAGATTGATGTGGCTGATCAAGCCACGTTATAGTTAATGAATGAAGCTAACTGATGGAGATTAGATGATTCGAGCAACTTAAGTCATCCATTATGTGTCACCTTCGACCCCTAAGGCCAACCTCAGCATCGGCCTCTAAGACCGACTCCAGAGTTGGCCTCCAGATCGACTCCAACGTCGGCCACCGAGTTCGGATCCAGACTCGATCCCAGCACCCACATGGCCCACTACCTGCCATGGTCCCAAATGGTCCATCTGCGGTCCTACATGGTCCACCTATCGGCTACGATGCATGCCCAGCAAGACCTGGCCTACCTACTGATGTAGCACAAGGGCATGGATGATTATATAGTCAATGAATTGATGAAAATTAATTTTTCAAAGTATTTTAGAAGATGGCTAATTCACCTAAAAATAAGATAAGAGTAAGAGAATAGATTATGTGATGTATAAAGTAATAGTTCAGAAATAGAACATTTAGAAAAATGAAGAAGTGTACTAGGATAGCCTGGAATTGAGAAACTCCAAAGAAGACATGCTCATGAATTTTCACAGAATCAAAATCACAGAGTAAGGAAACTGTTGATTTACCTGACGATGATGCGCTTATAGTGTTAGTAGAAGATCTCTCGCTAGCATACAGAATTTCTGGAAGAGAAAACTATCTTTTACTTGGGATTCCTTGATCTCGATTCAAGGGCAAAGAAGGCATCCTCAACTTTGGAGATGAATCAAGAGAGGGACGATGGCTTTAGAGATGAATCAAGAAAGGAGCGATGTCTTTGGAGATGAATCAAGAGAGAAGGCGGCGGCTTTAGAGATGGATTAAGAGAGAGGATGGCGGCTTTAGAGATGGATCAAGGGAGAGGGCGGCGGCTAGGGTTTTAAGTATGGATGCCTAAAATTTAGGAGGAGGGGATTGGTGGTTAGTTATAAGATGGTGATATGAGGATTAGGGTTTGTTTGGTGGAGCTTGGTAGAGGAGATGGACTAGACTAGGGTTTTATAGCAAGATCACTTCGTTCTTATGCCTAACTCCCTCATGGAGAATCAATTGCTCAAAGCAACAGATATAGAACTTGAAAGAAAGTTCTCAATTTTTTTTATTCATTCATATCCTTTATTCATCGTTTCAAGAGAAGGATTTTATAGACCTCTCATGCCTTTACAAGGTAAGTTCAATAATTAGAGTAGTAAATGATAGGAAATACAAAATACGATAGAATATTTGTTATCGTAGAGCAAAGATTCTTTTCACCTTCATCTGGTTTGACCAAGATGGTAGCAGCAAGATATGGCTTCAATTATGGAGGCGAGGGACCACAAGCAAAGAAGGAAGCTTTGGGGTGACATCCTTCTTTCTTTCCTTTTTTCAACAAAGTCCATATGGGCACAAGATCCTTTCTAGAATGGTTGAGATACTGATCTTCATTCCCATTAAAGCATAGCAAGGGACCACCGAATTTCTTTCTCATGGGGTGCCCAAGGTTGCCAAAATTATTAGTGGCGACATGGAGGGACAAGGTTGATTCCACGTCATCAATCATGGTGTAGATGGATCCAATCTATACAGAGCTCCAAGGATAGGGTATGAATAAGGTTGGAGAAGATCATATGGTTGTCCAATACTGCCAAATCTGGGGCTTCTTCTGAATATCTTTAGCAGGGTCTCAATAAGAGTAATACACTTCCCTTGAATTATTACAGGACTCAAATAAAATAAAAATGAATGACCTAGACATTGGATTAAACCAAACTTGACTGACTCAGTAACAGACTGGACTCGACCAACTAAGAAAAATACAGGACTTCTAGGGTTCAGAGATCCAAATGAAACCCTACAACCTTTTCTCACTCTTACTCTTGCACCAATTCTCCTAGGGTGGAAGGAACTCGACCCCATTGAGTAAGGGTCGGTTCCACTCTGGTACTCCTCTAGCAAGTCTGGGTCCAAGTTTTGCAAATCTTCTCTAGAAATCCATGAGTCCTCATATTTGGACCAACCTTGCCAATGAACCAAGTATCCCTGGTAACCTTTGTTTCGGATTGAGATAGCTTGGTCATCTAGAATTCGCTTAATCTTATCCTTCCACTCAGACCAAATAGTAGATGGACACACAGGGGTGGGCTTGCTCTCAAAGGAAGGATTAGGTCCAAAAGCCTCACTAGGTATCATCGCTGGCTCCCTATACTCTACTAAGTCTGAAGTAGAGCTAATGCCTAACTCCGGAGGTAACTCCAGCACTTAGGCATTGGTTTTCACTTTTTTCATCACCCTAAAAGGATCAGCTCCACAAGCATGTAACTTTTTAACGGTTCCCAAAGGAAACCGCTTAGGCCTTAACCTAACCATACATAATCTCCTTCTACAAACTCTTGGACTCGTTTTTGAAAATTAGCCAACCATTTATATGTTTTATTACTTAAGTTAACTTTGCACTAATCTCCTTATGCAAGTCCTTAATATGCTATATAAATGATACTGCAGACTCGGAGACTCGTGTGTGAACAGGTAATGAAATTAGGTCAAGTGGCTTGTTGGGCTTGTACCTATAGATAATTTTAAATGGGCTCTTTCCAGTGGGCCTATTGACCAAAGCGTTGTAAGCAAACTCAGCTCTAAGTAACAACAAATTTCAATTCCTGGTGTTTTCTTCTACAAGGCATCTCAGAAGATTTTTTAGATTATGATTCATTACTTTTATCTGGCCATCAGTTTGGGGATGGTAAGCTATGAAAAAGTTCAACTTAGTCCCTAACTTAATCCAGAGGGTCTTTCAAAAATACATGGTAAATCGGACACCCCTATCTGAAACTATGGTCTTAGGTAAGCCATGGAGTCTAACGATCTCGTCAAAGAATAGTTGAGCTACCCTAGACGCATCGAAGGTCTAGGAACAAGGTAAGAAATGGGCCATCTTGAAGAACCTATAACCACTACACAAATCAAATCATATTTTCTTTGGGTCCTAGATAATTCTAACACAAAATTCATACTCAAATCTTGCCAAGGGTGCTTGGGTACGGGCAAAAGGATGTAAAGGCCAGTATTCTGTTTTCATTGTTTGGCAATAGTGCAGGTTCTACACCTGGCCATAATTTGTGCTACATTCCTTTTTAAACTAGGCCAAAAGAACTAGCCTTCTACAGCTAAGATCATCTTATCGTTACCAAAATGACCATCTAGTCCTCCCGCATGGGTCTTCCAAACTAGAAATTTTCTTAACGATGTTATAGGGATACAGAGCCTATGGTGCCAAAACAAATAACCATCTAAGAGAGTATACTCACTATACTTACTAGATGGTCCCTGGGTCAAAGTCTAGTGAATGTCCTTAAAATCAGAGCATGACTCATACTCTTCCTTCAGTTGCTCAAACCCTATAAACTCAGTCCTAATAGAATTCAAGAGTGGGGATCGACGACTAAGGGCATCTACCACTTATTCTCAATTTCGGCTCTATGTTTCAATACAAAAGTGTAGGCCTGGATGTATTCTACCCATTTTGCATGCCTAGGGTTAAGCTTCTTTTAAGAATTTAGGAACTTAAGAGCCTCATGGTCAAAAAATAATACAAATTTTTGCGGTAGCAAGTAGTGCCTCCAATACCTCAAAGCTTGCACTACTGCATCAAATTTCTTATCATAAATAGAATACCTAAGCTTAGCATCATTGAGCTTCTCGCTGAAGAATGCTACTGGATGGTTCTCTTGGCTTAGGACTCCTCATATCCCTACACTTGAGGCATCACAGGCAACCTCAAATACTTTGAAAAAATTGGATAATTTCAAAATGGGTGCTTGGATCAATTAGTCCTTAAGTTCTAGGAAGGCTCTATTGGCAGCTTTGGTCCTTTCAAAATCTTCCTTCCTAATACAATCAGTAATGGGTGTGACTATCGTACTGAACCCCCTAATGAATCTCCTATAGAAGGTAGCTAGGCCATGGAAACTACGAACTTGTGGACACTAGTAGGCATCGACCACTCAACTATAGACTTGATCTTCTTTGGATTAGCCTACACTCCTTCAGGGGTCAAAACAAATCCTAAGAAGATAACTCTATGGGTCAAGAAATCATACTTTTTGAGATTAGCATAGAGATTATCATTTCTAAGGGTGTGACATACTTGCATAAGGTGGTCTAAATGGTCCTTCTTGGTCATACGGTAAATCAGGATATCATCAAAATAGACTACAACAAATTTTCTTATGAACATCCTAAGAACTCAGGTTATGATCCTCATAAATGTATTCGGTGCATTGGACAAGCCAAAAGGCATCACTACCCACTCATATAGACCATCCTTAGTTTTAAACGTGGTCTTCCACTCATCCCTAGGTCTAATTCTAACCTGGTGATAACAACTCTTAAGATCAATCTTTGAGAATATGGTTGCATTGGCCATAATGTCTAACATGTCATCTAGGCGGAGTATAGAAAATCTATATTTGATGGTGATCTTATTGATAGCTCGACTATCTACGCACATCTGCCATGTACCATCTTTCTTAGGGGTTAATAGGGCTGGAACAGCATAAGAACTCAAACTTTCCCTAATAAACCCTTTCTTAAGTAACTCTCTAACCTGTTTCTGCAATTCTAGATATTCAGCTAGGTTCATCCTATAGTGGGGTAGGTTAGGCAAAGTGGTTTCTGGGACTAGATCAATGGCATGCTGAATATTCCTAAGAGGTGGCAGATGGTTAGGAAGGTCTTCGAGAAAGATATCTTTGAACTCTTCTAAAATTTTTCTAAGTTTCTGAGGGTGCTCTACAGGGGTCAGATCTTGGGTTTTCCTAGCTGTCAACATCCAAATGGGTGAACCTTCATTGATTTCTTGTTCTAATTCCTTAGCATTAATTAGGTTCAATCCAGGCGTCTTCTCTTTTAATTGACTCGAACCCTCTTGATGTCATCCTTAGGTGGGGTAGGATAAACCATAATTTTCTTTCATGATAATTAAAGGAACACAAATTTGATCGACCAAAAAGGATCGCATCATGGTCGAACAACCAAGGCCTACCCAGAATGAGACTGCTTACTCCCATGGATAAGACATCACACCATATCGTTTCCTAATAAGACTGAAACTGGATTTGGACTGGGCATCTCATCTTGATAGGTATGGAGGTAGAATCTATCCATGACACCTTATAGGGGTTAGGATGTAGAACAGATGTTAATTCTAGAGTCTTGACTGCACTGGATGAAATGGCATTAACACAACTTTCTCTATATATGATGAGTTTACAAACTTTAGCCCCTATCTTAAGAAAAGTCTGTAGGATGTTAGTCCTACGCTAGTCCTCTTGAACTTTGGTTTGAGATAGGATGCACCTCACAACTCCTAATAGGTCAAGGTATGTGGATTTTTCTCCTCCCTCATACTCCTTAACTAAATTCAATCCAGCCTCATAAATTTTTTCTCGCATTCCTCACTGGGCCCATGATTTTCTTCTCCAAACTCACATATGTATAAGGACCTAGTGAGACATTGGCTAGCGAAGTGGCCTGTCTTATGACACCTAAAACATGCTGAGTTGGGAACAGGGGTCCTATAGGTTTCGAGTGCCTTACCCTTGTCATATGATCTATTCACTGGGGTGCCTAGGTTGGGTCTACTGTTTGGGGCTTGACTGGGTCTTGGTCTTTGGGTTGGGGTATTAATCCTGGAAGGTTCTGGTTTACGAAACATGGATTGTCTCTGGAACCTCTCAAAATTTCTAGCAACTTGGTAAGTTTGCTCCAGATCATTGACTTCTCTCAAATATAGTTCCCTCTGAATATCTTTCCTTAGACCAGCTCTAAACCTAGATAGGGTTGCCTCTTTCGACTCAACAATGTGACATCTTAGGACAAATTCATCAAATTTCTCAATGTACTCAGAAACAATTTTGTTGCCTTGGCTTAACCTTTGCCATTGGTCTAAGGGTTTTTGTTGGTAAGATATGGGTACATACTTCTCTCTTAGTCTAACCTTCATGGCTCTCTAGGTGGTTATAGGAACATCATCTCTTTGTCTAATCAACATCTCAATATTCTCCCAGTATAACCTAGCCTGTCAAACTAATCTAAGTTTGGCAAATTTATATTTTCTCTCCTCGGTCATCTCGTACCACTCAAAATATTGATCCATTTCACCTTCTCAATCGACAAACACCTTGGGGTCTAAACTTCCATCGAAAGTGGGTGCTTCTAATATGATATTCCTAAGAATTCTTTCATCTGGGTCCACAATATCAGGATTGAATCTCCTATGGTAGTACTCTGGATCATGGTTTAGGGCTTTTCGAGGGTCTAACTCAGGTTCAGTCCTGGTCTCATGACTCTCCTCTAAAGATCTCACTCGGTCGGGTCAACTATTCAGTAATGGTCCTAAGCATGGCTCCAAAATTATTATCTATGGGTGGGTCTAATGATGACTGATTTTGACTTGGTTGGTATGGGGCTCCTGATCTGGTGGTCATACACGACTCAAGCAAGCACACAAATGATTCAAGACTGGCGCGTACTTAGTTTACTAGACCTAGTAGTCCAAGTAAAGTGAGTCGACTAAGTCACAACCATGATAACAAGTATGTTGTCCAGTGTCCGGTAGGAGGTGGAAGTGTGGAAGGCCTTCCTGCTTTCGTAGGGACCCAATTAAGAAACCATAACACCACTTGGTCATTTGACTCTTGACCCCCAGTCTTAAACACCAGCTTCTAGATATAAATGTTGACTTGGGTGCAACTAGTTTTCCCATGTTAAGTTGAACTGAACTAGTGGGTGTCCTTAATGCTCAATTAAGTGCTACTCGATTTTAAAATTAAGGCTTAGGTTCACAATGCAGGTTGGTGGTTTTCTGGGCCAAGGAAGGGTGATGAAATTACCACCTTATCTTAGATACTTGATGCCCTTAAATAACTAAAAGAACATGAATACTCAAGACATAAATTAGCGTGTCAGGTCCTCAACCAGAAAGAGTCACGTCCGTCCTTGGCTCATTATTTTCTTGTATCATAGATATATTTGCATATATCCGCTCAAGAGGCATGATACTTTAGGATTTAGGAATGCAACAATACAATTTTTTTTTATTGTCGTGTGTGTAGAATTTTAGCAGGGTTTGATCTCAGCACCAACAGGCTGCAAAAAATCTCAAAAAATAACAGTAAAGAATTTAATCATGAAATTTTATATGCACATAGCAGAGGTATGATTAAATTATCAAAAAAATAATTTTAAGTTGAAATAATCATGTTCTGATAGGTTTCATAATAGAGGAAGTTACAGGTCGTGTGCAGAAATTACAGCAGAACAGAAATCTAGTGTACGATGCAAAACATGTCAAACCTTGCTATGATACCAAGATTGATGTAGCACAAGGGTAGGGGTGATTATACAATTAATGAATTGATAAAAATGATTTTTTAAAGTGTTTTAGCAGATGGCTAATTTATTCAAAAATAAAAAAAAGTAAGAGAGCAAATTATGCGATGTAGAAAGTAACGGTTCAGGAACAGAACTTTTAGAAAAATGAAGAAGTGTACCTAGATAGTCTAGAATTAAGAATCTTCAGAGAAGACATGCTCATGAAATTTCATAGAATCAGAATTACATAGTAAGGGAAAAGTTGATTTACCCGACGATGATGCACTCCTAGTGATAGTAAAAGATCTATCATTAGCGGACAAGATT
The DNA here is from genome assembly GCA_900491605.1 of Calamus simplicifolius. Taxonomy (NCBI): domain Eukaryota; kingdom Viridiplantae; phylum Streptophyta; class Magnoliopsida; order Arecales; family Arecaceae; genus Calamus; species Calamus simplicifolius. The sequence goes on along the minus strand of UESW01004170.1, from coordinate 834,394 downwards.
TCTGGATGAGAAAACTATCTTTCATGTGATGTTTCTTGATCTCGATTCAAGGGCAAAGAATGCATTCTCAACTTTGGAGATGAATCAAGAGAGGGGCGATAGCTTTAGAGATGAATCAAAAGAGGGGCGACATCTTTGTAGATGAATCAAGAGAGAAAACGACAGCTTTGGAGATGGATCAAGGGAGAGGGCTACGGCTAGGGTTTCAAATATGGATGCCTAGAATTTAGGGGGAGGGGATTGGTGGTCGGTTATGAGATGGTGATATAAGGATTAGGGTTTGTTTGATGGAGCTTGGTAGAGAAGATGGATTAGACTAGGGTTTGGTTACAAGAATACTTTGGCCTCATGCCTAACTCCCTCACGGAGGATCAATTGCTCAAGAAAATGGAAATAGAACTTGGAAGAAAGTTCTCAAAACTTTTTTTTATTCATTCATATCCTTTATTCATCATTTCAAAAGAAGGGTTTTATAGACTCTCATGCTATTACAAGATAAGTTTAACAATTAGAGTACTAATTGATAGGGATTACAAAATATGATAGAATATTTATCATCGTAGAGCAAAGATTCTTCTTTCCTTCATCTGGTTCAACCAAAATGGCAACAACAACATATAGTTTCAATTATGGAGGTGAGAGACCACAAGCAAAGAAGGAAGCTTTTGGGTGGCATCTTTCTTTCTTTCCTTTTATCAACAAGGTCCATATGGGGCGCAAGATCCTTTTCAGAATGGTTGAGATGTTGATCTTCATTTTTATTAGAGCATAGTAGGGGACCACCAAATTTCTTCCTCATAGGGCGCCCAAGGTTGCCAAAATTATTGGTGGCGACATGGAGGGACAAGGTTGATTCCACATCATCAATCCTAGTGTAGACGGATCCAATCCATGCAGAGCTCAAAGGATAGGGTATGAATAAGGTTAGAGAAGATCGGATGGTTATCCAATACTGCCTAATCTAGGGCTTCTTCTAAATATCTTTAGCAGGGTCTCAACAAGAGTAATACACTTCCCTTGAATTATTACAGGACTCAAATAAAATAAAAATGCATGACCTGGATATTGGACTCAACCAAACTTGACTGACTTAGTAACAGACTGGACTTGATCAACTAGAAAAAAAACATGACTTTTAGGGTTCAGAGATCCAAATGGAACCCTACAACCTTTTCTCACTCTTGCTCCTGAACCACCTACTACCTGCAATGCCGTTTCTGATGGGACTTGGCCCACCAAACGGCCATAGTCGTCTGTGTCAGACCAAGAGGTGGCCTGCCAGCACTGATAGCCACCAGGCAGACACCCCTGCTGCTGTTGACCTTGCCGTTCATCCCATGTCAAACCATGGTGTCTCAAAATTACAACTGTCCAAAAAGGGGTAAGAGGACTCCTGATCAGGTATAAAAACCTTTGCTCATAACGAGAGGGGGGACTTCAACTTTTTTAACCCTAAGAATTTCTCTAAGTTCCAAGTGAACTCCCAAAACCAAGGAAGATTTACTACTGTTTCTCAGATCACTCACTTGAGCGTCGGAGGGTTTTCGCCGGAACAATCAGCCTGCAAAAACTTTTTTGCAGGATCCCAATCAAAGATGGAGCTTAGGAGCATCTAGAGGTCCATCCTCATCGGACATCGGTTCTCGAACCTCACCTAATGTCCAAGGAAGGTAATTTGGTGATAACAGATTGGCGCCCCAGGAAGGGAGGAAGAGAAGTGAAATACCTGTGAAGGCTAGCAACATATCTTCATCCCCGTCCAAGTAGAAGATGGTGGTTACACGTGCTCAGAAGGCCTCCACCAACCATGCTGGGGGGCATCCTCCACAGGCTGAGCAGCTAGAGGCTAACCTCCCTGCTTCGCCGCTACCGGTCACCCAACCCGACCGGGTTACCACCCTTGCCTTGCAAGTTAAGATATGGTGGTTGTGGTCTAGGAGCTGCAAGAACAACACTTTGTAGCCACGTAGCAACCACATCAGCCTTCTCTATCTCAAGCAGTGGGCCCTTAGGCCAGCCAACAGTCCACCCGCGGTAGACTCCCTTAGCGGGAGCCCTACCGCCACACTTTACCAAAGCCTCATCGCCGGGAGGCCTCCAAGAGACCACACTCTCCCTCTTGCCGCTCTAACTCCACTAAATGGCAGCATGGGAAGGAGCCTGAGCAGGGATATTATCATCGGTGATACCCCTCCCCCTACTCATCCTCTGGATCTTCAAGGGAGGGGTCCTTTGGCGGTCGAATCGGTCGCCGAGCAGAGAAATGACTCGATGAGTACAATCAGTGGTTAGAGAAGCTCAGCCACAGGCTCACTAACCAGCCGAAGGCAGATTATGACAGCCGCCCCCTGTTGTCTCTATGTATCATGGAGGAGCTAATCTTGAACCGGTTCTGTCTCCCCAGCTTGATCCCTACGACAACACTATCGATCCGTTAGATCACCTGGAGTGTTACAAGGTATTCATACAAGTTCAGAGGATGACCGATGCCCTCCTCTGCATCACCTTCCCGGCCATCCTCTAGAAGGTTGTGCATACCTAGTACTCTCGCATGCCGTCGTGCAACATCAACTCCTTCTGGTAGTTGGAGAGGGCCTTTTCGGCGCACTTCGATGCCTACTGAAAGATTCCTCGGGTGGTCGACAGCTTATTCTTCATCTGACAAAAGGACGGCGAGCCACTAAAGGACTTTGTGGCTCAATTTAAGATAACTACTCCCGAGGCCTACCACCTCGACGATTCTATGACTACTCTAGCCCAGAAGTGAGGGTTCTGCTCTCTCGCTTCACCTACTTCCTTGACAAGAACCCTCCCGGCTTATATGCTAAGCTTCTGAGTCACGCACAGAAGTACATCCATACCGACGAGGCCGATTCCACCCGAAGGGAGGCTGATAGAGGACCCAGCAAATGATAGGTCCACGCAGAGCCAAGCGAACCTCCCCTCAGGAAGCCCGAGCCTCCCTAGCGACCAAACAACTGGCCCCAGAACTTCATCCCTAAGGAGGAGCCTCTCACCCCTCTGCTCGCCTTGAGATCCCACATCCTAATAGAAATCAAAGGTTAGTTGTACCTTCAATGTCTTGTTCCCTTGAAGCCCAAAGCTATCTGCAACAAAAATCTTTACTGCCGCTTCCATCGGGACCACGGCCACAACACGAAAGACTATCATCATCTGAAGTAGGTGATCGAGGAGCTTATCCAAAGAGGCTACCTCAAAAAGTTTGTCCAAACGGGGACCCCAGCTGCTCTCGGTTAGGTGGCGCATCCGGCCACCCAAGCCAACATCAACAACACCTCGACCGAGAATATGGTTGCCATGATTTCTTGGAGGATAGGCAGCACTTTTAAGAGGCCGAGGGAGGATGAGGGAGTGGACTCTATAATCCCCTTTACGAAAGGGGACCTAGTGGGGGTATATAATCAACATGACGATGGCGTTGTCATTTCGATGACAATCGCTAAGCATCCTATAAAGAGAATTCTTATCGATAGTGGAAGCTCATCCGACATTCTCACTTATGATGCATTTGTTTGGATGAATTTATCTCTTGACTCCCTTCAACCCGTGGCTATGGCTTTGGTGGGCTTTATCGGAGATTCTATGAAGGTGGAGGGAGAGATCACTCTTTCGGTCATGGTAGGTATACTGCCATACTAGAGCATGGTTCTTATGAAATTCCTAGTTATCCAAGTCCCACTAGCCTACAATGCCATCCTCGAGTGACCTGATTTGAATCTCCTGGATGCTGTCATCTCTACTAAGCAGCTACTTGTTAGATTCCCCACCAATGGAGGAATCGAAAAGATGCGTGGGGAGCAAAACCCGGTACCACTTTGCTATCACATAGCTCCTAGCCCCTAGGAGGCGGTCACCCCGCTGGCTCTAGAGCTGCTTGATCCTAGAGAATTCGAGAAGAGGGGAGTGCCCACTGAGCACCTGCTAACCTTTTCGCTGGAGGAGGACCCAACAAAGATGGTCCAAGTTGGGGCACTTCTCCCTTTGGGTGTGAGAGACCAGCTTCTCTCCTTCCTACGAGCTAATTTAGACGTTTTTGCCTGGTCAATGTATCGGAGGTGATTGCTCACAAGTTCAACATTGATCTGAAATATTGACCAGTCCAACAGAAGAAGAGGAGTCACTACAAGAAATTCATGAAATAGCAATGCAACTTAGCAACGCATATATTCGTTGCAAAATAACGACAGAATTGCGATGCAATTGAGACCCAAAAATCTGCGATGCATTTAAATCAATCTCTAAATAGTGATGGATTTAGCAACTCCAAAAATTTTCGATACTAAATAGTGACACATTTAGTGATGCATTTAAATGTGTCACTGTTTAGCGATGCATTTTAATGTGTCTCTGTTTAGCAACAAATTAATGCGTCGCTAAATAGCAACACAATTTAATGCGTCGCTAATGAGTTGCTAAACAACGACGCACTTAAATGCATCGCTGTTTAGCGACGCAATTTTGCATCACTAAAAAGTGACGCATCGCTAAACAGTGATGCATTAGGGATTCATGGTTCATGAATTAAGGGTTTCAGGGGTTTAGGATTTTAGTTTAGGGTTTTAGGGTTTTATGGTTTGAGGGTTCTAGGGTTCTAGGGTTTTAGGGTTTTAGGGATCTAGGGGTTTTAGGGGTTTTAGGGTTTTAGAGTTTTAGGGTTTAATTAGGGGTTTAGGGTTTTAGAGTTTAGGGTTTTAAGATTAGGGTTTTAGGTTTTAGGGTTTTGGGTTTTAATTAGGGGTTATTGTTGGTTTAGGGCATTTAGGGTTTAGGCTGCATTCTCGGCACAAAGGCATGGATCGGACTGAAGGCAGCATCAATCCCGGATAGGACCTTATAGTCGGCCAATCGGGCACACTGTGGCACCACCGGCATACACCATTTCATTGGGCGGACTGGCCATTCAGCCCAATGTTCAACTATGAGCTTTTTAAATGCAAAAAGTTAAACCAAATATAGCGATGCATTGAAATGCGTTGCTAAACAATGACTCATTGCATTGCATCATTGTTTTGCGATGCAAAATTGCGTCGCTAAACAGCGACGCACTGAAATGCATCGCTGTTTAGCGATGCATAGTGACGTATTTTTGCATCGCTAATTCACGGTTCAGGGATTAATGGTTTCAGGGGTTTAAGATTTTGGTTTAGGGTTTTAGAGTTTTATGGTTTGAGGGTTTTAGGGTTCTAGGGGTTTGAGGGTTTTAGGGTTCTAGGGGTTATAGGGTTTTAGGGTTTAATTGGGGGTTTAGGGTTTTAGAGTTTAGGGTTTTAGGATTAGGGTTTTAGGTTTTAGGGTTTTGGGTTTTAATTAGGTGTTATCATTGGTTTAGAGCATTTAGGGTTTACGATGCATTCTCGGAACAAAGGCATGGATTGGACTGAAGGCAGCGTCAATCCCAAATAGGAACTTGTAATTGGCCACCCGGGCACACCGTGGTGCTAGCGGTGCACACTGTTCCATGGGACGGACCAGCTAGCCCAGCCCAATGTACAACGACGATCTTTTTAACTGCAACAACTTAAATATACGCTATTGAGCTAGAATTACGTCGGCTGCTGGCATCAGACTTGCCCTGCAATGGATTCGCTTATTAAGGGATTTAGATTGTACTCAATCCAATTACCAGACTCGAAGAGCCGGCCGATATTGTTATTTATTGTCACTACCTCCCCATGTCAGGATTGGATAATTTGCGCACTTGCTGCCTTACTTAGATATGGTAGCCATTTCTAGGCTTCCTCTCCTGAATCAAATCGTAATTCTCTGTCACCCATCACGATATCATGGTAGGCCCCTACCCGTCTCCTGATTTAGGGAAAATAAGGGAGCGGCACAAGGCCGAGCCTGACCCCCCGATGGCCACCTGGGAGGTAACCCACGATAAGAGATCGAAACGCCTCCGAGGGTGATGGAGGGAAGAAAGGGGCAGCACCGCCGCCACACAGGAGGTTCCCGAAGGAAGCAGATATGTAACATCGCGGCCACCCACGTCACCCCGAGGCTCCAGCGAAACGAGCGGCATAGATTACAATATATCAATATATAAAATTATTACTATGTAATATTAAATATATAAACTATAATAATTACTAAATAAAATTAATATTATAAAATATTAATATTTAGCGATGCATAAAATATGCGTCGCTAAATTGTGACTCATTTAGCAACACATATTTAATGCGTGCTAAATAGTGACTCATTTAGCGACGCATGAATATGCGTCGCTATTTAGCGACGCAATTCTGCATCGCTAAATTCCCGCCAAGACAGGGTTAAGGCGGCAAATTAGCGATGCAATTAGTGACACATTAATTGTGTCGCTAATTAATGATACAATTATTGCATCGCCATTTAGCAATGGATTTGATTAGCGACGCAAAATTACGTCGCTAATCCAAATATATAAACCACCCCCAACCCTTCTTCCTCCCTGATTTCTCCCCCCCCCCAACCCCAACCGGCTGCTCCTCTCCCTCCCTCTTCTCCTCCTCCTTCTTCCCCACCTCCGGTGGCCCTCCAGCACCCGACCACCTCGCCGGCGACTCCTATTTCCAGGTAAACCCCCACCTCCTTCCCCCCCTCCCCCCCATCTCCCCCATCTCCCTCCCCCTCCCATCACCGGCCACAGCAGTGTCCGTGGCCGTCCTCCCCGGCCATGGCCAGGCACGGCCGTGGCCGGCTGGCTGCCGGTCGTGGCCTGGCCACGGTGTCCAGGCCACGGCAAGGACAAATTAAAAAACATTTCAAAACCCCCCCCAAGCCTGGCCGTGGCCGGCTGGCTGCCGGTCGTGGCCTGGCCACGGTGTCCAGGCCACGGCAAGGACAAATTAAAAAACATTTCAAAACCCCCCCCAAGCCCCCTCTGGCCCTCCCCCTCTCGTCGCCGGCCACGGCAGTGGCCGTGGCCATCCTCCCCGGCCATGGCCATGCCCGGCCATGGTCGGCTGGCTGCCAGTCGTGGCCTGGCCACGGCAAGGCCAAATAAAAAAAAATTCAAACCCCCCCAAGCCCCCTCCGGCCCTCCCCCTCCCTTCGCGGCCATGACAGTAGCCGTGGCTGTCCTCCTCAGCCACGGCCATGGCCTGGCCAAGGCCAAATAAAAAAATTTTCAAACCCCCTCTCAGCCACCTCCGGCCCTCCCCCTCCCGTCGCCGGCCACGACAGTGGCCGTGGCCATCCTCCCAGGCCACGGCAAGGCCAAATTAAAAAAAAAATTCAAAACCCCCCCAAGCCCCCTCTGGCCCTCCCCCTCCCGTCGCCGGCCACGGAAGTGGATGTGGCCGTCCTGCCCGGCCACAACCCCACCCGCCGGGCGGCTGGCTACTGGTCGTGGCCAGGCCACGGCAAGGCCAAATAAAAAAAATTCAAACCCCCCCCAAGCCCCCTCCGGCCCTCCCGCTCCCGTTGCTGGCCATGACAGTGGCCGTGGCCGTCCTCCCCGGCCACGGCCACGCCCGGCCGTGGCCGGCTGGGTGCCGACCATGGCCTGGCCATGGTGGCCAGGCCACACCAAGGCCAAATAAAAAAATTTTCAAACCTCCCCCCCCCAAGCCCCCTCCGGCCCTCCCCCTCCCGTCGCTGGCCACGACAGTGGCCGTGGCCATCCTCCCCAGCCACGGTTGCGCCCGGCCTGGCCTGGCCACCGTGGCCAAGCCACGGCAAGGCCAAATAAAAAAAATTCAAACCCCCCCCCAAGCCCCCTCTGGCCCTTCCCCTCCCGTCGCCGGCCCCGGCAGTGGCCGTGGCCATCCTCGGCCACGGCCACGCCCGGTCGTGGCCGGCTGTGGCCTGGCCATGGCAAGGGCAAATAAAAGAAAATTCAAAACCCCCCCAAGCCCCCTCCAGCACTCCCTCTTCGGTCGCTGGCCACGGCAGTGGCTATGGCCGTCCTCCCCGGCCACGGCCACGTCGACCGTGGCCGGCTGGCTGCTGGCCGTGGCCAAGCAAAGGCAAGGCCAAAAAAAAAATCAAAAACCCCCCTCCCAAGCCCCCTCCGGCCCTGCCCCTCCTGTCGCCGGCCACGACACGGCCACGCCCGGTCATGGCCTAGCCACGGTGGCCAGGCCACAGCAAGGCCAAATAAAAAAAAATCAACCCCCCCCCCAAGCCCCCTCCGGCCCTCCCCCTCCTATCGCCGTCCACGACAGTGGCCGTGGTCGTCCTCGCCGGCCATGGCACCGCCCGGTCGTGGCTGGCTGGCTGCATGCCATGGCCTGGCCACGATGGCAGGGCCATGACAAGGCTAAATAAAAAAATTCAAAAAACCCCCTAGCCCCGTCCCGTCGCCTGCCTCGGCAGTGGCTGTGGTCGTCCTCGCCGGCCAACGCCGCGCCCAGCCATGGCTGGCTGGCTACCGGCCATGGCCATGACATGGCAAGGCCAAAAGAATATATATTTAAGTTACCCTCCCCCCAGCCCCCTCCCGCCCTCCCCCTCCCGTCGCCTGCCATGGCAGTGGCGTGGCCGTCCTTGCCGGCCACTGCCGCGGCCATCCTCGCTGGCCATGGCCGCGGCCGATCGTGGCAGGCTGGTGGCCGGCCGTGGCCTGGTCACAGTCCATGGCTAGGCCATGACAAGTTCAAAAAAAAAAAAAATTAATAGAACCCCCTCCCTAGCCCCGTTCCGTCGCTTGCCACGGCTGTGGCCATGGCCTAGCCACAGTCCGTGGCCTTGCAAAAAAAAACACCCAACCACAGGCCCAAAAAAAATTATTATGTCATAATATTAATAATATTATATTATAATATATATTAACTTATATTAGTTTATAATAATATAATATAATATAATAAATTATGGTATCCTAATAAATAATGATTGCAATATAACATCGTTGTAATATTTGCTAATTAGTAATTCTGATAGTTAATTAATTATATAAATTGCTATATGATTAATTAGTGCTTCTATTTTAAATTAATTAAGTCAAGATTGATTAGTGGTTTTTATATATTATGGTTCAATTTCTTAGCATTATTAACTATGCATGGTAGTTTATTGGTGAACATCTTACATATATTATTGCATCTTCTTTTTTTATCAAATGGTTATGACTTAGGCTTTGATTTAAATTACAAGAATATGATATATTGGGATATGTTATTTTGGTAATGAGATTATGTATGGCTTTAATAGATGTGCCACGGTTGATGTGTTATAAAAATTTCGGTCCAGTCTGTCTAATATTGAAACCATAGTATTATTAGATAATACTATGCATAAATATTGGATTAAGGTTATTATCTTTGACATAATATCAGTTTTAGAAGTTAGTGACTATAGACCACAATCAAAATATGTATAATAGTCAAGAAAACTTTTTCATAAGCATAAGTTCGATTGTTTTTAGAATTGAATATTATTTCTCACAGCACTAAAACATTTAGACCCGTTTGAGAATTTGTAAGACTTAGTCCTAGCGGACAGTTTGAGATTATTTTTTGTGATATGTTAGTCTGCTATTAGTTATCATCGGTTGAGATTGCGGTTTGTATTTTCTCATACATTCTCCTAGTGTGGTATATATGTCACACATTTAGAGAACATATAGGGAAATGCTACTAAAATTTTAACATAAATGATGATAATGAATAGTAGAGTAACATATCATAGAAAATAATCTTGAATGGGATAGGGCCTTACCTTTTAGATATGAAGTGAAGGTGGAATTAATTTAGGACACTTGCATACTTATGAAGTCTCATGAACTCCACGTGGCACGGCCTTGCAAGGCAGGCACCACGGCAGGGCCTGGCATAATCAATTGGTTGAATCATTAAAAACAAAATTGATTTATTGTTATAAATTATTTAAATAATTATTATTTACCTTAGATGTGTAAAATAAATAATTTATTTATATATTATTAATACTAATATAGTTTTATGTTGTTGTTTTTTTTAATGGTTTACCAAAAAATTGTATAAGTTTATCAAAAATGAGCGGGCCTCGCTCGTGGATGTATGCAAAGTTAAAAGATGGCTTGCTTAATTAAGATTTTTGAATGGATTAGAATTTATTGGATTTGCATATAGCCAACCTGAATGGATGGATGGGCCTAGGATTAGGCGCCCCTGCAACTTATATAGGTGTCAGAATAAAGCATATAGGGATGTTGAAACTGTAAAGGTGCATTTGTGTGAAAAGGGATTTGTTCCTGGGTACGATATTTGGTACTGTCATGGTGAAACAAAGGAAATGGGTGCAGCTGTCACAAGCCAACAAGTTTTAATTCCCATTGATGAACCATGTGTGAATTTAAACAGATATGAAGAAATGGTGATGAATGCTTCGGGTAATGAATTCAATCAGAATACATTTATGGAAGAACTAAATCCAGATGCACAACAATTTTATGATATGCTACGTGTGACAAATCAAGAATTGTATCCTGGTTGTGAGAGTCATTCCCAATTGTCTATGGTTGCTCGGTTGTTGAATATTAAGGCAGAACATCGATTATCAGAAAAGGCATTCAATGCTGTAGCTGGATTAATAAAGGAAGTTTTGCCAAATGATAATATTGTAGCAGACAGTTTTTACTCTACGAAGAAGTTGTTGCGTGGCCTTGAGCTCCCAGTTAACAAATTGATTGTTGAACAATTGTATGATATATTGGGGTGAAGACTGAGACCTGAGATGTTGTAAGATTTATGGGCAATCGAGGTACACCAACGATGAAGGGAGAGCTAGTACAAGTAGGAGAAAAAGTGTGCCTTACAAGAGGATGCATTACTTTCCTCTTACTCCATGCCTATAGAGATTATACAGATCTGAGGTTACAGCTGCTGATATGAGATGGCATGCCGAACATGAATCTAAAGAAGATAAAATGCGGCATCCATCGATTCAAAAGTTTGAAAGCATTTCAATGACAATCATCATGATTTTGCTGAAGATATAAGGAATGTGAGATTAGGTCTTTGTACCGATGGCTTCCAACCATTTGGTCAAGCGGGCCAACAGTATTTATGTTGGCCCATGATACTGACTGTATATAACCTTCCTCCATGAAAGTGCATAAAAGATACTGCAATGTTTTTAACAGTTTTGGTTCCAGGACCATCAAATCCAAAGGAAAAGATTGATGTCTTCTTGTAACCGTTGGTGGCCGAATTGAAAATATTGTAGGAAACAGGAGTCATAGCCTACGACATTTCTATGAAACAAAATTTTATCATGAGAGCTACTTTGATGTGGATAATCAGTGACTTCCCAGCATATGCAATATTGTTTTGTTGGAGTACTGCTAGGCATATGGCGTGCCCTTACTACATGAATGATTCTGATGCATTCACATTGCAGAAGAGTGGTAAGCAGTTATGGTTTGATAATCATAAAAGTTTTTGCCTCGAAATCATCCTTATAGGTGGAACTTGATCGCCTTCCGAAAGAATAAAGCAGTCAAAAAATTTGCCAAACCAGTTAGATCTAGCACAGATATATTTTATACTATAGAGCATTTGGGGTTGAGGTATACTTGGGAAGCAGATGCAGATAGAGTCAATGGTTGTATATGTAAAGAACACAACTGAAAGAAGCAGAGTATTTTTAGGATCTGCCATATTGGAGCACAAATTTCATCCGGTACAACTTGGATGTTATGCATATTGAGAAAATTTTCTTTGATAACATATTTAACACGGTGCTAAACATCCCAAAAAAAACCAAAGACACTGCAAAGTCAAGAGAAGAACTTAATCAGTATTGCAAAAGAGCTGATTTGAGGAGGAATGTTGACAGGACCTATCCTAAAGCCTATTACACTCTTGACAGAAATTCATGAGAAGTTTTATGTAACTGGGTTAGAGGGTTAAAATTTCCATATGGTTATACTTCAAATATCAGTAGGTGTGTCGACATGCATAAGCTCAAGTTGTTTGGCATGAAGAGTCATGACTACCATGTTTTCATGCAACGGTTATTGCCTATAGCTTTTTGTGAGTTGCTTCCGCACCATGTGTGGAAGGCATTGACGGAGCTCAGCTTGTTCTTTAAGGAGTTATCTGCCTCAGTCATTACTTCTGCATCAATGGCAAGGCTTGAGGAGGAAATTCTAATTATTTTATGCAAGTTGGAGCAAATATTTCCTTCAAGTTTTTTTGACTCAATGGAGCATTTACCGGTTCACTTTCCATACGAAGCGAGTATAGCTGGTCCGTATAGCGTCGCTGGATGTATCCTTTCGAGAGGTAAATATCTTAATATATAATCAGTAGTATATGTTTACATTTTAATATTTATTTCATTGCAAGAAAGTTGGTTTATTTTGATTTCTTACCTTTACATATAGGTACCTTAAGAAGTTAAAAAATAATGTGCGTAATAAAGCAAGGGTTGAAGGTTCTATATGCAATGCATACTTGGTTGAAAAGTTTCAGCTTTTGCCTCTCATTACTTTGAGAGTCACGCCCATACGATGAGCCAAAATCTTGGTCGTAACGATGACGTATGTGTGGATGAAGGAGAACCTAATGACGGTAGAATATCAGTTTTTAAAGGTATCGGTCGTTCATTTGGGAGGCAGAAGTCAAGAGATTTGAGCGATGTAGAGTATAATGCAACACATTATTACATCCTAATGAACTGTAGAGAAGTCAATCCATACATTGAGTAAGTATATACTTCACGACTTTAAATTATAATATACCTCACTATTTAATTGCTAACAGAAGTTGTAATTGTTATCATCCCTTAAGGTTGTTTTGTGATAGACAAGACAGATGAATCCCAACATCAGTCAAATTTCCATTAGGCAAAAGTTAGAAACGGAGTTCGCTTAATGGTTTTATGAATATGTGAGTAGTATCACTCAATCAATTGCAATAATGGCTTTTATTTTTTGAATTGATTGTGAATAGCTTATTACTTTGTATGTAAATGGTCCATGGTTCACAACCGATAATATTTTCATTAAATGTCTAGTGCAATGGCCATTGAAGACCGTAATAACCTCTATCGGCTATTTTGTTAATGGTATAAATTTCAAATTGAACGACTAGCGTCTTCAAGAGGCACACAGAACTGGAGGGTGTGTGTTAAAGAAGAAAGTATTGGAGCAAATATGCAGGATTATTACAGAAAGTTATAGAGGTGGTTGAAGTTGAATATTCTGATTGGCCTATAAAACGAACCATATTGTTTCGTTGCGATTGGTTTGATCTGATAGTTTTTGTGGGTAAAAGGGTTCATAACGACTACAATCTAGTTGAAGTTAACCATAGGTGAAGATAGCAGAAATATGAACCATTCATCCTTGAATCCTAAGCTCAGCAAGTGTTTTACTGCGGATATCCAAGTTTGCGCAATGATAAGCGTGATTAGTGGGTTGTTTCTAAAATTGTCCCACGTTCAGCAATCATATTAGATGAGAGTTCATCAAGTCAATCAACTGAGTGCCCTACATTTCAAGAGGATAAGATGAAAATGCATGCAATTGAGGACGACACAAGGGCTCTTGAAATATCAGTTAGAGATCCAAATGGTGATGTCCAAGAAATTGAGGATGCAAATGTTCGGTTTCCTTCTGATGATAATGACACTGAATTACAATCCGATATGGCATCGGATGTTGAACCAACATTTGACAAAACAAATGATACTGATTAAACATAGAGGTTTATTCAATTTCAATTAATTTAAATAAGTGCTAAATTTGTACATATTCAATCATTATTCATATTTATATTGCATGGATCTTTGGTATTTTCAGTATGCCGGATCGAGATAGATCTTCCGGCGATGGACAGAACGAGCAGGGACATAGCCCTGCCGCATCAGATCACTTCATGAGCATTGAGATGGAGAGTTCAGATCTACAGCCTGCGAGTCTCATAGCCGATCGGCACAGACCTCTGAGAGTTCTTCCTATGTCGGCCGCACCGTACTTCGACTGGATGCTGATGGGCAGTAAGTATATACTAATTATAAATATATGTTTATATTTTAAAGTTAATTACTTATTAACATGCATTTTTTTAATAGCTTTATTGAGCAGCATACTGTATCGAGCCAGATCAGCTCCATATTCTAGAGGTATGCTGATCTCACTAGCTACGATTGGCACCATGTATCTGCAGCCATGAGAGAGTTTTATTTTTTAGAGTTTCAGGTAAACTTATTATATATAATTTATCACTGATATAAAATTTTCTAATCTTAATATATTCTTAAACTAACTATTTATTTCAAGCAGAAAAAGTTTACGTGGGACCTTGCCATTCATGATGCCGTTAGGGCAGCATGGAATGCTCTTGTAGCACGCCGATACTCCGATATGCTTCATCATTGGAGGAGATCGGGTGAGCGTCCTGCGCATGTGTTGGAGGGTATTTGATACGACTGGGAGCAGGTGTGGCAGTCTGAGGCCTGTCAAAGGAGGTCCGCATCAGCCATCATAAACTATCGATCCGAGAAAGCCGGTCGTGGCATGGGTTTCTCCTGCCACACTGCAGGGTCCATTTCGATTCAAAAGCAAAGACATTGTATGGTAAGAAAACATAAATAATTTAATTACTAATTTAGTCATTTGCAAATCTTACATTTATATCATTTCTTCTGCTTTTGTAGTCTGAGCAGGAGGGCAGAGATCTTGGTGAGTTTTGCCTATTCAGGGCAACACACACCAGGAAGGATGATACCTGGGTCGATGCATGATCACAGGAGGTTAAGGTAAGAAATTAGTCTTATGTTGTAACTGTTTAATTTCTTACTTTTATTTAGGTTCATATAATGATTCATTTATCGTTGATTCTATAATTCAAAGGCACGAGTCGAGGAGCTTCAGTCCTAAGCATCGTAGGTCGACTCCACTGATGGGGGGCCGCCCATCGAACTCTCACTACAGAAGAGTCGACATGTATTTTTGGAAGCTATTGGTTCCCAACTGCGAGACTGTAGGGTCTACGGTCTGGGCGCTAAAGCTTCTAGATATTTTTTTGGCTTCAGTTTGTACTATTCTGGCGATATTCTTCCTGATCGTTTAGACGACATTCGAAGATCTATTACGGAGGAGGTTCGGTAGGAGGTTCGGCAGGAGCTTGCAGACATGAGATAGCATATGCGTCAGATGCAAGATTTGGTTCACCAAATGTCGCAGGGTTCATTTCAGCCTCCGTAGCCTTCCCATGATCGTGATAGTGCGGATTCTTGATGTATTTTTTTTCATATGTTTTATATATCAAAATTTATAATTATTAATATATTAAATTTTTATATATTATTAAAAATTTTGTGATGAATGTTTCGATCAATATTTGAATGCAATGAAATTTATAACATTTTAATTTTATTTAAAAAATTAATTAGCGACGTTGTTGCGATGAAAATTTTTCGTCACAATTTTTTTAAAAAAATTAAATTCATAATTTTGTGACGCATTAGCGATGCATAAAGGTGTCGCAATATTGCGACACATTTTGGAGTCGCAATGTGTCGCTAAATTGTCACGCATTAGCTTTTGTTGCAAAATAGTGACGCATTTTTGGCGTCGCAATGTTGCCGCTAAATAGTGATGAAATTGCAATGGATTGCTATTTGCGATGAAATTTACAGCGACGGCCAAAATGCGTTGCTAAATGAATTTAGCGATGCATTAGCGATGCATTTTGGCGTCGCTAAAATGAATTTTTCTTGTAGTGAGTTTTGCCTTCGATCGGTAGAGGGCCATCGACAAGGAGGTCCACAAGTTGATCACCGCCAGCCATGTCCGAGAGGCACACTACCCAAGCTAGTTGGCCAATATAGTGATGGTCTGTAAGGCCAACGAGAGCTAAAGGATTTTCATTGACTTCACCGACCTCAACAAGGCGTGCCCCAAAGATAGCTTTTCGCTGTCCAAAATTGACCAACTGATGGATGCCACGTCCGGCCATGATCTCCTCAGTTTCATGGATGCCTTCTCAGGGTACAACCAGATAAAAATGGATCTGATGGATGAGAAGCTGCATCCTTTGTGACCGAAAAGGGCGTCTACTATTACAAAGTAATGCCCTTCGGACTAAAGAATGCAGGGTTATCTACCAAAGGCTGATGAACAAGGTTTTCGAAGACCAACTCGGATGCAACATGGAGGTGTACGTGGATAATATGCTGATCAAAAGTGTCCGCATCGCTGACCATGTCGCCAACTTGAAGGAAACCTTCGATAACCTCCGTCGCTACCAAATAAGGCTGAACCCCCGCAAGTGCGCATTTGGGGTCACTACGGAAAAGTTCTTGGGTTTCTTAGTAACCCAGCGAGGGATCGAGGTGAACCCAGAGAAGATTTGAGCCATTCTCGATATGAGATAACCAACCAATGAGAAAGAGGTACAGTGGCTCACCGGAAGGGTGACGGCCCTAAGCCAGTTCCTATCAAAGTTGGCCGAGTGGTGCCTACCCTTCTTCAAGGAGCTGCGAAAGATCAATGGCTTCGAGTGGATAGGAGAGTGTTAGAAAGATTTCGAGGGACTGAAGAAGTTTCTGTCTACCCCACACTACTATCAAAGCTGATGGAGGGAGAGGAGCTTTTTCTCTACCTCGCTGCCTCCCCAGAGGCAGTCAGCTCCGTCCTTGTCCGCATGGACCTTGACAGAGAGCAAAGGCGAATCTACTACACCAGCAAAGTTCTTCATAATACAAAGACTAGATATTCTAAAATCGAGAAGATTATTTTGCGCTAATAGTTTTCGTTCAATGCCTTAGGCCTTACTTCCAATCCCATCCAATCGTGGTGCTCACGGACCAACCCCTCAAAGCAATCTTGTCCCATCCTAACACCTCCAATCGGCTGGCCAAGTGGGCAGTCAAACTGGAGGAGTTTAACTTGTCGTTCCGATCAAAATTGATCATGAAGTCCCAAGTCTTGGTAGACTTTCTGGTCGAGTGCACTTGGATCGGGAAGCAATTAGAGGAGCCCCCCATAGTGTCCTCAAAAGCTATGCCCGAGGAGGCGGGAGGGGATTGGATTCTCCATGTGGACGATACGTCAAATTCTCAAGGGAGTGGAGCGAGCCTTATCCTCGTGAGTCCGGAGGGAATCATGGTGGAGTACGCCCTTCAGTTTCTCTTCAAAACCACCAATAACTAAGCTGAGTACAAAGCCTTACTGATGAAAATAAATCTTGTGAGGGAGCTCAAAGTCAAGCATCTTAGAACCTTCACCAACTCTCAGCTCATCTCCAAACAGATCACCAGGGAGTACGAGGCTCGGAACCCTATCATGTTCCGATATCTAAGTAAGGTCCAATTATAGACCTCATTCTTTACTCACTTTAGTGTCAACTATATCCCTAGAGGGGAGAATGCTAGGGCTGATGCCTTGTCTCGCTTGGCCACCTCAGCCGACGAGACCCTGGGAAGAACTTATATGGAGCATCTGGAGGTCCCAAGCATCGACGTAGTGGAGGAAGTTCTGTCGGTCAATCAAAGGGCCTACCTAGATGGACGCGTACATCCATTATCTCACCGACGATACCCTTCCTGCTGATCATGCGAAAGCCAAACTACTCAAGTAGAGAGCCTTCAAGTTCCTGGTGCATGATGGGCAACTATATCAGAGATCCTTTTCATATCCCCTTCTCAGGTGTGCAAGTCCTACAGATGCTAGTTACATCCTTCGTGAGATTCATGAAGGCATCTACAGGAATCACCTGGGGGAAAGAGCGTTGGCATACAAGGCCCTGCGTCAGGGGTAATATTGGCTTACCATTCGGGAGGACGCCGTGGAGTTGATCCAGAAATACGATGGATGCTAGCGACATAGCAACATCCAGTGACAACCAACTTCCCACCTAAGCCCTTTATCAGCTTCGTGGCCCTTCGCTCAGTGGGGAATGGATATCCTGGGACCATTCCCCTTGGCCTCTGGTCAATGAAAGTTCTTACTCATCGCTATTGATCACTTTACTAAGTGGGTGGAGGCTGAGGCACTAGCCAAGATCACCGAGAGCAAGGTAAGTTTCTTCTTCTAAAAATCCATCATTTGTCGGTTCGGGCTACCCCACACTCTCATCACCGACAATGGCCGACAGTTCGATAATGCCTCCTTCAAGAAATTCTGCACTAAGCTAGGCATCTGCTAACGGTTTACTTCCGTCGACCACCCGCAGACAAATGGAACGGCCAAGGTTACGAACAGGACCATCCTTCAAGGGCTCAGAATACGGCTGGATGAGTTCAATGGTAGATGGATAGAGGAGCTCTTGAACGTATTATGGGCATATCACATAATACCAAGGACTTCCAATGGAGAGACTCCCTTCAGTCTCGTATTCAGGTTGGAGGCGGTCATCACCATGGAGATCAGCATCCCTAGCCCCTGGGTGGAGTCGTACGACCAAGAGGATAACCCTAATCAACTACGGGCCAACCTTCACCTCATTGAGGAAGAGCGAGACTGGGCACGATTCAAGATGGCTACGTACCATCAGAGAGCGACGAGGTACTACAACACTTGAGTCTGCTCCAAAGTATTCCTCCCCAGAGACCTAGTCCTCAGGCGAGCCGAAGTCTCAAAGCCTACAGAAGGGGGGCAAGCTATCCCCAAATTAGAATGGACCCTACCGGATCACCAAGGTGCTTCATCGTGGAGCATAACAGATCGAAGGTTTAGATGGAAAGCTAATCCCTCGCACCTGGAATGTAGACAACCTCCACCGGTACTACCAATTTGTACACATTCGGCCAAGTAAAATAAAGATAAGTCCAAATATTTTCTCCTCTCATCCAATTAGCTCTATGAGATAAAATTCTAAAGGCTCCTGAGCTTGGCCTCTGCCACTCTTGGGTCACCCTTTAGGGTCGAAGGGCTCCTGATCCCGAGACAAGACCGGTTCCCAGCATCAGCACTAAGACTGGCTCCCAGAGTTGGCACTAAGACCGGCTCTCAATGTCAGCACTAGGACCGACTTCAGAGTTGGCACTAAGACCAGTTCCCAGCGTTGGCACTAAGACCGGCTCCCAGCGTTGGCACCAAGACCAACTCCAGCTTCGATACCAAGATTGACTTCAGAGTTGGCACCAAGACCGACTCCAACGTTGGCACCAAGATCGGCTCCCAAAGTCAGCACCAAGATCAACTCCAGAGTTGGCACCAAGACCGACTCCAATATCGGCACCAAGACTGACTCCAGAGTCAGCACCAAGACTGACTTCCATGTCGGTACCAAGACCGACTTCAGAGTCGGCACCAAGACTAACTTTAGCATCGGCACCAAAACTGACTTCAGAGTTGGCACCAAGATCAACTTCAGAGTTGGCAATAAGGCTGACTCCAGAGTCAGCAACCATGCCGACTTCAGCCCGTTAGATCGCACAGCCCATCATAAGTTCGCACAAGTACTAAGAAAGGAATGATACGACAAAAGCTAAGCACTCAATGATTCAAAAAGAGAATCCAATTCATTCCATTTTTTTACTAACTATCAAGAGGTTTACAAAATGCCGACTCAGGTCGGACTTCAGTACAAAAGCAAAACAAAAAGAAAAGTCAAAGTCTTCAAGGCTTGGCAAGAGTTAGTCCATCGACGACTAGGGCAGACCTATCATCGGATGACCCCTCCGACGCCGATGGCCCCTCTAGCTCCTCGTAGTCATCGGGCTCGAGGTCATCTAGCCCGTGATGCTGAAGACCCGGGCTACCTCTTTACACTCCTAAAATCCCTACTGGTAGACTTCGACACAGGCCTCCGCCACCTCATCCTCAAAAGCAGTGAAGCTTTGGTAGTGCTCCACTGCCTTGATGGCTCTCTCCTTGGAGGCAGCGGCGGCCGTCTCCTCGGCAGCCCGAGCCACCACCTCCATCTTTGTCGTCCTCTCGATCGTCGCATGCCTATCCATTGCGGTGACGGCCGCCCTTGTGTTGGCCATCTGGGTGGTTTCCTTGGCATCGTTGGCCCACTCCTCCACCGCCCTCACCCACAGAGTGATGGTTCGGAGTTTGAGGTCATGCATGTTCAGCCTCACTGCGATGTCCTCCAGCTTTGCCTTGGCAATTCAGGCGCGCTCAAGCTCAACCACCACCTAATGCCTTGCCTCCTCGAACTCCTTCGCCCGCTCAGCACGAGCCATCTCTAGTGCACCCTCAGCACTCTCGACTCAGGACTGAAGGGTGGCGAAGTCTCATCAACCCTGGGTGAGTATGACGTCGGCTTGAACGGCGATATCTCAGGTGGCAAACATGGAGTTCACTGACTGCATGAAGAAAACCTCTATCAGGGTACAATGTAGCAGAAAGACTTTATGAAGGCAAGAGGATACCTACCCAAAGCAGAGCCGAGAAGGCATCCCAGAAGAAGTCGTTGGCCCGCTGCTGGTGGAGTTCCTCCTGCAACTTCGGCAGGTACACCTGGGCTAGCAGTCGCTCTGCTGCACAGCCATGATTTATCAGGGATGATCACGATGGGATCGCTCTCATTCCACCTGCCCTTGTGGAACCGAGCGTAAGGCCAGGGGTGGGGCGGCACCTCCTTGCACTCCCTCTTCTAGGTGACGGTCTCCTCCGACTCTGTCGCTGCCGACCCCGTCACTGTCGGGACCTTCTCGCCCGCCTACTCTCCTACTGAAGGGCCTCCCTCCATAGTCAGCTCCACCGGCGAGGGGATCACCTCACCCCTCAGCTCCTTCGGGGGCATCTCAACGTTGAGGTTGATCAGTAGGGTAGACTCCCGCATCACCTGCTGCTCACGTGGATGAGAGACTGGAGACCGGTGATGAGACCTCTTCTCTAGCCTCTTAGAGTTACCCTTGGCAGCTCGCTTCTTCCTCGCAGCCGCCCTCTTTACGGCGTTGGTGGATATCCTCATGTCTGCACATGCCAAAAGCCGATCGGTCAAAAAAAAAAAAGAGAAAGAAAAAAGTGGAAGAACGTGGGTGCTCACCATCACCCGAAGCCAAACATGCATAACGGAGATTCTCCTCCAACAAGAGCTCTTGACAAAGGGGGACCCAGGAGGACAATATTTGCTCGAATACCTCTTGGTCCCCTAGGATCACCGCCGAGTTCTTATTCGGCTCTAGGTTTGGATCCCCCCAGCTACGCCTCACTCCCTCAATGTGCGCAAAGAAAAAGTGGGTCTTCGACCCTTTGATGGACAAGAGAAGGTTCAGTTTGAGAGCTCGGCCAGGTCTAGGTGTAAACAGCCACCACCCGATGTCGAACTGATGGCGAAGAGTGTAAAGACTGCAGAACAGGAATACTCTACCCACTATACCCAGATAGCCACAGAGCACCATGAAAGCACAGATGGTCCAAAAGGATTTGGAAGCAACTGCACCGATGTCAGGGCATACCTGTGAAGAAGACTGATGATGAAAGGATGTAGAGGAAGCCGAAGGCCTGCCTCGAAGAACTCATCGTACAGGGTAATTCCATTGGAAGGACCAAATGTCACCCTATCGCTAGGTCCAGGGGCAGATAGTCGGACATCCCTAGGAATCCTATAGATATCCCTAAGGGACTCTACGTTCGCTAGAGTCATGGTAGAAGCAGTTCTCTTCGGCCCTGCCAAGGTGGGAGCAACGGCTAGAGAGGAGGCCCGACTAGCCCTACGTGGCGGTGCTACAGGTGGAGGTGGTGCTATGGTCGGCAGAGGGCCCTGGATCGAGATCCCACCCAACGCCTGCAGCTGGGTCAGAGGAACCCTATCCTCGGAGGAGGATGAGGGGGAGGTTGCTGCAGGCTCCTTGCCCTTTCTATCGGAGGCCATAAAGAAGAAGACAAGGAAGGAGGGTCTCCAAGGACTCGGGTTTCAGAATCAGGTAGGAAGACTCCGGATGCACAAGGGGCTCAATGACAAGGATGATCCCTTTATGCTCATCTTTCGAATCATCTCTCCTGATTTGATCTGCCACGTGGAAACCCTCCATTAAAGGCGTATCCCAACCATTGCGAGATCTCATCCATCCAAAGCAAGATGCCTTAATTTGTGGCTGATGATGGGATGCCAACGACATCACTACAATGATGGCTACTATGTTATCCGAACAAGGTGGCCTCGATTCCGAGGAAAATCTCTTTGGCTTCAGAGAAAGAATCTCCTACACTATGGTGGTACAGCATCCCATGCTTCCTTAAATGAAAAGGATTTGACCCCCAAGGAGGCACGTGACCATCATTAAAAGCTGGGGTCGAAGGCACTAAAAGTCTACGCTCCTTTCGCTCGACAAAGGAGGTGACCACACGAGCTCAGGAGTGAGGGGGCATCTGATGTGGCTGATCAAGCCACGTTATAGTTAATGGACGAAGCTAACTAACAGAGATCAGACGACTCGAGCAACTTAAGTCATCTATTATGTGTCACCTTCGACCCCCCAGACCGACTCCAGCCTCAGTCTCCAAGACCAACCCCAGCATCGACCTCTAAGATCGATCCCAGCGTCGGCCCCCAAGACCAACCCCATCATCGATCTCCAAGACCAACTGCAACGTCGGCCATCGAGTCCAGATCCAGACTCGATCCTAGTACCCACATGGCCCATTGCATTCCGTGGTCCTACATGATCCATCTGTGGTCCCACATGGTCCACCTACGGCTGCGGTGTATGCCAGATAAGACCTGACCTACCTACTACCTGCAACACCATTTTAACGAGACTTGGCCCACCAATCGGCCATAGCCATCTGTGTCATACCAGGAGGTAGCTCGCCAAACCTGATAGGTGACCAGGAAAACACCCCTACTGCTGTTGGCCTTATCATTCGCCCCATATCAAACCATGACATCTCAGAATCATAATTGTCCAAAAAGGGGTAAGAGGACTCCCGACCAGATATAAAAACTTTTGCTCATAACGAGAGGGGAGACTTCAACGTCTCTAACCCCAGAAATTTCTCTAAGTTTCAAGCGAACTCCCAAAACCAAGGGAGATTCACTACTATTTTTTAGATCACTCACTTGAGCATCAGAGGGTCCCCACCGGAACAACCAGCCCGTGTAGACTTTTTTGTAGGATCCTAGTCTGAGATGGAGCATAAGAGGATCTGAGGTCCATCCTCATCGAACATCAGTTCCCAGACCTCATCTGACGTCCAAGGAAGGTGATTTGGTGACAACAGAGATTTTAATAGATATGTAGGTAAACAAAGAGATGAATATAAAATGATACATAGAGGATATGGATTTAAAGATATGCATGAAGCCAGCATGAGCTTATTAGATTTTGCAGTGGTGTATAATCTAAAATAGCAAACACTTATTTTAAAAAAGAGATAAACATTTAATAACATTTAAAAGTGAATCTAATAAAAGTCAAATAGATATTTTATTAACTATGAAGGTAGATAAAATAATATGTAAAAACTATAAAGTTATTCTAGAAGAAAGTTTAACTTCGCAACATAGGATAATGATAGCAACATATGGATAAAAATAAAATCTAGAGTAAAATATAAAACTATTAATCCAAAAATTAAATGGTGAAATTTGAAAGAAAAAAAACTAAAATTATTTAAAGAAAAGTTAGTAAGAGAAATGACTATGAATATAAATAGTGATCCTAATTTAATATAAAAAAAGTAACTAAATGTATAAAAGATATAGAAAAAGAAGTTCTAGGAGAATCAAAAGGAGTAAGACTAGTAGGAAAGGAACTTTATGGTAGAATGAGAAAGTTCAAGCTGCAATCAAACTTAAAGGATAAACTATAAAATTTAGCAAGAGACTAGGGATGAAGAAAGTCTTAAAAAGTATAGAGATGCAAAGAAAGAAGCTAAAAAAGTGGTAAGTAATATCAAACTTGAAGCCTATGATGATTTATATATAGACTAGATACGAAAGAAGGTAAAAAGATGGATCACTCAATACCAAACACCCTCTAAAGAAAGATTTTATTTTACTAAGAAAAGGTTGAATTGATTAAAAAAATCCTTTGATATCAAATAATCAATTTGGATTTATCATAGAAGCTATTTATTTATTAAGAAGATTGATGGAGAGGTATAAGGAAAAGAAAAAAAGACCTTCATATATATTGATTTAAAGAAAGCATATGATAGAGTACCTAGAGAAATAATATGATCGATTTAGAGAAAAAAGAAGTTACCAAAAGGTATATAGAATTTATAAAAGATATATATGATAGAGCAATAACTATTACAACAAAAGAAACTAGTGAGTTTCTAGTTACTATAAGTTTACATCAAAGAACTGTCTTAAGTCCGTATCTTTTTATATTAGTTATAGATGAATTAACCAAATGTATTCAAAATGATATTCCATGGTTGATACAGGACCGATTTGCATGCAAGTAATTTATTTTCTTTTTTTAATATTTAATAATTACATTTGATTATTCTCCCAAGTAATAGCCTAAGAGGGATTTAGAAAAATTCACAGTAAATCCGCACGCGAAACAGTTCCTAAAAAATAAGAAAGAAGGACCGCCGAGGCTAAGAAGCCTCGGTAGGGCTTGCTCTCCTATAATAAAGTTACTAGTAGATTAGAAGGGTGTACCTGGCAAGAGGGAAAAGATCAAAGTGTTGAAGGGGTTGCTCTGCCTGGCGGATGCGCCCTAGATGACCAAGCCTTGAGCCCACGGATCTGCGGCAAAGTATTCGCTGACCTGGATGACGATCACCTTGAATCCTAGATTCGTGACTGCTGAGGGATCTGCAAGATTACCATACAAGGGTTAAATAATAATAGAGAAAATTTAGAATAGAGGCAAATAGACAAGGAAGGAGTAGAGAAAAGGGGAGGCTGGCCAAGGGCTCTTGAGCGTCCACTATTGGAAGACAAAGGTGGCGGCCATGGTTTTTCCTGGAGACTTGGGATGTTGGCACATGCAGGAGGAGGGAAACAAGAGCACCAGAGAACCAATTAATAAAATCACAATAACTCAAAACTTGGATTGATTGATTAATAATAAAAGATACATCATTCATACAAGAGGGTCTCTTTTATAGAACAAGAGACTTGGGGCCCAAGAAAATACAGATATGAAAAGAGAGAAAGAAAAAAAAGGTGCCCTAATCAAATTTGGCATGAAATCTGCAGTATCCAGATGAGAAAGGTGATTTCTAGATGCAATCAGCGGCAGCTGGATTCGGGCTACCCTAGACGCATCAAAGGTTTGCGAACAAGGGATGAAATGAGCCATCTTAGAGAATCTATCGACCGCATAGAATTCCTTATCATAGGTGGAATATCTAAGTTTAGGTTCATTTAGTTTTTTCACTAAAGAAAGCTGTGGGGTGATTTTCTTGCTTAACACTCTACCTATGCCTACTCCCGACAAGTCGCACGTAACCTCAAACACCTTAGAAAAGTCTGGAAGTCTAAGTATTGGTGCATGAGTCATCCTATCCTTAAGCTCTAGGAAGGCCTTATTAGCTGACTTAGTCCACTCAAAATTACCCTTCCTAATACAATCAGTGATGGGTGCGACGATGGTGCTAAATCCCCTAATGAATCTCCTGTAAAAGGTTGCTAGGCCATGGAAGCTGCGGACATCGTGAACGTTCATGGGTACCGGCCACTCTACGACCGACCTAACCTTTTCAAGATCCACTGAAATACCTTCTGGGGTTACCACAAAACCTAGAAAGATAACCCTATGCGTCATTAAATTACACTTCTTAAGGTTTGCATATAGGCTATTCTCTCTAAGGGTCAGATAGATTAATCTGAGATGGTTAAGATGGTCCTCTTTGGTTTTGCTATAAATTAATATATTATCAAAATAGACCACTAAGAATTTTTTCGTGTACTCTTTCAGGACCTGGGTCATGATTCTTATAAATGTGCTAGGTGCATTTGACAACCCAAAAGGCATCACGACCCACTCAAATAGACCATCTCTAGTCTTAAATGCAGCCTTCACTCATCCTCTGGTCTAATTCTAACCTGATGGTAGCCACTCTTAAGGTTTATTTTGGAAAAGATAGTGCACCCGCCATCATGTCCAACATGTCATCTAGTCTGGGGATTGGGAACCTATACTTGATAGTGATTTTGTTGATGGCCCTACTATCCATGCACATTCTCAGGTACCATCCTTCTTAGGGGTTAATAGTGCAGGAACTGCACAAGAACCTAAGCTCTCATTAATGGAACCTTTCCTAAGTAACTATCCCACTTGTTTTTGTAGTTCTTGATGCTCAGTGGGGTTCATCCTATAATGGGGAAGGTTTGGGAGGGTGGATCCTGGGATCATATCAATGGCATGTTGGATATTTCTCAGGGGTGGTAACTGATCAGGCAATTCTTCAGGAAGACATCCTTAAACTCCTCTAGGATCTCAATTACTTCTGGGGGTTGTTCCTTTTGGACTGATTCATAGATCTCTTTAGTGGTCAAAATCCAAACAGGATTACCCTCAGTGATGTCCTTTTCTAATTCCTTAGCTTTAATCAGATTAACTCTTGGCTTGCTATCTTTAAGGTTGCTAGATCTTTTCTTGATTGGGTCCCTAGGTGGAGTTGGATGTATCACATACTTGTTCATATTGTGTTTAAAAGAACAGATGTTGGATCGACCAAACAAGGTGGCATCGTGATCGTAAAGCCAAGGTCGACCTAATATAATACTACTAACACCCATAGGGAATTACATCACACCAGACCTTTTCTCATAATTTTGCAATTTGATTAGTATTTGGCATCTGGACTTGATTGGGATAGAGGTGGAATCTACCCACGAGACCTTATAGGGACTAGGATGGGGAACTGTGGTCAATCCTAATGACTTAGAGATGGCATTGACACAACTCCCGCTATCCACTATGATCTTGAGCACCTTATCCCCTATCTTAACAAAAGTCTGTAGGATGTTAGTCCTACGCCAATCTTCCTGGTCCTTAGTTTGAGTCTGGGTCAAGATACATCTAACCACTCCTAGTAGGTCTTCAGACTCAAATGTTTCCTCCTCTCCATCATACTCATCTATCAGATGGGTATCAGCCTCATAGACCTCTCCCTCAGGCTCAACTAGGGACTCGGATTCAGTCTCAGGTAACTCATCTATATGAAGGGATCTGACTGGGCACTGGCTGATCATATGTCCCGGTTTGTTGCATCTAAAGCATTTGATCTGGGGGTTGAATTTCTTTGGACCTCTACAGATTTGCCCTTATCCTCTCTCTGGGTATAGGGGTACTATTCTGGGGTCGACTCAACTCAGTTCGGCTTGTACTGGGTCGGCTAGTGTTGGGTCGACTCAAAAAAGTCTGGCGGGGGTCTAAGTACTGGGTAGGTCTGGGACGACTAGGATAGGCCTGGCTAGATCCTGGATATGGGCTAGGGCTCTTGGTAGCCTCTGATCTACGATAGGGTGGCCCTCTCTGAAAATGTTCATAATCCCTAGCAACTTGGTAAGCTTCTTCTAAATCGTGTACCCTTCTTAGGTAGAGTTCTCTTTGAATATCTGCTCTCAGGCCATACCTAAACTTGGATAGGGTGACTTCCTCAGACTGAATGATATTACACCTCATGGTATACTCTTGGAATGTAGCAATGTATTCATTCACAGTTTTACTACCCTGAATTAATCCCTGCCACTGGTCCAATAGGCTCTGTTCATACGATGTGGGGACATAATTGGACCTAAGTCTAGCCTTCATGGCGTGCCAGGTGACTATGGGGTCTCTTCCTCTAATAATTGCCTTCGCTCTAAAGTGGCCCAGTATAACCTAGCTGTCGTACTAACTTGAGCTTGGCAAACTTAAACTTACGCTCTTCAGACATATCGTAGTCAAAGTACTGATCCATCCCTTCCTCCCAATCTAGTAGTCCTTAGGGTCCATAGAGCCATCGAAAGTAGGTGCTTCAAGTCTGACACTTCTAAGGGCTCTTTCTTCTTGGTCTACTGCCTCATGATTGGGTCTCCTAGGGAGGACATCTAGGACTGGATCAGGTCGAAGTGGTCTCCTAGGGTTTGGCCTTATGTAGAGGTCAGGCTGTTGGGCTCTCCTAGGATGAGGTGGGGTCTCATGATCAGACTCAGTATGGGTTCACGGGCTTCTTCTAGGATGCCCAACCTAGTTTCGACTTGATCGAACCTGGACCCTAATCTAGCCTCAGATTGCTTGATGTCTTGGTTCATTTGGGCTAGTTGTTCAGTGATGATCCTTAAGTGATCATCAATGCTTTGATTAGCCATGGGTTCAGCCTGTAATGGAGGTGGTGACGGGCGAAAAGATGCTCCTGATCTAGTGCACATGCAAGCACAATCAAGCATACAAGACTCAGACTGACTCGGACTATGGTATGCTAGACCTAGTCATCCAGAGTAAAGGATTTGGCTTAATGCAAGCCAATCTAACAGTAACTCTTCAATTGGCCAGTTGGGACAGGTGGAAGGGGGGAGGCTCATCCCGCAAATTGCAGGTGCCTAATTAGAATAACCCAACACTCTGCTTAAGTCGTTTGACATTTGACCTCCCTTCTAGACACCAATTTCAGAGCACACGCCAGATTGATTTGTACTAGTCTCCTCCAGTACACTAAACCGACTGTTGGTGTCCCTAGCCCTCTAGGGCAAATGTCAATTAAGTTGCTACTCAGTTTTAGATTAGAGGCTTGGGATCAGAATGCACGGGTGGTTGTTTTGGGCCAAGGAAGGGGTCTCAATCCCTCCCTTATCTGACATCAATGAAAGCCCTTAAGAGTAATTTAATGCAGATGAATGACATGTAAAACACAAACCCTAATCCAAAAATCTGTAAATAGCAATAAATCTTAGAATTTTTTTTATTTTTTTTACAGATCGATTTAAATTCTCAAAAAATAAAAAAAAATACTTTAAATTATAAAGAATCTAGAAAAATAAATTTTGTAATTTTTTGATGTGTATGCAGGCAGAAACAATTCAATTAATATGATATACTGATAATAACGTGAATTAAAATTAAGCCCTAACTATGCTCTGATACCAAACTGATGCAGGACCGATTCGCATGCAAGTAAATTTTTTTTAATGATTAATAATTGTAGTTGATTATTCTCCCAAAGTAATAGCCTAAGAGGGATTCAGAAAAATTTACAGTAAATCGCACGCGAAACAGTTCCTAAAAAAAAGGAAGAAGGACCGCCGAGGCTAAGAAGCCCCGGTAGGGCTTGCTCTCCTACAATAAAGTTACTAGTAGATTAGAAGGGTGTACCTGGCAAGAGGAGGAAGATCAAAGTGTTGAAGGGGTTGCTCTGCCTGGCGGATGCGCCCTAGATGACCAAGCCTTGAGCCCATGGATCTGCGGCCAAGTATCCGCTGACCTGGATGATGATCACCTTGAATCCTGGATTCATGGCTACTGAGGGATCTGCAAGATCACCATACAAGGGTTAAAGAATAATAGAGAAAATTTAGAATAGAGGCAAAGAGACAAGGAAGGAGTAGAGAAAAGGGGAGGCCGACCAAGGGCTCTTGGGCGTCCACTATTGGAAGACAAAGGTGGCGGCCAGGGTTTCTCCTGGAGACTTGGGATGTTGGCACGCGCAGGAGGAGGGAAACAAGAGCACCAGAGAACCAATTAACAAAAATCACAATAACTCAAAACTTGGATTGATTGATTAATAATAAAAGATACATCATTCATACAAGAGGGTCTCTTTTATAGAGCAAGAGACTTGGGGCCCAAGAAAATACAGATATGGAAAGAGAGAAAAAAAAAAAAGGTGCTCTTGTATGGTGATCTTCTAGATCAATCAGTGGTAGTTGGATTCAGCATGAAATCTATGGCATCCAGATGAGGCAGGTGATCTTCTAGATATGATTGAGATGCAATCAGCGGCAGCTTAATTTGGCATGAAATCTGCAGCATCCAGATGAGGAAGGTGATCTTCTAGATGCAATCAGCGGCAGCTAGATTCGGCATAAAATCTGTGGCGTCTAGATGAGGAAAATGATCATCCAGATCGGGAAGGTTGCTTGCTCTGCTAGGTGGCATGTGGGCTGCTTGAAGTAGGTATGGCACCAACTTGAATTTAGCAGCTGCTCTGTCTGACTATGATGGCCTTGTCTTCTGCTTCAATACTGATGTCTCCTCTTGTAAGCTGATGAACTTACTATAGGACTCACATTAAAATAAACTGAACTGGATAGGACTCAATTTAGAATAAAATGAACTGGACGGGACTCAAAATAAACTAAACTTTATTTTCCAACTCAAGACTTGAATCATAACTAATCAGATATTCAAAGAGGGTTAAGAATCTTCTGCTTGATCCTGGTGCCTGCACCAATGGTGTATGTTATTTGTAGATGATATAGTGTTGATTGATGAAACTATATCTGAAGTAATACTAAGCTATAGATTTGGAGAGAGGCTTTAGAATCTAAAAGTTTTAAGATTAATAGAACTAAAACTGAATATATGAAATGTAATTTTAGTGGAAGTAGAAATACAAATGAAGAAACAGTAAAGATTGCAAACTAAGAGATATCAAGGAGTGAAAAATTTAGGTATTGGGATTAATTATCCAGCAAGAAGGTAAAATAGGTGAAGATGTGAATCATAGAGTTAAAGCAGGATGGATTAAGCGAATGAGTGCTTCGAAAGTATTATATAATCGGTGCATCCTATTAAAATTAAAAAAAAATTCTATAAAACCACTATTAGGCTAGCTATGCTATATGGAATAGAGTATTGGGCAATATTAAAATAACATATAACAGAAATGCGTATGTTAAGATGGATATGTGGTAAAACTTTAAAAGATATAATTATAAATAAACATATAAGAGAAATGATAGGAGTAGCCCTAATTGAAGATAAATAAGAAGAAATCAATTACGGTGGTTTGGATATATACAATGTAGACCTTTAGATGCTTCAGTTAGAAAGAGTGATTTTTTAACAATCCATGATAAGGATAGAGATAGAGATTAACTAAACTAATATGGATAGAAATAATTAAAAAAATATAATTATTTATAATTTGAATATCGACTTGGTCCTAAATAGAGTAGAGTGGAGGAAGCAAATTTATATAGCCAACCCCATATAGTTGGAAAAAGGCTTAGCTGAGTTAAGTTGAGTTGAGTTGATTAAAAAAATCCTTTGATTGAGGAGTGGCACGTAATCTTCTCAACCCTTGCAATTAAAAAAGTGAAAAAGAGTGGTACATCTTGTCCTCTATCAATTTGTCAAGAGATAAATTTTCAAGTTGAGGGAATTGATGCAAGTAAGGGTCCTCATGTTGGCTAACTGTCCATGTTAATTACAAATATAGACTTCAACTAAGAGTTCTTACTAAAATAACCATATGAAAGAATATTGTTGAAGTTTAAAGTTTGTATTTTAGGGTTTATTATCAAAGAAGCCAGAAAAAATTTATATTTTAAGATTTATTATCAACCAAGTCAAAAAAGACAATCTATTATATATTAGTCCAAAATTAAGCTTCACCGAAAGCAATATAATCAAAATTTCATATATATCTATTTAGTTACACCCAACACCAAGCTAACATTTTGAGTCATCCAAATGAAGTTTAGATGAAGAAATTATGAATGATTTATTGAGAATCAATTGGGAACTTCTATCAAGTTATGAAAGTACCATCTATGACCTAAAATTTAAAGGATGATTTTTTCTTTATTTTTTCCAAACTATTACATCATTTCTTCTATAAACTTATTTTAGGCAAGCTAGAAGTTAACAAGGATTTTGCAATCTATTTTGTTGATATTTATTTAATATCTATCTCTTTAATTTTTTTAAAAAGGTTTGTATTAAATGGGAAATAGTGAAGCCTATTGGCTTAAGAAGATCTCCACTGAAAATAGCCCTCTAATTATATGTTTTTTATCTCAAGTATTCATTAAAAAAAGTTTTTAAAGTTTCAATTTAATTCTTGATTTTGAAGTTATTTCTTGCTTTTCGTGGAGTGAGATGCTAGTATGAGATTGGAAGCTTCAAGCATTCTCTAATAAGATTGAAGTGTGAGGCTCAATATCAAACTCTAAAAACATATCATACTAGCCAACCAAATGCCCTAACTTAAGGCATAACTTAGCTTATTAAATTGATTAATCCTTTTGATCCTAAGAATTAAACCAAGAAGCATACTAGATTTATAAGCATGTATGGACCCAAAACCAACTACCCATTTCATGTGCCACATGCAAGGTAATCCAAAAGTACGTAGGCCTCAAACATATGATCAGTGGTACACAAATATGCAATATATCATAAAGTAGGTGCTTAGACCCTTGAAATCAAAAATTTAGGAACTCCTGAAATTCTTATTAGTTGATAAAAATCTAAAATAGAGACATGTTACACATATATAAAGGTCTGAGTACTTTTTAACTTGTGATTCTTACAGCCAATTCATTCAGTGGCAATGAAAATTAGCAAATTTTGCTTTTGTCCAACTCTTACAAAATGGAGAAATACATATTTGTTTTATTTTGCTCCCACCCCCTCCCCCTCTCATTTTCCCCTTCTTTATGAATATTATTTTTAAGGATCTGTTTAGATTTGAGATAAATAAATTGTAAAGAAACCTCACCAATGGCAAAGTGAGGAGAAAGGTAGAGAATAAGCCAAAACTACATCTAGGTGGCCTAAGTTCCACTCAAGCATAGCTTAAATATAAGCTCAATCAAGCTTGACTTGAGATTAATAAAGCTGGGCTTGAACGTTATTCTTAGGCTCAAAAGTAATTGCAATGTGAATTGGGAAAATTGCAGATCGATTGGACTCTACTCAATGAGGTTCGAAATTGGATGTGTGTGTGTACTTTATAAAGTCAACAAAAAAAAATATGTAAAAGCTATTATTTAGGGCAAAAGGTTGTGTCTAAGGGCACATAGGCTGAGGGTAAGGCAAAAATTAGTGAGTCACTGTAATAGTTGGAATATGGCAAAACTTTCAGAACAGCTCGAACCCATCTATCATTCAAACTTGAATCAAGCTTGATTTAGACTGGATTGATTTCAACTCAATTTAAGATTATTAAACCAACTAGAGAATGTTAATGTCCCGTTTGTTTTGAAATTAACCTTAGAATTAATTTTTTGAGTTATACTCGAAATTAATTTTGGTGCTTTATTAGACCAAAGATCAATCAAGCTCTACTTAATTACATCGCTACATGAAGCTAATATAATTAGCGTAACCTCCAAATTACATAATCCTAAGAGTAATGAATCTGCCACCCCTTTCTAAAATTTTTTTAAAAAAAAACCTTAAACTTAACCATATAATTCCATAGACAATTTATTAAGCCATTCAGAATATGTCCTAAATTTTTTCCTTTTTTGTTATTTATATAGATAAATTTATTTTGCTAGATAATAATACAAATAACATGGAACAAGAGGTTTTCATGCACTACTAGCTATATACGTATGACTTCTTTTTCTTTAATCTCATGCACTTAAAAACAGTTCTAAAAACTGTGTTATCCTATTATAATAAACACCCACCTAATAAATATCATAATAGTTATAAATATTGTTATTTGCCTTGAAAGTTAGCATTTAAAAAATAATGGCAATTGTAATGATTTTGTTGATGTTATAATTAGAAATAATTAGTAATTATTAAAAAATCATGGTCCTTTTTTTATTAGATAAAATATTTAGTTGGGATGGTGCGTCACTTTGGGAGGCAACTTTGAGGCAAAATATTGAATTCCTGAAAAGTATTCAAAAACATATGAGTAAAAAATGGCTACTTTTCTTGATATAACATAAAATATATTTTACATTTAGTAACGTAACAAAAGGTGATCAAATTATTGTAACAATCATTTCAATATAATACTATTATTTAAAATTAAGCTTGAGAAAGGATGATAGCCCTTGTATGTAGAAAAAAATATATATATGATCGTAAAATAATTTTACTTGTCAAATTGATGAAAAATTTTATAAAATAATTATAAAACCAAATATACTATCTGATATAAAATATTATGTGTTTAAAAAATTAGATATAAACAACATAGGTATAACTGCAAAAAGATTGAAATGTACGCATAACAATACTTAAAAAGAAAGATAATTAAAAAATAAAATAAGTCATAAAAACTAAAGATAGTACTAATTAATTAACATTCATATATATATATATATATATATATATATATATATATATATAGAGAGAGAGAGAGAGAGGAGAGAGAGGGGGGGGGGGGGGGGGTGGGTGGAATGGGGAGCCACTGAGAACCAGAATTAAGATTGAAGGAAAAAAACAAAAGTCTCGGCATGGAGCTTCGCTTGTAACATCACCTCATCAACAGAAACTAAGAAAGTTAAAATGTTTATATCGGGGGATAATCCACTGCCCCATCATCATCATCACCACAGAGAGAGACTAAAAATCTGAAATAAGATTGAAGGGGGCCAAAAAAAAAAAAATTGCTGTCCGAGTGTGGAGATTCGCCTGTAACATCGCCTCATCGATAGTATATAATAAAGTGTTTATCCTGGGAGACATTCACTGATTTCATCACCTCATCATCATCACCTTGGCCAGTTACGCATCTAATGGAACCAAATTGGAACGAAAGGCCTACAAAAAAAACATAAGATGCATGATAACGCCACGTGTCATATTTACATCAGGGGAATATGCATGTCATGTGCAGGAGTAATATTTTGATAGATTTAACATTTTAAAGGTGGTTCAACCAGTTTAAGCACCGACGATATCGTAGAATACTTGATGAGAGAAAGGAGAGATGATCCTCTCTACAGCACCTCCCCTTCGTGATAGAGGTACAATCCGAAGCCAAACCGAGCACAGGCTTTGCAAAAGGCTACTTCTTCCGCTGCAGCAACAGGGTCTTCAAACCGGTCATCATTCAGAGACACCGTTCCAGTGGCATCGCGGTGTGCCTGCATTCATACAGGATAACTATGAAAAAAAAAATCATCTGCACGGTTAGTATTTTAGGCTATACCATCAAAACAAATGTGTTCTTCAATATAAACAATAACAATAAAGCCTTAATCCCAAACTAGTTGGGATCAATTATATGAATTCTTTTTCTCCATTCAATTTTATTTGAGTCATTTTTTTTTTTTTTGTAAGATGCAAAAATTTTAAGTCTTTTCTTATCACTTTCTCTTATATAATTATCGGTCTACCTCTACCTCTTTTTTTCTGTACATGTACCAAGTCACTCTTCCATACAGGTAAGGCATATCTTTAAATCTACGTTGCACATGTTCAAACCATCTAAGTCATTCTTCCCTTAATTTATCCTCAATTAAAAATACTTCTACTTTTTTATGAATAATTTTATTTCTTATTTTATCTTTTCTTATACTACCACACATCTATATTAACATTCTTATTTCTATCATATTCATCTTATATACATGTATTCTTGTAATTGTCCAACATTGCGTGCTATAAAGTATAAACGGTCTTCTAACAGTCCTACAAAACATGTTTTTCAACATGGCAGATACTCTACGATTATAAAATATTTCAATTACACTTCTCCATTTTATCCAACCTGCTTTAATCCTAAGAATAACACCAACCTCAATCTTTCTTTCCTTATGATTAATCAATTCTTATACCGAAAATAATCATTTTTAGTAACTTCATGATCCCTAATTTGTACTTTATATTCATCTTTATTTCTAATTATACTAAAATTACATTCAACATATTCTATCTTTATCCTACTTAACATAAAACCTTTGGATTCTAATGCATTTCTATATAGTTCTAACTTACGATCAACTCCAACCTTAGTTTCATTTACTGGTATTATATCTTTTACAAATAAAATACACCATAAAATATCATCCTAAATATGTATAGTAAAATCATCTCCAATTAAAGCAAAAGATGAGGGCTAATAGGAGATCCCTAATGTAAGCCTAATATAATAGAAAATTTGCCAGTATTACCACTAATAATTCTTACACCAGTAACTACCCCATTAGATATAACTTTTATTATGTTAATATACCCACCAGATACTCCTTTTCTTTTCTAGTATCCACCATAAGATTTTTCTAGAGACCCTATCATATGCTTCCCTAAATTAATAAAAGTCATATAAGATCATATTTCTTTACTATATATATTCCATTAACATCCTAAAAAGAAAAATAGCTTCTATGGTCGACATTCCTCGCATAAACCAAATTAATTTTCTGATATTTTTATAGTACATCTTATGTTCAATTACTGTCTCTCAAAGTTTTCTGGTATGACTCATGAGTTTGATACCACGATAATTAGAACAATTTTAAATATCTTCTTTATTCTTATAAATTGATACTATAATGCTCTTCCTCTATTCATTAAGCATTTTTTTAATTTCTAAAATTTTATTAAATAAATTTATCATCCACTTTACTCCAATATCACCTAAATATTTTCAAACTTTATAAAAATCTTATTAGGTTACACAGTTTTTTTCTACTTTTATTTTTTTTATAACCTCATTTATTTCAAATATCCTAATTTTACAAGAATACATCATAACTTTATCCTCAATGAAGCTAATAGGACATTCTAAGTTATCTACATGATTTCTATTTACTAATTTATTAAACAAGCTTCTCCATTTTTCTTTATCTCTTTCTACTTAACCAAAACTTTTTATCTTGAATGGATTTAACTTAAAATATCTTTAGTTTTTCTCTTCTTACTCTTGCAGTTATATATATATATATATATATATATGTGTGTGTGTGTATGTGTGTCTTTCTCTCCATCTTTAGCTTCTAGCTTATGATAAATCCTTACATGCCTTACATCTAGGCTCTCGTATCATCCCTTTAACTTCTTTCTAATCATTTTATAGTTGTCATAGCTTCTTCATTCTTATATGTAGGTAGTTTCATATAACTCTCTATTTAGATTTTAACTGTTAATTGAACTTTCTCATTCAACCACCAAATTTATTATCATATAATTTTTTTTTCCTTTTGACTTTTTAATATCTCTATAGCTACTTTTTTAAATATTATTAGCCATCTCTTCTTATATTATATAATCTATACATCACTATTAGCCATCTCTTTTTTAATACTATTAGCCATCTCTTCTTATATTATCATATAATTTTCTTATATTAATCCTTTTGGCGTTCTTCAATATCCATTGACTTAATTTGTATATGCAATCTATTGCAATCTATTCTACCTATGCTATACTTTGAGAATTCAATGAATTTTGAACTTTTAACTAGCAAAAGGCTGCAGATGAGCTCATTTGCAGGTCAAATGCTGCTTTCTAATTAACATACAGAGCAAACCAGTTGAAGAAGAAGAATGGTTGCATCCACCATTACCACTGCCATTGCCAATGCAAGCCACCACATTCATGCCATGACTACCAACATCAAATATTTTTCTCGTTTCTTACCTTTAAAATTATAAAAAAGTTGTTTCCTCGGCATGGTTTCCCTTTCTTTTTTTAAAAGTAACAACATGTTTTCACTTTCAGAAACTGGAAATAATACAAAAACAGTGGGTTTATTTCTAGTTTTCAGAATTCAGATAACTCGAAACCTAGCCAAATAGGCCCATAAATAAGTTTATGACGTCATATGCTTATGCAAGTTGCAAAGAAGCTGACAACAGCATTTCAGCAAGATGGACTATTTTTAGCAGAGTATGCAATGCTGTTCTAAACTAGAATGAGATTGTTCAACTCATGAGCTCAAATAAAATCCATCAAATTCTATAGTTGGGTGAATATTCAAATTGGTGTTTTAAGCTATTGGAGGATCGACTGAAGTTCAATGGAATCATCAAACGAGAAAATCAAATGCATAAAGATGGAACATAACATGCTTTATCATTTATAATCATTACATGAATAATGCATACGCAATATTCTCCTAATAATCGATTTTTTAATCATATATTATTCTTTAGTTAAATGATTCTTCAAGTTATCCTTGAGAAATTAAATTAATAATGGTTTACACAATATTCACGACAAATTTAAGAAAAATTTACAGCTTACAAATCAATGGTGCTATGTGCTTGCAGTGGTGTTTTCCTACGCTTTATTAATGACGCTTTTCACATACTCAGTTTTGCCGCAAAAAAATTAAAAAAAAAACATAGCCATAACGGTCCGGCCTTTTTCCAAATATTTGCGTTGTAGCACAACGATCCTCATTCCCTAGGTTGTTCCTAATAACAACCACTTCTAATGATACATCATGTTTTTGCTCACCACTTACCTTAGGTCCTTCACTCCCTTTTTGCATATTTTATCACAAATCAAAGATGCCTCTCTCAAATGAAGTCCCCTTATCTCTTTGTTATACATGCCCATAGCATCTCTATCATTTTATCCTTGACTTGTACAACTCCTATAGCTCCTTTAATATGTTAGTTTCTCAATCTATCTTTTAGTTTTACCATACATCAACCTTAGCATCCTCATTCTGCTGCACAACATTCCAAATCATACAATACTGCAAAACACAATTCTTCAATCAAACTTATTGTCCAACATTCCAAGTCATACAATAGTGTAAAACTTATACATATTCATCTATTTTGTCAGTATTTTATATAATAGACCTTAAATAACAAAAGCCACCACTTTATAGTATCTTTGTACACCAATCTTGATTGGGATCTCATTTTTATTTCTATTTTCACTAAAATTGCATTGCATGTCTTTGTTTACTGGCTTTAGCAGCCTTATCATCTACAACTTTCTTTCATAAGTTCAATTTAATATTTAACCCAGTAACTTTTTCATCAATCAATACTATATCACTCATAATTAACATAGAAAAAGTATATAATAGTTAGAATAAAGCTACAGGATCAACACTGATCCTTGGTGCAAGCTTATTGTGACTGAAATATGCTCATACCATAGCAACTCCTAAGACTGCTACAAGTGGATTGTAGTGCAAATGAGAAAAGAAGAGGATTGATGTTATGTTGACAACCGGTCATAAAATATATGTCAAACTGTGAAATGGATATAAATTTTACTTTTAAAATGTAAAATATCAATTTTAAATTTTAGAAATAACTACTAAATTCTTTCCAACCTTTTCGAAAGTTCTCATTATTTCTCATTCCTAATCTTTACCCAAGCAAATCTATCATCCAGGTTCATCATCTCAATATCAAATCTCATTTTGATACCATGCTAGTACAATGTCGGTAAGCCCGTTATGTCAATCAATTCAGCATACCAAAGACTCCGTACGCCTTTGGTACTGAATCTCAATTTAATACTAAAATAATACAATACACTTGATGCATAGCAGTATACACCAGTAGTAGCATATCATGTTTGTTACTAACTATGCTCATTAGAACATCTTTTGCTAGATGTAAACAAATTTACCTAAAAAATTCCTCTCTCAAATCATGAATTTTCATTTGCAACTGTACCTTCCCATTTCATCCTCCCTTCTAATTTAGACAAGTCATGTTACCTAAATTATATTTCATACACCAGTGTTAATGAAATTTTGATAGTTAAATACCTATAATAAATAAAAAGAACCTGTGCATTAAAAGTTAAACCCCAAAAATATCTTTAAGCCGTTCATAAGTAGAAGCTACACCAGTTGTTCTCATGCTTGTCTTTGATCCTCCCAGCATAGCCACTTTAAGACTTATGTTTCCCAATTACTTTACCAACATCTACTTTGATCTTCCTCTATGGGTTCCCCAATAATTTCTTTGTGAGAACGAAGACAATCATCCTATCTTGCAAAGGCCATATAAGTTGTTGGAGAATTTCATTTCTGATGTACATTATCTGTTACACCTCTGGTTTACATCTTTCATATTGTTTTAAGTGTAATTCTATAACTGCTGATGCTTGAATCAGCCACTTCCATCACAATTTGTAACAATATCAGGGCCTGACTAGTGGTAGCAAAGACAATTACCACTTTCTCCCGATCATCATTCATGTCCACCTGAACACCTTGGTTTATTGACATCTAGGGCTGCAAGTGCATTGGATTGACCTGCTTTCTATCTAGAATTGATCCAAATATTAGTCAGGAGATTCAGGCCCAGCCTGAACTGAAGTTATTCGGATTAGAACAAGATTTGGAAGCAAAACCTATTTCAGATATAGATTAGATTTGGATCTTTGAATTCTCCATCCAAACATGAACTGACCTGAACTGATTCAAAACTAGTATAATTTTTATTTCAAAACCGTCCTCAAAATATAAGAAATTCGTTTTACTTTTATCCATAATTATGTTGTTGATTATGACGATGTGCAGTTATCAATCAAATTTATGTAGAGTATGGTTTTTGATAATATTTATGTGTCGTTACTATTATTTTATAGCATTATATGATTATGATATAATTAGGTAATCAATTTACACATGTTTATTATGATTCGTGTTTGGATTATTTTGACCCAATTTAACATGAAAAATCTGATGGATTGATAAAATTAATATAAATCTAATCTAATCCAACCCAAAGATAATAGGATTAGGTTTGGGTACAATACTTTGACCCAATTCAAAAGTGGATTGGATTGAGTTGTGCCCATCACTGATCCAACCCAACCTGCTTGCAGGCCTATTGACATCCAATAAAATAGGTTGACCAACTCTCCTACAATACATTTTATTTTATTAGGTTGACCAACACTCTTACACTTTCCTTTCTAAAGGCTTTATGACTCCTTTTTCTTTTCTGAGAAATATATCAGAAAGTTGCTGCAGCTCTAAAATGACCTTGTGATTCAAAAAAAAAGAAAGTGAATTTTTACTCCTCTCATTTAAAAAATTGATGGTTAAACATAATACAACATTGCATCTTTATTAAAAACACAGCCAGAGATTGATACCAGATGCAGTTATGTAGCACTAAAACTAAAATGGAGCTTCAAAATCAAGTATTTCATTCATGTTACAACAAGCATTTATGAAACACAGTAATCAGGAATCACGAATAGAACTGTAGGGTCAATAAGTACCTCTCCATCTGATCCTTGAATTGTAACACGATATATCACAGTCACACTTCCATTGTTACAGAAAGTAACATCGCGTACTTCTCCACACCAGCCTTGAAACAGAAAGACCAACAAACATATAATTTAATAAAATTCATATTATGTGCATTTGCATATAATAAGTATTCTTAATATGTATCAAAGGTTCCCATCCAATGCCAGTTTGACCTCTATGAGAAGATCAACGGTCAAAAGCACAAATATATACAGATTTTGCAATTAGAAGAGAAGAGCAGTACATAAATATCAAAAATGGGTATCCTCATTGTGCAATTGAAAGGTACATACAGCATGGGATATCTTTCTGCACTAGCTTATGCTAAGGGATGTTTGGATGTCAGAAGATCTCATCAGATTGATATGATCTTCCAGTAGGAACTACTGTTCAAAAATTTTTTGGAAATCTGAGACATTCAAAGAGATCAGAAAGCTGGAAGATAAACTAATCTCTGATTTTAATGGACAAAAATACTTTTTTTCCAAGATGATTTATCTTATCCCTAAGGACAAGGAATTAGAGGCTTCTTGAATTGCCTGACCTGTTTCAACCACCTCAGCTTCCATCATATTTTCGGAAGTGCACTTTTGGAAGATCTGGTCAGACTGATAAGATCTTCCGACATCCAAGCAGACCTTAAAAATACCCACTGTGATCAGAATTCATTCCTACAACCTGGAAAAATGATTTTCTTTAAAAAAAAATATTTTATGCAGTGTGAAATAAACCATTCAAACAAAGTACCTGGCCTACATAATAATAGGAACAGGACTTTGAAATGACCATTTAGCAAATTCAGAGAATTCTTTTAGAAAAGGTTGGGCTAAATACTCTAACATTCAATGGCTTGTGACTGGCCGATACAACTTATCAAGTTTGCACATTTCATTCTAGAGAAATATTACACGTATTGTGCGCATGATGTCATCCTGTGCTCCAGATACTAGCTTCAATATCAAGGTTTCTGATAATGAAAGCTTGACAAAGAAAATTTTAAGAAGGTAAGCTTCAATGAGACAGGCAAAAGTGCAAGAAGTGAAGATTCAATGTGATAGGCATGGGAACCCAGAAAACTTAGCAGTAACCCCAAAATGCTCTAACTTGGAATATCATGATGCGAATTACTTGGAATATTACAATAGGACTGTCGGCGAGATATTTATAGTAATACAGAATAGAGGCTCACCTGGAGCATAAAAGCTCAGCATTCTGTTAGTATGATACCTAAATAAACAAAGAAAAGAATTAGACAAGATAGGACAGATTGTCAAAATAGCATTACATCATGAAAATTATCATGAAGTGCATGCAGTGGTGCATGTCGAAATCTTTTCAACAGAAGTCAACATACTTGATTCCTGCATAAATTACTATCTTTCTATTTCAAACATTAGGAAACTTCACTGAATATCAGAGATATCAAGGGAAATATGCAATTTACATTAATGACAAACAGTTTGATGTTCTTAATTTTATTATATTAATCCTTTTTTCTAATATTGCAAGTGTAAAAGTATACTTAGACAGATAGCAATTGTAAATATTAAGCAACAGAACTCAAACTATGTGGGACATGTAATGAATCAAATATAAGTTCTTCATCTGGGAATTTCTTAGAAAAAATTTGGAATGCAGGACATAAAATATTCTGATTTTCAGTAGTAAATGTATTAAAACTAGATAATACCTCTTAAGACTATGCCATAAAGCTCCACTCATATAAGAGACATCTTGGGACACATTAAAGGAAAATGGAATACAAGAGAGTTACAACTCAATTCATCTAAGCCTTTTCCCAACTACATGGGGTCGGCTACATGAATCTGCTTCCTCCACTCTGTTCTATTCAGGACTAAGTCGACACTCAAATTACAAATAGCTATATCTCTCTTAATTATTTTCGTTCATATTAATTTAGGTCTGTATCTCCCTATCATTACCATGGACTATTAAAAAATTACTCTTTCTAATTAAAACATCTAAAGGTTTTCGTTGTATATGTCCAAACCACCGTAATCGATTTTCTCTCATTTTATCTTCAATTAGGGCTACTCCTATCATTTCTCGTATATGTTTATTTCTAATTCTATCTTTAAAATTTTACCATATATCCATCTTAACATGCGCATTTCTGTTACACTTAATTTATTCACATGTTGTTTCAGTATTGCCCAACACTCTGTTTCATATAGCATAGCTGGCTTAATAGCAGTTTAATAAAATTTTCTTTACAATTTCAACAAGAGAGCTAATAAAAACTAAAATAAGAAATGCAGTAACAAGAAGACTACATACCGCACTTAGACAATACAAGTTAATTGTATAAGAAAAAGAGGAATTAGAGGAGAAAAAATAAAGCAACAATGATGGTTAATAAGGTGAATGATACAGAGACACCACATAAAGCAAATAATTGTCAAACAAGAACAAGACTAGAATTAGTAATCCCCAAAGTTCCCGGTCTAGATTGAGGCATCAGAAGTTTTTTCAAGAATGCACTAGTTTTGTACCCAAAAAAAAAAAGAATGCACTAGTGAAGGACAACTGATTTCTACCATTCAAGGCCCCCACCAAACAGCGTGCAGTGAAGTCCACCACCAAGGAAAATCCTCCTTGCCTAGTGGCACATGAAATACAACATATCCCCAATATAAACTAGCAGTAAAGCAGAATAGAGTCAGCAGTGTCCTTTCTCTAATAACAGAACAAATCAATGTCAAAGTATCTACAAGTCTCCTTGATCATTTTAGGAACAGAGAAACCACAGAATGGGCACTTCCCTTCATGTCCACAGCTCTGTTCATATTATATCATTCATTATAAATGCACGAAAACAAATGACCAAAAAAATTTACTGCACCACCTACAATTAAAACTTAAATTGATCGATAGGGCAAACTCCTATACATAAAATTCTACCACCCAAAAGCTTATAATCTCATCTGCTTGCCAGAGTCCATAAAAATAAATATACACAAACTCCAGTGCTGTTGCCATGTGCAGCATAATTATCCATTAGGTGTGTTGAGATCAGAGTCAAAAACACAACCCTGGAAAATAGACGATCAACAATAAACCACCAATGAATATACTTACTAAAACCTCACTCCTCCTTTAACAACCATAAACCGGTACTCCCTCTTATCATGCTTTTCTGAAACATTATATTATTAGCTATCACTGTAGCATCCCAACATTAGGGCTCCTTATGCAGATTCTTCAACCAAGAATATTCCTCTACAAAGGTTCATCCTCATATTCTAATCTAGAGATCAATATTCCTTATGATAGCTATCTTTCAGACATATTAAGTTCTCATCTTTCTCTTCTTTCAGAGATACCCATAAGCACTCCACTTGCATGAAAAATGGATGGCCTTAGCCCCACCAGATTATCACTTCCATACCTCCTATTTTAGCCAGATAACAGGAAAACACATACAAACAACCATCAATATCACTGCGAAAGATCAGCCTTGGTCATTCCACCAGAAACAATCAATTGGCCAGTGAAGAGCTTTAACTTCTGTTCAGCATCACCTTTATTTATTGTTTCTATTTTAAAAACAAAGTCACAAAAACCAAGACAAAGGAAATATTTGATCCTACTATTTTTGTCTTCTATTTTTTAAAGTATTTTCATTATTTTTAGAGGGGGAAAAATGAAACAAATCTTTACTTCCAATATTTCAAAATGTTTTTTTTTTA
Source organism: Calamus simplicifolius (assembly GCA_900491605.1). Taxonomy (NCBI): domain Eukaryota; kingdom Viridiplantae; phylum Streptophyta; class Magnoliopsida; order Arecales; family Arecaceae; genus Calamus; species Calamus simplicifolius. Next base: position 789,793 of record UESW01004170.1, on the reverse strand, counting down.
CCACCACAGCCACCCCTGCAACTACTGCCACTAATGCAACCAGTATGACAACCTTTACCATAATTGCGACATAACTTCATCACCACCATCATTGCCGTCACCACCTCCACCACCCATTGCTGCCAACATCATTAACTCTACCACATCATTGATGCACTCATCAATACCAATATCACTATCATTGCAACAAATATCGCTGCCATCACTATCACCTCTGTGATCAGACTTCCACCAAGACCAACACCGCCTCCACTATACACTACCACTACCACCATCTCCACTCCTATCACCATGCTTTTTTAAAAAACTAATTAACAATATTGAACATTTATAATTTAAAAAATCAGAAAAATAGAAATAAAAAAAACTGAAAGTGATGCCAAACTGACCCTAACCTTTTGACTTTAATTTCAAAATCTGATACGAGTCCAATTGTATCAAGAACAAAATTAAGAACCCGCTTCAAGGGGGTTAGGCCTCAAAAGTAACCATTTCGAGGGAGTTGGCCTCCAAAGAAAAGAAGACTAATATTATTATTCCACGATGAAAAAAGCCATATGGCATCTGTATATTATATTGTTGTAACTCTAATACTCAACAAGAAACAAACTACAATTAAGAAAATAAATCCTAAATAGAAAATAGTAAATAATTAAGGCTTAGGAAAATTCCTTTAATTATCAATATCTCTCAAACCAAGGAAATCTCCCAAATAGAAGAATCCTCAAAATCAGGGATTCCAACAATTAAAGAAATTCTCTACATTGAGGAAATCCTCAAAATCAAGGAATCCCAACATTCCAACCCTTCCCTCTCCTTTTCAAAATCAACCTTATCCTCAAGGTTGAAAATCAGGAAACTTCTTCAGTAGCTTGTAGAGGTATTCCCACATCACCTCTTCAAAAGCAAAATCACACCACTTCACCAATACCATAATCATAGCCCAATTATTTTTATCAACCATCCTATGATATAGACTGGCAATAGGGCATAACTGAAGCCTTCAATCTTCTGAAAAATCAGGTAATTGTTGGAATGCAGCAAAAGGTAGGTAGCTATAGCTCTAAGGTAGAAATGTATAGCTGATCATCTTGGTAAAATGACCTAAAGGAAGAGTTGGTTGAATGCAGTGGACCAATGGTGGATAGGTAGATGTTGATGGAGTGCAGGGCCCAAAGGGATTGTGGTATCAGACAAGGTTTATGAAGCTGAAACTGTATCAAGATTCCTTGTGTTTGTGCCAGTTCTAGAAGAAACATCTTCGTTTGATAATAGGCTTTAGCTGCCCATTGTTGTAGCATTCATGATTTCTAGCATTCAGTTGATCAACTGAAGAAGTAGCATCTGCAACTAAGGCCACCTCCAAGTTACTTTTCAGGGTCTTTAATGGAAAAGATTAAGAAAATCCACCAGATCCAAAACCACCAAAGCTCAAATGTGCACAATCTGCATTTGTAACCAGCAGATGATTGAAATAATTACTCCAGGTTTGTCCTCAACAGATTTTCTGCCTCGCTCCTTTGTTTGTAGACTTCATTGCCATAGGCTTACAGAAGCTGATGAAATTTCTGCACTGGCATCCCCTTTATGATGCTCAGAACAATCTAATTGTATCTATCTGTCAGAGACAGTTGTTGATCTAATAGATTTTACCTGTAGACCCCTACCGCTAACATTACCCTCTACCATTTCGATCTCCTCTAGATTAGGATTTGCATGTACATTAACTCCATCAACAAGCAATGTCAATGAGGCTAATGGATCAGTATCAAGAGCAGAGTTATCAGATGTTTCTGCCATAGTAGAGTCACTTCTTCCAGTTGGCTCATCGACTGAAGATTAATCCTTATGAAAAGTATTTCAAACAGCTATAGTCATAGCATATATAGAAATTCAGTGGCAAAGCATCCAACCGTTCCTTTTTGTCTTCTAAATCCAATTCAGGTTCATCATCGGACCAGTCCCCATCAATAAGAAATAATTATTTGGTTTTGCAATAATGGCTCAAGCCAAATTTTTCATCACAGTTATACCACAAACCTTTTTCCCTTCTAGCTTATCTCTGCTGGTGACAATCTTTTGATTGGAGCAGAAATAGATACAGGGATACTATTGGAAACAGGAGTGATTGTTACAGGATTACTTACCTTTGGTTTCCATAGAGCAAGCGGTTGCTCTTCCTTGGGTTTAGCCAACCCAACGTTTAGTCATAGTGGCTAACAAGAACATGCAAAGTTCATGCTTTATTTCTTTTTTAAATCCAAAACAGCCCACAAAATATTTCTCAACCAACCCTATAGTACGGTTAACAAGTTGTTCAAATCGGGATTTACTATAGAAATCTAGCACAACTTGGAAAGGAATCCTCTTGAATATAAGAAGAATCCTCCTTGAGTAATAGTTATACCAAAGTGGAATAAGGATGAAATAGTTATTTCAATCCTATTCTCGACTTATTTCAGGCATCTTCTTCACTAAATCTCACAGCTATCGAGCGAGAATTTCAGCCTGGTGTTTGCAAATTTTCTCTCCAACAAGGAAATTATGATTAATTAGGAAGGAATCCCCTCACCTCAGTCTTGGGTCTTCACAGCTAGGGCTACAGAATTTTACAGCCAGAGGGTATGGTTGTCACAGTCACTTGGCCAAGCTAGCAGACACTGGAGCTCAACTTGGCCAAAGGTCAGGGATCATGGCCGATGAATGGTGGTACTCTGCTTTTGATCTCATGGGGCAAATGTGGCTGGACACAGTTCCGACGATGGCAAAGGGGGTGGCCCATAGCGACTGCCTCCGGGATGTGAGGCAATGGCTGGGAGATTGGGCTGATGGCACCAAGTGGACACCCCTATTTTGGGCTCCACTTCCAGGTCTGACGGTGGATTTTGGACTTCAGACCTTGCCGGTAAATGGCTTCGGTCAATGGCAGATGGCCCATTGTGGCGGCGGCAATGGAGACTAATGGAGGGCACGGAATTGGGCCCATCGGTGAGGAATTTTGACAATGAATGGGGCCTATCTCACTTCTGGTTTCATCAGTGGCCAGGGGGTCATTGGAGAAAGACTTTCATTCTTCCTTGTCCCTTTTTTCCTTCACTCCCTTTTTTCCTTCACTCTCTTTTTTTCTTTTTTTTTTAACTCTCTTTTTGTCTTCTTCTTCATGTTCTTTCTTTTTTTTTTTTTTTTTTTTTTTTTTTTTCTTTTTTTTTTTTTTTTGCAAACTAGGATTTTGCAAATGAAAGAAAAAATTAGGGAAAATAAGGTGAATGGGAGAGAATGATAGTTACTAAGTTTAGTTCTAGGCTTTGATACTAACTCTTACAAATTGATTGTATCAAAGAACAAAATTAAGAACTAAGATAGGAGTGACTGCTTCGAAGAGATCAAGCCTTCAAAGTAATCGCTTCAAGAGGATTAGCCTCCAAAGAAAAAAGAATTGATCTTATTATTCTCCGATAAAAAAAAAATCATTTGGTTATGACCCTAATACTCAAAAGGAAACATAATAATAGTAAGAAACGAAATCCTAAATAAGAAAGAGTAAATAATTAAGATTTAGGGAAATCTTCTTAATTATAAAAATATTTTGAATTAAGGAAATCTTAGAAATCGAATAGGTCCCGGATTCAAAGATTACAACAATTCAAATTGAGGAAATTCCCAAAATCAAGAAATCCCAACAAAATCATACCAATTCTTTGTCCCTTCTGATTCATCAAACTTACAACATCCTGAATGCTATGATCACAGAATCTGAACATTGGCTTTTCTATGTTAGCAGCCGTGCTCCCGAAAAGGAGACGGGCATAGTTTCCCAGAAAAAGAATACAGATATCGTTAAATCGGCGTGCAATGTTAGCAGCAGCAGATCGACATCCCCTCTTCGCATTTTCACACCCACCGTAACAAAATTTTCCATCCCATGTCTGATCTACTAGTAACTTACGCCATCATCTCTTCGATCCATAAAGCCCTCATCCAAACCCTTTATATACTAACCCTTTATATACTAATTAAGGAAACAGCTACCGAGAAATAGAACAGAGCAGATCATGCACACACAACAAACAATTGCAGAGGAGAAGAAGGGAGAGAGAGAGAGAGAGAGAGAGAGAGAGAGATACCAAGGGATGGAGTTGTCGGCGGTGTTGATGATCTTGTCGGGGACTCGCTTGTTGAGGTCCCGGAGGATCTCGGCAAGCGGGCGGGTGATGCAGGACGCCTTGTCCAGAGGCACCACGTAGTTGGAGTTGGGTACCGCCCGCCAGCCTTCTTCCCCCCGCTTCCGGCGCCCTTCTCCAGCGCCGCTGTCACCATCACTTGCCCCCTCGGGAGCCAGCGGACCCTCCCCCCTCGCCGCCTCCCGGCCACGCACAGCGTCCGCGCCTCCTTCCCAGCGGTGGGGGGAGGGAAGGGTGACCTGCTCGCGAGAAAGAAGCAGGCTCCGGTGGTGGCTTCCATGGAGAATGGAAAGGTAAAAAATAAATAAAAAAAAATAGATGGGTTTTGAATCGATACAGAGAGCAAAAAAAGGGGAAGGTTGGAGGACCGACTGCTCGCCTGGTCCACTTCTCGCAGCTCTGTTTTTTTTCTCAGTTTTTTTTTTTTTTTCCTTCTCTCTCTTAATGTTTGCTCGACTCGACAGTCTACCAACTCTTCTTCACGGTCTTTATCCTGGCCCTTTCTCGCGCGTGCCCCAGCGTGCGGTCTCGTGATGCACACACTTCCACGCACGCGCTGGCTGCTGAGAGGAGTTAAACTGACGGTGGCTGTGGTTTGGGTGGGACTTCAGCCCGAACGCGCGTCAGCTCTGGCTGCGTTGCGGGCCTTCATTCCTTGTTGCTTGTGGGACACATGCGATGGCGTGATGGAAGACGTCATGATATTATTAGATTGCCGTTAACAAATGACGCACGAAGCGAGGATAACGTGATCGCGGGAAAGAAAATATTAGCAAGTAGTTAACTTTTCGGATCTCATTTCAAATTCCAACTTTAATTTTTTTTTTTTAAAAAAAAGTTTCAAAAAAAATTAACCATTCAACAAATCTCGCGTTACCTGCAATATATATCTCATGAGATGAAAGCGATCTCTAAAATGGATAAGTTTGCAACGATAAGTGACAGCTTGAGGATAAGGGCAGGATTGACATGACGCAATCCAAGATCATATGAAATGCTTAAAAAATTATTTTAAAACTTTTCATTAATAATATTCAGCCACTCCAGAAGCTTAGTCGGCAGCGCTCTGTAACCACGAATGCCTTATGCTTGCAACTCGAGCCAGGGCAGCGAAATGCATTTACGAAAATAAAACTAATAAATAGCGAAAGAGTGGATTGAAAGGCATGTAGGATAAAACATATTAAAATTTTGTAAATATCTCTATTCTACAAAATTGGAAAGAAGCGAAAGTAGAATAATATTTTTAAATATAATAATTATATATTATATAAAATATAATATGATTAATTTTATTATATTACTATTTTTATATAATTATGTAAAATATAATAATATAATTATAAACATATTTAATATAATTATTAAATCATATATATATAAAATTTATATACTATTATGTTTTAATATAGATAATTATTTAAAAAACATATTATAAAAGTTAGGTACTTATAAATATAAATACATAATATTATTATAAGCAAATAATTATTATAGCTGTTTAATACAATTAAATATCACAAAATATTATTACTAATAATATTAATAATAATATATATAGCACAATAATTAATATATAATATTATCATGATAATAATAACTGCATATTTATTATATTAACAAATATAGTCATATATATTTATAATATAAAATGTATATTATATTCATAATAATATTATTACAATAATAATAACAACAACAACAATTTAAAATACACAGTTCTTTGCCAACTATTACCATTTATTTTCTTTACTGATCCAAGCTAGGCCTTCATTCACACAAGTATCGATTTATAATGATAGAAGTCTAGGATTATATACAGAATAAATCAAGCGGATCCGATCAATTGCTTCGCAAGCCACGAAGTCAATCACATAAAATTGTATAGCTTTCTGGCTGATATTTTGTTCAAAATGCCTCCCTTCCTATATAAAAAAGGGCGTTGAGCTCCCACCCCGGAACTGATACCATCTTACACCCCTCTGTCGACTAGTTGGCCAACTGTGAAAGCATGATGTGTCCCCAAAAATCCATCATACAACAATCCTCACTCACTATGATCAAATACCATGGCTGGAGAAAAATGAAAATTCCACCTCACCATCACTTCTCTTTGTTCAACCATACTTCTTTGACAAAAGACATCAACAACCATTGTTATGAAAGTTGAGAAAAATAAGGAAGATTTGGGAAGGATGTTGCAGAGGCATGATCATAATAGAGGTGCCTTTCATGCGCAGGATACCAAGTTTACTATGGTTAAACAGAAGTACTAAACTTTGATACTTTGATTGCTGTAACTCCATCCATTTGACAGAATATAGCTAGCTGTAACTCACAACCAAAGAGCCGCTTGTATATTCAGCAAAAACCTTGTCTAACCAAATGGCAACAGGCCTGGGGCTTTAACAAAAAGACAATAGATACTGCAACTGATCTTTTGTTATGGTAAGCATCCAGCTAGAAGATTCAACCAATTGCTTATGAGTATTAGAAGAAAAATAAACACTACTAGTTCAGCTCAGCTTGGGTGAGATGACTAATAGATTGTGTTGGAGGCAGTGGACGAAGCATTACTTGTGCTCAAGCTGGATGACTCGCGTTCCAAAACCATATCCACAAACTTGTATAAATCAGAGATTGGCCTCCTTGCTTCAATGCCAAGTGATGAAGCCTGTGGTTGATATAAGCTTTGTGTTGCAGCTACCAATGGTCCCATCCAGCCTCCTGAAGGTGCAAACCCTGCAAACCCTGAATAGCTGCGTGCAAATGGCCTTTCATCAAGTGCTCCATCCTGATGCCAACGATGTGAACCTCCACTGATGTTAGCATTTGACCCAACATTGTTTCCTGGTGTTAATCTAGCACTGTCTGATGCAGCAGTAGATTCAAGACTACTGCTAGCTCCTGTTGAACCAGGCACACCTCCTGGCAGTAATCCCGCACCACTTTGGGTATGCAATCCCTTGAATCCATCACCATACATGCTTCGGGGGATAAAACCAGTGTATAAACCTTTAGAATCAGACAGAGGGGGACCTCTGTGCTCCTGAATTTGCTTCATTAAATGAGGGGTAACACCAGGAGATGTTTCTGCTGAAGCACGCCAAGGACGTTTAGCTGGTGTTTCAGGCTTTTCAAGGGGTCCAATCTCCTCAGCCTTTCGTTTGAGGTTTCTACTTTTCAACTTTTGCTTAATGTTTGCAATATGTTTTTCTAGCATGGCAATTTTCTGATATATGTCATAACTAGTTATCTCAGAGGGATCAAGCTTGTTGTCCTCCACACATTTGACTACTGATTTGAACACTGCTAACTGCTTTTTTTTGGCTTCTTTCTGCAAAAAAAACCATTAAATATAATGTCACCAGAAAGCTCCCATATATATCATTACAATGAGATATAAACTTTGCATTACCAGATCTTATCCGGCATTCAGAGGTGATAACTCAGCTATGGTAATTGAAGGTTCTAAATGAATTCATACAACATCAAGATTTCATTCCATAGAAAGGGACCAAACAACATACTAGATGGCATTGTGATATGTAGAGAACCGTTTACACATCCAAGTGCATCTACAATTCGATTTAGTGCCATGAAAAATTCCCACACAGTTATCTTATTATCAAGCCAGGAACTTAGGCTTTGTATGCTTACCAGGAAAATGAAAGAAAGGAAGAAAAATTCAATTGAACAATGGGAAATTGGCAAATTTCTAATCTTTGGTTGAAATTAAAAGATTTGCAGACTATCCCCCACCCACACACAACATTTTTTTTTTCATTTAAAAAACATAAGAACATAGGGCTCCCACAGAATGACTCTAGGCTTTGTATTTTTATTTTTCTACATAGGTAGAGAGTATTTTCTAAATGTTCCAGTTCTTTACCATTCCTAACATTAAACTTTACATGCATTACACATTTTACAATAGCGGGCACTTAAGTTACCACAAAGGTACTGGAGTTCATCACATGTTACTCTTCCTTATCATGTATATAATGCAAAAAGCAACAATCACAGCAAAAAATTAGTATTAAGAATGAAAGAACTTACTACTGTTGAAGAACTCATTAATAAATGCAACTAACGACAAAAATATGGTTTTGTTAGCAATATAGTGTTTATGAAATCTAATCTTGCAATATGGCTGAATTATTACAAATTCAAGTGAAAATTATGATGCTCCTGTAAAAATGGAAGGAAGGCAGATCATACCACTGATTCTAGAGATCTTCGTCCTCTTAGTTCTTCTTTTACAGTCTGCCATGATTTGTGTATGACAGACGACAGCAAAGGAAGAGGGGGGAATTTCTCCTTCAGCCCAAAAGCACAAACCAGGTGAACAGCTTCGGTATGCATGTCCTTACTTAGCAATTCTTTAATAATATCTACAACATGAATAGCATCATTAATGGTATTATATATGATAAAGAAACATACTCATGCAGTTAACATCTCATATTAATTTTGTTTTTTTTTTAAATTAAAGAGATCATGTTTAATTTGCAACAGTATCTTTAAGCATAGAAAAGGCAGTTCAATCTATTGAGAAGCCAATTTGATCACAATAAAGAGTTGCAGATTTTTGATGGATGGTCTTTAGAGAGCTTAAGGGCAATCAGCAGTGTAGGTTGGTGAGCTCTTTGGAATGAATAGAATGAGCTCCCAGGAACAAGAAATTGAAATTTTGGTGTCTGCAACATATGTCTAAACCTGTAATGAATTTATTACAAACTGATATTATATAAGGTGAGAAAGGCCCCAGGTTTCTTAAAAGCTCATGAGGTGAATTCAGTTAAAGAATTTTTCACTCCCAGCATCTATTATTAGATACAAATGAACCGATACACTAGGAAAGATCCCCATACCTAATTCAAGTTGTTATTTTATGCAGGCATATGGAAATGTTCAATAAAATGTAGGTTCCACCTTCATATATTGCAAAAAATAAAAAGGGATATGAAATGTACTTTGATGCGGGAAAAACAACATGTTCATAGAAATCCTTATGCAAGTAATAAAATTAATAGAATGCAAGCATATAATCCCATGAAATGTCTACTCATGTGCTTATGAAAGAGATAATTGATGATTCATAGGCTACAGGAAACTGAAGAAATTGGTTAAGTGCACATGAAATCAGAAGCAAACTCCAGCAAGATGATCAGGTAATCCAATCATCTCTTTCATTGATACCAGTATCATATCCATACTAGAAAATGTACTCCAATAATGTTCTGCCTCTTACCTATCTTACAGATGTAAAAAACATGTTACCCATTCAGTGTTACGTTTTGACAGAAACAGTGAAGTCAGATAAGTATTAAACAACATTTATTGGTTGTCCATGGGAAGATATCCATCCTTCAAATGAATATTACTCATCCCACATTCTAATTTCATCCCATGAGCATCATGAGTGCCTATTGCCTACCATCTTTTGCGACTTGCAACCCTCAACCTTGCACTGACAAATCTTGTCCTTCCTTTAATTTAGTGTACATTAAAAGCATCAGCATTAACACCAAGGTTTAAATAACCATAAAAATTTAGTTGCACTCACTTTTTAGCTTGAAAGTATGTTCATTTTTGGAATATTGCATCTCCCTGTAATCAGACTGACAGGTTTCCACGTATGTTTTTGTCCCCTACATTCTTTTTCTTATAGAATTTTTTCCCCTATATCAAAGAAGAGGAAAATAGTTTTTCATGGGGCTTTAGAAAAGCTGTAATCTATTGACAATTTACAAAACCAGCAATACACTTCCCAACCTCTATTTAGGGTAAGTGCTCATTTCAACATAAAATACAAGTTGATAAATATTCTTTCAAAAATAATATTTTGCTTTAAATAATAAATCCAATTCTTTTGACCTTAGCATATTTCAACTCTCTGAGAAAGCCCTCAAAATCCCAAAGGTAGCATGATTTCATGCTTAAGGTTGTAAAGAGCAACATTCAGTACAAGAACCTTGCCTGAATCAGTCATCCTTCTCAACATTGACATCACCTCATTATCTTGTCCAGTGAACTATTCTGTTAATTATGGAACATTTCTCCCTGCATCTCAGCTCTGTGCTACTCAATGCCTTTCATGTGTAGTCTTCAACCTAGCATAAACAAACTCTTTTTTTCCTTCAACTTAAGAATGAATGAAGGTTCAGTATATGTTAAAGAACAATTGGTTCTACTACCCAAAATAATAATAATAATGCAACTTAAAACTGCAACTTAAGAATGAATCAAGTTTTAATAACCATAAAAATTTAGCTGCACTTACTTTTTCCCTGGAGAGTATGTTAATGCATTACATATTGTTAGTATTATAAAAAAGTGGTGTATGTGGCTGCTTATGTGGATTTGGTCATTTGAATGCTCAGTGTAGCATCTTATATATGCAGTGCAGATACAATATGCAGATGAACTGCATAGGGCCGAATAGGTAGGCTGCTGAGGGTTATGTAGCCACACATGCAACCAGCTTTTATAAAAGTCTTTGTAGCAGTGTGCAGGATATAGTTGGTGACTGAGTGTGGGTTATGAGCATTGCATGTAGATATTGTTAACTTAGTTACCGGATGCAGGTCAGGGGATGGGTGCAGGAAAGTGAATTTCTTTATAAAAAAAATTAATAAGAAAACACTTAGAAAGAAAGTACAAGTTTGAGTTTCCAAGGAGATTTGAGAGCAAATGCACCAACCTAAATGAAAGTACCTGCTACTAAGATGATAAGGCTTATTTACAAATAACAGTAAATTTATTGCTACTCATATTAGGCAACAAGTAGTATGTAGTTATTATTAGTCGTCAATGAATTATGTATTTTATTTTTCAAATAACCAGAAAATATGAACCACATATACAGTCCCTTGGCCGCTTACATATCATGGCCACCTTATAAAACTGGAAAATGCACCTGCTTATATTTATGGCATTGACTTGTCAATTGATTCTATGCAGGTTACTGTCATATTAAGAAAATCAAAATACAATATGTGGGATATTTATATAAGTTGTTCTAAGTTGAGGGTTTAGAAACATAGCTTTTCATTGTTCCATACATATTTATGGTGAGATTGTCATCTCCAACGTAAGATGATAAATTTCTTAAAAATATCTTTCCAAGATAATAATTAAGAATTTTTTCCTCATTGTTAGAATATTTTAAGTCCATTATACCCATACTAGTATCGTATTGGCACAGTTCAACATAGTTGGCCTATTTTACAGACACTCAGTATGCTCCGATACTAAGTATTGGTTTGCTATTGATACAATATGGTACTCAAAATAACTCCTAGTATAACCATGCATTTCCAACTATTCAAGAAAATTTAGCTTCATTTTATTTTTAAAGCCATCTTGAGCAATACTGGGTACCAGAGATTGTCAATCATTCTTTCATCACAGGTCTCATCTTCTTGACTTTCCCCATGCTACTCTATCATTGAGCAATACTAGAAAATAATGGCTCTTTTCTAGTATTTTTTATTACATTAAAATTGCTGAATATAGGAAATTTTATAAAGACTTTGTAACTTTCCTAAGTTACAACAATAACAAATGAGTAATTACCTCTTTTCCCTAGTGAAATACTTAGCCAATAAAAACAGATCTACTGGGGAATTAGTTCAAAGAAGAGCCTTGATTCTACATCTGATGTGATCATGGACGGTCTTTAGAAATTCTTGATACACAGTGCAGAAAGTATTTGGAGCAGCCAAGTTACAAGATGAAGAATGGTAAGCAAGGAGGTGAGATCTTCCTGAAAGAGGATAAATATTAGGGTCTATCTGTTTTTATGCTGTCTTTTCAGTTTGGCATAGATTTTGTAGCTACAATGGCATTATTCTATTATGGATCCCCATTGAAATTGTTATTGAACATCATAATGGTTATAACAACCACGTTTGTCTCAAGAAGTAGTATTTCAAATGTTTAGTATTAAAACAATCACTGTTACCATGGCTGCTATGAAAGCATTATGATGAAACATAATGGATGATGAAAAGAAAAAACAGCTTTTTCCTATTCGCTATTCAATGGATTATTTTTCAGAAAATAATTTTTTTTGGAAGGAAATTGAATGCAAAAAAAATTTGAATTTTGAACAAAAAAATAATATTTTATTAGAGAAAGCTGTAAGTGAAAATAATGGCCATTATTTATGACTATTATACCAGTAAATAGCATATTATAATGGCTGTCTTCCCCTATTATTATATATGATATAACAGAGGGAGTCTGAAAACTAACAGCCAATATCAGATTATGACAGCCATTGGTTCAAAGCCCTGGATTTAATTCTTAAAAATTTGAAAAAAGAAATTAAGAGTTTGGAGAAACCTTTAACAATGTTGGTTAATACCAGTTGACCAAGGGGTGATATTAGTCATTTTTATCAGGATTTGAAATATCAAGCAGTTGGGCAGTAACTAGAATCCTCTTCCCAGGGTAGCACACCTGCTTCTTGAGCAATTTTTGACTAAAAGTATTTCTAAAATATCTACTTCCCTGAATCCGATCTTGCACCAAATCCTAACTATGGGGATTCAGATACGCTTCAGTCCATAGCATGCCAAGGACTTAATACATGAGAGGCTCAGTTCAGTGCAAGAAGTTTTGATTTGAACAAAATTGTTTGAATGGCTCAAATCAAGGATGGATCAAACAAACTGATGTCAGACAGAGGTTAGTTCATGCAAAATTGACACAAAACTACTCTGAAGCAATACAACTAGACACCACATTGGAACTCTGTTAAAGGGTGATTTCCTCTTGTTTTGAACCATCTGAAGGTGAAAATGAGAAGAAGAGGAGACAAGATATGAGAATTTTCACACTGGTTCGATCAAATTTTTTGAGCCAAAATTCACCCTATCTAGATTATTTTATTTTCTATATATTTTAAATGTTATCGAAACCAACCAATAATTCATAATTAATCAGCACAACTTGGGAAAAAGCTCGATCAATTTGATATTCACACTATTTAATCATTGGATTCACAGCTCAGAGCATGAATCCAAGATCAAAATTAACAAATTTCAAGATTTTGGATTAATCACCAAATCCAATACCAAAGTTTGTGTGAATTCAAAGATAATCTGAGCAATTGGTGTCTATTCAAGATGATCTTTGAATATGTTTTCAAAAAAGGGTCTATCTATGATCCTAATAAATTACTTTTCTCAAGCTTATTGATCTTTTCAAAAAATAATTTCCTTAAAAAAATTGTTTTAAAAAATATCAATTTTCAAAAAAAGGTAACAAATTTGCACTAGTAGTGAACCCATGGCTCTCAAAATCTGATCTACATTTGGTTAGTTTCAGGTGCATACAAGTTCCACTCAAGCTGAGGCCAAAAATTACTGTAAATTTAAATCAACATGACCAAAAGCACCATATGGCTTGGTTCTTCTCCTTTATATGTTTTGTACATGGAGTTCAATAACTAAAAATGGAATCTTCCATAAGGCAATTCACTTGTTGTGGAATCTTCTTCGAAACCAAAACCAGACCCACTTCCTAAGAACTTCCTTAATAGAAGCATTTCTTAAACAACATGCATCCCTCCACTTACTCTCAATCCTGGTAACCCACATGGAGTTAATCTAATAAATCCCTAAATCAAAATAATTTTCAAAATTATATTAAACTTTTAAATTTATGGATTAAATATTTAAAAATATGGCAAACCTAAGGAGGAAGTATAGTGTTAGATAACTAGATAATATTTTCTAAGATAGGGAAAACATTTTCTTTAAAATCATGTTATACTAATTAAAGCTTTTAATTAATTAAATATATATGTGTGTGTTTGAAAAATGTTGATCATCATAAAAAAACATAAATTGTCGCAACAATAAAAATAAGGTAAATGCTTTGAGGAAGTGCTCGTAATGAACTTGCACTATAAGCAACCATAAAAATTCTGAAAATATAAAAAATGATAAAAAAAAACTTGATAAGTTCACTTGTATTGCTTCTGTCTTCTGTTCTTGATTCCAAAAATGTAAGAAAATTGAACTTTATTAAGCATATAATGAAACACTTTTGTTTTCAATTTTTTTGCAAAAACCTTATGAACCTTCCACTGCAGAGATTTATGCTTTCAAAAAGTGAGATAAGCAAGGAATGGCAAAAGTTCCATACAAATGCTAACTCCAATATCAATCTCCAATCAATATTCCACTTATTTGGGTGGAAGCAAAAAAGCAAAAATAAAAAAAATAAAAAAGGATCTAAGCTGGTGCTTTGTATGTGACCATTGATGTTAGTAGTGATCATTTGAATGATTTTAGATTGTAAGTGCTACTATAGTTGCATCTCACTTCCTATGTGACTGTTAATTTTAACATATCTTGTAGACGTATTTATGTTACCAGTTATTTATTTATGCATGTTAATTACTTCATCAAACAAAAACTTCGAATAAGGCAGTTGACTCAATACTCCAACCTTATTTCTTGCAAAAACATATATTTAGAGAAAAAATATGGTTAAGAAAAAACCAAAATCAGAGTTTGAAGGCCAAAAAAAGTTACACTAAGGATGTAAAGTGTATCTATGCAAATCCATTAATTCCTTTCATTGGGGTGATCCTCGGCACGACATGTGCCATACTCATCTTTGGTCAACATGGTATCGATTCTATTTTGGATTTTGTTTTTAATGATGCATGAGGTCTATCTTGATCCTTTGTTTAAGTTATCATTGCTAAGAAATCATAAGGATCAAAACCTCAAGGTTCATATCAAACCAAGCTCCCCTCTATATAAGGTGAGTCACTAGCAGTGTAGGAATTGCACTTGAACCACTCAAACCAACTGGGATCAAGCTGTTCCAGTGCAAATTCTGGACAGGTTGCCCCAAACCAGCCTTAAACCACTCTTGAGCTATACACCTGGGGTAGCACTTTCAATGCCTTTATTTGCCTTGTTTCTTACCAATTTTCAATTGTTTGAAGCAGAAAATAAGGGAAAGAAGAAAATGGTAACAATTGGTTGTTTTGTTGATCAAGGATTTTTGATGGTCCATGAGGTCTGCATTAAAGTTCATAACTTATTATTGCCAAGTCAGAAATAAAAGAACATTATGTCACAACTGTTTGTTTTCCGAAGCTCTTCTTATGCTGGTTATACTAAGTAGTGGTCCCACCACTATTTGAGATGAGAAAAGGGTGGGAGGCAATTTATTAGAGCTAGTTAAGGTTAAATCTCTAGTTGGTCAGTCCTATTGCTTCCTTCTCTCTATGACGCAAGCCTCATAGGCTACCTTCTTCGTATCTTTCCTCCTTGCCTTCAAGAAAAAAATAAGGAAATGGTCTTCTAATTTCTAATTACTAAGCTTCCAGATCCCAAAAGTTTCATCAGTGTTTTAGTATTTTGAAATGTGTTTTGCTGTTCTGATTAAAACTAATCACAAAAAATAAATGCTGACTTCATATTTTCCCTCATTAAAGATTGTGCATCGAATTTTAGTTGCTGATTGTGCATATTGATTATGGGTTCAGCCTGGACTGCAGTAATTAGAGTAAAATAGAAATGTGTCATCATTTTCTATTAATTTCTTAAAATGAAATAAACTTAATACATCTACAAGCATAGATTGATTGCTTTAGAACGACCGTATTACTCTTATTCCCTTTTTCATTTAGAGAAAGAAATAGAGGGAGTATTGTAGCTTCACTCTAACAATCAAGGACTCAATGGAAGTAGCTAGAGCTAGTATCGTCACCATGTATAACTAGAAATATGATTTTTTTTTTTTCATGTGTTCTTCAGCCAGCACATTGATGTTAAGATGTTTCCGCATGAAAATCCCTATACTCTGCCATATCTTCCATCCTAAGCCTTTAATTTACAACCCCCTCAACCATTCTAAACTTTAAAAACCCACAATTTTCTCCCATGTAAACAAAACAGTTAGATGCCACGTCAGATAACTTACATTTACTTTTTCTTTTTTTTCCTTTTTGTTTCTGTTAAATATATCATACTAGAAGTCAATCAAATTAAGCAATTTAAAACCCATGCCAATTGCACCTCACCTCCTATCTCATGCCTAATTATGCAATTCTTTTCTGCATAAGTTTATTGCCAACTAGAGCTCATAGAGATTTTCAACACATTCACTACAGGGGATTCCATAGCCATTAGGCCAGTGACACAGAGAATTACTTGCTAAGCAATTAATCATCATATGCTTTTAACAAGAGAAGCTTCAAAGATGCAAATTTTACCTGGTATCTTCTCGCGAAGGATAGGGGATTGCTGGAAGACATCAGCTTTCGTCTTCAGATTACTTAAGCAGAGCAGGTCATACATCACCTCGCACCCAAAATCTGGTGGGATACCGAAAGATCCCACAAAAAGAACCAGGCCCAGAGCATCCACAACGCTCGCGGACTTGACGCCACCTTCTTCTTCAAGCCTGCTCCTCCAGGCGAGGGCGGCCACCCTGGCGTCCTGTTTGACAGAGGAATCGGCCTCCGAGGGTAACCCGGCGAGGACGTAAAACTCCAGAATGAGAATGGAGGCACGGCGGCTGTCGATCACAGTGCGATGGTTCTCGTACGCCTTGCTGCCCTGAAGGTAGATGGAGTCGAAGACGAGCTTGGCCGGGTTTGGGGCGCGCCGGAGGGCGGCGGGGACTTCTCTGCGGAGCCAATCGAGGTCGGAGAGGCGGCTGACGACGAGCTTGCGGAGGAAGCGGCTGCCCATTGTCTGGCATATGGAGTGGAGCTCCGCTCGGAGGTCATCCAACGAGGGCTTTTCTTGGCCCGACTTCGCTTCTTCTTTCACTGCCGCAGCCGCCACCTTCTCCTCGTCGTCGTTGGCTTTATCCGACGGGGTTGGGGTTTGCATGGCGCCAGGCTCCTTGAAGTGGGCATCGATGGAGGCGCCGATGCGATCGAGGAAGCGCATGAGGCCGTCCCATTGGCGGGCGAATTCAGAGAAAGCGTCTCTGAGATCAAGAATACTGTTGATTGATGGAATGTCTCTGAGATCAAGAATACTGTTGATCGATGGAATTGGGGAGGGTAAAGAAGCCTACCTTTTCTCGACCTGGTTTTCTTGTTCTCTCTCCACAGCTTTCTCATCTTCTTCCTCTACTTCTTGGACTTCTTCTTCTTCTTCGACTTCTTCTTCCTCTTCTATGACTTCTTTCTCCTCCTCCTCCTCCCATTCCATGAATTCATCGTCTACTTCTTCCTCTTCTTCTTCATCTATGAAAACCTCTTCTACTTCTTCCTCTTCTTCTTCATCGACGGCGCTGGGCAACGGATTTGGCGGCGACATGGAGGGGGACCGATCAAGATTCTGGCAAGAAAGCCTTATCGCTACGCTCGGAACTCACAATGCTAGCAAGATTCTGGGACGGAGAGGCAGGCGGATTATTGGTCCGGTTGGGAACGCGATACGATTAATAATAATTTTGAATCAAAATCAACGGCTCAAAATATTTTTGTTTACCATAAATATATTTTTATAATATAACGGTTGGAAATAGGAATGAAAATTATTTTTGTTTACCATAAATATATTTTTATAATATAACGGTTGGAAATAGAAATGGGCGCTGGGCCGTGCCGGGCCAGGCACAGCCCAGGCCCATCGTGCCAGAAAAATTATAGTGCCGTGCTTGACACGGTCCATTAACAAATGAAACGTGCCAGGCACTGCATAGAAAAAAATTCAACTTCGGCACGGCCCGTGACCTATCAAGAAATGGGTCACGGGCCGTGCCTGGCACGACTTATGCCAAAACGACCCTTCTGGCAGTTTTGTGGGTCGTGCCATGTGTGGGCCGTGCCATGGCATGACCCAGCAAGGCCGTGCCAGAATGGCCCTTCTAGGCCGTTTTTGGGCCGTGCCATGGCACAAGCCAGCTGATCCAAGCCATGATCCCGATCGGCGATGATGGATTCGACGATTGCGATCGATCCGATCGGAGGCGATCCGATCGGAGACGATCCGACGGTTGCGATTGATCCATGCCATGATCCCAATCGGCAATGATCGATCCGACGGTTGTGATCCATCTGATCGGCGATGATTCGACGGTTGCGATCGATCCAAGCCATGATCCCGATCGAGGATGATCGATCCGACAGTTGTGATCCATCCTATCGGCGATGATTCAATGGTTGCAATCGATCCAAGCCATGATCCCGATCGACGATGATCGATCGGACCGTTGCGATCAATCCGATCGAAGATGATCTGACAGTTGCAATTGATCCAAGCCATGATTCCGATCAGGGATGATCGATCCGACGGTTGCGATCTATCCCATCGGCAATGATCTGACGGTTGCGATCGATCTAAGCTATGATCACGATCGGCGATGATCGATCGAAGACGATCCGATGGTTGCGATCGATCCAAGCCAAGAACTCGATCGGCGATGATCGATCCGATAATTGCGATCGATCCGATCGGAGACGATCCGATGGTTGCGATCGATCCAAGCCATGATCCCGATAGGCGATGATCGATCTGACGGTTGCGATCCATCCGATCGGAGACGATCCGACGGTTGCGATCCATCCAAGCCATGATCCTGATCGACGATTATCGATCCGACCATTGCGATCAATCCGATCGAAGACGATCTGACGGCTGCGATCGATCCAAGCCATGATCCCGATCGGCAATGATCGATCCGACGATTGCGATCGATCCAAGCCATGATCTCGATTGGTGATGATCGATCGGACCGTTGCAATCGATCCGATCGGAAACGATCCGATGGTTGCGATCGATCCAAGCCATGATCCCGATCGGGGATGATCGATCCGACGGTTGCGATCTATCCCATCGACGATAATCTGACGGTTGCGATCGATCCAAGCTATGATCTCAATCGGCGATGATCGATCGGACTGTTGTGATCAATCCGATCGGAGACGATTCGACGGTTGCGATCAATCCAAGCCATGATCCCGATCAGCGATGATCGATTCGACGGTTGCGATCCATCCGATTGGAGACGATCCGACGGTTGCGATCGATCCAAGCCATGATCCCGATCGGTGATGATCGATCCGACGGTTGTGATCGATCCGATCGGAGACGATTCGATGGTTGCGATCAATCCATGCCATGATCCCGATCGGCGATGATCGATCCGACGGTTGCGATCCATCCGATCGGAGATGATTCGACGGTTGTGATCGATCCAAGCCATGATCCCGATCGGCGATGATCGATCCAACGGTTGCGATCCATCCGATCGGAGATGATCCGACGGTTGCGATCGATCCAAGCCATGATCCCGATCGGCGATTATCGATATGACCGTTGCGATCAATCCGATCGAAGATGATCCGATGGTTGCGATCTTTCTATTTTTTCTCCTTATGTTGGAAGATTATTGAAAAAATATATACCCCAATCCTTTTGATTTTGATGATTACTAAAAGCCATTGAGTACATTAAAAGATGTAATGAGTTTATTTAAATGAGCAATAAATTTATTTTGAACAATCAATGAGAATGTTAAAGTTTGACATTAATCATTTTGAAAGTAACTTTAAGCTCAATACTTTAAGCTTTCAAAAAGAAATTTTATAATTCATAGATTAATCAATGAGTTTTTGGAATACTTCTTGAATTAATTCTTAATGTCAATCTTATTGAATTCAAGTCAAAAATATGAATTAAAATAAATCTGGAACGATTTTAAAGTCAATCAAAAAAGTTTCTAATTTTTGATACGTTCCGGAGCCGACTCATGAGTTTCAGAGTCGACTCCCCTCAGAGAACAGAAATGTGTATCTATCTCGAGTCGACCCACGTAATTTCATGAGTCGACCCCCGATTTAGTCGAGCCGACTCCATGACTATGCGAGTCGACTCCGCTCAGATACCAGAAGAGTGTTTTTCTGAGCACTTCGCGAGTCGACCCCAACCTTTCATGAGTCGACCCCGACTTTCAGGAGTCGACACTTTACTTTTGGTGAGTCGACCCCATGACTTTCTAAACATTTCTATTTTTAGTAAGACGAGCTCGAGCCGACTCGGGAAAAGCATGAGTCGACTCCAGCAAATCTGGGCGATATTTTTACGGATGCCAACTCAGCTCCAACGGTAAGATTTTCGATTAACGGCTATTTTTCTTTGTGTCTAACGGCTATATTTTTGCAGAATCTATAAATAGTGAAGTCGTTTTCAAATCAAAGAGAGACGAATAGAGAGATATTTATTTCAAAGAAAAAGAAAGGAAAAATTGGAAAAACAGAGCGTTAGCTGAAAAATCCATGATTCAAAATAGAGTGAAAGAAAGAGTGTGAAATCAAAGGAAGCTCCTTCTGTGCTCAAGCTCTACTATCCAAGGAAGCTTCAGAAGAAATCCAAGTGCATCTCAAGTGATTTCCACCATTCAAAGAAAAGAGGAAAAGCCCAAATCAACTCCAACACTCATTCCGTGGAGAATCCGTGCTGAGGCCGATTCTACACCTCAAAGGAGTTGAAGAAAAGCTCAAAGCCAACCAACTGCAAATCAGGCTTATCTAAACTCTATTCTTACTTTTGTTAATCTGCTCATTAAGGAGCATTGTAACTAAACAAACATATTTCTATTCTTTTGCCTAGTTCAATCTGGGGGATTGAACTAGAGGAGGTAGTCTTACCTCAGTTCAAGCTTGATTAAGCTTGGGTTAAAGGGTTTTTGTGCTGGTGAGCCCTTGAAAACCAGCTGGGTTCGTTGTGCACCCGGGAAAACAACAAGTTCGAGTTGTGAGCTTGTAAAACAACTCGCTGTAATCTAGGGTGATTATAGTGTGGACCCAAGTGAATCTTGGGAGTGGACGTAGGTGTTGGATACACCGAACCACTATAAAATCCTTGTGTTTGCCGTGATCTATTGTCTCTATCTCTATCTCTGTTTTATTCACTGCAATTTATCTTTACTTTGCATTGCCTTCTTTCATCTCAAGCTAAATAATTTAAAAAGGCTAATTTTTTAAGAACCCAATTCACCCCCCCTCTTGGGTTGCCATCTGGGCCAACAATTGGTATCAGAGCAGTGCTCATTTAGAATTTGATCTCACGATCAAGAGCTAAAGTTTAAATGGCAACACAAGTGGTTCATTTGCTGAAGGTCATTCTACGAATAGACCTCCTTTTTAATGGCCAACTATTCTTATTGGAAAGCTAGAATGAGGATATTCATTCAAGCTTCTGATTATGAGCTATGGGGTGTTATAATAATGGACCTAGTACACCCACACACGTTATAGATGGCACTATTGTTCCTAAGCCCGAAAGGGATTGGAATGATAATGATAGGAAAATGGCACAGCTTAATGCTAAGGCCATGAATGTTTTATATTGTTCCTTAGATGCTAATGAATTCAACCGAATCTCACATGTAATTCCGCAAAGGAATTTGGGATAGATTGAGGTTACCCATGAGGACAACCAAGTAAAGAATCAAAATAATATTTTGTTCATAAATATGAATTGTTTAGCATGGAACAATCTGAAACCATCACATGCATGTTCACTAGATTCACTGATATTGTAAATGGTTTGAAAAGTCTTGGTAAGACATACTAACTCTGAACTTGTTCGCAAAATTCTTAGGTCACTTACCAAGAACATGGGAAGCAAAATGACTGCAATCCAAGAAGCTAAGGACCTCAACACTTTACCCTTAGAGGAGCTTCTAGGATCCCTTATGACCCATGAGCTGACATGAGGCAGCATGTTGAGGAGGATTCAAAGAAAAAGAAAATTGCCCTCAAAGCTGCAAAGGAAGAAGAGAGCAGCAGTGATGATGATGATGATAATGATGAAGACTGCTCTCTTGGCAAAGAAATTTAAGAGATTTATGAGGAGAAAGAAACCCTTCCACAAGAAAAAATTTGGAGCTAAGTGGGAAGGAGAAAAGGATAAGATTAAGGACAAGGACAAGGAAAAAGAGAAAGACCCCTTGACGTGCTATGAATGTAATAAACCAGGGCACTTTAGAAATGAATGTCCTTTGAAGAAAGCCTACAAAAAGAAAAGAAGGCTTATATGGCACTTGGAGTGATAGCGAGGAATCTTCTTCCGAAGAAGAAGAACAAAAGGAAGTTGCAACGTATGCTTTATGGCGGACGACAAATAACGAGGTAAGTTCCGAAACCCTTGCGATGAATTTGCCTTTGATGAACTGTTTGATGCTTTCAATGAACTTGTTATGATTTTAAATCTTGAAAAAGAAATACAAGTTTTTGAAAAATGAAAACTTAGCCTTCATTCATGAAAAGGAAAATCTTAACAATGAAATTAAGAAACTTAAATCTGAAAATGAAATTTTAATGAATGAAAAGGAATCAATCTCAAATGAAAAAGATAAACTAAAGAATGAGGTTGAAAAACATAAAAATATAGTTGATAAGTTTACTTTAAGTTCAATTAAATTAACATGTTGTTAAATAGTCAAAAAGCTGTTTTTGACAAAGCCGGATTAGGATATAACACTTTAAGGAAACAAAAATCACTTAAAAATATTTTTGTAAGTGCTGGCCAAAGTAATTTACATGTTTAAATGTAATCAAAAGGACACAAATCATTGAATGTAAAATTCTAAAACCAAGTAAAATCTGAATATTAAAGGAAAGAAAATATGGGTTCCGAAAGGAACAATATTTGTTGCTACTAACCATGAAGGACCCAAGAAAGCTTGGGTACCTAAACATAAAGTTGATTTTATTGCAGGAATGTCTTGTGGCCAAAGATCAAAGAAGAAAGTGGTATCTTGATAGTGGCTGCTCAAGACATATGACGGGTGACAAAGAAGAATTCATCACCCTAGAAGAAAAGAAAGGAGGAGTTGTTACATTTGGCGACAATGGCAAAGGCCAAATTTGGGGTTTGGTAAATTCAAATAACTCCATCCACATTTATTGATAATGTACTTTATGTTGATGGTTTAAAACAATTTAATTAGTATAAGTCAATTATGTGATAAAGGTTTTTAAAGTTTCATTTGAATCTTCTTTATGCACTGTAGCTAATCCCATTGATAATAGCATTGTTTTACTGGTTATAGAAATGGCAATGTATACTTGATTGATTTAGACAAATTGTCTACAAGTAATCATTGCTTAGTTGCTGATAATGCTAATATGAATGAGATTGGTTGGTTGTGGCATCGTAGATTAGGTCATGCAAGCACACACTTATTTCAAAACTAATTAAAATGGATTTAGTAAAAGGTTACCTAAATTAGATTTTGAAAATAACAAAATATGTGATGCATGTCAATTTGGAAAACAAACTAGAAGTTCTTTCAAATCTAAAAACATTGTTTCAACTTCTAGGCCTTAGAGCTACTTCACATGGACCTTTTTGGACCAACTAGAACCACAAGTCTAGGAGGAAAGAAATATGGTCTAGTGATAGTAGATGATTACTCTAGATTCACTTGGGTAATGTTTTTAGCTCACAAAGATGAGACTTTCTCGATATTCATGAAATTCTTCAAGAAAGTCACAAATGAGAAAAACACTACCATAGTGTCTCTAAGAAGTGATCATGGAACTGAATTTGAAAATCACTTATTTGAAAGTTTTTGCAATGAAAATGGAATTAATCATAATTTTTCAGCACCTAGGACCCCACAACAAAATGGTGTAGTTGAAAGAAAAAATAGGACTCTAGAAGACATGGCCCGTACCATGCTATGTGAAAGTAAACTCCCAAATACTTTTGGGCGGAAGCTATTAACACAGCATGTTACATCTTAAATAGAGCTTAATAAGACCAATTTAAAGAAAACACCTTATGAATTATGGATGATAGAAAACCCAAATAAAATATTTTCATGCATTTGGTTGTAAATGTTTTATTCATAATAATGGTAAAAACAACTTAGGAAATTTGATGCTAAATCTGATGAAGGAATATTCTTAGGATATTCAACAACTAGTAAAGCATATAGAGTATTTAACAAGAAAACTTAGTTGTTGAAGAATCCATTCATGTAGTTTTTGATGAATCTTTAGCAACTCGTTCTGAAAAATTGATGATGAGGAAGATACAAACATAATTGAGAAAGATCTTGAAAAATTAAATATTGATGTATCTTTATCATGAGCAAGAAGCTAAAGATAATGATTCACCTAAGGATGATGATACTAATATAATCATAATGATGTAGATCTTCCTAGAGATTGGAGATATGCTTATAGTCATCCTAAGGAATTGATTATAGGTGATCCATCTCAAGGAATAAGAACTAGATCATCATGAGAAACATTAGTAATCATCTTGCATTTGTATCACAAATTGAACCTAAAACTATTGAAGAAGCTGAAAAAGATAATAATTGGATGTTAGCAATGCAAGAAGAATTAAATCAATTTACAAGAAATAATGTATGGACTTTAGTTGAAAGACCTAAAAATCATTCAGTTATAGGATCAAAATGGATATTTAGAAATAAACTAGATGAAAATGGCATAGTAATTAGAAACAAAGCTAGATTGGTTGCAAAAGGATATAATCAAGAAGAAGGTATTGATTTTGATGAAACCTTTGCACCAGTAGCTAGATTAGAAGCCATTAGGCTATTACTTGCATTTGCATGTCATATGAATTTTAACTTATTTCAAATGGATGTAAAAGTGCATTTTTAAATGGATTTATAAATGAAGAAGTTTATGTAGAACAACCACCAGGTTTTGAAGATCACGAATTTTTAAATCATGTTTTTAAATTGCACAAAGCATTTGTTGAGAAATATGGAGATTGTATTTACCCCAACTTTATTGATTTTGATGATTTCCAAAAGCCATGAGTATTTTAAAGGAAACAATGAGTTTATTTATCAAAAACCTTGAGCTTATTCTAAATAAAAGCAATGGACTCTCAATGTTTAAATTCACTGTGTTTTGAATCAATTTGGCTCTATATTTAAGATTTCAAAAAGAATTTTTATATGTTATATTTCAATCAATGATTTCTTGAAACATGTCTTGAATTCATGCTTAATGTCATATTTATTGTATTCAAGTCATAATATCATTTAAAATTATTCTGGGATGAATTTCAAAGTCAATCAAAAAATATCTGATTTTTGATACGTTCCGGAGCCGACTCTAGAGTTTCAGAGTCGACTCCTGTAAGTTATAGAGTTTTCTGATTTTCTCGAGTCGACCCTTGGATTTCAAGAGTCGACCCCTGACTCTGTGCGAGCCGACTCCTGTCTGTGCGAGTCAACTCCGCTCAAACAACAGAACCATATTTTTGAGCACCTCTCGAGTCGACTCCCCATTTTCTTCGAGCCAACTCCCAAAAGCTCGAGACTCGACTCCGCTCGAAATCTGGGCGCGATTTTTCACGATGACACATCAGCCCAACGGTAAGATTTTCAAATAACGGCTATATTTCTGTGTTTCTAACGGATATACTTTTGCAGAATCTATAATAGAGGAGCTCTTTTCAAATCAAAGAAATCAATAGAGTGGTGAAAAGAGAGAAAAGAAATCTTTCAAAAAGAGGGAAAAACAGAGCTTCATTGGAAAAATCATTTGAGCCAAGAAAAGAGATTCAAAAGGAGTGAAATCAAAGAGAGAGATTCGTGTGCTCCAGAGCTACAATCTAAAAAAGTTCAAGAGGAGATCCCAAAGCAACCAAGAGCAAATCAAGATCTTCCAACCTAGAAAGAAAAGAAGAAAAGCTTCAACCAACATCCAAAGCCCCAAAGCTAGGAGAATCTGTGCTGAGGCCTGATTCCACACTTCAAAGGAGTTGGAGAAGAGAAGCAAAGAAGCCAAGCCTGCATTCAAGCTTATTCAATCAGGCTTTTCTAAACCTAAGCTTTATTTTGATTATTCTGCTCTAGAGGAGCTGTTTGTATTTAAACTCGAAATTATTTTCTTGTGTGCTGATTCAAAAGTGGATTGAATCAGTGGAGGTAGTTGTACCTCGTGGTAAGCTTGGGATAGCTTACGTTTTGGGTTCATTGTGATCCCGTTAAAAACAACGAGTTGGGTTTTGTGCTGGTAAGCCCGTGTAAAACCGGCTGGGTTCGTTGTGCGCCCGGGAAAACAACAAGTTTGAGTTGTGAGCTTGGAAAACAACTCGGCTGTAATCTAGGGAGATTATAGTGTGGACCCAAGTGAATCTTGGGAGTGGACGTAGGTGTGGATTGCACCGAACCACTATAAAACCTTGTGTTTGCCGTGCTCATTTGTCTCTCACTCTATCTCTCTTATATTTCTGCTTGTGCTTTGCTTATAAGTAATTTCTCTCACTTGCACATCTTGAGTTAATTTGTTTAAAACATTTCAAAAAGTCTTAAATTTTTAAGAACCCAATTCACCCCCCCTCTTGGGTTGCCATCTGGGCCAACAATTGGTATCAGAGCAAGTGCTCATTTAGAATTTGATCTCACGATCAAGGGCTAAAGATCCTTATGGCAACACAAAGTGGTTCATGTTTGCTGAAGGTCATTCTACGAATAGACCTCCTTTATTTAATGGAACCAACTATTCATATTGGAAAGCTAGAATGAGAATATTCATTCAAGCTTCTGACTATGAATTGTGGGGAGTTATAATAAATGGACCTAGTACACCCACACACTTAGTAGATGGCACTATTGTTCCTAAGCCCGAAAGGGATTGGAATGATAATGATAGGAGAATGGCACAATTAAATGCTAAAGCCATTAACATTTTGTATTGTTCCTTAGACTCTAATGAATTCAACCGAATCTCAACATGTAATTCCGCAAAAGAAATTTGGGATAGGTTGGAAATAACACATGAAGGAACAAACCAAGTAAAAGAATCAAAGATAAATATTTTGGTTCATAAATATGAATTATTTACCATGGAACAAAATGAAACCATCACATGCATGTTCACTAGATTCACTGATATTGTGAATGGTTTGAAAAGTCTTGGAAAAGTATATACTACTCTGAGCTTGTTCGCAAAATTCTTAGGTCACTTCCAAGGACTTGGGAAGCCAAGGTGACAGCCATACAAGAAGCCAAAGATCTGAACATCCTACCATTGGAAGAGCTTCTTGGTTCGCTAATGACTCATGAGCTTCAAGTTAAACAACATGTCAATGAGGATGAGTCAAGAAAGAAGAAGACCATCGCCCTCAAAGCTGCAAAAGTTGAAGATAGCAGCAGCGATGATGAAGAGGATGATGATGATGAGACAGCCCTCCTTGCAAGGAAATTCAAGAAGTTTATGCAAAGAAGGAGGCCCTTCCACAAGAAGAGATTTGTATCAAAAATGGAAGGAGAAAAAGAAAAGGATAAGAAAAAGGAAAAGGACAAGGACAAAGAGAAAGAGCCCTTAGTATGTTATGAATGTAAAAAGCCAGGGCATTTTAGATATGACTGTCCTTTACTTAAGAAGGCCTATAAGAAAAAGAAAAAGGCCTACATGGCAACTTGGACTGACAGTGAAGAGTCTTCTTCCGAAGAAGAAGAACAAAAAGAAGTTGCAAATGTTTGCTTCATGGCGGACGACAACGAAGAGGTAAGTACCGAAACCCCCGATGATGAATTTACTTTGATGAAATGTTTGAAGCTTTCAATGAATTGATGATTGATTTCAAGGCTTTGAAAAAGAAACACAAATCTTTGAAAACTGAAAACTTAAATTTAATTAATGAGAAAAATGAGTTAAATCTTGTAGTTAAAGATTTAAAAGATAAAAAGGAAACACTTTTTAAAAAAGAATGATTTTGCTCATAAGATTGATTTGATTAAATCTGAGAATGAAAATCTAATTAAAGAGAAAGAATCAATCTCTAATGAAAATGATTTTCTAAAGAAANAATTTAAAAGATAAAAAGGAAATACTTTTTAATGAAAAGAATGATTTTGCTCATAAGATTGATTTGATTAAATCTGAGAATAAAAATCTAATTAAAGAGAAAGAATCAATCTCTAATGAAAATGATTTCTAAAGAAAGATGTTAAAAAGTATAAAGACATTGTTGAGAAATTTACTCTAAGCTCAATTAAACTAAATATGATTTTAGATAGTCAAAAAGCAGTTTTTGACAAAGCAGGTTTAGGGTATAACACATTTAGAAAACAAAATC
The DNA here is from genome assembly GCA_900491605.1 of Calamus simplicifolius. Lineage (NCBI taxonomy): Eukaryota > Viridiplantae > Streptophyta > Magnoliopsida > Arecales > Arecaceae > Calamus > Calamus simplicifolius. The sequence goes on along the minus strand of UESW01004170.1, from coordinate 761,535 downwards.
ATTGAAAAATATTTTTGTAAAAGCTAACCAAAGTAATATTACTTGTTTTAAATGTAATCAAAAAGGACATAAATCTTTTGAGTGCAAAACAATAAGTAATAATGAAAAATTAAACACTAAAGGAAAGAAAATTTGGGTTCCGAAAGGAATAATTTTTATTGCTACTAACCATGAAGGACCCAAGAAAGCTTGGGTACCTAAACATAAAGTTTAAATTATGTTGCAGGAATGTCTTGTAGCCAAAAGATCAAAAAGAAAGTGGTACCTTGATAGTGGCTGCTCAAGACATATGATGGGTGACAAAGATGAATTCATCACCCTGGAAGAAAAGAAAGGTGGAGTTGTTACGTTTGGCGATAATTGTAAAGGTCAAATTATGGGCCTTGGTAAAGTTCGTATAACTCCATCTACATTTATTGATAATGTACTTTATGTTGATGGTTTGAAGTATAATCTAATTAGTATAAGCCAATTATGTGATAAAAACTTTAATGTTTCATTTAAATCTTCAATATGCACTGTAACTAATTCTATTGATAATAGCATTGTATTTACTGGTTATAGACATGGCAATGTTTACTTGGTTGATCTAGAAAAAATATCTTTGAGTGATCATTGCTTGATTGCTGACAATGCTAACATAAATGAAATTAGTTGGTTGTGGCATCGTAGATTAGGTCATACAAGCACACACCTTATTTCAAAATTAATTAAAATGGATTTAGTTAAAGGCTTACCTAAACTAGTTTTTGAAAACAACAAAATATGTGATGCATGTCAATTTGGAAAACAAACAAGAAGTTCTTTCAAATCTAAAAATGTTGTTTCAACTTCTAGGCCATTAGAGCTACTTCACATGGATCTTTTTGGACCAACTAGAACCACAAGTCTAGGAGGAAAGAAATATGGTCTAGTGATTGTAGATGATTATTCTAGATATACTTGGGTACTATTTTTAGCTCACAAAGATGAGACTTTCTCGATATTCCTGAAATTCTTCAAGAAAGTCACAAATGAGAAAAACACTACATAGTATCTCTAAGAAGTGATCATGGAACTGAATTTGAAAATCACTTATTTGAAAGTTTCTGCACTGAAAATGGTATTAATCATAATTTTTCAGCCCCTAGGACTCCACAGCAAAATGATGTAGTTGAAAGGAAAAATAGGACTCTAAAAGATATGGCCCGTACCATGCTATGCGAAAGTAACCTACCAAAGTACTTTTGGGCAGAAGCTATTAACACAGCATGCTACATCTTAAATCGAGCCCTAATAAGACCAATCTTAAAGAAAACACCTTATGAATTATGGCATGATAGGAAACCTAATATAAAATATTTTCATGCATTTGGCTGTAAATGTTTTGTTCACAATAATGGTAAAAATAATTTAGGCAAATTTGATGCTAAATCTGATGAAGGAATATTCTTAGGATATTCAACAACTAGTAAAGCTTATAGAGTATTTAACAAGAAAACCTTAGTAGTTGAAGAATCCATTCATATAGTTTTCGATGAGTCTTTAGCATCTAGTTCTGAAAAATTTGATGATGATGAAGATACAAACATAATTGAGAAAGATCTTGAAAAATTAAATATTGATGTATCTTTAGATCAAGAACAAGAAGCTAAAGATAATGATTCACCTAAGGATGATGATACTAACGCTAATCATAATGATGTAGATCTACCTAGGGATTGGAGATATGCTTATAGTCATCCTAAGGAATTAATTATAGGTGATCCATCTCAAGGAATAAGAACTAGATCATCCATGAGAAACATTAGTAATCATCTTGCATTTGTATCACAAATTGAACCTAAAACTATTGAAGAAGCTGAAAAAGATAATAATTGGATGTTAGCAATGCAAGAAGAATTAAATCAATTCACTAGAAATAATGTATGGACATTAGTGGAAAGACCTAAAAATCATTCAGTAATAGGATCAAAATGAGTTTTTAGAAATAAACTAGATGAAAATGACATAGTAATTAGAAACAAAGCTAGATTAGTTGCAAAAGGATATAATCAAGAGGAAGGTATTGATTTTGATGAAACCTTTGCACCAGTAGCTAGATTAGAAGCCATTAGACTTTTACTTGCATTTGCATGTCATATGAATTTTAACTTATTTCAAATGGATGTTAAAAGTGCATTTTTAAATGGTTTTATAAATGAAGAAGTTTATGTTGAACAACCACCAGGTTTTGAAGATCACGAATTTTCAAATCACGTCTTTAAATTGCACAAAGCTTTATATGGTTTGAAACAAGCACCTAGAGCTTGGTATGATAGGCTAAGTAAATTTTTAATTGAAAATGATTTCACAAGAGGAAATGTAGATAAAACATTATTTTTGAAAAGAAAAAGTAAAGATTTACTTGTAGTACAAATATATGTTGATGATATTATTTTTGGTGCTACTAACAATATTCTATGTCAAGATTTTGCCAAGTTAATGCAGGGCGAATTTGAAATGAGCATGATGGGAGAACTCAACTTCTTCCTTGGACTCCAAATCAAACAAAGCAAAGAGGGAATCTTCATCAACCAAACAAAATACACAAGAGAAATCCTAAAGAAGTTTGGTATGGAATCAATTAAACCCCTCGGAACACCAATGAGTCCTTCATGCAAGCTGGACAAAGATGAAGAAGGTAAGAAGGTTGACCAAAATATTATCGAGGTATAATCGGATCCCTACTTTACTTAACTGCTAGTAGACCAGACATAATGTTTGCTGTTTGCTTATGTGCTAGATTTCAGTCAGAACCTAAAGAATCACATTTAATTGCTGTTAAAAGAATACTAAGATATGTAAGTGGAACAAAAAATGTAGGTTTATGGTATTCTAGAGACTCCACATTAAATCTGATTGCTTACACTGATTCTGATTATGCTGGATGTAAGTTAGATAGAAAAAGCATAAGTGGTGCATGCCAATTCTTAGGAAGTAACTTAATCTCATGGTTTAGCAAAAAGCAAAATTCAGTTGCATTATCAACTACTGAAGCTAAATATGTAGCGGCTGGAAGTTGCTGTGCGCAAATCCTATGGATTAAGTGACAACTTGAAGACTATGGTATCACACTTAATAAGACACCCATAAAATGTGATAATACAAGTGCAATCAATTTAACTAAAAATCCAATTCAACATTCAAGGACAAAACACGTAGAAATTAGATATCACTTTATAAGAGAACATGTAACTAATGAAGAAATTTGTCTTGAATATGTTAACACTGAAGAACAATTAGCTGATATTTTTACAAAACCTTTAAGCGAAGAAAGATTTTGTTATCTTAGAGGAGAATTAGGGATTTGTGATCCTTTGGAATAGATTTTGAAACCCCTAAAGAAATGTATCTAGAGTTCTTTCAATTTCTCAAAATCTTAAGGAAATTTTATCTAGAACTCATATCAATTTGATCTCTCAAAATCCATGATTTTTGATCACACTCAAAGATCAAATTCCGAACTCATTTCAGATTCTCTGAATCTTTATTTTTTTTTTCTCTGAAATGGTCTCGGAGCCGACTCGGACAGTATCGGAGTCGACCCCTGTTTCTGTTGAAACTTGGGAGTCGACCCCCGCTCTGCGCGAGTCGACTCGATTTTGGGTCCGTGCTCTGTGACAACTCGGGAGCCGACCCCGCTTTGCGCGAGTCGACTCGACGTGGTCCCAGGTTGATTATTTAAGGGCACGAGTCGACCCCTCGGTCATTTCCAATCATTCCAAATCCTTTCCAAAGTTTTTCCAAACCCTCCAAAACCTCAAAAACCTCTGATTAATCACTCCACCTACATCTATGGCACCTAAGACCCATGGAGCTAGCAGCAGTGGCGCCGGAATGAAGAGGAAGAGGACCGTTCGATGACCCATCCGCGAGCCGTCTCCGGATTCGTCTTCTACACCTTCTCCGAGTGGTTCACCTGTACCAGCTTCCACTCCTCAGGTAGATCTTCTTGCCAATCGAGTTGTTACAACCGGTAGGAAGGTGGACTTTGAGTTATTTGAAAATGAGGGATTTATTATTGGGAGACAATTGATTGAAATGGGACTTGAGAAGATATGTTCACTAGATTGTCCCACATATCCTGCATTAGTTAAAGAATTTTACTCAAATTTGACTAGAGGTGATGATGGATTAGTTAGTGTGGTGAGAGGCATTGGATTGAATATCACCGCCACTATTTTATCCAGACTGTTAGATTTGCCCCTATCTGGACCATCCACCTATGCCCCGGAGGATAGATCACCTGCCCTCACAAGATTGTTGAACAGAAATTTTGAGGGTTTTGAAGAAGTTTTTGCAAATCAGTTACCTTTGGAGCTGAGGCTACTTCATAACATCTGCAGTAGAATTTTATTCCCTAAGAATGGCAGATTTGATTATGTTTCTGAGAGGGATATCTTCGTGATGGATGCTGTTGTGACTGGAAAGCCCATCAATTTGCCTCGGATGATTATTTGGCACATAGCTGATTGTGGAGGCAAGAAGAAGTCCAGTTTACCCTATGGCATGATTCTGACTAAGATATTTCAAAGCCAAGGGATTGTATTTGGTGAGAGTGAGCCAAAGAAGGAATTAAGGCACACTGACTATTACACTTTGGCCACTATTCATAGAATGGGATTTGTTAAAAGGAATGGGAGATGGGAGAGGAAGAACATTGCTGAGGATAGAGCTATGGATACTGAGGCCCCTGGACCTTCTGTGAGACAGTCTTCTCCTGAGCCTCCTTTGAGCTCTTCAGTTCCAGATTTTGCTCCTGTTTCTGTTCCAGCTCCTGCCCCTGTTCCTGTTCCTGTTCCTGCTCCAGCTCAGACATCTGCTTCACCATCTGATAGATTTTCTGATGTTCAGTTAGAACAACTTAGATCTTTATTTAAATCTGAGATTAGTGAGCATGAAGATAGATTGAAAAGTGAGTTTGATGAAAAATTTATGAATTTGAAGGAATCTTTGTATTCTCTGAGTGATCGGGTTGCAACTATTGAATCAATTCTTAGTTCATCCACTAGTTCCTTAAGTGAAGATTTGAAGAATATTTTTGAAGAGCTTAAGAACATCTGTGGTGACTCTAAGACATATGCCCAGTGCAACGCCGAGCTCCAGGACAAGATTGTAACTGCTTGTACTTTTGTAAATGAAAGATTAAAAGATTATGTCAAACTACAATGTGAAGGCATGAAGAGCATTGTAGATCACTTAACTAGGATTACTAGGAAGAATTTCTAAATGTAATGTAATCCTTATTTTGATGTATTAGATGCTTAGCATTTTGATGTAATGAAGTTCACTTTGTAATCTCATTTTGATGCAATGAATATTTTAACTTTTGTCTAAGCAATTTCTTTAATGTATTGGATGCTTGATTTGATCTTGAATTAGCAATGCAATGAAAGAAATTTACTTATGAAGCTTGTATTTGAATTTGATACAATGAAGTTGATACAATTAGATAAATGGTTGAGAAGTTTAATGATTATATGGAAAACTTGAAAACCCTTAATACATTCTTGATGCAATGACTTTATCCTAACCTTTTTGTTGATTACAAAAAAGGGGGAGGGATTTTATTTAATCATATATGCTTTCAATTAAATATATGCTTTCAATATACTTTCAATGCAATCAAATATTAAATTTGAAAGAGGAAGAGATAATTTGAATATTAAAGGAGGAGAGTTAACTTAAAGGGAGAGATAATTTGGTTATCATTATGCTTAAAATTTAAAAAGGAAAAAATTATTTGCTTGAACTGAACAATTGAACATTTTGAATGAATTACAAAATTGAGTTTCATAGGGGGAGCTATCTCATTTAGGGGGAGCCTCTCAATGAACATAAAAATTGATTTTGGTTTCAGAAAATTTTTTTCAATTCAAACATGCATATACTCAATGTTTTTGTTATCATCAAAAAGGGGGAGATTGTTGAGAAATTTGAAAGATTGTAATTATTTAATTACCCCAACTTTATTGATTTTGATGATTTCCAAAAGCCATGAGTATTTTAAAGGAAATAATGAGTTTATTTATCAAAAACCTTGAGCTTATTCAAAATGAAAGCAATGGACTCTCAATGTTTAAATTCACCGAGTTTTGAATCAATTTGAAAAAGAAGTTTCAAGCTCTATATTTAAGATTTCAAAAAGGAATTTTTACATGTTATATTTCAATCAATGATTTCTTGAAACATGTCTTGAATTCATGCTTAATGTCATATTTATTGTATTCAAGTCAAAATATCATTTAAAATTATTCTGGGACGAATTTCAAAGTCAATCAAGAAAATTTCTGATTTTTGATACGTTCCGGAGCCGACTCTAGAGTTTCAGAGTCGACTCCAGTAAGTAACAGAGTTTTCTGATTTTCTCGAGTCGACCCTTGATTTCAAGAGTTGACCCCTGACTCTGTGCGAGCCGACTCCTGGACTGTGTGAGCCGACTCCGCTCAAACAACAGAAAGCATGTCTTTTGAGCGCTTCTCGAGTCGACTCCCCATTTTCTTCGAGTCGACCCCCGACTGTTGGGAGCCGACACTTTGGTTCTTCGCGAGTCGACCCTCTAACGTTTTAAATATTTCTATTTTTAGTAAACGACTTCGAGCCGACTCCCACAGTGCTCGAGTCGACTCCACGAAATTCTGGACGCAATTTTTCACGATGACACGTCACTCCAACGGTAATATTTTCAAATAACGGCTATATTTCTGTGTTTCTAACGGATATATTTTTGCAGAATCTATAAATAGAGGAGCTCTTTTCAAATCAAAAATAACAATAGAGTGGTAAAAAAGAGAGAAAAGAAAATCTTTCAAAAAGAGGGAAAAACAGAGCTTCATTGGAAAAATCATTTGAGTCAAGAAAAGAGATTCAAAAGGAGTGAAATCAAAGAGAGAGATTCGTGTGCTCCAGTTCTACATTCTACAAAAAGTTCAAAAGGAGATCCCAAGGCAACCAAGAGCAAAATCAAGATCTTCCAACCTAGAAGAAAAAGAAGAAAAGCTTCAACCAACGTCCAAAAGCCCCAAAGCTAGGAGAATCTGTGCTGAGGCCTGATTCCACACTTCAAAGGAGTTGGAGAAGAGAAGCAAAGAAGCCAAGCCTGCATTCAAGCTTATTTAATCAGGCTTTTCTAAACCTAAGTTTTATTTTGATTATTCTGCTCTAGAGGAGCTGTTTGTATTTAAACTCTAAATTATTTTCTTGTGTACTGATTCAATCAGTGTATTGAATCAGTGGAGGTAGTTGTACCTCGTTGTAAGCTTGGGATAGCTTACGTTTTGGGTTTGTTGTGATCCCGTTAAAAACAACGAGTTGGGTTTTGTGCTGGTAAGCCCGTGTAAAACCGGCTGGGTTCGTTGTGATCCCGAGAAAACAATAAGTTTGAGTTGTGAGCTTGTAAAACAACTCGGCTGTAATCTAGGGAGATTATAGTGTGGACCCAAGTGAATCTTGGGAGTGGACGTAGGTGCTGGTTGCACCGAACCACTATAAAATCTTCTTGTATTTGCCGTGCTCATTTGTCTCTCACATTATCTCTTTCTCTCTCTCATTCTTAGCATTTACTTCTGCATTTTGTTTGTGATTATATTGTGCATCACTCTCTTCACAAAGCACTTCAAAGCAATCGATTTCAAAAGACTTTAATTTTTAAAGAACCCAATTCACCCCCCCTCTTGGGTTGCCATCTGGGCCAACACTCTCTCTCCACCACCACCCCGCCGAACACCTCCCCCGGTGCTGGCGGGGTCGCCGGCCGAAGCTCAGGCCCGGCAAGGCGGCGAGCATGCCGCCGGGCCTGAACCAAGGATCGGCCGATCCCCTCTCTCGCTCTCTATCTCATCTCTCTGTCTCTCGCGCTCTCTCTGTCTCTCACGCTCTCTCTCTCTCTCCAGAGGCCAGGGGATTACCTGAAGGAAACGAAGCCAGGATGATGGAGGGAGTCTCCCTCCATCACATATATAATTCCCTGAGTAACGCTTCAGTTTAAGGAGTCCGGAAAAATGAAGCGCTTCGCTGAGAGCGAAGCGTCGGACAGCACAGGACTAAGTCCTGAACCTGGTTCACATGAACCGGGAACCGGGTACTACATCCTCCCCCCCTTATAAAAATTTCGGCCTCGAAATTGATACATGACCTCATAACTACAGATCAATCAAATTAATCAAAGGTCAACAATCTTAGATAGATAAATTACCTTCAATTAATTGTGGATACTTCATTTTAATTTCTTCCTCCAGCTCCCAAGTAGCCTCCCTCTCAGAGTGATTATTCCACTGAACTTTGACATAAGGGATCGTACGCCGCCTCAGAATCTGATCCTTGCGGTCCACGATACGCACAGGATGTTCCTCATATGATAAATCCTTCCTCAACTGAATAGGCTCATAAGCTATAACATGACTGGGGTCTGAAACATACTTCCTCAACATAGATACATGGAATACATTGTGAACATCAGATAAAATCGGGGGCAGTGCTAAGCTGTATGCAACCTCCCCAACTCTGCTCAAGATCTCAAAAGGTCCAATATAGCATGGACTAAGCTTTCCTCTAATCCCGAATCTCATCACATCCTTGGTTGGTGATACCCTTAAGAATACATGATCCCCAACCTGAAATTCTAACTCCCTTCTTCTGACATCAGCATAACTTTTTTGCCTGCTCTGAGCTGTACGAAGATGCTCCCTGATCAAATGTACCTTGTCAACTCTCTGCTGGATCAGCTCAGGGCCTAGCAATTTCCTTTCCCCCACATCATCCCAACATAAAGGAGATCTACACCTCCTACCATACAAGGCTTCAAATGGAGCCATCTGGATACTGGCTTGGTAACTATTATTATATGCAAATTCCACCAAAGGTAAGTGATTATCCCAAGCCCCACCCAAGTCCATCACACAGGCTCGTAACATGTCCTTCAGAATCTGTATGGTCCTCTCTGACTGTCCATCAGACTGGGGATGATAAGCTGTGCTGAAGTTTAATTTGGTTCCCAAGGCCTTATGAAGACTCTTCCAAAACTGTGATACAAATCTGGTATCCCAGTCAGATACAATAGAGACAGGAACACCATAAAGTCTCATGATCTGCTCAATATACATGTTAGCCAATCTATCACTCGAGACTCCAACTCTGAAAGGTAGGAAATGAGCTGACTTTATCAGTATGTCTACAATAACCCAAACTGCATCATTACTCCTAGGAGTTTTGGGCAGACCAGTCACAAAATCCATAGTAATCTTTTCCCATTTCCACTGAGGAATCATCAAAGATTGAAGAGGTCCCGCAGGTTTTTGATGCTCGACCTTCACCCGCTGACATACTAAGCACTTGGCCACAAACTGAGCAATATCCCTCTTCATCCCTTTCCACCAAAAATTCTCCTTTAAGTCTCTATACATTTTAGTACCACCAGGATGCACAGTATAGGGAGAGTAGTGAGCCTCCCTCAAAATCTCGGCTTTCAACTCCTCATTGCTAGGTACACAAAGTCTGCTTTCAAATCTCAGGGATCCATCATCCATTACATAAAATCACTCTGATCTCCTGACTGAACAGCAACTTTAATTCTTTGAAGATCTGGATCTTCCATCTGGGAGGACTTAATTCTGTCAACAAGGTCGGCTGAAGTACAAGTGCAGCAACAAGTCCATCAGACTGTTGTACTCTCAGTCCAATCTCCCACCTCTCTAGGTCCTTCAGAATGTGAGGCTGGAGGTAATCATAGCAGCTAACTCAGAAGAGGTCTTCCTGCTCAAGGCATCAGCCACAACATTAGCCTTCCTAGGATGATAATGTAGATTCAGATCATAATCCTTCAGAAGTTCCAACCACCTCCTCTGCCTCAAATTCAGCTCCTTCTGTGTGAAGATATATTTTAGACTCTTATGGTCTGTATACACATCACACGACACTCCATAGAGATAATGCTGCCAAATCTTCAAAGCAAAAACCACCGCAGCTAATTCCAGATCATGAGTAGGATAATTCTGCTCATAAGGCTTCAGCTGTCTAGAGGCATAGGCTATCACCTTTCCATTCTGCATCAGGACACATCCCAATCCTTTCCGAGAGGCATCAGTATATAGTGTAAAACCCTCAGATCCTGTCGAAGAACAAGAATGGGAGCTGACACCAGGCGCTGCTTTAACTCCTGAAAACTTTTCTCACACTCTCTGACCAGTCAAACTTCACTCGCTTTTGGGTTAAGCGAGTTAGGGGTAGAGCAATGCGAGAGAAGTCTTCCACAAATTTACGATAATACCCGGCTAACCCCAAGAAGCTTCTGACTTCAGCCACATTGGAAGGTCGGCTCCAGCTAATGATAGCTTCAATCTTCTTCGGGTCCATAGATATGCCATCCGCAGAGATTATGTGACCCAAGAAAGATACTTGGTCCAACCAAAACTCACACTTCTGCAGCTTGGCATAAAGCTTCTTCTCCCGAAGAATCTGAAGCACAATCCTCAGTGATCCTCATGCTCCTTATGGCTCTTGGAATAGATCAAAATATCATCAATAAACAACCACAAATTGATCCAAGTATGGCTTAAAATTCTGTTCATCAAGTCCATGAATGCTGCCGGGGCATTAGTCAAACCAAACGGCATCACCAAGAACTCATAGTGGCCATATCTGGTTCTGAATGCTGTCTTAGGCACATCCCCATCCTTGACTTTGAGTTGATGGTAACCTGACCTGAGATCAATCTTTGAGAATATCCGGGCTCCTGGAGTTGATCAAACAAGTCATCAATCCTCGGCAAAGGGTACTTATTTCGCACTGTTACCTTATTGATTTCTCGGTAATCAATGCAGAGCCGAAGACTGCCATCCTTCTTCTTAACAAATAGAACTGGAGCACCCCAAGGAGAAGCACTGGGTCTGATAAATCCCCGATCTAGGAGCTCCTGCAATTGATCCTTCAACTTCTTTTAGCTCAGCCGGGGCCATACGATAAGGGGCCTTGGATATAGGTCCAGTTCCAGGAATCAAATCAATGGAGAACTCAACCTTCCGGTCAGGGGGCAAATCCGATAATTCATCCGAAAAGACATCAGGGAATTCTCGAGCTATAGGAATATCCTCCAACTTGGTCTCTTCTTTTGAAGATCCTTGATACAGCAAGAAATCCTTGACCACCACTCATCAGATACTTTCAGCCTGCAGTGCTGAATTAAACACTGAGGCTAGGTTTTTGACCACCAGTAAAACTAAATTCAGGCTGACTTGGAATTTTGAAGTTGACATCTTCCTGAAGCAGTCTACAGAAGCATGATAGGAGGCCAACCAATCCATTCCAAGGATAACATCAAAGAATTTCAGTGGAAGGACAATGAGATCAGCATTCAACCTCCTATCCTCAATGACAATCAAGCAGGATTTGCATACTGTGTCAACTTTCATAGTATCTCCATTTGGAAAGGCAATATGCAACTCTTGCTCTAGAGATTAGGTGTCAATGATGCATTCTTGTCAAGATAGGTGTCAGATATGAAAGAATGCGTGGCACCCGGATCAATTAGAGTCTGAGCATAATCATTGCCTATCTTAATCATTCCTGTTAAATTAGTTGTGGTTAATATCATCATAAGCTAAAGTGTCAAGTTTTCTCTAAGTATAATGTCATTAAAATATGTTCTCTACGTGTTATCATGTCAATATGTCCATGTCCCTAGGGTCATAACCTAAGCTCTGATACCACTAAAGCTGTCACGCCCCAGACCCAAATATCGAGCTAGGGTGACAACCCGCTGCATGCCGGGCACGCAAGGCGTCACAAAATTTTTCACACATAACACTATTATGTATATAATCAAGCCAAATTCATCACTGAATACTAAAAGTTTTGTGTTACAAACCCTTACACAACACAATAATAAAGTTTGGGCATCAAGCCCTACACATAAGTAATACTGGGGTTACAACAAAATAATGGGTCTTGTTTTATTTAATTGAAGCTCCATCACCCCAACAATCCATCTTCAATCTCGTGGCTCTGACAAAAACATTGTAAGATTTTTATGAGCTTAAACTCAATAAGTAAGCCACGTTATACAGTCAATTCATAGCATAACAATCTATAAGCACATAAATGATTTGCATGCTTAAACATTCCACAAATACTCAAACATGCAATGTAAGTAAACCCACTGTTTATACACTCAATGGTAGCTGCAAATGTGACCCATGGCCCTGCAATATCCCAATAGTGTACCAACAAGTATCCCCTACTAAAAGGGTCCAGATACCAGGGTCACGCCATATCATAATCCATCAGAACACATACTCTATATGTGTGATGCCACCTTGAACCAAGCATAACACATCCTCTAGATGTGTGATGCCACCTCATAGTAACTCAGAACACATCCTCTAGATGCGTGATGCCATATCGGACCAAGCAGAACACATCCTCTAAACGTATGAATGGAATAAATAAACAGAACACATCCTCTAGACGTGTATGTAGCATAAATCATCAGAACACATCCTCTAGATGTGTGTGTGGCATAAATCATCAGAACACATCCTCTAGATGTGTGTGTGGTATGACATGATAAAGGAGAACCGCGGCGACACATAACAGTACCTCACATCATGCACAACATATCAATAACATCTTTATATTGCATAAACAGTGGATTATACTTATTTAACAATTGCATGTAATATATCACATCAATGTCATAATAACTGCATCTCTCATGCATAGCATCCATATATGAAATCATTCTCAATAATAGCACATAAACAACAATGTATTCATAATATTCATCTACTTACAATTTAGCCAATATCCATAACAATTCTTCATGTCACAATTTAAATATTCATATAATGAATAAAATAATTTATTAAATACTGATAACTGGCTTACTTACCTCAGTACGCAATCCAACAGGTATATATCAGCTAGTCAGATGTCTGAGCACCTACAGGATCATTTTACACAATTAATTTATTAGAATAAGAATATTAAAATGACCCTTAGAATTCTACCCAGACTAGTTCACGGGCCCAACTTTGGGCTCGAATATCTCCCACTATACACACCCAATTAGGGAAGTCAAAATACCCCAAGAAACTAGAATTCACCTAGATTCTAGCCATATAATTATTTCTCATTTTTCGGCCCGATATAGGGCCCAAAATCCCTCCCCAAAAGGGCTCCAGGAACGGCCCAATAGGCCCTGAACCGGCCGGCCCAGCCGGCCCGTTTCATCCCAGCAGCCCGATCCCGATCCCCTGTTTCACCGAACAGGGGACGGGTTTCACGCCGACGGCCAGGGCCGCCGCTGACCAAATTAAGGGCGGCCCGGCCGCCGGTGGCCGGGCCAGAGCTGGCCGCCGCCGCGGCCGACCACCCATTCCTCCTTCTCTCTCCTAATTTCACTCTATTTCTCTCTCACATCCGCGCGGCACGTTACTGTGCCGGTGGCACGGCCGGCCACCTTGGCCTGCCGGACCTTCACTGGATGCACGCCCGGCACCGATGGAGGCGACAGGCCGGAGCTCAGGCCTGGCGAGGCGGCGAGCATGCCGCCGGGCCCGAACCGATCAGTGGAAGCCGCCACCACGCGAGAGAGGGGCCGATTGGCCCTCTCTCTCTTCTCTCTCTCCACCACCACCCCGTCGGACACCTCTCCCGGTGCGACGAGGTCGTCGGCCGAAGCTCAGGCCCGGCGAGGCGGCGAGCACGCCGCCGGGCCTGAACCAAGGATCGGCCGGTCCCCTCTCTCGCTCTCTATCTCATCTCTCTGTCTCTCGCGCTCTCTCTGTCTCTCACGCTCTCTCTCTCTCTCTCTCTCCAGAGGCCAGGGGATTACCTGAAGGAAACGAAAGCCAGGATGATGGAGGGAGTCTTCCTGCATCACATATATAATCTCCTGCGTAACGCTTCAGTTTAAGGGGTCCGGAAAAACGAAGCGCTTCGCTGAGAGCGAAGCGTCGGACAGCACAGGACCAAGTCCTGAACCTGGTTCACATGAACCGGGAACCAGGTACTACATGAAGACAATTAATTTTTGGCCTCATTTTTAAGTTGTGAGGCAAATAAAAAATTTAAGCTGCAGGACAAGTTTTTGTTTGCAGCAGTTTTGGTGGGCATAACCATCTTTTACATCAAAATAAAAATTATTTTTTTTGTTTAAAAATAATAAATACATTCCAAAATTTCGCATGGACCACATACATCTATCAATAAATTGTATTCCAATAGATTTATCCTTGATATATATTATGCTTTATTGGATTTATTCCAACAGCTGCATGAGAATAAACGCCCTTATGCTCATTAAAGATTAGAGATGCCAATGTGCCAAGCTAAGATTACTTTATCTTAATATAGAATACTGAATATATGTTGTATCATGAACCCAATGATTCTACCTAATTGGCCGTTTAGGAAGTCCTGAATTGTTATAAACAATATCAAAATGGACCAAGAATCGAGTACACATGGACCAATGATGCGCGCAAGGCATCATTTGGAATTGGCTGTGCTCCGATCATAATGTTTGCGACTTGATTGATTTAGCTCCTTAAGTTTGATGAAAATGCTTTTAAAAAAAGTAAGTATGACAAAGCCAAATGCTATGGATGATATTATTGAGGCAGTGATGGAAGTGCTAGTGATAAAGAAAGAGGTGATGGTAAAGCTGCCGGTAATGTAACAGAGATAAGAATGATGATAGTAATGGATAACGGCAACATCCACAATAATAAGGGTAGCAATGATTATTGTAGCAATGATGATTAAAAAATATGTGTTGGTGGTGGAGACTATTTTGATGGTTATGATTAAAAATCATAATTTTTTTAATAAAAATATTAAAGAACAAATTCCTTGCACTCATTATTTTTAAAAATAATTAAAATATTTTGAAAATAAAAAATAAAATCAATATCATCAAAGATATATTTTCTTATGATTTATATAATTTTATTTTAATATAAAAAAAGAAATAAAAGCGATGACTTAATCCTTGAAAAGGAATCAAACTAATAGATCAATAACCATGTAAAACGAGGAAGGGAGTGATATGAGTTCTCACCATTGAAAATAAGTAGCAAAAATATGGTGAAGATGAGGATAGTGGATGTTTTCATATATGAGGGTATGAGTAGGATGAAGAAATTTTTTTATTTAGGATTCTGAAATTTGTTCCAAGGAATGACAAATTTATAGATCTACTTTATCCCAAAATACAATTTATGCTTTTAAGTGCTTTCAATCTTGTTATCCACAGTGGATTGATGCAAATATATATATAATAATAACCAAAATAAGGTTTATGTAATTATAATTCAGAAATATATAAATCTTACCATATCTTACAAGTAATATTGATGCAGAATCAGAAGGATTTCAGGCTCTGGTTCTAAAATCTGAGCTATCGTACCAAAATTTAATGTAGGATATTGAGATATGATATCAAATCTAATATAGGATCAGATGGTTTTGAGCTTTAGTGTTAAAATCTTGTACAATATCTTGAGCTATGATATCCAATTTAATTCTAGATTAAAGGGATTTTTAATAAAATTTGATGAGGGTAGATTTATTAAATATGATGATGACACCTGGTAGAATATGATGACGATACATGGTAAAATATGATGATGACATATGGCAAAAATAATTCAATAAATAAAAAAATAAAATCCATAGAATTAGTTGAAATTAAATGGTTTAGATTGCTTTATAACCATCTTAACCACCACAAGAATTGATTTAATAAATCAAGATTAAGAGGTAATTTTGGGCCACTAATTACTAAGAAGCCAACTCATGGTTAACCTACTCCAAACACTTGTAAATAAAGAACCAAGGCCTCAACTAAAAATCACGTAAGGTTCATTCTCTCTCTTATTTTTTTCTTATTTTGTTTGCTCTATTTTTTTAGTCTTTATTGCCGACATGAGCATTGAAGGGTTTTTTTAGAGGAAAACTTTGAGATATATCACATATTTTCTAATTGAATGCAAGAGATCAAGAGAAGATGGTAAGTTCTTTGGTTGAATTCTTAAGCTTTTGAATTGAATTTTTGAATTTTTGGGTTGAGATTTCAATTAGAGGAGGTAAATCTCATTCATTGATACTAAAAGTTAGAAAAAAGAATAAATACAATTGATAAACAAAATTAAATACTATCAAGGTTTATTTATAAAGTGAGATCTCTTGAACAAAAGATTTCCTAATTCTTGTAGGGTTAAAATCTTCCAAACAAAAGATATTTATTAAATAAATTGTTAAAAATAGATTCCTAACTCCTAATTGACTTCTAAGTCATGTAGTATAAATTTTGAGATAAGAAATAGAAATTTAGATAAAGTAAAAGAAAAATCATCCTTTCCATCGTGCATCATAGAATGGGATGTTCAAAATCTTTTGAAAGTTTATTGGCAATGATACTTCTATAATTAGCTCATAATTTCTTCATTTGACCTTTATTTTGAGTTTTTTATGATGCACTGAAAAGCTAACTTGATGTAGACATCATGGAGCTAAGTTTTTATCAAAAACTTTAGTTATGTCGGTGTTAGTGAAACTTTCTTTTGAACCAATATATGTAATATATGTTTATCATTGTTAGATGAATGCGCTAGAAAGCCAGTTATTGGCATATACATTGTATATTGTTCTAGAACTTTCATTGTACATGATCATATTCATATTAATAAAATTGGATATTTTCATACATGTTGATGTGTCATGTATTGTCCTTGGAGTTGATGGACAATAACATATAATTTCAAGAGTTAAAAATTTGAGACATATGTCATAATAGATTAACTCCTAAAATGCTTTAAATCAATTAATCAATCACGAGGACAGTGATCAATCCGATTAGATTGGAGTAAGAATTGCCTTGATACGAGTCTTTTGTATGACGTATGGGATAGTAAGGCAAGAATATTGGTAGATGTTTGATATTGGTATCGAGGTTGACCATACGAGAAGTTAGTAGGATGACTACTCACTTATTAGTGACTTTTCGATAATGTAGTAGTGTAAGTGGTCTTGACCTATAGTACTTCGGTTACTCATACTAGGGTTATTGCATCTTGACTGCATATTACCTTGATCCTCTTAGGCATCAAGGACTGTATTATGTATGTTGGCTACAATGATCGTAGTGTAAGAGTAAGGAGTATTCATGAGAAATCTATCAGTCCTAGTAGATAGGGAGTAGTCCTATGCTATTTAGGAGACTGAGTTTATGAGTTCATAGCCACGACAAGTGATAATAGAAAGCAGTTTCCATTAGAATCATAAGTTGAACTCAAGTCGAATAAATATTGCATATGACCAGTGCTTAGGGCTTGACGAGTTATCTTTAACTTAGCACTCTGTCAGAACTCTTGATAGAAGGACTATACTACATGGTAACTACATTATGGGTTTTTTTTCTAACCTGCTGGCTTACTATTATATACTGCTAGGTGTCAATGATGGATTGCGAGAAGCTCACTGGAATTGATAAGGATCGTCGATTCCAAATTTGAGTTGAGTCGAAATAGTTTTGACCCACCAAAAGATATTTTGGTGTAACACTAATACTGATTAGGGATTATTCTTACTACCAAACAAGTTGGAACCTATGGGGTACACACAATAAGGGTTGAACTCCTCAATTTGATTCTTACATTAATTCGATTAATGTTTTGAATCAAGTTTCCTGAAGATGGGTTGCTAATTGTTAGCAACTAGGCCTAACAACATCACTGTTGACCCAATTTGATGAGATAGAATTATTTTCTATCTCCTTTAAGTGTCAAATTAGATTTGACCAGATACATTTAGGGTTAATTTGAGTTGTTCAAGACTCAATTGAAACTTGAGTATGAGTTTCATGTGATGAGATTCATCTTGGACTCAAATTCAGTTTGAATTGAATTTGAATTTGACCCTAAATGAAGTCCTAGTGGACTAGGACTCTCTTCTCTCTTGGGGGTAGATTTCTAGTATTTTTCATGGGTGTAGGGCTTTCTAAGGTGTTTTAGGTTGATGCATGGATGCAACTAGTTACTTGATCAATGGATCACCACAAACCAGGTTGGATGAAGGCATTCCAAAGAAGATGTGGTCTAGAAGGAAGGCAAGTCTAAACCATCTGAAGGTATTTCGATGCACAACATTTGTAAATGTTGGTGCTGGGGAGCAAAGCAAGCTAGACGCCGGGTCAAAGAAGATGGCATTCATAAGAGGTATCGATTATGGGACCTCTTGGAGAAGAAGGTCATCATTAGTAGGGATGCGACCTTTAATGAGAATCCGGTCCTTCAAAGAGATGGCGTAAAAGCATAGTAGGAGTAGCCGAAGGTACAGCAAGGCAGCACTAGGCAGATGAACTCCTATACAGTAGTGCCGTTTGCAAATGGACCAAGAAGATTTAAGATTCAGATGGAGAGAACTGATATGGGAGGTAGACGCTAGGGAGTTCAGCAAGAGGCAATTGGACGAAGGACATATAATAATAACCCTATTAATTTCTTTCTATAAACTTACATTTAAGGTAGGTTTTATGCATATCTTACCAGTAATATTGATGCAGCATCAAAAGGATTTTAGGCTCTAGCAATGTTTTGAAAATTGAACCAAACAACAAACCATCTTGGCATTTGGGTCATGGGTCAATTAGTTCAACCAAATAAATCAGTTTGATTGAACTGAATGATGTCATAATTAATTTTTAATTAAATAATATAGAAATAATAAAAATATAAATATCAAACTATAGAGAAATATCTTTAAAACTTATATACCTATTCAAAAAAATTTATATAATATTAAAATTATATAAAATATTTTTAAAACTATAGATGGATTGTTTCCAGGTGCAAACCGAAGTAAAAAATTAAAATCCAAAAAAACCCAACACTAATTTTATTTATCAAAACTAAAAGTCTAAAAATCGGGGTTGGACCGATCGGTTTAATGGATTTTTTGGTTTTCATCGGATCATATAAAAGTCAACTTTAATAATAAAATCAGATTGAACTAATAACTGATTCTCGGTTCGACTGGCCGGTCCGGTCCAGTTTTCAAAACTATGGGTTCTAGTTCTAAAATTTGAGCTCTCATGCCAAAATCTAATGTAGAATCTTAAGCTATGATATCAAATCTAATATAGGATCATATAGATTTTGAGCTTTAATGTTAAAAATTAGTACAAGATTTTGAGCTACGATATTAAATTTAATGCTAGATTAAAGGGATTTTTAACTAAATTTGATGAGGGTTGTATTAAATATGATAATGACAACTAGCAGAATATGATGATTATGGCATAAATAATTTAAAAAGCTAAATTCTAATTAGTTGAAATTAAATGGTCCAGATCACTCCATAACCACCTTAATCACTGTAAGAGTTGATTTAGCAAATTAAGATTAAGAAGTAATTTTGGGCTACTAATTACTAAGAAGCCCAACTCACGGTTAACTCACTATAGATGCCTATAAATAAAGAATAAGGCCTCAATTGAAATCACATAAGACCCATTCTCTCTCCTATTTTTTTCATCTTTTCTTTATTTTTTGTTTGCTCAATTTTTCTTAGTCTTTATTACTAACTGGAGCATCGAAGGGTATTTTCAAAGAAAAACTCCAAGATCTCTCACATATTTTCTAATTGAGTTCAGGAGATCAAGAGAAGATGGTATAAGTTCTTTAGCTGAATTCTTCAGCGCTTGAGCTGAATGTTTGAACCCTTGTGGTAAGATTTTGATTAGATGAGGCAAATCTCATTCATTAATATAAAAGGTTAGAAAAATGCAGAAGTAGAATTGATAATCAAAGTAGAAAATGCTAATTGGCTAAACTACCTTCTCACACGGTATGGCACCACTGCTTTCTATGTGTTCTTAGGGGCTAATTGTACTTTTTAAGCATCTAAGAAACAATCTATTGCGACCATGACATCCACAACAGATAAATTGGTTTGAATCACCTATTTGTTTGTTTTTTTTTTTTTTTTGGTACAGACAGGCGATCACACTAGTCTAGTGTGGGTCAACTCAGATACATCCGAATACAAAATTTGCAACAACACAGGAGGACAGAGGTCACCCATCCTCCATATCCTATAGCCTACATGCTGAGCCATGGCCGCCGCTGCCCAATCAGCTGCCGTATTGGCTTCACGTAATACATGTCGAATCTGGGCAGTATCCACCTCCTGAAGCATAGTCCAAATATCCCTGAGGATTGGATTAGTGGATATATCAGGAACACTCTCCTTCCACATCCATTGTATGACTGTCATAGAGTCTCCCTCAATCACAAGCCTCTGTGCTCGAAGAGTCTGAGAAGCATAAGAAATACCTGCCCTTGCAGCATAAAGCTTGAATATAGGGACAGAGGAATCCAGGGTACCAAATTCGCCAGCCGCCACCATATCGCCCTGTGGCCCACGAATGATGAAGGGCGAACCAGCTAGTTTGCCGCGGACACTCCCATCAAAGTTGATTTTGACAAACCCTGGAGGGGGGGTTCCCAGGAAATGAATACCGTACGACGGTTCGCTGCCGAAGCAGCAGGGGAACCCTAGAGGCCAGAGATGTCATAACCAACAGATTGAATAGCATGGGCATAATCCGCGGACAAAGATCTAATCTTCCTCACAAGTGATGTGAAGAAATACAGTCCTTCGAGAAAATAATCTGATTCCTTGATAGCCAAATCTGGTAAGCCGTGGTTTCCCAGAGACCACGTATATGCTGAGGAGCCATCCAAAAATCCTGAAAAAAGATAGGACGTGGAGAACCGTAAACATCCACTCTATAATCATAGCCCATCAAGTGCCAAATCCATCTAGCTCTTGGACATATGAAGATAGCATGGTCTATAGTCTCATCCTCCAAACCACAGGGGCAGGTCGGCTGGATAGACAGGCCCCTACGGGAGAGCAGGGCACTCATCGGTATGTACTCCCAAAGAAGCTTCCAGATAAAAAGTTGAACCCTAGGAAGAGTGGGAAGCAACTATATCCATGCAGCATTTCGTTTCTTGAGACTGAGGCCTAAAGATCTTCATAAGTTCCCTGAAAGGGGCCCTAGAGAGGGAGGATCTCTGCCATAGCCTCACATCAGTAGATATCGATAGAATTCGCTGAGAGAGTTCCTCACCAAATAGACTGGTCACTTGAGGGTATTCCTTAATATCAAATCATATGTCAGTGGGAATATCATGCTAATTGAGGGCCACTGAATTACAATCCTGAATAGCATCAATAGAGCTGCATATAGTCACCAACCTGGCACACCTGGAGGAACTTCCCCTGGGTGGCATGTACTACCCTGGCTTCCAATCACCGTATCTCGCACGCATGATTGCAGCTTGAGAAGCATGTCTGGCCAATAAAGCTTGATGCCTTACCAACAAGGATTGGATCCCAAGACCCCCTTCATGAATAGGCATACATATCATGTCCCAAGATTGAATACCATGCCCGTCTTACATAGAAGCCCATAGAAAATCTCTAAAACATCTCTCAATCCTCCTTAAGCAAGTAGTCGGGATGGCCGCATTCGATAACATATAGTGACCGAATAATGGTAATCCGTGCCGTCATAGATATCAGTGACATTCGATACACTGACGAACTAGAACACGTCCATTTGCGACCCTTGATCACGTTTAGCAAACTGAATTTTAGACTCATGCATGCGGATTAATTGGATCGCATTCATGCGAGAGCTGTGCTAGATGGCTATCCAAGTTGTATATATCTTAGACCCAAGCACATACATCGGCCGGTATGCAACAAGTTTGGTAGTTTTTAAAGTAAAGAAGTAGTCTTTTGATGCTAATGGTATTTGTTTTTGTAAGACTACGAGGAGGCTAGCTACTTTGTCATGAAGAAAAATAAATAAATAATAATTAATGCTCGAGAGAGAGAGAGAGAGAGAGAGAGAGAGAGAGAGCTGGTAAACTTTTATTGGCGACTAAACAGAAGAAGAGAGATGTATTACATTGAACATCCCATCATCTAATTTATTCCTGTAGCTGCAACACCAAGCACCAAAATTACCTACCATATGCAACAGCAATTCTGATTGACGAGGCATGCTGCTCTAGCTCCCTTGTGATCATCGTTACATATTCTACCGCAATTATCCGGGGAACATATTGGAAGAAAATAGTTTCTCTTACAAAGGTCACCAAGTGCCCCGACCAGCGAATCTGCTACAATTTTTGTTAATATCCGAATATGTCTTAAAGATGAAAAGTTTCTACAATTTTTGTTAATATCCGGGGAACATATTGGAAAGTCACAACAACAATAGAAGCGAGAGTAGGTGGTGAAGACAATTAATTTCGGGCCGCATTTTTAAATGGTGAGACAAATAAAATTTAAGATATGTGGCAAGTTTTTGTTTGTAGAAGTGTTGATGGTCATAACAACCTTTTACATCAAAATAAAATTTATTTTTTGTTTGAAAATAATAAATATATACATTCTAAAAGTTTGCATGGATCACATATATGCATCAATAGATTGTATTCTATATAAATTAATTAACCTAGCAATTTATCCTTGATATTATGCTTTATTGGATTTATTCCAACAGCTGCATGAGAATAAACGCCCTTATGTTCATTAGACATTAGAGATGCCAATGTGCCAAGTCAAGATTACTTTATCTTAAGATAGAATAGTGAATATATGTTGTACGATTCTATGTTATTGGCCTTTTTAGAAGTCATGAATTGGTATATATAAACCCAGCATAAGGTCCACAAACTAATTAAAGATGCTGCACAAGGAATATTTTGGGGTTGACCATGATTCAATTATATGTTTGTTAGTTAATTGGATTTGGATACATAGTTAGTGTTTGAAATAGGGGATAAAAGGGGATATCCCCTCTTATTCCCAAAAGCCATAACTATAAGGGATAGCTGGGAATAAAGTTAACCAAAGGGATAATCCATTGTTAATCATGGTTAACCATGGAATATCCCCTCAATTTATTTCCTAGAAAATGCAGGAATAGCTGGTTATCCCTTCAAATAAGAATAAAAAAAGTTATCCTATGGATTTACCTTTTTGCATTTGATATGATCAATGGGATAGCCAAGGGATATTCCTAGGGATAGCCAGGGGACAAACTCTATCCCGTACACTTATCCATAGATAATATTTTTTCTATCAAACACTACCTTAGTCTGGTGAAAATGCTAAAATTTAAATAAAAGAAGTATGCAAGAGCCAAATGTTATGGATTATATTGTTAAGGCAGTGATAGTTGCAAGTACAAAGGTGGTGGTAAGGGTGGTGCTGTTGTGGTAGAGGAAAGAATGACGATAGTAATGGATAGTGGCAACATCCATAATAGTAAGGATAGCAATGACAAATGTGTGTTGGTGGTGAAGGCTACGTTGATGGTTATAATTAAAAAAACTTAATTTACAAAAAATAGTAAAAAGAAGAATTCCTTGCATTCATTTTTTTAGAAATAATGAAAAAAAATTGAAAATAAAAAATCAATATCACCAAACATATTCTTTCTTATGATTTATATAATTTTATTTTAGAATAAAAAAGAAAAAAAATGATTAGTATAATTCTTGAAAAGGAATAGAACTAATAGATTGATAATCATGCAGAAAGGGGAAGGGAGTGATATGAATTCTCACCATTGGAAATGAGCAGTAAAAATATAGTGAAGACAAGGATAATGGATGTTTTCATATCTAAGGATACGAGTAGGCTGAAGAAATTTCTTAATCTGGGATTATAAAATTTGTTTCGAGGGATAACAAATTTATAGATCTATTCTATCACAAAATACAATTGATGCATTTAAGTGCTTTCATCTTGTTATCTACAATGAGTATAATTCTTGAAAAGGAATAGAACTAATAGATTGATAATCATGTAGAAAGGGGAAGGGAGTGATATGAGTTCTCACCATTGAAAATGAACAGTAAAAATATAGTGAAGACAAGGATAGTAGATGTTTTCATATCTAAAAATATGAGTAGGATGAAGAAATTTCTTAACCTGGGATCATGAAATTTGTTCTAAGGGATAACAAATTTATAGATTTATTCTATCACAAAATACAATTGATGCATTTAAGTGCTTTCATCTTGCTATCTACAATGGGTTGGCACATAAATGCATATAATAATAACCCTATTAATTTCTTTCTATAAACTTACATTTAAGGTAGGTTTTATACATATCTTACCAGTAATATTGATGCAGCATCAAAAGGATTTTAGGCTCTATCAATGTTTTGAAAATCGAACCAAACAACAAACCAGCTTGGCATTTGGGTCATGGGTCAATTAGTTCAACCAAATAAATCAGTTTGATTGAACCGAAAGATGTCATAATTAATTTTTAATTAAATAATATAGAAATAATAAAAATATAAATATCAAACTATAGAGAAATATTTTTAAAACTTATATACCTATTCAAAAAAAATTATATAATATTAAAATTATAGAAAAGTATTTTTAAAACTATAGATGGATTGTTTCCAGGTGCAAACCGAAGTAAAAAATTAAAAATCCAAAAAAACCCAACTCTAATTTTATTTATCAAAACTAAAAGTCTAAAAATCGGGGTTGGACCGATTCTAAGAACTCGGTCGGTTTAATGGATTTTTTGGTTTTCATCGAATCATATAAAAGTCAACTTTAATAACAAAATCAGATTGAATTGATAACTGATTCTCGGTTTGACTAGCGGGTCCGGTCCGGTCCGGTTTTCAAAACTATGGGTTCTAGTTCTAAAATTTGAGCTCTCATGCCAAAATCTAATGTAGAATCTTAAGCTATGATATCAAATCTAATATAGGATCATATAGATTTTGAGCTTTAATGTTAAAAATTAGTACAAGATTTTGAGCTACGATATTAAATTTAATGCTAGATTAAAGGGATTTTTAACTGAATTTGATGAGGGTAGTATTAAATATGATAATGACAACTGGCAGAATATGATGATTATGGCATAAATAATTCAATAAGCTAAATTCTAATTAGTTGAAATTAAATGGTCCAGATCATTCCATAACCACCTTAATCACTGTAAGAGTTGATTTAGCAAATTAAGATTAAGAAGTAATTTTGGGCTACTAATTACTAAGAAGCCCAACTCACGGTTAACTCACTATAGATGCCTAGAATAAGGCCTCAATTGAAATCACATAAGACCCATTCTCTCTCCTATTTTTTTCTTCTTTTCTTTATTTTTTGTTTGCTCAATTTTTCTTAGTCTTTATTGCTAACTGGAGCATCGAAGGGTATTTTCAAAGAAAAACTCCAAGACCTCTCACATATTTTTTAATTGAGTTCAGGAGATCAAGAGATCGAAGATGGTATAAGTTCTTTAGCTGAATTCTTCAGCGCTTAAGCTGAATGTTTGAACTCTTGTGGTAAGATTTTGATTAGATGAGGCAAATCTCATTCATTAATATAAAAGGTTAGAAAAATGCAGAAGTAGAATTGATAATCAAAGTAGAAAATGCTAATAGGCTAAACTACCTTCTCACACGGTATGACACCACTGCTTTCTATGTGTTCTTAGGGGCTAATTGTACTTTTTAAGCATCTAAGAAACAATCTATTGCGACCATGACATCCACAACAAATAAATTGGTTTGAATCGCCTATTTGTTGCATGACAATGTTATCTCTTTTTGTCACACTCCTCAATTGTTTTGCAATAACATTAGTGCTCCTATACGACCATTAACTCGTTTTTTCTACTTGAACAAAACACATCAAATTGGATTACCAGTTTTTCGGTCTTTCATAGTTGAGAACAGAAAGGGTTGCGCGCGCGCCATTGGTACTTTCATCACTCAGCTTTGTTCCAAGCTCAAAACTAACTACTTGCCCGCATGCTTACTAAATGGTTGTTTTGCCATCAGTTTCAAAATCTTAGATTCAATCACAAAACTTTTTAGCCTAGATTATTGTAATGAGTTGTAATTTACGTACATTCCTTATTGATGTAAATCTTTGTACCTATAAATTATTATTCTCTCAAAAATCCTGCCTTTAATTGGGAGGACCTACAGAAGAGAAAGGAGAGAGGATTTTGGAGGAAGGCCTGCAATCCAGACGAGAAGATGCATGGCGTCCATTGGATGTTGGATAGGCTTAATTCCCGGGAAAAGGGTATGATGGCTCACCATGAGAAGAAGCAGGAGGACAAACCTCGAAGAAGGAACGGCTGCGGGTAAGAGACAAAGGGGCCGGAGATCAAGAGCGAGCAGCAGCTCTATTTTGAAAAACACCGTTCAAAATAGGGAACACGTACTTTAGAGTACATCTCATCTCAGCTTTGGGCAATGTATCGTACGTTCATAGGTAAGCGATGGAAAATGGTAGGCCAAATGTTCGTCGTTATTTAGTGACTTATATTTTGGCGTCGCTATATTACGACACCATGTTGCTAAATCTATCATTGTGTTCCTTTGCTATTTATGGTTTAGCCACTAAATTTGTAAAGCAATGGCATCACAATATTTATTATAATTTTTTTTATTATTTTATTTGATAAAAATAAAATTTAAACCTACTTATACAATTAATGATACATGCTAAATAAAGAGACATGGTCATTAAAAATAGATGTATGCGCTAATATTATAAATAAACGTGTAATCTATAAAAAAAAGTCTACAATTTAATATATAAAAATAAAAAAATAATGTCAACAAGTGAAATAAATAAAAAATATATAACAATACAGTATACTTAACAGCAACAAGTAAAATAAAATCAAGAGCCCTACGCTGGATCACATGGTGGAGGCCGGGATGTATCGGAGAGAAAAGCATAGGTATTCTGTGATAGAAAGCAAACCAAGTCCTGCATCTCACAAATCTACTCATCCCGGATGTGTTTTTCCTCAGCTTTTTTGCATCTCTCCTCCTCACGTAGCTGTCTATCCTTGGCTTGCTGTGCTCTGAGGTCTGTAAGCTGTTGCCGAAGCTTTGAAGTGTGCTTATCGAACTCCTGCGTCACCTGCTCCGTAATAGTTCGCTTCATCTCATCTATCTACTCAGCAAGAATATCAGCAGATGCAGCACAGTGAGAACATGAGCCATGACGAGGAAATAATCTGGAAGCTTTGGTGCTAAGACCGTACACTCTACTATTGTTTGGTTGGGCACTAATAGCTTTCAAGAATATATGTCGACTCTAAGTGGTGAGAGTTCGATAGGTGTCTCCCTATTAGTAGAGTCGGTCTGTGATGCCTAGGAAAGAAGCTCATCCATGCTTGCAAATCATAAAAAGAATATTATAAAAACTAATATAAAAACTATAAAAATTAAATATAATAATTAAGAATTTATCAAAAAAAAAATTGAGACCTCAAAAAATGAATAGCTGATATCGAACACCTATGCATTCACAATAAACATCTATGCATTCACATTTCACAACAAGATATTGGCACTGAGATGACTTTCAACACAGCAGCCCATTTTCAATCTGAACCAATCTTAAACCAATCAAGCCAAACCAATCAAACATAACTTCATGTCAACTCAAATCATCTCCAATATGAAACCAAAGAATAAAACATATAATCAAATCCCAACTCACTCCATGTAAACTCATCAATTACTTCTGTACAAAACCCCAAATGGGATTACAAAACAATTAATATAAAACAAAAAAAAACCGCCACTAACTATGGGAAAGCTTCACCTTAGAGTTAATTACATTATTTTCTGTCTTTCTTGACATATAATTACACATTTCTACAGTCTTTATATGCAGATTCATATTACATTAAAAGATTATCATTTTTTCGAGGGCATCCATACACAGAAATAGAGCCCATCCAACGAACCAATCACCCAAAAAGGACTCGAGCAAAAATGAATCGCATCTAATGCTCAACAAACCTTAATTGATTCGATGAGGCCCTCTATAGAGAAGGCGGCGGCCCTGAGAGTATAATGCCCCACTAGCTCAATTAACTATATTAGCGAATCGAAACTATATAGTCCAAAATTTGAGTTGAAGTTAATGGTAGTAAGTGGACTTGCATTATAAGCACATCATACATTTCTTTTCAATCCAATATGGAACTAAACTTAGCATCACAATCTCTCCACCACAAGGATGGCTCTACGCCATGGCGAAACTCCACCATTATCCACTATGGGTAGTTCTTTTCTCATGCCTACCAACTTTTGTATACTCAAGTTGGTTTGATACCATTTGTAATGCCACAAGCCCAGCTTGCCAGCCCATTAACTTGTTAGCATGCCAAAATCTCATGGCCCAAAAACTCAAATGAAAGTTAATGGATAGCAAGTGAACTTGCTTTATAAGCACATCATGCATTTCTTTTTCATTCAATGTGGGACTAAACTTAGGTATTACAATCATGTGGGATTAAACTTGGGTATCACAATTATTGTAAAATTATGATACCCAAGTTTAGTCCCATATTGGATGAAAAAGAAGATGTGCTTATAATGCAAGTTCATTTATTACCCATTAACTTTCATTCAAATTTTGGGTCATGTGGTTTCGACCTGTTAATGGAGTTAATTGGGCTAGCGGGTGAGCTTGGGGCATTACAAATGGTATCGAAGTTGACCCAAGTATGCAAAAGTTGATGGGCATAAGGAAAGGGCTACCTATGGAGAACGATGGTGGAGTCCCACCATGGTATGGAGCCATCTTTGCGGCACCTAGCTTGTGGCGTGCGATTAAGACGTCGCATTGTAAGGTGGGGAGATTATGATAATCAAGTTTAGTCTTACATGATTGTGAAATGTGTGATGTGCTTATAACGTAAGTTCACTTGCTATCTATAAACTTTCACTTGAGTTTTTGGGCCACATAATTTTGGCATGCTAACAAAGTTAATGGGCTGATAGGTGGGCTTGGGGTGTTACAAAGATTTACACCCAAATCTCCTCAAGGGACCAAAAAACCTAAAACCTTAGCCCGGATGGAAGAGAATGAGAGCGATTGAAGAGCAGCTAGAAGCCTAGAATGAGAGCGGTGTAGGAAGCAGCTCCCAATCACTGGGCTTTAGGGCTGGTTCGATTTGGTTGTTAATTTAGTGATGCCATCGTCCGCATCATCTAATGGTTCGATTGGGTCGTTAATTTAGTGATGCCATCATCTACGTCGTCTGTATCACCAAACTTAGCGACGCCAAGCAGTATCGCTAATTTGATTCGTCGCTAATTAGTAATTAATTTTTTTTGTCACGTATTTCGATCATTGTGTATTCGCTGTGCATTATTGTTTTGTTGCTATTTTGTGATGCTTATTTGTGCATTGCTAAGTTGGATTGCTAAATTGAAAAATTCTTATAGTTAAAAGAACAAGGGTGAGGAAAGAAGAGAAAACGAGTGAGAAAGATGACCGGCCTTTATTGGCGACTAAACAGAGGAGACATTATCGTCTTCATTATTTTATTCTTTTGTAGCAGTGACACAAACCATCAAAGCTACCACGAGCAGCAGCAAATGTTATCGTCAAGGCATTCTGCTGCAGCTCCCGCGTGTTCAGTGTTACACGCTTGACCGCAATCTAGATGTTTACATCTTATAAAAAAAAAGAATCGCCTGCAAAGCGCATTGACTGTGACCAGCGAATCTGCCAGAATTTTTGTTAGTACCCGAACAGGTCTTAAAGATTAAAATTTTCTACAAGTGAAAATTAAGTGGAGAGTCAAGGCACCAATACAGGTGAGAATAGGTTGTGAAGACAATAAATTTTAGGCTTCATTTTTAAATTGTGAGGCAAATAAAATTTAAGCTGCAGGACAAGTTTGCAGTAGTGTTGATGAGCATAACCGGGCATAACCATCTTTTACATCAAAATAAAAATTATTTTTTCGTTTAAAAATAATAAATACATTCCAAAATTTTGCATTGACCACATACATCTATCAATAAATTGTATTCCAATAGATTTATCCTTGATATTATGCTTTATTGGATTTATTCCAACAGCTGCATGAGAATAAACGCCCTTATGTTCATTAGAGATTATTGGATTTATTCCAATGTGCCAAGCTAAGATTACTTTATCTTAATATAGCATATTGAATATATGTTGTATGATTTTATTTTATTGGCCTTCTTAGGAAGTCCTAGATTGTTATAAACAATATCAAAGTAGACCCAACATAGGGGTCTCATGGACCAATGATGCTGCACAAGGAATCTTTTGGTGTTGACTATGATTCAATCATTGAATTTATGATTTGATTGTATAGATCCTTAGCATGGTAAAAATTTTGAAGTTTAAATAAAGGAAGCATCTAAGAGCCAAATGTTATGATATTGCTGAGGCATTGATGGAAGTGATAGTGGCAAGAAAAGAGGTGGTGGTAGAGCTACTGGTGGTCTGACAAAGGCAAGAATGATGGTAGCAATTGGTAGTAGCAACATCGACAATGTGTGTTAATGGTGGAGGCTATGTTTATGGTTATGATTAGAAAACTTTTTTTTAAAAAAATATTGTAAAGAAGAATTCCTTGCACTCATTTTTTTAGAAACAATGAAAATATTTTTGAAAATAAAAAAAAAATCAATATCACCAAACATATTTGTTCTTATGATTTATTTTTATCTCAAAAAAAAAAATTGATGAGTATAATCCTTGAAAAGGAATAGAACTAATAGAATAACCATATAAAGAGGGGAAGGGAGTGATATGAGTTCTCACCATTGGAAATGAGTAGCAGAAATATAGTGAAGATGAGGATAGTGGATGTTTTCATATTTAAGGGTATGAGTAGGATGAAGAAATTTCTTTATCTAGGATTGTGAAATTTGTTCCCAGGGATGATAAATTTATATATCTATTCTATCCCAAAATACAATTTATGCATTTAAGTGCTTTCAATCTTGTTATCCATATATTTGGTTATCCATAATTGGTTATCCATAATGGGTTGGTGCATAAATGCATATAATAATAATCCAATTAATTTCATTCTATAAACTTACATTTAATATAGGTTTATCTAATTATGATACATTAATGCATATCTTATCATATCTTACAAGAAATATTAATGCAAAATCAGAAAGATTTCGGGCTTTAATTCTAAAATTTGAACTCTTGCACAAAAAATTAATCTAGGGTCTTGAGCTATGATATCAAATTTAATGCAAGATTAAAAGGATTTTTAATTGAATTTTTTAAGGGTAGATTTATTAAATATGATGATGACACTAGGCAGAATATAATGATGACACATGGTAGAATATGATGATGACCTATAGCAGAAATAATTCAATAAGTAAGAAAAATTCAAAATTCATAGGCTAAATTTTAATTAGTTAAAATTAAATGGTTTAGATCACTCCATAACCACCTCAACCATGATAAGAATTGAGTTAACAAATCAAGATTAAGAAGTAATTTTAGGCCACTAATTTCTAAGAAGGCTAACTCATGATTAACCCACTATAAGTGACCATAAATAGAGAATCAAGGCCTCAATTCTAATCACGTAAAGCTCATTCTCTCTCTTATTTTTGTCTTATTTTCTTTATTCTTTTGTTTGCTCTATTTTTTTAGTCTTCGTTGCTACTTGAGCATCAAGGGTTTTTTCGAAGAAAAACTCTGAGATCTCTCACATATTTTCTAATTGAATGTAGAAGATCAAAAGAAGGTGGTAGGTTCTCTAGCTGCATTCTTAAGTGCTTGGGCTGAAATTTTGAATTCTTGAAATGAGATTTCCATTAAAGGAGGCAAATTTCATTCATTGATACAAAAAGTTAGAAAAAAAGCATCAATAGAATTGTGTTAGTAAAAAGCATAAGTAGAATTGATCATCTAAATAGAATACAATCAAGGTTCATTAATAAAGGGATATATCTTTAACAAAAAGACTTCATAGTTCTTGTAGGTTAAAATCTTCTAAAGAAAAAGATATTTATTAATAAATTGTTAACAATAGATTCCTAACTCCTAATTGACTTCTTAGTCATACAAAATAAATTTTGAGATAAGAAATAGAAGTTTAGACAAAGTAAAAGAAAAATCATCCTTTCCTCTGTGCATCACAGAATGGGATATTTGAAATTTTCTGAAAGCTCGTTAGCATCGATACTTCTATAATTAGCTTATAATTTCTTCATTTGACCTTCATTTTGAGTTATTCATGGTGCACTAAAAAGTTACTTGATGTAAACATCAAGGAGCTAAGTTTTTATCAAAAACCTTAGTTATTTTAGTGTTAGTGAAGCTTTCTTTTGAACTGCTATATGTTCTATCATAATTTTCATTATTTGAGGAGACAAAGTACTAGTCATAGCATGCATATAAATTGTTGATGGACAATCTTCAATCAACTCTTTATCATCTAATTCCAACTTTGACTCATCATCTAACCCAACTCAACTCAACTCATCTAAGCCTTCCTAACTACTTGGGGTCAGCTACATGAATCTGCTTCCTTCACTATGCTCTATTCAGGACTAAATCAATATTCAAATTACAAATAGTTATATCTTATAACATTGATCCTTATCTTTAGCCTCTATTGTTGTCAATCATTTGATTGATGTAGATATTATTGGAGATAAGAGCAGGAGGTATGATGTGACTAACCTTATTTTATTGGTGCAAGGTAAGTGATTGCTCTTGCTTGAGATGAGACAATCCAATTGCTTGACTTATATTAGTTGATCAAAATATTAGAATTTTATGCTTCAATTCTTCATTAAGCCCACTTACTAAGTAACTTAAAAAAATATTCTTCGGTCAACCCTGGCCTATAGTTTGATTAACTAGTTATTCAGATAAGGTTTGATATTCATGAACAGTAATGGTTTGAGATTGCTTCATGAGTTCTCCCATGTAAAGCAAGTGCATAATCCCTCCACAAATTTCTTTTATATCAGTGTATTTTAGCTTTTCTTCATTGACTAGTCCCAACATGATGCTTCTTTCTTTAGATACAAATAGTCTAGGGAAACTTTCTATTCTTGTAAGGTTAGATCGATTTTGAAAAATTGTTCAACTTGATAAATCTGACCGACAAGTCTTCTACAAAAGTTCAATATTCAATTATAATGGAATAACACTGTTTCATGTTCGGAGTTAGAAGAAGTCTTCACATCACCAACTAAAAAACTTCAATATAAAAGTCGAGCCAGATTCATAAGTTCTCTTGATTCAAGTTTATTGTTTGCAATTTGCTCCCCCTTAAAGAATTGGCTTTGCATCTGTTAGCCATATAATGGAAACTCACCTCGTTTTAGGTAGATAGCAAAAGCAACGGATCAATGATGACGATGAAGGCTACCAGAGTCTCCAGAGCATCGGAGGCAATGTATGGTTGGCAACAATGGAGGCTACCAGAGTCTCCATAGCATCGGAGGCAATGTATTGTTGGACGCTTGGCCTGGCACTAGTGATACATAGTGGAAGCCCACAATCTCCCATTAATTTGTCCACACAAGAACAATACTCCTAACCTTAACTCATAACTTCTATTCACCTCTCTTTTCATGTAGTGTAGGTGGGTGTGCGATCTGATAAAACTCATACATAGTGACACATAGTGAAAATGCTATTATAAGTTAACATATAACTAACGCAGTACACAAGCAATACAATTTGATTTCATCTCTGTCCTAAAAAAAAACTAATCACACTTGATCAAGTACTCTCAATCACTCAAGAGATTCACTCTGAGTAGTACTTAAAAAAACATTAAGTTAAAAATTTGTGTTCATAATTATATGCAACTTGTGTACATGATTGCTCGGGATATAAATTACAAACTTAAAATATGCTCGTGAATAAACTTCTTTGAACACTTATATCAATCCATCTTTGTCTAATCAACTTTTAGGATTATCTCATATGGTCGTATCAATCATGACCGTTGGGCAATACATCTCTAGTTATTTTTGCTCACCATGCTCTTTTCACTAGATATATTAAAACCATCTTTCTTGTCTCACACACTCATTTTTAGCCTCAAAGGATCTCTTGAGCTGTGAATTTTGAGTCCAACGTAAAGGATCTCTTGAGAGGTGGATTTTGAGTCCAATGTGATCAGGAGTTCGAGAGGCGTACGTGGCTGTCGTTCGTCAACATATATATATCTCCAAAGGTCAAGGCACTATTGTAGTAGCTGAGAACTATTTAGGAATGTGAGGCAACCTACTTTGATCTTGGAGGCGTTAATAAAAAGTGTGCTAAAGATGAGCATTTCTTGACCCATTAAATAATAATGGAAATGAGTATTTCCAACAATTCTCAACACTATGCTTTAATGGATTTATTTCCGGCGTGTAAGAGTGCATGCCCTTCTTTTCATCCAATATTAGAGATGCCAATGATTAAAGTCAAGAATAACTTAATTATTTTCATCCCTGCAGAAGAATCCTCGTTCCAAATAAGATAGGGCGCGAGATGAAGCCCGCTTCACGAATCAAAATTGTCGTTCTTGATTGTTGAGATGGTGACGGCAACGATTATGATGGTGGTATTAACCATCTCCAACAGCTCAGCAACTTTTAAAATAATATTAGTTGTGAGAGTCAATGGTGTGATAAGGATGATCGGAGAGATAAGGGCGATAACTCTCACAACAATCCAGTCCAACAGCTCAGCAACTTTCAAAATAATGTTAGTTGTGAGAGTCAATGGCGTGATAAGGATGATCGGAGAGATAAGGGCGATAACTCTCACAACAATCCAGATATCAATGGCGAGAATATGGGTGATGAAACAAGCTCGACTGTAACAAATTCAAACACTAGTGGTAGTTTTGCAAACTAAGGAAAAGGCTGTCATATCTGTTAGTAGCTGATTATTAGCCTTTTTTATGCCAATTAGTTAGGATATCTCTCTTTAAATATGTAACACAGCCTACTCTTGTATTTGAGATCTCTGAATAAAAAAACTCTTATTTTCTTCTTGGTTCGTGCCAAAGAAGAAATCCCAATTTAAAATCCCCCCAAACATCTCCCCATCTCCGACCCCACCGACCAGAGAGCTCCTTCATAACCCGCGCGAGAGGGTTCTGCCGCGCAAGAGGGTTTTGCAAGTGCAAAGTAAGTAGCACGCTCGGCCAACCTATAATCCCTCCATAAATTCCTATAACCCCTCCATAAATTTGCTTTGTTTCCTTCATCACCTGCACATCACGCTCCGCATCTTCAACTCTTACTGCTCCAAGCGCTCTTACTGCTTCAAGCAGCCTGCTTGCATCTTCGACAAAGTCCTCTTAGAAGAACGCAGTGATACTTGTGGGTTCCCTCCGGTTGCCCTCCGCCACCTTCGCCCTCCATCGTTTTACGAAGATAAGTACCCCCCTATATTATTATTATTATTATTATTCTACCATGACTTCATTATCATTGAATGTTGGAAATTTTGTTACCCTCAAACTTACCCCCTCCAACTATCCTCTTTGGCGAGAGTAAGCTTTGGCTCTTGCTGAAAGCCAAGACCTTGTCGGACACCTTAAAAATGAAACCCCACCCCCAACCAAATATGTCACACCTACTTCAAACAATTCGCCAGCTGCAGAACCATCCCAACCTAAATTAACAGATGAATTTTTTTCCTGGCGAAAATCCGATCGCCTTCTCCGGGGTTGGATATTGGAACCCTCTCAGAGGAGGCACTTGCTCTTGTAATTGGCATTGACATAGCCCAAGGCGTTTGGGAAACGCTTCAAAACTCCTATGCTCAGGATTCTTAAGAACGGGAATTTCATCTCCGTCAACAAATTACTTATCTTCGTAAAGAGGATGACAAAACCATCTGCGATCACACTCGGATTTTCAAAGGTCTGTGTGTTAATTTGGCTGCCATTGGCAAACCTATCTCCGACAATGAAAAAGTTTTTATCTTTTGACAAGTCTTGGTCCCCAATATGAAACTTTTACCACAACCATGTTGAAGCCTCCTAGACCAACGTACACTGAGTCGGTTGCTCAACTTCAAAATTTTGACCAGAGACGGAACTGGTTCTCAGGTCGTGTTGATACACAATTTCATTCTCAAGTGGCTTTTTATGGCCAATAACAGTCACGTACTGCAAACACTCCCAAGTTTTTATCCACTGGACATGGTTTCCAGGCACAGCAATCAAGGAACTCATATCAAGGTAGACCAACACCTTCAAACACACAGCAGAAGAGACCTCCTCCACCAGGCGAACCTCGCATGATCCAAACAGAACGAAACCTCTATCATGAAGAAAAATGTCAATACTATGGAGTTGTGGGACATATTGCAAAAATTTGTTGGTGGGTACCCAAGAAGCCTACGCAACATGAAGACATTCCACAGGCTCTTGCAGCGCTTACCTTAGACAATACCATTGCGGATACTGAATGGACTTTCGACACAGGTGCTTCTAATCATATGACAGGTAAGTTAGATATGTTAACAAATGTTCACAAATATAATTGTTCAGATTCAATAATATTAGGTTATGGTTCTTCCATTCCAATCGTTGGAGTAGGAGATTCATCTATTAGACAAAAAAATCAAACAATCACCCTTCCTGATGTTTTACTAGTCCCTAGTTTAACAAAGAATTTGTTGTCTATAAGTCAATTAACTCAACAATATCCTGTTAATTGTGAGTTTACTAATGCTGATTTTTTTGTCAAGGAAAGGAAAACAGGACAATCCATAATAACAGGGAGGCGCAAGGGTGATCTGTATGTTCTGTCCAACTCTCCAGAATTACATTTCTCTTATCATTTTAGGACAGGGACTGCAGACATCTGGCATCAACGACTGGGGCATCCTCAAATTTCTGTTTTGCATCTTTTAAAAAATAAAGGTTTAATTGATGTCGTAGGGTCAATAAAATCAGAACACTTGTGTGATAGTTGTCAGTTAGGAAAACTTAGCAAGCTACCTTTTAGTTGTTCTGAAAATTCTAGTACTAGTTGTTTTGACAAAATTCATTGTGATTTATGGGGACCAACTCCCATTTTATCAATTGGAAATTTTCGGTATTATGCTTCTTTTGTTGATGATTGGTCTAAATATATGTGGATTGTTCCGTTAAAACAAAAATCTGATTTCTTTGAAATGTTTCTTGCTTTTAAAAAATATGTAGACCGTCAGTTCAACAAAAAAATAAAAAAATTTTCCATTCAGATGGTGGAGGTGAGTTTGTAAATTTGAAACTTTCAAATCATTTTTTATCTACAGGGATTGTTCATCATAAATCTTGCTCACATACTCCTGAGCAAACAGGTATTGTTGAGAGGAGGCAGCATGTTATCCGTGAACTTGGTATAACTATGTTATTTCATTCTGGTGCACCATTATCACTATGGGTTGAAGCTTTCTCTACTGCTGTTTATCTTATTAATAGACTCCCTTCATCTGCTTTACACTTTATCAACCCATATTTTATTTTGCATGGCACACACCCAATTTATCATTCTCTTCGTGTTTTCGGTTCGAAATGCTTCCCATACACCTGGGACACTAAACGGAATAAATTTGGTCCTAAAACAGTCCCTTGTGTATTTGTAGGATATAGTGATCAATATAAAGGCTATAAATGTTTTCATCCTTCAACAAATTTTTTTTTTATTTCGAGACATGTTGTCTTTGATGAGTCATGTTTTCCTTACAAACCTGAGTCTAAATCCTTTTCAACTAAATCTGTTATTAGTATATTTGACTCTTGGCTCACAATTCCTTATTTTGAAGTTTCTCCTGAAAAGGGTATTGCCACATCAAATTCTTCAATTGATATTCCTTTACCATCCGCTAAACTTTCAACCAATACAATACAAGTAGATACCTTATCCAACACCTCTCTTGACCCCACACCTAATTCTCATATGTCACACATTTTGTCCCCAATCTCCTCTGATGTACATATGTCCACACCACTATCCCCACAACCGATGTCTTCACAATCTCGTTCACCTATTTCTTCTAGCTTAGTAGAACAACCTCCACTACCATCTCATCCCATGATAACTCGTGCAAGGAGTGGTATTATTAAGCCTAATCCAAAGTATAACTTGAATGTCCATCTATCCTCTACGATTCCAAAAGAGCCCAGAAATATCAGACAAGCCCTGGCTCATTCCGGTTGGAAGGCTGCAATGGAAGAGGAGCTGTTGCTCTTCATAAAAACAAAACATGGACTCTAGTCCCATATACTTCTGGAATGAATGTTATCGGTTCAAAATGGGTGTACAAGGAAAAACTCAAACCCGATGGTTCACTCGATCGACTAAAAGCACGATTAGTAGCCAAAGGATATCATCAAATTGACGGAATTGATTTTTCTGAAACCTTCTCGCCAGTCATCAAACCTGGAACAATTCGTCTCATCCTCACTATTGCTCTCTACCAACGGTGGTCTATTCGGCAACTTGATGTAAAGAATGCATTCTTGCATGGGCACATTTCAGAAGATCTGTATATGCTCCAACCTCCGGGAATGATGGATCCACAACACCCTTCCTTTGTTTGCAAACTTCAGAAGGCCATATATGGTTTAAAACAAGCACCTCGTGCTTGGTTCGATCGTTTTAGTTCTTTTCTTCTTTCATATGGTTTCTTCTGTTTGGCTGATCCATCGTTATTTATTTATCACTCTACTCTTGGTTCACTTGTTTTACTTCTTTATGTCGATGATATGCTACTTACAGGTTCCAATCTGAAACTTATTGATACTTTTGTTCTACTTCTTAGTAGGGAATTTGCAATGAAAGATTTGGAACAGTACATCATTTTCTTGGCATACAAATGTCTCGAACTTCTCATGGTCTTTTTTTGTCTCAAACTCATTATGCCATGACACTATTGGAACGGGATGAAATGGAAGGTTGTAAACCTATGAGTACTCCACTCGAGTCAAAAATTCAACTCTCATCCACTGCTGTTCCACTTCATGATGTTACCCATTATAGAGGCCTTGTTGGAGCTTTGAAATATTTAACGTTAACACGCCCAGATATTTCTTTTAGTGTCAATTATGTTTCTCAATTCATGCATCATCCCACTATTATTCATTTAAAACTTGTCAAACGAATACTTCGTTATGTTAAAGGCACAATTGACACAGGCTTACATTTTACTTCCCCTACTACACTTGATCTATGTGCTTATTCTGATGCAGATTGGGCTGGTTGTCCTACTACTCGGCGCTCCACGACAGGTTACTATGTATTCCTTGGAGGAAATCTAATCTCCTGGTGCTCAAAAAAGCAGCCTACCATCCTCGTTTCAGCACTGAAGCCAAATACCGAGCTATGGCAAACACTGCTGCTGAACTGACATGGCTAACATTCCTTTTAAAAGATCTTCAACTTGATCTTCCCTCTCCTCCTATTCTGTATTGCAATAACATCGGCGCTCTTCATATGACAGTCAATCATGTGTTCCATGCATGAAGTAAACACATCGAGCTAGACTACCATTTTGTGCGCGAACGAGTTGCTCTTGGCTTGCTAATCACCTGTCATATCTCCACTCATCTTCAAGTTGCTGATATCTTCACGAAATCCATGTCCAAAGCTTCCCTGGCAAATTTTCGAAACAAACTATGTCTCCGGTCCCGACATAGTTTGTGGGAGGATATTAACCATCTCCAACAGCTCAGCAACTTTCAAAATAATGTTAGTTGTGAGAGTCAATGGCGTGATAAGGATGATCGGAGAGATAAGGGCGATAACTCTCACAACAATCCAGTCCAATAGCTCAGCAACTTTCAAAATAATGTTAGTTGTGAGAGTCAATGGCGTGATAAGGATGATTGGAGAGATAAGGGCGATAACTCTCACAACAATCTAGATATCAATGGCGAGAATATGGGTGATGAAACAAGCTCGATTGTAACAAATTCAAACACTAGTGGTAGTTTTGCAAACTAAGAAAAAGGCTTTTTTATGCCAATTAGTTAGGATATCTCTCTTTAAATATGTAACACAGCCTACTCTTGTATTTGAGATCTCTGAATAAAAAAACTCTTATTTTCTTCTAGTGGCAAATATACTCAAGATGTAGCATATACACACTTTTCTAATGATAAGTTTTCGCTCTCTTATACGGGTTATAGATGATTTATCCCCAAGGCACGATCGTGTGAAGGTATAAACATAATAAAACATTTATATCCAAAAAAATAATATAAATATAATAATAAAAATTAAATAAATCTTTCATCAATAGCTTATAAGCTCTTGCAACAACAGAATCACGGAACGCGACGAGTATTCTTCCAACGTTCCTTCACGCGAGCATTTAATGCCCACGTGGGTCCTTTACGTTTTTCTTTTTTAATTTTAAAACTTTTCAAACGGTTCAAAAGTCAACAAATAAAGCGTTAGTAATAGGAGAGATGGGGGTAGTGGAGGCTGTGTTGGCTTTGGTGATAGAAAAAAAAAATTATGGTCTTTTATTTTTATAAAATATTTAATTAAAAATTTCTTACTTTTTTTAGAAATAAAAAAAATAAAAATAACAGCATCAGACAAATTTTATGATTTATATAATTTTATTTTTAAACGTGAGGAAGGGAGGGAGGGAGGGAAAGAGGGAGAGAATTTTCATAGCAACGTTTTAAAGATAGTCTGCTTGCATTGAATGATAACCTAATATCATGAAAGATATTACATTTGCAGCTCGTTTATTTTGGAACATAAATGCGCCAAATATTCTTTTTTTTGATTCAATATTTTTTGTAGTGGCAACAACATTTGGTTAAGCTGGCGCAGGATCCATGAGCCCCGGGGTGTTCTTTGGAGCAAATATTACTGCAGTATGCTTTGTTGCATTCCAGAACCGTCACGCTTGAATCGCACTTTTTGCCACCAACCTCAACCACCAAACCTGATACAAACTTGTCGTTAATTATTATGCGTCAAAGATGGTAAATTCTAAACGTAGAAAAGGTTATGTGATCATCCACTAGAAAGCTGAGTGAGCGACCAGTGAAGACAACTAATTAGCTTAGGCCCGGTTTTTAATCTCTCATTACGATAGCAATTAATTAAAGTATAGTTTCTGTTTCTTGAACGACTGACGTGATAGCCCTCGGCCATCCAGCCTTTATGTTAAAGGCCAATATTTTGTTGGGAAATATGACCCTTGGTTTCCACGTACATGTTTCACTGGACTAATAATCCGGCACATGTAATGTAATGTATATTGAAGAGGGAGTGATAGATAAGTCTTAAATCCAAACAGAGTAAGGGAGATAAAGTCTAACAAGCTCAGAAATTTTCTCATAATTTACATAATTTTATTTTAGAATTTAAAAGAAAGCAATAAGCGTAATGTCTGAAAAGAAAGTAGAATTAATAGCCTAGGAAAGGAAGTGAAACGAATTCTCACCATTAGAAATGAGCAGCAGCACAAACATAGCTGACAAGAACAGACGTTTTCATATTTGAGGGTACAAGTAAGGTGAAGAATTTTTTTTTTTTTTTTTTCATTTAGGGAAGACAAATTTATTAGAATGAATGATAAATTTATAGACCTACTCTATTTCAGAAATCAAACTATCAACACCCATAATAGTTGGCAAGGCATAAATAGAAATGCTAATTAATATATTCCTCTTGTAAACTTGCATTAAAAATAATAATTATGCTTAAACTATTACTAGTCATATGCTCGATCATTGCACGGCTTATTCTTGAATATAAAGTAATTTATTAAAATGTGAAAAGAATCTTTAAATTAATTCTTATCTTTATAATTTTTAGAAACTATCTTTTCATATAATTATATTTATATCTATTTCATATTATATAGTATGGTATTATAAATTTTGTATTATAATTTTCCATGAATGGCTATATAATATAGTATTATATTGTACATGAAAAAGTAGACCAACTCGGTCTATGTATGAGTTTTTTCACAAGGAAGGTTATAGTAGATTGCCGACCAGCATAAAACTATAGCTGCACTTTATGAACATAAATTCAATAAAAAAAATAAATAAAGCAAGCATATTCTCGACATGCTGCATGATTCCAGATGTAATGGAAATGACAAGAGTGGCTAGGATGGTCCTTGGAAACAATCGTCACATCGATGCATGGGTGTGATGAAAAAAAAAGTTAAAATTCCCACACCTTCATGAATGGATATGGATAAAAAAGTTTGATCAAAAAAAAAATAAAAATAAAAAAGAAGAGAAAATATATTTTATAATTTGGAATATAGGGTCATTAATAAGAAAGTTAATGAAACTAATAGATAAAATGACTAGAAGGATAATTAACATAGCTTGCTTGTAGGAGACTAAGTGGATAGATGAAAAGTAAAAGAGGTTAATGGTTTTAAACTTTGATACAGATACAAAGATAGGAATAAAAAATGAAGCAGAAATAAATTCTCACCATTAGACATGAGCAGCACAAACATAGCAAAGCTGAGAAGAGCGGATGTTTTCATATTTGAGGG
This sequence comes from Calamus simplicifolius, assembly GCA_900491605.1. Classification (NCBI taxonomy): domain Eukaryota; kingdom Viridiplantae; phylum Streptophyta; class Magnoliopsida; order Arecales; family Arecaceae; genus Calamus; species Calamus simplicifolius. Next base: position 719,116 of record UESW01004170.1, on the reverse strand, counting down.
TACGAGTAAGGTGAAGAATTTTTTCCTTTAGGGAAAACAAATTTATTAGAATGGATGATAAATTTATAAACCTGCCCTATTATAGAAATCAAATTAAGCAATTAAGCCTTTCCAATTGTTAACGCAGAAACGTTAGCATTTAAAAAAACGCCCAACCGTTTTTAAAATCTCAAACGCCCCACCATTTTTAAAAACCAGGCTATTTTTAAAAACCCAAATGCCCGGTTGTTTTTAAAAAACCAAATGCCCATCATTTAAAAAAAAAAAAGTCTATAAATAAGGCATACATGAGAAAAAAAAATAATTGAAAGTAACAAATAACTCTCTATTCCTTCTTTCTATTTTTTTGAAGACTTACGGACGTTGCGTGTGGTCAAATTTTTCTTGATTTTTTTTTCACGAGAAGCGAACCAAATCTTTTAAGGCAGACTCTAACTTATTTTATTTTGAAACAATTTTTTATTTTCACCGAATATAATCTGCCACACACCATAAATATTATTTTCTAAAATATATATTTAATATATATATATAAGGAATCATTTTCAACAACAATCTAAAGGAGATTTGATTTGGATGCGATATGATCTCTTGGTTTGGATGCGATCTAATCTCTTCGTGGGTTCAAAAGTTGTTATCTTTTTTGTTTTCATTTGCATCTTGATTTGAATGAACAGTCCGCTTCTTTGAGTGAAAGAAATGGAATCTTTATCAGATCATGCCGTGATTTAAATAGGAAAAAGGAAAATATTAGATGGTTGGCCTTTCGATGTTTTTTTTTTTTTGTTATTCATATTAAATAGTTTATATTTTTTATTTATGTGTGTATGGTGCGTTCATCTATGAATCACGTCGGCGATGTTAATTATAGTGTATGATGTTGTGTATGATATGATTGTTAGTTATGTTATGGGATCATTTTTGCTTCACTACTCTTTGTTGCAATCCTAAATATTGTTATTAAGGTGATAGTGATAGTTATTTCTCTAAGATAAGGATGGCCTTATCTATAAGACTAGTTTGGTGGTTTCTTTTAGCTAATTTTAGAATAACCAAAGAAAAAGTTAAAATGTTTAATGCCTTGAGTCTTTGATGTGATGAAGTAATCTCAGTATTGTGAGGGTAAGCACAACATGGTTTAGATTATATTTTATGGACCTTTTGTGAAGTAGCATGATCAATTATTGTTATTCATGTGGCATAATTAGTCTTTCTATTTAATGGACATTACTGTCCATATCATTAGTCCATTATTTATAATTTGTATATAAAATACTACAAGTGGCTTGAGTTGTTCTTTCCTAATTGTGCATGTAAGTAGTTATTACCGCTGCAGTCCTTCAAATTGTTCAAATAGTTAAGTTATTCAAAAATGTAAAAGAGGATATTTTAAAAATATAAGATTAAAACATAATTTGGCATATCTTTTAACTAAAGGCCTTTCGAAGGATGAGGTATTTGAGACATCGAGGGGGATGAGGCTTAAGCCCATATATTAGTCACTAGACCCCTACCGTCATGGTAACCCCATGGTTAAGGTTCAAAGGAAAATGATATCTGAGGTGATATTTGGAAGCACCACTTTAGGAGTCTGTCTTCATCTTCATCCCATCCCTATGGTATGGTGCTTTATTGTGACGGTTAGGTTGAGCATAGCTCTTAATAGATCCAAGGCTGTAAATTCAGCAAGGTATGATTCCGTTGCATGTACCCTTGAGGATTTACCTTAGTGAGAGTAGTCACACTACAAGAGATTTTAAATATTGCGACGCTCAAATGCATCGCAATTGCATCGCTAAACATGATATTGCGACGCAATAGCGACGCAACGAGGGCGTCGCTCAACTGTCCGTCGCAATACCCTTTTATCGCAATTGCGTCGCAATATTGCGACTCTCTACGACGCTCTTGCGACGCCACATTGCATCGCAATATTGCGACGCATGCAAATGCGTCGCAATATTTAAAATTAATTTTTTAAAAAATTATTATTAAATATTGCGACGCACTAAATTGGGTCGCAAAATTGCGACTCATCCAGATGCGTCGCAATATTTAATAATAATAATTTGGTATAATAGCGACGCAATTTGAGTCGCTAATGCGTCGCAAATAAAAATTATTTTAAAATATTACGACGCAAGGTAATTACGTCACAATATTTTAAAATAATTTTTAAGATAAAATAGCGACTCAATTGTAGTCGCTAATGCGTCGCTAATAAATTTATTTTTAAATTATTGCGATGCCAGGTCATTGCGTCGCAATATTTAATAATAATATTTTAAAAATATTAGCGATCCAATATCAGTCGCTAATGCATCGCAAATTTTGTTTTTAAAAATATAAATGATTAAAAATTAAAATGGTTAATTCAATTTCGCTAAATCTAAATATTGATACAAACATTTTCACTCAATCCAAACAATAATATATTTAAAAAAATAATTTATATATTAAAATTTTGAAGTTTTTACAACATAAAAAAAGAAAAAAAAAATACATCAAGAATCTGAACGATCACGTGGAGGCTGTGGAGGCTGTGGAGGCTGAAGACTCTGCGACAAGCGGCTAACCATATCCCGCAAATAATGCATCTCATCTCGCATGTCTGCAACCTCCTGATCCCGGCCTCGCATACGATCCTCAAAATCCTGCTCGACGTCCTGACGAATCTCCTCTGCAATAGATCTGCGAAGCTCCTGTAAACGCTCGGGAGGAAGATCAGCAGGAACTCGCGAGCTGGAGGCCTGATGGGGAAAAAATGTAGAAGCTCTAGTGCCCATACCATAGACCCTGCGGTCTCGTGGCTGGGCACCAACAGCCTCCAAAAACACTCGTCGACTCTCCTCTGCTGAGAGTTCGACGGGCGTCTCCCCATCAGTAGAGTCGACCTGCGATGCCTGGGAGCGAAGCTCCTCGACTCGTGTCTTGAAATTATGAAATCAACAATAAATGAGTTAATAAATTTCTCGAAATAAAATTTTAGAAATTAAACAGATACTACATAAATCTAATTTCTTACCGCAACCTCCCGTGATCGCGTGTCGACCCAGGAGCCGTCCCTCCTGGTGTGTATCGCCCTGAATAGACGAAACTCACCAGGATCTCCGCCCTCCTGCTCAGACTATAACAATAAAAAAAATGATATTAATACAAATATTTGTAAATAACTAAAATAGTAATTAATATTTATGTTTTCTTACCATACGCCGTCTGTGCTCCTGAATCGAAATGGAGCCCGAAGTATGACGGGAGAGACCCGTGCCAGGACTGCCCTTCTCAGATCGGCGATTCGTGCTGGCTGATGCGGACCTCCTGCGCCAGCCATCGGACTCCCAGGCCTGCTGCCACTCGTGCCAAATACCCTCTGGCACGTGCGCAGGACGCTGACCTGATGACCTCCAACGATGAAGCATGTCGGAGTATCGGCGTCGCGTTAGAGCCTCCCATGCTGCCCTAATGGCATCATGGGTGGCAGGATCCCACGTAAACTTTTTCTGCATTAAAATAAACAGTTAGTTTCTGAATTTATTAACTTTAAAGAATTATATATCACTGATAAATTGTATTTAATAAGTTTACCTGAAACTCAGAAAAATAAAACTCCCTCGTGGCTGGCGATACGTGGCGCCAATCGTAGCCACTGGGATCTGCACGCCTCTGAAAAACGGCGCTGATGTGGCTGGAGACATGATGCTGCTCAATGAATCTGTTAAAAAAATGCAAGTTTATAAGTAAATGACTTAAAAACATAAATAAAATATTTTTAATTAGTATATACTTATATCCCCTGAGCATCAAGTCTAAGTACAATGCGGCCGCTGATGGTGGAAGACCTCTCGGAGGTCTGTGCCGATCGGCTGGATGGTAATACTGGTGCAGAGATCAAAGGCTGCACCTCTGCTGGAGATCCAAACTCTCCATCTCCGACGCTCATGTGATCTGATCTCGCAGGATCCAAACTACGTCTCTGCTCACCCAAACTATCGTCGGTAGATCTACCTCTGCCCTTCATACTGAAAATACTAAAGATTCACATAATTAAATTATGATTAATGATTGACTATGTAAGAATTTAACACTTATAAAAAAAATTAAATTTTAAAAAAACTTTATATTTAATCGGTGTCATTTGTTTCGTGAAATGTTGGTTCAACATCCGATGTCGTATCCCCCATATCTAGCATTACAAATATTATTGAATAATCAAGACATAACAAACATCTATCCCCCCCCCCCTGTTTAGGAAATTTTTTTTTTTTTTTTTGTCACAGTGGCCTGGCCACCGGACAAGAAAAGAAAGGGGGGGGGGGTTCCCCCCCCCCCTTTTAAGGAAATTTTTTTTTTTTTTGTCACAGTGGCCTGGCCACCGTGGCCAGGCCACTGCCGGCCACGGCAGCGGCCGTGGCCGGACAAGAAAAGAAAGGGGGGGGGGGGGGGGGGGGGTTTCCCCCCCCCCCCCTGTTAAGGAAATTTTTTTTTTTTGTCACAGTGGCCTGGCCACCGTGGCCAGGCCACTGCCGGCCACGGCAGCGGCCGTGGCCGGACAAGAAAAGAAAGGGGGGGGGGGGGGGGCGGGGGGGTTTCCCCCCTCCCCCCTGTTAAGGAAATTTTTTTTTTTTTTTGTCAGTGGCCTGGCCACCGTGGCCAGTGGCCAGGCCACTGCCGGCCACGGCAGCGGCCGTGGCCGGACAAGAAAAGAAAGGGGGGGGGGGGGGGGGTTTCCCCCCTCCCCCCTGTTAAAAATTTTTTTTTTTTTTTTGTCAGTGGCCTGGCCACCGTGGCCAGGCCACTGCCGGCCACGGCAGCGGCCGTGGCCGGAGAAGACGGCCACGGCAGCGGCCGTGGCCGCCTTGTCCGGCCGCGGCCACGGCCGTGGCCGGACAAGAAAAAAAAGGGGGGGGGGGTTTCCTCCCCTCCCCCTGTTAAAAAAAAAAAATTTTTTTTTTGATTACAGTGGCCTGGCCACCGTGGCCAGGCCACTGCCGGCCACGGCAGCGGCCGTGGCCGGAGAAGACGGCCACGGCAGCGGCCGTGGCCGCCTTGTCCGGCCGCGGCCACGGCCGTGGCCGGACAAGAAAAAAAAGGGGGGGGGTTTCCTCCCCTCCCCCCTGTTAAAAAAAAAAAATTTTTTTTTGATTACAGTGGCCTGGCCACCGTGGCCAGGCCACTGCCGGCCACGGCAGCGGCCGTGGCCGGAGAACGGCCACGGCAGCGGCCGTGGCCGCCTTGTCCGGCCGCGGCCACGGCCGTGGCCACAAGAAAGGGGGGGGGGGTTTCCTCCCCTCCCCCCTGTTAAAAAAAAAATTTTTTTTGATTACAGTGGCCTGGCCACCGTGGCCAGGCCACGGCCACGGCAGCGGCCGTGGCCGCCTTGTCCGGCCGCGGCCACGGCCGTGGCCGGACAAGAAAAAAAAGGGGGGGCGGGGGTTTCCTCCCCTCCCCCCTGTTAAAAAAAAAAATTTTTTTTTTTTATTACAGTGGCCTGGCCACCGTGGCCAGGCCACTGCCGGCCACGGCAGCGGCCGTGGCCGTAGGGAAATTAAAAAAAAAATTTTTTTTTTTATTGGGGCTAACCTTGGTTGAGATGAGATCGCCGGGTAGCCGGAGTCGGATGAGATCGCCGGGTAGCCGGAGGACGGGGATGCGCCGGAGTCGAGCCACGGCGGCGCTAGGTCAAGACGGGAAGGAGGAAAGGAGAAAGGGGGGCTTAAATATAGGTAATTAGCGACGCCAAAATTGCGTCGCAATTTTCGTCGCAATTTTTTTTTTTTTTTCTTAGCGACGCACTAGGGCGTCGCTAATCCATCGTTAATACATGTTTATAATAATTTTCTGAAAACATAGCGACGCCAATAAATGCGTCGCTAACGCGTCGCTAAATTGGCGCCATCATCCTGGCGGGAAAAATATTTTTATTTTCTAATAATTGCGTCGCTAAGGCGTCGCAATATTTTTTTAATAATTTAAATTGATTAAAATAAAAACTTATTACATATATTGCGACGCAAGCAGTGCGTCGCAATTATTTTTAAATATTTTTAAATGAAAATATTTAAATTTATTATAATAATTGCGATGAAAAATTGCGTCGCAATTATTTTTTAATATTTTAATCAGCTATATGTATTCTAATAATATTGCGACGCATATATTTTGTCGCAATATTTGTTTATTTTTTTTAAACTGTGTCGCTAAGGCGTCGCAATAATTTGTTAATATTTATAAATGATAATATTTATAATTAATGTTAATAATTGCGACGATAAATGGCATCGCAATTTATTTTATAAAATTTTTAATTACATAAATTTATTTAAAAAAGTTGCAAATCGGCGACGATCGACGGTTGCGATCGATCCAAGCCCTGATCCCGATCGGCCACGACCGATCTCGGACCGTGGCGATCCGTCCGAGATCCGATCCTTGCGATCGATCCAAGCCCTGATCCCGATCGGCGACGACGATCGCGGACCGCGGCAATCGGTCCGATCGGCAAAGATCCGACGGTTGCGATCGATCCAAGCCCTGATCCCGATCGGCCACGACCTATCTCGGACAGTTGCAATCCGTCCGAGATCGGCGACGATCCGACGGTTGCGATCGATCCAAGCCCTGATCCCGATCGGCCACGACCGATCTCGGACCGTGGCGATCGTCCGATCGGCGACGATCCTTGCGATCGATCCAAGCCCTGATCCGATCGGCTCGGATCGGATCGGCGATCCGACGATCGATCCAAGCCCTGATCCCGATCGGCCACGACCTATCTCGGCAATCCGTCCGAGATCGGCGACGATCCGACGGTTGCGATCGATCCAAGCCCTGATCCCGATCGGCCATCTCGGAATCAACGATCCCGATCGATCCAAGCCCTGATCCGATCGGCGACGACCGATCTCGGTCCGATCGGCAAAGATCCGACGGTTGCGATCGATCCAAGCCCTGATCCCGATCGGCCACGACCTATCTCGGACAGTTGCAATCCGTCCGAGATCGGCGACGATCCGACGGTTGCGATCGATCCAAGCCCTGATCCCGATCGGCCACGACCGATCTCGGACCGTGGCGATCCGTCCGATCGGCGACGATCCTTGCGATCGATCCAAGCCCTGATCCCGATCGGCGACGACCGATCGCGGACCGCGGCAATCGGTCCGATCGGCAAAGATCCGACGGTTGCGATCGATCCAAGCCCTGATCCCGATCGGCCACGACCTATCTCGGACAGTTGCAATCCGTCCGAGATCGGCGACGATCCGACGGTTGCGATCGATCCAAGCCCTGATCCCGATCGGCCACGACCGATCTCGGACCGTGGCGATCCGTCCGATCGGCGACGATCCTTGCGATCGATCCAAGCCCTGATCCGATCGACGACCGATCGCGGATCGGTCCGATCGGCGATCCGACGGTTGCGATCGATCCAAGCCCTGATCCCGATCGGCCACGACCTATCTCGGACAGTTGCAATCCGTCCGAGATCGGCGACGATCCGACGGTTGCGATCGATCCAAGCCCTGATCCCGATCGGCCACGACCGATCTCGGACCGTGGCGATCGATCCGATCCCGATCGATCCAAGCCCTGATCGGTCTCGGTCGATCGTCCGACGGTTGCGATCGATCCAAGCCCTGATCCCGATCGGCCACGACCTATCTCGGACAGTTGCAATCCGTCCGAGATCGGCGACGATCCGACGGTTGCGATCGATCCAAGCCCTGATCCCGATCGGCCACGACCGATCTCGGACCGTGGCGATCCGTCCGATCGGCGACGATCCGATCGATCCAAGCCCTGATCCCGATCGGCCACGACCTATCGGACAGTTGCAATCCGTCCGAGATCGGCGACGATCCGACGGTTGCGATCGATCCAAGCCCTGATCCCGATCGGCCACGACCGATCTCGGACCGTGGCGATCCGTCCGAGATCGGCGACGATCCAACGGTTGCGATCGATCCAAGCCCTGATCCCGATCGGCGACGACCGATCGCGGACCGCGGCAATCGGTCCGATCGGCAAAGATCCGACGGTTGCGATCGATCCAAGCCCTGATCCCGATCGGCCACGACCTATCTCGGACAGTTGCAATCCGTCCGAGATCGGCGACGATCCGACGGTTGCGATCGATCCAAGCCCTGATCCCGATCGGCCACGACCGATCTCGGACCGTGGCGATCCGTCCGATCGGCGACGATCCCGATCGATCCAAGTGATCCCGATCGGCCGATCTCATCTCGAATCGATCCTGATCGATCGTTCTTCGGTCCGATCGTCCGACGGTTGCGATCGATCCAAGCCCTGATCCCGATCGGCCACGACCTATCTCGGACAGTTGCAATCCGTCCGAGATCGGCGACGATCCGACGGTTGCGATCGATCCAAGCCCTGATCCCGATCGGCCACGACCGATCTCGGACCGTGGCGATCCGTCCGATCGGCGACGATCCGACGGTTGCGATCGATCCAAGCCCTGATCCCGATCGGCCACGACCTATCTCGGACAGTTGCAATCCGTCCGAGATCGGCGACGATCCGACGGTTGCGATCGATCCAAGCCCTGATCCCGATCGGCCACGACCGATCTCGGACCGTGGCGATCCGTCCGAGATCGGCGACGATCCGGTTGCGATCGATCCAAGCCCTGATCCCGATCGGCGACGACCGATCGCGGACCGGCAATCGGTCCGATCGGATCCGACGGTTGCGATCGATCCAAGCCCTGATCCCGATCGGCCACGACCTATCTCGGACAGTTGCAATCCGTCCGAGATCGGCGACGATCCGACGGTTGCGATCGATCCAAGCCCTGATCCCGATCGGCCACGACCGATCTCGGACCGTGGCGATCCGTCCGAGATCGGCGACGATCCAACGGTTGCGATCGATCCAAGCCCTGATCCCGATCGGCCCGATCTTCGGTCCGATCGATCCGACGATCGATCCAAGCCCTGATCCCGATCGGCCACGACCTATCTCGGACAGTTGCAATCCGTCCGAGATCGGCGACGATCCGACGGTTGCGATCGATCCAAGCCCTGATCCCGATCGGCCACGACCGATCTCGGAATCGTCCGATCGGCGACGATCCGAGGGTTGCGATCGATCCAAGCCCTTGATCGGTCACGATCGATTTTGGACCGATCGCTATTTAACATAATTAATTTTTTTAAATATATAACGACGCAAAGGGTTGCATCGTATTTTTTTAATATGATAATTATAATATATAAAAAATTAACTTTAATTCTAATAATTACGATGCAACAAGTACGTCGCTATATTAAAACATAATTTTCCTAATTAATATTTTGGCTTATTACATCGCTAATGCGTCGCTATTTAACATAATTAATTTTTTAAAAACATTGCAACTCACTGTGTTACGTCGTAATTATTTTTTCTCATATTTATAATTTATAAAATTTAATTTTATTTAAAATAATTGCGATGCATTATTGCGTCGCTAAATTAAAAATAATTTTAATTTATTTTCTGGTTTATTGCGTCGCTAATGCGTCGCTATTTAAAATATTTAATTTTTTCCAAAATATTGCGACGCACTGGGTGGCGTCGCAATATTTTTTAAAATATTAATACTGTAAAAAATATAATTCCATTTAAATTATTTGCGACGCAATTGTTCGTCGCTAAATTAAAAATAATTTTTCTATTTTTCTAGTTTATTGCGTCGCTAAGGCGTCGCTATTTAAAATATTTAATTCTTTTCAAAATATTGCGACGCACTGGTTGGCGTCGCAATATTTTTTAAAATATTAATACTGTAAAAAATATAATTCCATTTAAATTATTTGCGACGCAATTGTTGCGTCGCTAAATTAAAAATAATTTTTCTATTTTCTAATTTTATTGCGTCGCTAAGGCGTCGCTATTTAAAATATTTAATTCTTTTCAAAACATTGCGACGCACTGTTATGCGTCGCAATATTTTGTAAACTATTTGTACTTTAAACAATATAATTTCATTTAAATTATTTGCGACGCATTTGTTGCGTCGCTAAATTAAAAATAATTTTTCTTATTTTCTAGTTTATTGCGTCGCTAATGCGTCGCTATTTAATATATTTAATTCTTTTAAAAACATTGCGACGCACTGTGATGCGTCGCAATATTTTTTTCGATAATTAGATTTTATAAAATTTAATTTCATTTCAATTATTTGACGCAATTGGTGCGTCGCTAAATTAAAAATAATTTTTCTAATTATCTATTTTATTGCGTCGCTAATGCGTCGCTATTTAAAATATTTAATTCTGTTAAAAACATTGCGACGCAAATATTGCGTCGCAATATTTTTATTGATATTTATATTTCATAAAAAATTAATTTAAAAATATTGCGATGCAATATTTGCGTCGCAATATTAAAAATTTAATTTTTTTTTGATTTTTTGGTTAATTGAGTCGCTAATGAGTCGCTAATGCGTCGCAATATTTTGTTGTCACAAAGGCGTCGCAAAGTGGTCGCAATTTAGCGACGCAATTATGCGTCGCTAAATTTGCGTCGCTATTTCAGTATTTTCTTGTAGTGTCATGAGGCCGCGACTATGAGACTGGAACGAATCCCTAGTAACTCTCATAAAAATCAAGGCAAGCGCATGGCCTAGATAGTGCTAACCCGCATTATAATCGGTTCATCTTCATATTGTATGTATTTTATAAAAAATGCAAGTTTAAACCTAGAAGGTACAGTAAAATTTTAAAGTTTTAAAATTGCTTACTAAATTTAATAATTTATTTATTATTCTTTTATTTTTATTTTTTTATGGGGGATTGTTAACGCTTAGCATTTAAAAACAAACAAACACCGGCCATTTTTAAAATCCCAAACGTCCGACCATTTTTAAAATCCCAAACGTCTGACCGTTTTTAAAAATCCAAACGATTGGCCATTTTTAAAAGCCCAAATGCCCGCCATTTTAAGGAAAAAAAGAATCTATAGATAGGGCATCCTTCCATAGAATGAGAAAAAAAATAACAACAACTCTCTATTCCTTCTTTCTTGAAGAATGCTTCCTATTGATGGGCATCCTATTGAGATCGTTGGAGTTTTTTGTTCCAATTTTTTTTTGCAAGGACCAAATCTCCTTAAGGGCAGTGGGCCTAACTCCTTAACTTGTTTTTATTTTGAAACACTTTTTTCTTTTTACCAAATATAATCTGACGCACAAAAAAAATATTATTTTCTAAATATATATTTAATATATATATATATATACATACATACATATATATTCCTAGTTGGAGGAACATAGAAATCATTTTCAATAACACCAATATCATCACCCATAAGGCATAAATAGAAATGGTAATTATATATTCCTCATGTAAACTTGCATTTAAAATAATAATTATGCTTAAATTATTACTAGTCATATGCTCGATCATTGCACAGCTTATTCTTAAATATAAAGTAATTTTTTAAAATATGAAAAGAATCTCTAAATTAATTCTTATTTTTATAATTTTTAGAAACTATCTTTTCCATGTAGTTATATTTATATCAATTTCATATTATATAGTATAGTATTAAAAATTTTATATTATAATTTTTCTATGAATGACTATATAATATAGTATTATATTATATATAGCCGGTTTCAAGCTCAGACAAAGAAGGGGGGTTACAATAGGTTGACAGCTAAAACTACGGCCAAACTTTACGAATATGCATCCAATAAAGAAAATCAATAAAGCTAGCATCTTCCCAGAAGTAACACATTGCATCGAACTCTGGATGCAGTGAACATGACAAAAGTAGTTAGGATGGTCCCTAAAAGCGATACGTCACATTGGTGCTCGGGTGTGACAAAAAATAAGTAAGGGTTCTCACACTTTCATGAACAGATGTGGATAAAGAAGTTCAACTAAAGAAATAAAAATAAAAATAAAAAATAAAATACATTTAGCAATTTGAAATATAGAATCATTAATAAGAAAGCTAATGGAACTAATAGATAAAATGACTAGAAAGATACTTAACATAGCTTACTTATAGGAGACCAAGTGAATAGATGAAAAAGCAAAAGAGATTGATGGTTTTAAATTTTGGTACACATAATGATAGTGAAGGGAGAAATAAACTCCGAAGCATACATATTTAATAATTTTGATAACAATTATCAATGCGGAAACTTAAAGATTACATATTAATCTATCTAACATACATCAAGATCATATATTTGCCTTATATATTGGATCGTTTGATCTAAAATATGCATATAAATAAAAACATCAAGATCATATCTTGATCTTCAAGATGAGATGTCATACTACTTATCTTGAAGCCTGCCTTAAGATCTAGGGATCAAATCAGTTACCTTAAGAACAGTAGATAAATCCTTATTGCTCTGCAGCTGTTAAATCGTCCGGCCTCTAGTATCGTCCAGGCGAAGCCCCGAATGATCGGATTCCCGGGAGTACTAGCTCGTGGAAAAACAACTTTGCTGATCTTGAATCCTTCCACTTGAATCTTCTTCCAAGATCCACCAAACTTTAGATGACACCAGAATTACACCAGGATTTTCTATTCTAACTCTTTAGAAATTCAATCCATAACATTTCGTTGTTATAATCTGTTGAGGGATGTCCTCTAATTTATAGCTCATTTTAGCCAGCCCATTGAATTCTAACACTTAGAATTCCGTCGTTCGGTGAAAACCAAAGAGATGCAGCATTTGATTAATTCCGACGTTAGGTGAAAACTAAAGAGACGCAGCGTTTGGTTAATTCTGACGTTCGGTGAAAACGAAAGAGATGTGAATTTTAATACTTAGAATTCCATCGCCTGGTTGATTCAAAGAGGCACATTTATTCCGTATGAATTCTAACACTTTAGAATTCCAACGAAACAGTTTGGAGAAGATTAATGTTATACATTAAATTCTACATGTGAATTTAATCTCTCAGATTTTAGTTATCTCATCATGTGAGATACTTATGCGAGAGGTTTGGGTTCAGGTTTTGGTTTAAGCTGATCTGAATTTATTGGATTGACCTATTCAGATCATGGTCCTAGCCCAAATCAAATTTGGCTAGTCCTGAATCTATTTAAATCCAAATCAAGTCTAATTTCAAATCAATATTTGAAATTGACTAGTCCTTCTAATAGACTTAAACCAAATTGAATCTTATTCACTTGTACTTAACCCAATTGAGATAATTCAATCAATCAAATTGATTAATTAAATCATATATGATTCTCAATCGTTGATCAGCAAATAGATCATCCTAGGAAACTTCTATGCGTGTGACTCTCTAGGTTCGAACCTAAGCCGGTAGCATAGGAACAACTTTCTATACTAATCGATGTACCCATCTAGCAATGGAACCCGACATCCGGATAGGTCGAAGAGTTGCCAAGCAAACTCCAAGAACCCTAAGAAACAGTTACCGTATAATTCATCCTTTTGACGACAAATGCTAAGGATGGCTTAAGAGCCTGTCAACTCTAAACAGCAAATCCATAAAGTGATTTCAACTTTAGTGATCATATGACTTTCACATGAAGTGCTTTGGCCAAGGTCTTGCTAAATTGAAATACAAGCATTTCTCCTTTTAACGGGATAGGTCAAATTCCATCTTGATCCACAACTGACTACTACAAGTACTTGACTGCACCCAGTAACCTTTTGTTGCTGGATTAGAAATCCAGGTGGTCCGGTACCTAAGTACAATGAGTTGCTTGCAAGTCACTGGTTGTGATTTTCAAGTCTAAAGGATACTTATACCATATCTTCTCGGATTAACTCTTGACAGCAGAGTATCCGGAAATGAGTCACGTTCGATGAAATGTACTTCTACACTTTTACCTGTATGTCATACTAGTGTCTCTACACTCCTTGGTTAAGAGGACAACCAACAAATATGATATACAACGTCCTATAATTGATAGTACTATGGCTCTTTCATAGTATATCATTTGGTCGCGAATTCTTTTAAGGACCTTCAAAGATAAATCCTCCTTTATCATGAAGGAATATCCTAAGGGCTTCATTACTATTAGGAGTTTTAAGAAGATGTTCTTGTAATGAATAAACTGCCAAATAACTTTTATTAATATATCAATTTATATGTAATTTACATTAGCACAATCATCAAATGATTGGCTTTAGGATACAATTTCCAACAAACTCCCACTTAGCCTAAAGCAACTTATTACAGTATCTAATACCCATCTTCAACTTATAGTCATCAAACTCCTTGATGCTGAGTGTTTTAGTAAATGGGTCACCTAGGTTTTCCTTTCCGTCAATCTTCTAAAGATTTATGTCACCTCGTTCTACAATCTCTTGAATAAGATGAAACCGACGTAGTATGTGCTCGTGGTTCCTTTGCGTGAGCTATGGCACTAGTGCTATTACTGTACAATAGGACTGGTCCATCTATGGAAGATACCACTCCAAGCTCAGAGAGAAACTTTCGTAGCCACACAGCTTCTTTCGCAGCATCTGATGCAGCGATGTACTCTGTCTCACATACTAAATCTGCCACTGTATGTTGCTTAGAACTTTTCCAGCAAACAACTTCACCATTCAGGATAAACATAAAACCCGACACACTCTTGCTATCATCATGATCTGATTGGAAACTGGAATTAGTATATCCAATAAGTTTCAAATCAGATTCTCTATAGACTAACCACTGGTCCTTAGTATTTCTCAAATACTTAAGGATTGTTTTAACAACTTGCCAGTGTTTTTCTTCTGGATCAGATTGGTATCTACTCACTACTCCTAGTGAGTATGCCACATATGGTCTTGTACATATCATGGTGTACATAATCAATCCCACTGCCAAAGTATATGGAATTTGACTCATATGTTCTCTTTCATTAGGAGTTGTCGGACAATCTTTCTTAGAAAGATAATTTCATGGCCTATCGAAAGATAGCCTTTCTTGGAATTCTCCATGCTAAATCTCTTTAGCATGGTGTCAATGTACGTAGATTGGGATAAACCAAGCTGTTGAGAAATTATTAAAACATAATTGCCCCAACTCTATTGATTTTGATGATTTCCAAAAGCCATGAATATATTAATAGAAACAATGAATTATTTATCAAATACCATGAGTTTATTTAAAAATGAAAAATATAAACTATCAATGTTTACATTCAATGAGTTCTTGAATCAATTAAAACAAAAAGAATTTTTATACTTGAGATTATACTTGAGATTTCATGAATTAAACTTGAGATTTCAAAAAGAATTCTTATACTACTCATTTGATAATCAATAACTTAATGGAAAATGTCTTGAATTGATGATCAAATCAATTCTATTCAAGTCACATTTATATTTAAATTTATTTGGGACGAGTTTTAAAGTCTATCAGAACATTTTTCTGATTTTTGTATCGCTCCCGAGCCGACTCAAGGGTTTCCGAGTCGACTCCCCAAATGTCTGTTTTTCAATGTTGTCCTGAGTCGACACTTGAGTTTTCAAGAGTCGACCCCTGAACCTTCGCGAGCCGACTCATGGACTGTGCGAGCCGACTCGACTCAGACGGCAGAGAGGCTCATTTTTGAGCACTTCTCGAGTCGACTCCCCGCATATCTCGAGTCGACCCTTGAAAGTTAGGTGTTTCTGGAATCGAGTGTTCGAGCCGACTCCCACAAAGCTCGAGTCGACTCCAAATTCTGGGCGCGATTTTTCACGATGACACATCAGCTCCAACGGTAAGATTTTCAAATAACGGCTATTTTTCTTGTTTCTAACGGATATATTTTGCAGAATCTATAAATAGAGGAGCCTTTTCAAATCAAAGAAAAAAAAAAGAAAAGAGATTACTGCCTTATCCAAAAAGAGGGAAAAACAGAGCTTTATTGGAAAAATCTTCTAGTTCAAAATAGAGTGATTCAAAAGGAGTGAAATCAAAGAGGAAGTTTCGTCTGCTCCAGATCATCAATCCACAAGAGTCAAAAGAAAATCCAAAAGCTTTTCAAAGATCAAATCGAAGGATTTTCAACATTCAACAAAAGGAGAAAAAGCTTCATCTCAACTCCAAAGTTTTCAAACGGTCAAGAATCTTGCTGAGGCCTGATTCAATACTTCAAGAGGAGTTAAAGAGGAGAAGGAAGAAAGCCAAAGCCACAACCATCTGCAATCTTATCAGGCTTTTCTAACCCTTTTTATACTTTATTTGTATATTTGCTCAAGGGGAGCGTTTCTATATTTAAACTCTGTTATTTTGGTTGTTTGCTGATTCAATCAGTGGATTGAATCAGTGGAGGTTATTATACCTCGTTGCAAGCCGGAGTGCTTGTGTTGGGTTAGTTGTGAGCCCGTGAAAAACAACGTGTAGGGTTTTGTGCTGGTGAGCCCGTGTAAAACCGGCTGGGTTCGTTGTGATCCCGGAAAACAACAAGTTTGAGTTGTGAACTTGTAAAACAACTCGGCTGTAATCGAAGAGATTATAGTGTGGACCCAAGTGAATCTTGGGAGTGGACGTAGGTGTTGGTTGCACCGAACCACTATAAAATTATCTTGTGTTTGCCGTGCTATATTTTCTCTCTCTCTATCTCTCTTTATTATTTGCTTGTGTATTGATTAAAGTTAGCCTCTCACTTGCACATTTTGCTAACTAATCAACTAAAGTTAAAAAGACTTAAATTTTTAAGAACCCAATTCACCCCCCCCCTCTTGGGTTGCCATCTGGGCCAACAATTGGTATCAGAGCAAGTGCTCATTTAGAATTTGATCTCACGATCAAGGGCTAAAGATCCTTATGGCAACACAAAGTGGTTCATGTTTTGCTGAAGGTCATTCTACGAATCGACCTCCTTTATTTAATGGAACCAACTATTCATATTGGAAAGCAAGAATGAGAATATTCATTCAAGCTTCTGACTATGAATTGTGGGGAGTAATAACTAATGGACCTAGTACACCCACACACTTAGTTGAAGGCATTCTTGTTCCTAAGCCCGAAAGGGATTGGAATGATAATGATAGAAGAATGGCTCAATTAAATGCTAAAGCCATTAACATTTTATATTGTTCCTTAGACTCTAATGAATTCAACCGAATCTCAACATGTAATTCCGCAAAAGAAATTTGGGATAGGTTGGAAATAACACATGAAGGAACAAACCAAGTTAAGGAATCAAAAATAAACATTTTGGTTCATAAATATGAATTGTTTACAATGGAACAAACTGAAACCATCACATGCATGTTCACTAGATTCACTGATATTGTGAATGGTTTAAAGAGTCTTGGTAGAATTTATTCTAATGCTGACCTTGTGCGCAAAATTCTTAGGTCACTACCAAGATCGTGGGAAGCGAAAGTCACTGCTATCCAAGAAGCAAAGGACCTCAATGCATTACCTTTAGAGGAGCTTCTAGGATCCCTAATGACCCACGAGCTGACAATGAAGCAGCATGTTGAGGAGGAAACAAAAAGAAAGAAAACACTTGCCCTCAAAACTGCAGAAATGGAAGAGAGCAGCAGTGAAAGTAATGATGAAGATGATGATGAAACTGCTCTCTTGGCCAAAAAATTCAGAAAGTTTATGAGAAAAAGGCCCTTCCATAAAAAGAAATTTGGAGCAAGAATTGATGGAGAAAAAGATAAGAAAAAGGACAAGGAGAAAGAAAAAGAGAAAGAGCCCTTAGTATGTTATGAGTGTAAAAAGCCAGGGCACTTTAGATATGATTGTCCTTTGCTGAAAAAGGCCTACAAGAAAAAGAAGAAAGCATACATGGCAACATGGTCTGATGAATCTTCCTCGTCGGAAGAAGAAGAACAAAAGGAAGTTGCCAATATCTGCTTCATGGCCAACAACGACGACAACGACAATGAGGTAAGTTCTGAAAACTCAAATGATGAATTCACTTTTGATGAAATGTTTGAGGCTTTCAATGAACTTATGATTGATTTTAAATCTTTGAAAAAGAAGTATAAGTTTTTGAAAAATGACAATATTAGCTTAGCTAAAAGTAAAAATGAATTAGCTTTAGAAGTTAAGAACTTAACTAATGAAAAAGAAGAACTTAGCAAAGAAAGAGATAATTTTAATCAAGAAATAGATTTGTTGAAATCTGAAACTAAAAACTCAACAAAAGATTTAAAAGATCAATTAGAAACCTTAGCTTTAGAAAAAGAACAGCAAGTTAAAGACAATGATTCATTAAAGAAAGAAGTTATAAAATATAAAGACATTGTTGAGAAATTCACCTTAAGTTCAACTAAACTAAACATGATTTTAGATAATCAAAAAGCTGTTTTCGATAAAGCTGGCCTAGGTTATAATACGTATAGGAAACAAAAATCTTTAAAGAATATTTTTGTAAAAGCCAATCAAAGTAATATAACTTGTTTTAAATGCAATGAAAAAGGTCATAAATCATTTGAATGCAAAACATTAAATAATAACAACAAGTTAAATGTTAAAGCAAAGAAAATATGGGTTCCGAAAGGAACAATTTTTGTTGCTACTAACCATGAAGGACCCAAGAAAGCTTGGGTACCTAAACATAAAGTTTGATTATATTGCAGGAATGTCTTGTAGCCAAAAGATCAAAGAAAAAGTGGTATCTTGATAGTGGCTGCTCAAGACATATGACGGGTGACAAAGAGGAATTCATCACCCTAGAAGAAAAGAAAGGTGGAGTTGTGACGTTTGGCGATAACGGTAAAGGTCAAATTATGGGCCTTGGTAAAGTTCGCATAACTCCATCTATATTTATTGATAATGTACTTTATGTTGATGGTTTAAAGCACAATTTAATTAGTATAAGCCAACTATGTGATAAGAACTTTAATGTTTCATTTAAATCTTCTATTTGCATAGTATCTGATTCCATTAATGATAGCATTGTTTTTACTGGTTATAGACATGGCAATGTGTACTTAGTTGACTTAGACAAATTATCTGAAAGTAGTCATTGCCTAATTGCTGACAATGCTAACATAAATGATATTGGATGGTTATGGCATCGTAGATTAGGTCACGCAAGCACACACCTTATTTCAAAACTAATTAAGATGGATTTAGTTAAAGGTTTACCTAAGTTAGATTTTGAAAATAACAAAATCTGTGATGCATGTCAATTTGGAAAACAAACTAGAAGTTCTTTCAAATCTAAAAACACTGTTTCAACTTCTAGGCCTCTAGAGCTACTTCACATGGATCTTTTCGGACCAACTAGAACCACAAGTCTAGGAGGAAAGAAATATGGTTTAGTGATTGTAGATGATTACTCTAGGTACACTTGGGTGATGTTTTTAGCTCACAAAGATGAGACTTTCTCGATATTTCTGAAATTCTTCAAGAAAGTCACAAATGAGAAAAACACTACCATAGTGTCTCTAAGAAGTGATCATGGAACTGAATTTGAAAATCACTTATTTGAAAGTTTTTGTTCTGAAAATGGAATTAATCATAACTTTTCAGCCCCTAGGACTCCACAACAAAACGGTGTAGTTGAAAGAAAAAATAGAACCTTAGAAGACATGGCCCGTACCATGCTATGCGAAAGCAACTTACCAAAGTATTTTTGGGCGGAAGCAATTAACACAGCATGTTACATCTTAAATAGAGCATTAATAAGACCAATATTAAAGAAAACACCTTATGAATTATGGAATGAAAGAAAACCAAATATAAAATACTTTCATGCATTTGGATGTAAATGTTTCATTCATAATAATGGTAAAAACAACTTAGGAAAATTTGATGCTAAATCTGATGAAGGAATTTTTCTAGGTTATTCAACGACTAGTAAGGCATATAGAATCTTTAACAAGAAAACCTTAATAGTAGAAGAATCCATACATGTAGTTTTTGATGAATCTTTAGCAACTGGATCTGAAAAGATTGATGATGAGGAAGATACAAACATAATTGAAAAAGATCTTGAAAAACTTAATATTGAAGTATCTTCTGATCATGAACAAGAGGCTAAAGATGATGATTCACATAAGGTCGGTGATGTTAATAATGATCATAATGATATAGATCTTCCAAGAGATTGGAGATATGCTTATAGTCATCCTAAGGAATTGATTATAGGTGATCCTTCTCAAGGAATAAGAACTAGATCATTTATGAGAAATATTAGTAATCATCTTGCATTTGTCTCTCAAATAGAACCTAAAACTATTGAAGAAGCCGAGAAAGATAATAATTGGATGATAGCAATGCAAGAAGAACTAAATCAATTTACTAGAAATAATGTTTGGACACTAGTTGAAAGACCTAAAAATCATTCAGTAATAGGATCAAAATGGGTTTTTAGAAATAAATTAGATGAAAATGGCATAGTAATTAGAAACAAAGCTAGATTAGTTGCAAAAGGATATAATCAAGAGGAAGGTATTGATTTTGATGAAACCTTTGCACCTGTAGCTAGATTGGAAGCCATTAGATTGTTACTTGCATTTGCATGTCACATGAATTTTAACTTATTTCAAATGGACGTTAAAAGCGCATTTTTAAATGGATTTATAAATGAAGAGGTGTATGTAGAACAACCACCAGGTTTTGAAGATCATGAATTTACAAATCACGTTTTTAAATTGCACAAAGCTTTATATGGTTTGAAACAAGCACCTAGAGCTTGGTATGATAGGTTAAGTAAATTCTTAATAGAAAATGATTTTACAAGAGGTAATGTTGATAAAACACTATTTTTGAAAAGAAAAAATAAAGATTTGCTTGTAGTACAAATATACGTAGATGACATTATTTTTGGTGCTACTAACGATTCTCTTTGTCAAGAATTTGCAAAGTTGATGCAGGGAGAATTCGAGATGAGCATGATGGGAGAACTCAACTTCTTCCTTGGACTCCAAATCAAACAATGCAAGGAGGGAATCTTTATCAACCAAACCAAATACACAAGAGAACTACTCAAAAAGTTTGGTATGGAAACAATGAAACCCCTCGGAACTCCAATGAGTCCTTCATGCAAGCTGGACAAAGATGAAGAAGGTAAGAAGGTTGATCAAAAGTATTATCGAGGTATTATCGGATCCCTTCTTTATTTAACAGCAAGTAGACCAGATATTATGTTTTCAGTATGTTTATGTGCTAGATTTCAATCTGAACCTAAAGAATCACATTTAATAGCTGTTAAAAGAATTTTAAGATACTTAAATGGAACGAAAATGTAGGTTTATGGTATTCTAGAGACTCAACTTTAAACCTAATTGCATATTCGGATTCTGATTATGCTGGATGTAAACTAGATAGAAAAAGCACAAGTGGTGCATGCCATTTCTTAGGAAGTAACTTAATCACATGGTTTAGCAAAAAGCAAAATTCAGTTGCATTATCAACTACTGAAGCTGAATATGTAGCAGCTGGAAGTTGCTGTGCGCAAATCCTATGGATTAAGCGACAACTTGAAGACTATGGTATCACACTTGATAAAACACCCATAAGATGTGATAACACTAGCGCAATCAATTTAACTAAAAATCCGATTCAACACTCAAGGACAAAACACATAGAAATTAGATATCATTTTATAAGGGAACATGTAGCTAATGATGAAATTTGTTTAGATTATGTAAACACTGAAGAACAACTAGCTGACATCTTTACAAAACCTTTAAGCGAAGAAAGATTTTGTTATCTTAGAGGAGAGTTAGGAATTTGTAACCCTTTTGGATAGATTTTGAAACCTCTAAGGAAATATATCTAGAGTTCTTTCAATTTCTCAAAATCTTAAGGAAATTTTATCTAGAACTCATATCAATTTGATCTATCAAAATCCATGATTTTTAATCATACTCAAAGATCAAATCCGGGTTCATTTCAGACACTCTGAAAAATTTTATTTTTTACTCTGAAATGGTTTCGGAGCCGACTCGAGAGTATCGGAGTCGACTCGAGTTTCTGCTGAAACTCAGGAGTCGACCCCTTCTCTGAGCGAGTCGACTCGAGATCGAGTCTGCGCTCTGTGACTTACCCGAGCCGACTCTATGCTTTGCGCGAGTCGACTCGACGTGGTCCCAAATCGCTTTATTAGGGCACGAGCCGACCCATCGATCGATTCTAATCATTCCAAATCATTTTCAAAACCCTCCAAAACCCTTCAAACCTTCCAAAATCTTCCAAAATCCTTAAACAATCATTCCACTTTGATTCAATGGCCCCCAAAACCCGTGGTGCTAGTAGTAGCGGTGCCGGGATGAAAAGAAAGAAGACCGTGCGTCGACCCGTTCGCGAGCCGACTCCGGACTCTTCGCCTGCTTCCTCTTCGGACGACTCGCCTGCTCCTACTGCCACTACTCCTCAGGTAGATCACCTTGCGAGTAGAGTCATTACTACAGGAAGGAAGTTTGACTTTGATTTGTTTGAGAGAGAGGGATTGCTTGTAGGGTCACAGTTGAAGGAAATGGGATTTGAAAAGATATGCTCCTTAGACTGTCCTACATACCCAGCATTAGTTAAAGAGTTTTATAAAAATTTGACTAGAGGGGACAATGGATTGGTCAGCATTGTTAGAGGAGTTGGTTTGAATGTCACTGCCATCATTCTCTCTAAATTATTGGACTTACCCCTATCAGGACCTTCCACTTTTGACCCAGAGGATAGGTCACCTGCCCTCACAAGATTATTGAATAGAAATTTTGAGGATTTGAAGAAGTTTTTGCCAATCAGCTGCCACTGGACTTGAGATTGCTTCATAACATCTGCAGCAGGATTCTTTTCCCTAAGACAGGCCGTTTTGACTACGTGTCTGAGAGGGATATCTTTGTTATGGATGCTGTAGTTTCAGGCAAGCCAATCAACTTACCCATTATGATATTATGGTATATAGCTGATTGTGGGAGTAAGAGGAAATCCTGTCTTCCCTACGGCATGATCTTGACACAATTATTCAGAAGCCAAGGAATTGAAATTAGTGATAGTGAGCCCAGGAGAAATTTGAGACATACTGACTACTATTCATTGGCCACTATTCACCGCATGGGCTTCAAGAAAGTTAATGGTAGTTGGATAAGAAAAGGTCAAGAAGATGTTAGAGCTGAGGAGGACAGAGTTGAAGACATTAGAGCTGAGGTCGAGGTGGACCTTCTGTTGCTGGACCGTCTGAGGCAGGACCTAGCATGCATTATTCTCCTCCACCTCAGACTTCATCTTTTTCTGTGAGATTTTCAGATGAGCAGTTATGTCAGCTTAGAGCTATGTTTGCAGAATTTGATAATCAAAGAAAAGATGAAATTGGTCAATTGAGAGAAGATATTAGAGAATTAAAGGAAGACATCATTTCAAGACTTGACTTACTTTCATTTTCTGTTGGTACCCATGTGGATTCACTCAATGCTGAGCTTAAGAAGATATTTGAAAGACTTCAAGGGATAGCTGATGGATCCAATGTGTATCTTGATAGAACTAATCAGTTAAGAAGAGATATTGATGCTGCAGTTGATCAGATACAAGTAACTATGAATGACTTTAACAAATCACAAAAGGATGATATCATGGAAATGATTGGACACTTAAAGAGTATAGTTTTCAAGCGTGTCAAATGATTTTGATACTTATCATAGTTTGTATTTCTAGATTTCCTTACTAGATTGTATCTAGGAAGTTTTGCTTTAATATGACTGTATTTGAACTTTGATGAATTTAAGTTAGTTTAATTTCATTACAATGAGATTGTGTTACATTTTGATGTAATTTGACATACTTTTGAAGTAATGAGAAAAGTTATGTTCATTTCAATTATGAGTACCTTTGAATATCCTTGAATGCTTATGTTTAATTTGATATAATTTTGAATATCTCAATACTCAATTGATAACTTAGATGCTGAATGAATTCGAATGAATTTAATCAAGTTGATGCTCTGATGCATCTCAACCTTTTTGTTGATTACAAAAAAGGGGGAGAGATTTATATGATTTAATCGTATATGCATCATCATATTTAAGAGGAAGAGATTTGTTTAAACCTTATATGCTTTTAATTGCCCTAATTAAATAAGGGGGAGAGAATTAAATAAGAAAAAGAAAATATATGTTTCATATAAGGGGAAGAGATAATTTGAATTTCATAAAGAAAAAGGTTTATTTGCTTAAGTTTTTGAATTTGAAAAATTTTGAATGAATTATAAAATTGAGGTTCATAGGGGGAGCTACCTCATTGAGGGGGAGCCTTTCCATGAACACAAAAGTTGATTTTGGTATCATAAATTTTTTAATTTTATAATGCATATACTCAATGTTTTTGTCATCATCAAAAAGGGGGAGATTGTTGAGAAATTATTGAAACATAATTGCCCCAACTCTATTGATTTTGATGATTTCCAAAAGCCATGAATATATTAATAGAAACAATGAATTATTTATCAAATACCATGAGTTTATTTAAAAATGAAAAATATAAACTATCAATGTTTACATTCAATGAGTTCTTGAATCAATTAAAACAAAAAGAATTTTTATACTTGAGATTATACTTGAGATTTCATGAATTAAACTTGAGATTTCAAAAAGAATTCTTATACTACTCATTTGATAATCAATAACTTAATGGAAAATGTCTTGAATTGATGATCAAATCAATTCTATTCAAGTCACATTTATATTTAAATTTATTTGGGACGAGTTTTAAAGTCTATCAGAACATTTTTCTGATTTTTGTATCGCTCCCGAGCCGACTCAAGGGTTTCCGAGTCGACTCCCCAAATGTCTGTTTTTCAATGTTGTCCTGAGTCGACACTTGAGTTTTCAAGAGTCGACCCCTGAACCTTCGCGAGCCGACTCATGGACTGTGCGAGCCGACTCGACTCAGACGGCAGAGAGGCTCATTTTTGAGCACTTCTCGAGTCGACTCCCCGCATATCTCGAGTCGACCCTTGAAAGTTAGGTGTTTCTGGAATCGAGTGTTCGAGCCGACTCCCACAAAGCTCGAGTCGACTCCGCGAATTCTGGGCGATTTTTCACGATGACACATCAGCTCCAACGGTAAGATTTTCAAATAACGGCTATTTTTCTTTGTTCTAACGGATATATTTTGCAGAATCTATAAATAGAGGAGCCTTTTCAAATCAAAACAAAAAAAAAAAAAAAAGAAAAAGAGAGATTACTGCCTTATCCAAAAAGAGGAAAAACAGAGCTTTATTGGAAAAATCTTCTAGTTCAAAATAGAGTGATTCAAAAGGAGTGAAATCAAAGAGGAAGTTTCGTCTGCTCCAGATCATCAATCCACAAGAGTCAAAAGAAAATCCAAAAGCTTTTCAAAGATCAAATCGAAGGATTTTCAACATTCAACAAAAGGAGAAAAAGCTTCATCTCAACTCCAAAGTTTTCAAACGGTCAAGAATCTTGCTGAGGCCTGATTCAATACTTCAAGAGGAGTTAAAGAGGAGAAGGAAGAAAGCCAAAGCCACAACCATCTGCAATCTTATCAGGCTTTTCTAACCCTTTTTATACTTTATTTGTATATTTGCTCAAGGGGAGCGTTTCTATATTTAAACTCTGTTATTTTGGTTGTTTGCTGATTCAATCAGTGGATTGAATCAGTGGAGGTTATTATACCTCGTTGCAAGCCGGAGTGCTTGTGTTGGGTTAGTTGTGAGCCCGTGAAAAACAACGTGTAGGGTTTTGTGCTGGTGAGCCCGTGTAAAACCGGCTGGGTTCGTTGTGATCCCGGGAAAACAACAAGTTTGAGTTGTGAACTTGTAAAACAACTCGGCTGTAATCGAAGAGATTATAGTGTGGACCCAAGTGAATCTTGGGAGTGGACGTAGGTGTTGGTTGCACCGAACCACTATAAAATTATCTTGTGTTTGCCGTGCTATATTTTCTCTCTCTCTATCTCTCTTTATTATTTGCTTGTGTATTGATTAAAGTTAGCCTCTCACTTGCACATTTTGCTAACTAATCAACTAAAGTTAAAAAGACTTAAATTTTTAAGAACCCAATTCACCCCCCCCCCTCTTGGGTTGCCATCTGGGCCAACACAAGCATCCTCTTAGATCTATCTCTATATATCTTCATCCCTAAGATGTATGATGCTTCTTCTAGATCTTTTATGAAGAATTGTGATGATAACCATATCTTTATTCCTTGTAATATAGGGACATCATTCCCGATTAAGAGAATATCATCCACATATAATACAAGAATACAATAGCGAAACCGTTAACCCATTTATAAATGCAAGGTTCTTTTTTATTCTTAACAAAGCCATAAGATTTGATCACATTATCAAATCGTATGTTCCAACTCCTAGATGCTTTCTTAAGTCCATAAATGGACTTCTGTAGCCTGCACACTTTAGATTCATCTTCAGATATAAAACCTTCAGGCTGTATCATATACACCTGTTCTTCTAAATTACCATTTAGAAAAGTGGTTTTAACATCCATCTGCCAAATCTCATAATCTAAGTGTGCTGCTATAGCTAGTATAATCCGAATAGATTTCGGCATTGCCACAGGAGAAAACATTTCGTCATAGTCAATACCATAATATTGACGATACCCCTTGGCAACCAAACGTGCTTTGTAGGTCTCTACCTTTCCGTCTGTGCCTCTTTTCCTCTTGAAAACCCACTTACACCTTATGGGTTTTATCCCTTCGGGTGGGTCAACTAATGTCCATACATTATTTTCCTTCATGGAATCAAGTTTGGATTTCATGGCTTCAAGCCATTTGTTAGAGTCAGTCCTTTGCATAGCATCCATATAGGTGATCGGATCCTCGTTGTTCTCATCAAGCTCAATAGGATCCTCATTTTGGACCAAGAAACCTAAGTATCTGTCTGGTTGATATGGTACTCTACCAGATTGCCTTAATGGTGCATCTAAAATGGGCTTTTAGTTTGATCTAATCAACTCAGATTCTAAGGGTTCACTGGTTTGTGTTGTTCCTTCTACTTGATGAACTTTCTCAAGTTCAATATTAGAGCTATTTGTTCCTTCACTAAGGAACTCCTTTTTAAGAAAAACTGCTCTATTACTAATGAACAACTTTGGTTCTTCAGTATTGTAGAATTAATATCCTTTGGTTTCTTTTGGATAGCCGATAAAAAAATATTTGTCAGATTTGGGTTCAAGTTTGTCTGATTTTGCACGTTTCACATAAGCCGAACACCCCTAAACTTTCAAATAGGTGATAACTGGTTTATGTCCATACAACATCTCATGGGAGTTTTAGAAACATACTTACTTGGAACCTTATTGAGAATATGATAAGCTGATTCTAATGCATATCCCCAAAATGATATTGGCAAGCTTGCAAAACCCATCATGGACCGAACCATGTCTAACAGGGTTCGATTCCTTCTTTTCGACACACCGTTATATTGTGGTGTTCCTAAAGGAGTCCATTGGGAGAGAATCCCATTCTCCCTTAAATATGTCACAAAGTCATTTGAAAGGTATTCGCCTCTTCGATCTGATCGAAGGGTCTTAATATATTTTCCTGTTTGTTTTTCTACTTCTTTATGATATAGTTTGAACATTTCAAACGACTCAGATTTATGTCTAATAAGATAGACATAACCAAACCTAGAAAGGTCGTCTGTAAAAGTAATGAAGTAGTAATATTCACCTTTGGTACAAGTGCTCATTAGTTCACATACATTAGTATGTACTAGACCCAATAGCTCTTTAGTTCTTTCACCTTATCCAGTAAAATATGACTTGGTTATTTTATCAAGAAGACATGATTCACAGATAGTTAATGATTCACAATCATCAACTCGAAGGATGCCCTCTTGAGTTAACATGTTTAATCTGTTCTTGTTAATATGACCCAGCCGATGGTGCCAAAAATAAATATCTGTGACATCAGTTATTCTAGGGCACTTACTTGATTTGTACACTATATTCACAGGTTGTGATAATATATAAATACCATTAGATAAATTCCCAGTCATTACAGTGACTCCATTCATAATGATATTAAAAGTAATATCCTTTATTGAAATTTCATAATGACTTTTGGCCAGAAGGCCTACAGAAATTACGTTCAACAAGAACGTTGGGAAAAAATGACAATCATTTAGTATAATAACATTTCTATTGAAAACTATTTCAAGAACTCCTAATGCCAGAACTGGAACTAATCTTCCATCGCCGACATTTAGGAATTTCATTGTTTTCAAATCTTCTAGTGACTTGTAGTCCCTGTAATAAGTTGCAAATGTTAAAAGGACTCCCGATATCTAATACCCAGTCTGATTATCATATAAAGAAAAATTACAAGGTGTTATCATATAAATACCTTGTTGAGCAACATCTTGCCTCTTTTTCTTCTTTGGCCTGTTTGGATCAAGTGTGGCAATGTAAAAAGGACAGTTCCTCTTTCAGTGCCCTTGCATCTTGCAATGAAAGCATTCAGCTTAACTTTTATCAACTCTCTTCTTCTGCATCTGACCCCTTATAGATGTCCTAGCATGTTGCACCTTTTTCTTATTATTTTTCTTCTTCCTTTCCCAAAGGGTTGACGCCCTACCTTAGATCCTTCAACCACATTAACCAAACCCTTAGAGAGCTGGTTATTCCTCTCAAAGTTCTGTAACAATCCCAACAAACCATGGTAGTTGACTGCAGGCTTTGTCATTCGATAATGAGTAAGGAAAGATTAGAAGGATGTAGGCAAGGAAATTCAGAATCGCATCCTTTCCCAACTGTTTATGTAGGGGAAAGCCGAGTTTGCTTAGGTGTTCTATCTTTTCGATCATATACAATACATGATCAGTGACAAGAGATCCATCCCTCATTCAAGCATTAAAAATAGCACAACTAATCTTGTGCCTTTCAACGTCGTCGGGTGTGCCGAAAGATTCATTCAATGCATGAATGATTTCTTCAGCTAAGCATTCTCGAACCGGTGACCGAATTCATCGTTCATTGCTGCTAGCATGATGCAACACATGCTAGTTCTATCACTGAGCCACTTCTGATAAGTATCTCTCTCAGAACTTTGAGTGTTTGCATTAGGTATTTCTAGTGCAGGATTATTTAGAATATATAAAATCCTCTTATGCTCAAGGATGATCTTAAGTTTTCTAAACCAGCTATTGAAATTTAAACCATTCAACTTTTCACTATCCAATAGTGACCTTAATGATAATAAATTAGTTGCCATGTTCTGCATAAGAAAAAACTAAAGTTTAGTAGTATATAAATTGATTCAGTCTAAAGACTTGAACTTTAGTTTAAAGATTCTCCCACTATTTTGTTCAAATTGGTAGCCTCTACACCCAATTCGATGAATTATTCTTAATTCTTTAGTGGGCAATAAGATCTACATAGACTATATACAGGCCCAAGTGAAGCTTGGCCAACCCATATGCATCTAAGAGTAGGTTCTAAACCAATTATTTCTCAAAACAATTCTTAGTGTTCAGTTTTGCCCCATGTTCCTCTTCAGCAGGCATGAAGTGCCTCCACTAAAAGTTCTGGTTAGGTCCAACCATTAAATGATATAATCAGTGTAACTTATCAATAGACAACCAAGCCCGAGTGAACCTAAGTCAAGCTTGGCTCACATGATTGTCTATTTAATAGTTATGTTGACTTATCATATAATGAATAATAATTCCGATTGTTGACAAGCACCAGGCATGGAGTGCCTCCAATGATTATCAAGACATCGAACTCATTATCACTCACCTTAATGGGAGGCTATGATCTAGTTATCATATAACTATTTTATTTTAAAGACCTAATAATTTTAGATGATTTAATAATCTGAAGACAAATTGACTAATCAAGTTCCACTAAATCTATGATGTCAGTAGAATGAGACAAGATTAAGTCAGGTTGATTTCTTTACAGGCATGGGTCAACCTGAATCAGATAAATGATATGAATCATAAATGGCTCACCATATTGACCAGGTAAGTGAGATCGATGGGAGGGATATGCCATTAACTCGTTAAAGACGCATCAATACGAGTAGCTCCCAATTAAAAACTATTCGATCATTGATCCTAGAGCAACTTGCCAACTCACCTTGACATCATATGGTTTACCAATTTTGATTTGACCATCTAAGAGATTCATGCTCAACCACGGAGCCTAATCTACTTCCATTTGGTTTAATCAAAGACATGAATATGATCAACTACAACTATTGTTTGATTTAGAGCATCCTTAACCTAATCTAATCAATTTATATTTGATCAAATACTCTTATAGTCCATTTGATTTAAACCTTAGGGTCTAACCCTTTATGGACCTAATTTAGCTAACCCAAAAAATTAAATATATTTCATGTTTACATGTCATATATTTCCAATCATGCATCACTTGCATTATACAACTACTCATAATTCCTATATTTAGATCATATCTAAAAAAATTATGAATAAATATTTGACATTCAAATAAGACTCTCATAAATATTTGTATGTTTCATAACATAGACAACAAGCCATCATATCTCATATCATGTTTTTATACTAAACATGCAAATATCATACTTTTATACAACATCAATATGTATTAAATATAAAACATCCTTTGAGAGTGCATGTAATATGTGTTTTGATGCCAAAGATCAATTTGAATTATCTTTTAACTAAGCATTAAAAAGAGAGAACCATAACAGTACTGCAATACGTCATAGAATATCTTGTTGAATGGGGTAATATGGATTTTTAATTCATCTATGACTTAATAGCCTGGTGATCCATTTTAGCTATTATTACAAAATTAATAGGAGCATTAATTTACATGCAACAAATTAGATCAAGACGAAACCAGGGCTCTGATATCATTTGTAGGAAGAAATAAACTTTGAGGCATGCATATTTAATAATTTTGATAATAATTATCGGAAACTTAAATATTACATATTAATCTATCTAACATGCATCAAGATCATATTTTTGCCTTATATATTGGATCGTTTGATCTAAAATATGTATATAAATAAAAAATCAAGATCATATCTTGATATTCAAGATGAGAAGTCATACTACTTATCTTAAAGCCTACCTTAAGATCTAGGATCAAATCACTTACCTTAAGAACAGTAGATAAATCCTTATTGCTCTGCAACCATTCAATCGTTCGGCCTCTAGTATCGTCCATGCGAAGCCCCAAATGATCGGATTTCCGGGAGTGCTAGCTCGTGGAAAAATAACTTTGCTGATCTTGAAACCTCCAACTTGAATCTTCTTTCAAGATCCACCAAACTTTCGGTGACACCAGAATTACACCAGGATTTTCTATTCTAACTCTTTAGAAATTCAATCCATAACATTTCGTTGTTGTAATCTGGTGAGGGATGTCCTCTAATTTATAGTCTTATTTTAGCCAGCCCCTTGAATTCTAACACATAGAATTTCATCGTTCGGTGAAAAACCAGAGAGACACAATGTTTGGTTAATTTTGACATTTGATGAAAACCAAAGAGATGCAGCGTTTGGTTAATTCCGACGTTCGGTGAAAATGAAAGAGATGTGAATTCTAACACTTAGAATTCCATCGCCTGGTTGATTCAAAGAACCACATTTATTCCATATGAATTCTAACACTTTAGAATTCCAACAGAACAGTTTGGAGAAGATTAATGTTATATATTAAATTCTACATGTGAATTTAATCTCTCAGATTTTAGTTATCTCATCATGTGAGATACTTATGCGAGAGGTTTGGGTTCAGGTTTTGGTTTAAGCTGATCTGAATTTATTGGACTGAACCTATTCAGATCATGGTCCTATCCCAAATCAAATTTGGCTAGTCCTAAATCTATTTAAATCCAAATCAAGTCTAATTTTAAATCAATATTTAAAATTGACTAGTCCTTCTAATAGACTTAAACCAAATTGAATCTTATTCACTTGTACTTAACCCAATTGAGATAATTCGATCAATCAAATTGATTAATTAAATCATATATGATTCTCAATCGTTGATCAGCAAATAGATCATCCTAGGAAACTTCTATGCGTGTGACTCTCTAGGTTCGAACCTAAGCCGGTAGTATAGGAACAACTTTCTATACTAATCAATGTGCCCATCTAGCAATGGAACCCGACGTCCGGATAGGTCGAAGAGTTGCCAAACAAACTCCAAGAACCCTAAGAAATAGTTACCGTATAATTCATCATTTTGACGACAAATGCTAAGGATGACTTAAGAGCCTGTCAACTCTAAACAGTAAATCCATAAAGTGATTTCAACTTTAGTGATCATGTGACTTTCACATGAAGTGCCTTGGTCAAGGTCTTGCTAAATTAAAACACAAGCATTTCTCCTTTTAACGGGATAGGTCAAATTCCATCTTGATCCACAACTGACTACTATAAGTACTTGACTGCACCCAGTAACCTTTCGTAGCTGGATTAGAAATCCAGATGGTCCGGCACCTAAGTACAATGAGTTCCTTGCAAGTCACCGGTTGTGATCTTCAGGTCTAAAGGATACTTATACCCATATCTTCTCGGATTAACTCTTGACAGCAGAGTATCCAAAAATGAGTCACGTCGGTGAAATGTACTCCTACACTTTCACCTATATGTCATACCAGTGTCTTTACACTCCTTGGTTAAGAGAACAACCAACAAATATGATATACAACGTCCTCTAATTGATAGTACTATGGCCCTTTCATAGTATATCATTTGGTCGCAAACTCTTTTGATGACCTTCAAAGATAAATCCTCCTTTATCATGAAGGAAGATCTTGTGGGCTTCATTACTATTAGGAGTTTTAAGAAGATGTTCTTGTAATAAATAAATTACCAAATAACTTTTATTAATATATCAATTTATATGTAATTTACATTAGCACAATCATCAAATGATTGGCTTTAGGATACAATTCCCAACATATATGAATAAAAATAAAGCAGAAATTATTTAGATAAAAGCTTAAAAGATGAAGTTATAGACATTAAGAGAATAGAAGATAGAATAATTTTAATTAAATTAGTGGTAGATAAGGAGTTAATAAATATTATTAGTGCGTATGCTTCTCAAGTAGGTTTAAATAGTGTGACAAAACAAAGTTTTTGGGAGGACATAGATGGACTAATTCAATAGATTCATACTAAAGAAAAAATATTTAATGGAGAAGATTTAAATGGACATGTAGGATAGTATAATATAGGTTTTGAAAGAGTACATGGAGGTTATAGGTTTGAAGATAGAAATAACAATGGTATCATTTTAAAGTTTGCGATGGCATATGTTTAGTATTAGCTAATACATATATTAAAAAGAGAAGCTCTTATTTGATAATTTTTAAAGGTGAATATACTTCTAGTTAAATAGATTTCTTCCTTACTAGAAAAATTGATTAAGTATTTTGAAAAGATTGCAAGGTCATATTAGGTGAGGGTCTAACAACATAATATAGATGAATGGTTATGGATGTATATATTCAAAAATAAAAGAAAAAGACTATAAGGTATAAGATCCAAGGAATAGATGGTGGAATTTGGAAGGAGAGAAACTAATAACTTTTAAAGATGAAGAGATTAGTACCATATGGGAAGGATGGCTACTAGCATTAGAAAAGTAGCTATAGATGTATTAGAAGAGTTAAAAGGAATAGGACTATATGATAAGAAAACTTAATGATGGAATAAGAAAGTTTATTTAACAATTAAGGTATAAATTAAGGCTAAAAGGGAGTACTATAAAAAACCATATAAATGTAAGAATGAAGAAGTATATAAAAACTATAAGATGGTTAAGAAAGAAGTTAAAAAATGGTTCAAAATGCTAAATATAAAGCATATTAGAAATTATATCACAAGCTAAAAATTGCAAGAATAAGAGACAAAAACCTAGAAATATGTTTCAGATTAAATGCATTAAAGATAATAATCAAAAAATTTTAGTTAAGAAGAAAGATGAAAAAGCTATTTTAATAAATTATTAAATAAAAATCATGTAAGAACTTTAGGATGCCTTATTAGTTTCATTGAGGATAAAATTATGGTGTATACTTATATAATTAGGACATAAAAAGTAAATAAGTTTATAAAAATAAAAATAGAAAAAGTTATAGGACTTAATAAGATCTCTATAGAAGTTTAAAAATATTTAGGTTATGCTAGAATAAAGCATGCAATAAATTTATTTAATAAGATTTTAAAACCTAAAAAGTGCCTTATAACTAAAGGAAGAATATTATATTATCAATTTATAAGAATAAAGAAAGTATTTAAAACCGCTCTATTTATTGTGGCATCAAATTCATGAGTTATACTATAAAACTTTGAAAGAGTGTAATTGAAAATAGGTTAAAGTGTAGTACTACAAAGATATCAGAAAATTAATTTGGCTTTACGCCAGAAAAGTCAAATATAAAAGCTATTTTTTCTTAAAAGGTTAATAAAGGTATATAAAGCAAAGAAACAAGATATTCATATAGTTTTTATTGATTTAGATAAAGCATATCATAGGATCCTTAGAAAAATCTTATGTGAATATTATAAAAGAAAAGTATAATTAAAAATAAAGATGAATGTAGAGCACATGTGTAATGTAATGTAATGTAATGTAATGTAAGGGAGATAAAGTCTAACAATTTCAAAAATTTTCTCATAATTTACATAATTTTATTTCAAAAATTAAAAAAGACAATAGGCATAATCTCTGAAAAGAAATAGAATTAATAGTATTAATAATCATCTCAAGAGAGGAAAGGGAGTGAGATGAATTCTCGTCATTGGAAATGAGTAGCACAAACATAGTGAAGCTGAGAAAAGTGGATGTTTTCATATTTGAGGGCACGAGTAAGGTGCAAAAAATTCTTCTTTTAGGGCAAAGAAATTTATTTGAATGGATGACAAATTTATCGACCTACTCGACCATAGAAACCAAACTATGCAGTTAAGTCTTTCCAATATTATCATCCATAACAATTGGCAAGGCATAATTAATTTCCTCCTATAAGCTTATATTTATGGTAATAATTATGCTTAAAGTATTATTAGTCACATGCCCATACATTGCACGGCTTATCTTTAAATAAAAATTAATTTTTTAAATTTGAAAAGAATCTCTAAATTAATTCTTATCTTTATAATCATGCTTAAATTATTACTAGTCATATGCCCATACATTGCATGGCTTATCCTTAAATAGAAATTAATTTTTTTTAAATTTGAAAAGAGTTTATAAATTAATTCTTATCTTTATAATTTTTTAGAAAATATATTTTCCATATAATTATATTTATATCGGTTTCATATTCTGTATTATAGTATTACAAATTTTATATTATAATTTGTTTATGAATGGTAATATAATATAGTATTATATTATACATGAAAGAAGTGAATAAACTTAGCCAAGTGTGAGTTTTTATATATAACTAGTTCAAAACTCAGATAAAAGAGGAGGGTTGTGATAGGTAAACGACCAGCATAAAATTATAATAATACTTTATGAACATGGATCCAATAGAAAAATCGATAAAGATATGGCATTCTTAGAAGCGATGCATTATATAGTGAAAATGATAAGGGTAGATAGGACGATTCACGGAAGCGACACATGACATTAGTGCTTAGGTGTGACAAAAAATAAGTAAGGGTTTCCACACCTTCATGGATAGTGTAGGTAAAAAAAGTTTGACCAAGAAAATAAAAATATAATAAAATAAAATATAAAATATATTCAATAACTTGGAATATAGGATCATTAACAAGAAAGTCAATGAAACTAATAAATATAATGATTAAAAAGATAATTAACATAGTTCCCTTGCAGGAAACCAAGTAGATAGATGAGAAAATAAAAGAGATTTATGGGTTTAAACTTTGTTACACGGGCAAAGATAGGAATAAAAATAGAGTAGGAATCATTGTAAATAAAAGTTTAAAAGATAAAGTTATAGATATTAAGAGATAGGAGATGGAATAATTTTAATTAAATTAATAATAAGAGTTAATAAATATTATTAGTGCTTATGCTCCTTAAGTAGGTTTAGATAGTATGATAGAGTAAGGATTTTGGGAGGATATCGATGGACTAATTCAAGAGATTCCTACTAGAGAAAAAATATTCATTGGAGGATATTTAAATAGATATGTAGAAAAGTATAATATGGGTTTTAAAAGAGTATACAAAGGTTATGGATTTGAAGATAGAAATGATGAGAAAATGCCATTTTAGAGTTTGCGATGTCATATGATTTAGTATTAGCTAATACATATTTTTTAAAAAGGGGGACTCTTATTTGATAACTTTTAAAAGTAGATATAATGCTAGTCAAATATATTTCTTTCGTACTAGAAAGATTGATTGAGTATTTTAAAAAAATTGCAAGGATATATCAGGTGAGGATCTAACTATATAACATAGATTAATAGTTATGAATGTATGTATTCAAAAATAAAGGAGAAAGACTATTAGGTATAAAAATCCAAAGATTGGACGGTGGAATTTGAAAGAAGAGATATTAATAACTTTTAAAGATAGCATGATAAAGGATAAAAAATAGAGTATAAATGG
The DNA here is from genome assembly GCA_900491605.1 of Calamus simplicifolius. Lineage (NCBI taxonomy): Eukaryota > Viridiplantae > Streptophyta > Magnoliopsida > Arecales > Arecaceae > Calamus > Calamus simplicifolius. The sequence goes on along the minus strand of UESW01004170.1, from coordinate 682,693 downwards.
AGAGGTTAATACTATATGAGAAGAGTGACTAATAGTATTAGAAAAGTAGCTGTAGAAGTATTGAAAGAAAGACTCAAAAGGAAAAGGAACATATAATAATCAAACTTAATGATTGAATGAGAAAGTTCAATTAGCTATTAAGGCTAAAATATAGTGCTATAGAAAATTATCTAAATGTAAGAATGGAGAAGCACCTGAAAACTATAAAATGGTTAAAAAAATTTAAAAAGATAGTATGGGAGGCTAAATGCAAGGCATATGAGAAATTATATCACAAGCTAGAAACTAAAGATGGAGAGAAAGATATATAGAATTGCAAGAGTAAGAGACAAAAAATAGAGATATATTTTAGGTTAAAAGAATTAAAAAATAATCAAAAGTTTTGATTAAAAAGAAAAAGATCAAAGAAAGATGGAGAAGCTATTTTAATAAATTATTAAATAAAAATTATTAAAAAATTTAGGATACCTTATTAGCTCCATTGAGGATAAAATTATGATGCATACTTGCAGAATTATGATATTTGAAGTCAATAAAGCTATAAACAAATAAAAATAGAAAAAGTTGTAGGATATGATAGAATTCTTATAGAAGTTTGAAAATGTTTAGGTGATGCTGAAGCAAAGTGGGTGGCAAATTTATTTAATAAAATTTTTGAAACTAAAAATATACCTAATGGATAGAGGAGGAGTATTATAGTACTAATTTATAAGAATAAAGGAGATATTCAAAACTGCTTTAATTATCGTGGTATCAAACTCATGAGTCATACTAAGAAAATTTAAGAGAGTAATTGAACATAGGTTGAGATGTATTAAAAAAATATTAGAGAATCAATTTAATTTTATGCTAGAAAGGTCAATCACAGAAGCTATTTTCCTTCTTAGAAGGTTAATAGGAATGTATAGAGCAAAAAATAAGATCTTCATATGGTTTTTATTGATTTAAAGAAAGCATATGATAGGATTCTTAAAAAAATCTTATGATAGGTGCTAAAAACAAAGAAGTACTTGTTTAAGTATATTAACATAATAAAAGATATGTATGATGAGACAGTTAGTAGTGTAAGAACTACGGATGGTAATGTTAACAAATTTTTTATTACAATAGGCTTACATCAGAGATATGTTCTTAGTCCCTATCTTTTTGCTTTAATTATAAATAAGCTTATTAAATTTATTTAGGATGATATTTCATGGTGCATGTTATTTGCAAATAATAGAGTACAAGTAGATGAAACTAAGGTTGAAGTTAATCGTAAATTACAACAATGATGAAATGCATTGGAATCTAAAGGATACATGAAAGATAATTTTAATATAATTAAAAATAAAGATAAATATAGGGTAAAAATTAGGGACTATGAAGTTACTAAAAATGATCATTTTTTATATTTAGGACTGATTATTCATTCTTGGGGATGATATTGTTTATAGGATTAAAATAGGTTAAAAATAAAAAAGTATAATTAAAATATTATATGACGTAGAGTACCTCCCAAATGAAAGAAAAAATTTTATAAGAAAGCCATAAGGTCATCTATGCTTTGCAGCATGAAATATTGGATAGCTAGAAAAATACACGTATATAATAAGATGAAATAAAATGGATGTGTAGTAATATAAGAAAAGGTAAAATAAGAAATAAAATTATTCATAAAAGGTAAAGTTAGCTCCAATTGAGAATCAATTCAGAGAAGGATGACTTACATGTTTTGAACATATGTAACATAGACCTAAAATGCATCTGTATGGAAGAGTAATTTGATATGTATAGAAAAGAGAGAGAGAGAGAGAGAGGCAGACCAAAAATCACATGAAAGAAAGTGATAAAAAAATTAAAATTTTTGCATCTTAAAAAAATATGAGATTAATAATATAGCTTAAAAAATTAAAGATGATGAAAAAGAGAGATTTGGTTGGAAAAAAACATTATATATATTATAATAGTATATAAGAAAATATATGAAAATATTATAATATTTAAGTATGGGCCAATAGATTAGAGATGCGGAAGAGTGGTGTGGGGATATACTTATTAACGTTTCCAACCCATCTCTGCTAATGGGAAGAAAGATAATTCTAATCCTTATTTTCAATATTCACATCATACAGAATCCCCATCCCAAACAAGTTAAGGTGAGATTGATCTTTGCTTCATGGATTAAAATTATCATTCCTGATTATTGAGACGGTGATTGCAATGATTGTGATAGTGACAAATATACTAAAGATGTGGTATATATGATAGTGATGGTAGTAGTAGTAATATGATGATAGGGTTACCATAAATGGAGTGACGGTAGTAGAGGATGGTGAAGGCTCTGTTGGCTTTGATGATAAAAAAAATTATTTATTAAAAATATATAATTAAAGATTTTTTTTAGCAATAAGAAAATATTTTTAACAAAATAAAAAAATTAAAACGATAGCATCAAACTATTTTGTGATTTATATAATTTTATTTCTAGACGTGAGGGTCGGAGGGAGGAAGGGAGAGAATTTCAGCAACTTTTAAAGATAGTCCATTTGCATTAATGACAGCCCAATATCGTAAAAGATATTACATTGCAGCTCGTTTATTTCGAAACATAAATGCGCCAAATATTCTTTTTTGATTCAATAATTTTTGTACTGGCAACAACAATTGTTAAAGCTGGCACAAGTTCCCTGAGCCCCAGGGTGGGCTTGGGAGCAAGTTTTACTGCACTGTGCTTCGATGCATTCCGGAACCGTCACGCTTAAATCACATATTTGACCGCTAACTTCAGCCACCAAACCTGCTACAACTTCTCGTTAGTTATTATGCGTCAAAGATGGTTAATTTCTAAACATAAAAAAGGTTATGTGATCAGACCACTAGAAAGCCGAGTGAGAGACCGGTCAAGACAATTATTCAGGTTAGGCCCGGTTTCTAATCTCATGATTGATAAGCATCATTATGCTAGCAATTAATTAAAGTAGTTTCTATGTTGAAAGATTTTGATGTGATAGCCATCCTAGCCTTTGTTGGGATATATGCCCATAAATAAATAAGATATATTATTTTATTGATTAATTTAAGAAATATTTTAATATTATTTTTGCATGCATGTTTTGATGCTTTATAAATATCAAAAATCTTAGGATTATTTAGTTGTGACTTTAAATATTGTATATAAGTGTTATATACAGAGGATAATATTTAAAGTAAAATAATTTAAATCTGTCCGTAATAATAAATTAAAGTTGAGATCTTTAATTTGAAATTACTAGCGCGGTTCATTATATTCTGAATGAAATATCCTACCGGATTATTGATAATGAGATTATCAGAATGAAAGCGCTTTATATAATTTGATTATATAGGACTAGAATGTAATTAATTATGAATATATAATAAATTTTATTGTTAAAATAGAGCATTCAAAATTAATCAATGATGGTTATATATGAATCGATCTTAATTCTAAGTAATTAATAGACTCCTATTTATTGTATTCTATTTTTTGACATACACATAGAAATATAGTGTCAAATTCTTGATATATTAAAAATATAATAACATAAATAGTCGAAAGTATTAATATACGAGATAAAATTTATTTCTTTATAAGAAGTCAGATGAATGGTTCCTTAAGTGTTGATTTGGGCTTGAATAATAAGAAGACTAAATTTATTATTATATAAATATATTATTCATTAGAAAATCAATGGTACTTAAGAAGAAAGATGTAATTAAAAGGTTAAAGAAAATACTTAGTTTTAATTATAAATAGTTTATAAAGGATTGATTTATATATAGTGACTATATCAATGAACAATTCAAATCCTTTTGAATATAATTAATTTTATAATTTTGAAAGTGCAATTCTAAATATTTAGTGAAGTAATTTAAATTAATAATTTTAATATTTTAATTAAGGTGTTAACTAAATATCAAAATTATTGGAGCTTAAAATTATAATGTCCTTAGTTCCTCTCAATGGCTCCATTAAATTATATGAATTATATGATATATTGGTTAAATTATTAATTTAAAATTCTAAATTCTAAATTAATTTTTATACAAAAATTAATGGATTAATTTTTATTTTTAATAATATGATTAAATCGTTATTTGAATGTTGGAGAGATATATGAAATTGTGAGAGAGATTTTCTCTCTTCCACATCATTCCACGTTAAAGATATCAAAAGAAACCAATTATTGAAGAAATATATAGGATTGTGAAAGAAATTCTCTCTCTTCCACATCATTCCACATTAAAGATATCAAAAAAATTAATAATAAAATTATGGGAGAGATATATGGAATTATGGGAGAAATTTTCTCTCTCCTACATCACTACACATTAAAGTGATTTTTAAGAGTTGAAAGTTATTTTAAATTTTAATTAATTGGTTAATTAATTGAAAAGAGATGGTAGTTATTATTCTCTGGAGAACAAAAGATTCATTAGAGAAAAATAACATATTTTTTTTTGATCATCGAAAAAAGTGATAGTTATTCTTCTTTGTAGAATAAAAGATTCATGAGAGAAAAATAACGTAGCCCAATTCCCATCACCCAAATAGAGTCTTTCCTTCATCTCCATTTTGTCTTAAGTATGTATTGAGAATATAAAGTGACTCAAAAATTTAGTTGTATAATTTCAGCCAAAATCAAAAACTTTCACTCCTTCGTATTCATCATAATTTTGGAGAATGTTGAGAAAGATCCGTGATGATCAAAAAGATTTTGGTGATTCCAAAGTGGTATTGATGGAGTTCAAAATATTCGAATTAATCATACAAAGGTCAATCTCTTAATTTTCTTATTATTTTTATTATTAAATTAATATGGGTATAAATCGCTAAATAAATTTATTTAAAAATTTTGAGAAATACGATTTGATCCTATCTAACTTTTACAAATATTAAAATATATGATTTAATCTTTATCTAACTTATGCAAACATTTTAAAATCGATTTGAGACAACCACCTGCCTTTACATTAAAAGCCAATATTTTGTTCGGAAATATGGCTCTTGGTTTCTCAAGGACCACATACATGCTAGACTAATAATTCGGCACATGTAATGTAATGTCGGAGTGATAGAAATGTCTTAAATCGAATCAAAGTAAGGGAGATAAATTCTAACAAGTTCAAAAATTTTCTCATAATTTGCATAATTTTATTTCAAATATTCTTTTTAATTAAAAAGGCAATAAACATAATCTCTAAAAGCAATAGAATCAATAGCATTAATAATCATCTCAAGAGAGGGAAGGGAGTGAAATGAAGTCTCACCATGAGAAATGAGCAGCACAAACATAACGAAACTGAGAAGAGTGGATGTTTTCATATTCAAGGGTATGAGTAAGGTGAAAAAACTTTTTTGTTTGGAGCAAAAAATTTGTTCCGAAAGGATGACAAATTTATAGATATGATCTATCATGGAAACCAAATTATGCAAGTCTTTCCAATATTATCACCCATAACAATTGGCGAGGCATAAATACGTAATTAATATATTTCTTCCTATAAACTTATATTTAAAGTAATAATAATGCTTAAATTATTACTAGTTATATGCTCGTGCATTGCATGGGTTATCCTTAAATATAAATTAATTTTTTAAAATAGTAAAATAATCTCTAAATCAATTCTTATCTTTATAATTTTAGAAACTATCTTTTCCATTTAATTATATTTATATCAGTTTCATATTATTTTTAAAATAATAATCATGCTTAATTATTACTAGTCATATGCTCTTATATTGCACGACTTATTCTTAGATATAAATTAATTTTTTAAAATGAGAAAAGAATCTCCAAATTAATTCTTATCTTTATAATTTTTAGAAACTATCTTTTCCATATAATTATATTTATATCAGTTTCATATTATATAGTATGCTATTATAAATTTTATATTATAATTTTTCTATGAATGGATATATAATAAGTATTATATTATATATGAATGAAGTAGATAAAATTGATCTATGTATGAGTTTTTTATACATAGCCCATCCCAAGCCGAGATAGAGAAGAAGGATTACATAGTTAATTACTTTTTAAAAATTGCTTTTTAAAACAAATATGATGATGATGGTGAGATTGTGGCGGTGGAGTAGAGTAATTGGTTGTAGTGTGGGTGTGGAAGTTGGTGGTGAGGTGGTTGAATCCATGCTCATGCATAATTAGTTGCACATCGATTATGTATTGGAGAAATCTTAAATGCTTATGCAACTTCAATTTATCTTTTTAGTCCTTTTGGATGAAGTCAAGGCATATATAAACTAAAGATATTGTGCATGGATTCTTTTGAAGCTAACATGAGCCAATCATAATGTTTGTGATTGGGTTTGAACCATTTGGTGAGATTTAGTCCTTGAAGCTGGTAAGAATGTTAACATCTAAATGGAGTATGCAAGAATCCAATGGTGGTGATGATATAGTTGATAAAAATGGCAATGAAGCTGGATATGGTTGGGGGCCCCATGCTCACCAAGAAAAATAATTTCCATCCCTATTTCATTCCTATAAATAAAGATTTGTTTTCATTCCCATCCCCAACCCATCTCTGTTATATCTCCCTCCTCACCTCATCTAGCCCCTAATGATGCGTATAAACTTTTAGGAAAAATTATGAGATTGATAATATAGCTTAAAAAATTAGAGATGATGAAAGAGAGAGATTAGTGCTGAAAAAAAAAACATTGATATATATTACAATACTATATATGAAAATATATTAAAATATTATAATACTTAAGTATGGGCTAATAGGTTGGAGATGAGATAGGGCAGTGCAGGGATATACTTATTATCGTTTCCAACCCAACTTCACTAATGGAAACAAAAATAATTTCAATCCCCATCTCTATCCCTATACAACACAAAGAATCCCCATCCAAAACAAGACTTATGATATCCCAAATCTAGTCGTACATTGGATGAAAAAGAAAGTATTACATGCTTATAACAATAGTTCATCTACTATCAATTAACTTTTATTTAAGTTTTTGGATCATACAGTTTCAGCTTGCTAACGAAGTTAATTGGGCTAACAGTAGGCTAGAAGTATTACAAACGATATCAATGGCGACTTGAGTGTGTAGTAGAGTTACGTCATAGCATGAAGTAATTTGTATGGTACAAACAAGGGTGGTGATAGTAGTAGTTTGACAAGCAGAATATTAGTGTACTTTATAAATATTTATTAAGAATTTCTTATTTTTTAAGAAAAAAATAAAAAAAAAAACAATGGCTTCAGACTAATTTTATGATTTATAATATTTTATTCTTAGAAGTGAGCGAGGGAGAGAGGGAGGGAGGGAGATGATGTTCATAGTAACCTTTTAAAGTTAGCCCATTTGCATTGAATGACAACTTAATATCATGAAAGATATTACATTGCAGCTCATTTATTTTGAAACATAAATGCACCAAATATTTTTTTTTGACTCAATAATTTTAGTACTGGCAACAACATTTGTTAAAGCTGAAACATGTTCCCTGAGTCCCGGGGTGCGCTTGGGCGCAAGAACTGCTGCACCGTTCTTGGATGCATTTCGCACCCGTCAAGCAAAAATAATCACAATCCATGCCGCCAACCTCAGCGACCAAACCTGCTACAACTTCTCGTTAGTTATTATGCGTTAAAGATGGTAAATTTCTAAACATAAAAAAAGGTTATGTGATCAGGCCACTAGAAAGCTGAGTGAGTGACCGGTGAAGACAATTAATCAGGTTAGGCCCGGTTTTTAATCTCAGGATTGATAAAAATCATTATATATGCTAGCAACTAATTAAAGTAGTTTCTGTTTGTTGAACGACTGATGTGATAGCCATCCAGCCTTTACGTTAAAAGCCAATATTTTGTTCGGAAACATGGCTCTTGGGTTCTCAAAGATCACGTACGTACGTGAGTCACTGGACTAATAATCCGGCACATGTAATGTAATGTCCATTGAAGAGGGAGTTATATATATATATATATATATATATATATATATATATATATATATATATATGTCTTAAATCGAATCAAAGCAAAGGAGACAAGTTCAGAAATTTTCTCATAATTTACATAATTTTACTTCTAAATTAATTTTTTTTAAAAAAAAAGCAATACCAATGGAGTAAAATGAATTCTCACCATGAGAAATAAGCAGCACAAACATAGCGAAGCTGAGAAGAGTGGATGTTTTCATATTTAAGGATATGAATAAGTGAGAAAAAGAAAATTTGTTTGGAGCAAAAAAAATTTGTTCAAATGGATGACAAATTTATAGATATGCTTTGTCATAGAAACCAAATTATGCAATTAAGTCTTTCCAATATTATCACCCATAACAATTGGCAAGGCATAAATACAGCTGGTAATTAATATTTCCTCCTATAAACTTATATTTCAAATAATAATAATGCTTAAATTATTGCTAGTCAGGTGCATTGCATGGCTTATCCTTAAATATAACATAATTTTTTAAAATAGGAAAAGAATCTCTAAATTAATTCTTATCTTTATAATTTTTAGAAACTATCTTTTCCATTTAATTATATTTATATCAGTTTCATATTATATTTAAAATAATAATCATGCTTAATTATTACTAGTCATATGCTCATATATTGCACGACTTATTCTTAAATATAAATTACTTTTTTTAAATGTTAAAAGAATCTTCAAATTAATTCTTATCTTTATAATTTTTAGAAACTATCTTTTCCATATAATTATATTTATATCGGTTTCATATTATATAGTATGCTATTATAAATTTTATATTATAAATTTTCTATGAATGGCTATATAATATTGTATTATATTATATATGAATGAAGTAGATAAAATTGATCTATGTATGAGTTTTTTATACATAGCCCATCCCAAGCCGAGATTGAGAAGAAGGATTACATTGTTAATTACTTTTTAAAAATTGCTTTTTAAAACAAATATGATGATGATGGTGAGATTGTGGCAGTGGAGTCGAGTAATTGGTTGTAGTGTGGGTGTGGAAGTTGGTGGTGAGGTGGCTGAATCCATGCTTAATGCATGATTAGTTGCACATCGATTATGTATTGGAGAAATCTTAAATGCTTATGCAACTTCAATTTAACTTTTTAGTCCTTTTGGATGAAGTCAAGGCATATATAAACTAAAGATATTGTGCATGGATTCTTTTGAAGCTAACATGAGCCAATCATAATGTTTGTGATTGGGTTTGAACCATTTGGTGAGATTTAGTCCTTGAAGCTAGTAAGAATGCTAAAATTTAAATGGAGTATGCAGGAATCCAATGGTGGGCATGATATAATTAATAAGAATGGCAATGAGGCTGGATATTGTTGGGGGACCCTATCCTCACCAAGAAAAATAATCTCCATCCCTATTCCGGTCCTATAAATGAAGATTTGTTTTCATTCCCATCCCCGACCCATCTCTATAATATCTCCATCCTCACCTCATCTAGCCCCTAAAGATGTGTATAAACTTTTAGGAAAAATTCTAAGATTAATAATATAGCTTAAAAAATTAGAGATGATGAAAAGAGAGATTAGGGTTGAAAAAAAAACATTAATATTTATTACAATAATATATATGAAAATATATAAAAATATTATAATACTAAAGTATGAGCTAATAGGTTAGAGATGAGATAGGATGGTGCAGGGATATTCTGATTATCGTTTTCGACCAACCTTCGATAATGGAAACAAAAATAATTTCAATCTCCATCTCTATCCTTACACATCGTAGAGAATTCCTATCCAAACAAGACTTATGATTCTCCAAATCTAGTCGCACATTGAATGAAAAAAGTGTTGCATGCTTATAACAATAGTTCATATGTTACCTATTAACTTTCATTTAAGTTTATGGGCCATGCAGTTTTGATCTGTTAACGAAGTTCATTGGGCCAGCCGGTGAGCTCGAAGCATTTCAAACGGTATTAGAGGCTACTCGAGTGCGTGGTAGAGTCACGACATAATGTGAAATCATTCTTCCGGTACCAACAACAATAATGATGGTAGTAGTACAAGTAGAGTGACAGTGGATTTTATAAATATTTAATTAAGAATTTTTTATTTTTTAGAAATAATAAATTTAAAAATAAAAAATAATACTACAAGAGAATAAAAATATAGCGATGCCCAAATGCATCGCTAATGCGTCGCTAAATATGCTATTGCGAAGCATTAGCGACGCAATGACGGTGTCGCTACGATGATCGTCGCAATATCAATTTGTCGCAATTGCGTCGCTTAATAGAGACTCTCTGTGACGCACTAAATGCGTCGCAATATATTGCGACGCAACTAAATGTGTCGCAATATTGCGATGCATCCTAAATGCGTCTCTAATTTTAAAACTAATTTTTAATATTTAATATTATTATTAAATATTGTGCATTCAATTGCGTCGCAATATTGCGACGCATTTAGTTGCGTTGTAATATTTAATAATAATATTTTAGATATATTAGCGATGCAATTTGAGTCGCTAATGCATCGCTAATTAAATTTTTTTAAAATATTGCAACACCAGGTCATTGCGTCGCAATATTTAATAATAATATTTTAGATATATTAGTGATGCAATTTGAGTCGCTAATGCGTCGCTAATTAATTTTTTTTAAAAATATTGCGATGCCAGGTCATTGCATCGTAATATTTAATAATAATATTTTAGAAATATTAGCGATGCAATTTCAATCGCTAATGCATTGCTAATTAATTTTTTTAAAAAAAATAAAATTTTAAAAATTAAAATGGTTAATACAATTTCATTATATTTAAATATTGATCAAAACATTCATAACTCATATTGATCCAAACATTCATCATTCAATTTTAAAAATAATTAATATATTAAAATTTTAAAGTTTTCATGTATAAACTATAAAAAGTAAAGAAAAAAATACATCAAGAATCGGCACGATCATGTGGAGGCTGGAAACCCTGCGACATGCGGCTAACCATATCCTGCAACTGACGCATCTGCTCTCGCACGTCTGCAAGCTCCTGCTGAAGGCCTCCCACATGCTGCTCGAACTCGTGCTCAACCTCCTGTCGAACCTCCTGCCGAACGTCCTGTCGAACCTCCTGACGAACCTCCTCCATGATAGATCTCCGAATGTCGTCTAAATGCTCAGCAGGAATATCGCCAGAATATCGCGAGCTGGAGGCCTGATGGAGAAAATATGCAGAAGCTCTAGTGCCCAGACCATAGACCCTGTGGTCTCGCGGCTAGGCACCAACAGCCTCCAAAAACACACGTCGACTCTCCTCTGCTGAGAGTTCGACAGGTGTCCCCCCTTCAGTGGAGTCGACCTGCGATGCCTGGGAGTGAAGATCCTCGACTCATGTCTTTGAATTATAAAATCAATAATAAATGAATCAATAAATTTCTCTAAATAAAATTTTAGAAATTAAACAGATACAATATAAAGCTAATTTCTTACCGCAACCTTCCGTGATCGTGTATCGACCCAGGAACCGTCCCTCCTGGTATGTGTCGCCCTGAATAGACGAAACTCACCAGGATCTCCACCCTCATGCAACAATCGATCTTATTAACTGGGAGCCCAAGCCCACGCAACAACTTCTTCGTTGAGTAAAAACTATCTGCTGCAATATTATCATTTGGCAAAATTTCTTTGATTAATGCAGCTACAGAATTGAACGCCTTTTCTGATAATCGATGTTCTGCCTTAATATTCAACAACCGAGCAGCCGTAGACAACTGGGAATGACCCTCACAACCTAGATACAATTCTTGATTTGTAGCATGCAACATATCATAAAATTGCTGTGCATCTGGATTTGGTTCTTCCATAAATGTATTCTGATTGAATTCATTACCCAATGCATTCATCACCATTTCTTCATATGTGTTTAAATTCACAAATGGTTCATCTTCAGGAATTGACACTTGTTGGCTTGTAACAGGTACCGAAATTTCCTTCGGTGCACCATGACAGTACCAAACATCGTAATCATGAACAAACCCCTTTTTACACAAATGCACCTTAACAGTTTCAACATCTCTGTAGGCTTTATTCTGACACCTGTGGAAGTTGCATGGGCAGCTAATCCTAGGCCCATCCATCCATTCAGGTTGGCTACATGCAAATGCGATAAATTCTTCCAATCCATTCATAAAATCTGGATTAAGCAAGCCATCTTTTATCCTTGCATACATCCACGAGCGAGCCCTGCTTATTTTTGACTGACTTATACAATTTCTGGTAAACCATTAAAGGAAACCACAATATAAAACCATATTAGCATTAGTACATATATAACTAAATTATTTCTTTTACTCAACTAAGGTAAATAACAACTACTTAAATCATTTATAACTAAACCAATTTTCTTTTACACAACTAAGGTCCCTACCCTGCAAGGCCAGGCCACGGTTACGAAAATTGCTGTGCTAGCAAGGACCGAGGCACAGGTTTATGCCAGGCTAATGCTAGGGATTGGGTTCGGGCCGGGCCGCAATGCGGTCCATTCAATCATTGGACTTCACAAGCAATCAAGTGTCCTAAATTAATTACACCTTCACTCCATGTCTAAAAGGTGAGGCCCTATCCCATTCAAGAATATTTTTTGTGATATCTTATTCTGCTATTAATTATCATCGATAATTTACGTTGAAATTTTAGCAGCATTTTCCCATATATTCTCCTAAATATGTGGCATATATGCCACACTAGGAGAACGCATGAGCAAATACAAACCGCAATCTCAACCAATGATGATTAATAGCAGACTAACGTATCACAAAAAATATTCTCAAACTGTCCACCAGGACAATTCGAGAATTTGCAAGACTAATTCTTACAAATTCTCAAACGGGTCTAAAGGTTATAGTGCTGTGATTAATAATATGGAAATCCGAAGACAATCGAACTTATGCTTGTTATTCATAAATTCTTATCAATTATACATATATATATGTGTGTGTAGGAATAGTGTTCTATATATATAGTCACTGACTTCTTAAGATTATTATGTCGAATATAAATGTTTGTGAAGACTAAAATATAAATCATTGAAACTACTAATTTGTTGCTGAAAATTAAATAAAACTACAATAAGACTTTCATTCTAGCATTACATAATTTAATGCATCATTCAATTTGAAGCAGAATGTAAATAATCAAGACATAACAATTGTAAATAACTATAAATGCACAAATATTATTTCATAAACAGCTATAAAGAAATAAAATAGGCTTGGCAGCTTATTGAACCAATATGATATTAAATTATAAAATATTTAGATTTGCTCCAATTTTAGTTATCATGTTTTTAAATTTTATTATAATTCTAGATTTTTTATGTTCTACATGGTCCCTTTCTTTTTGCTAGATTATAAAATGTTCTGATAAAAATTAAGGTTCTTTTTTAACTCATTTTAAAAATATTATATATTTCAATATTATAAATATTTAATATGTATTATGTATAATATAATACATATTAATATAAAATATATTAATATTTAGAAATATATTATATAATAATTTAGTATTCAAGTTAATAAATATTAATCATTTAAAAACAATATTTATATATTATAAATATATATGGTGTTTAAAATAGTAAATATAATATTAATATAAATATTATGTTATATAGTTAATAGTAAATATAAATATAATATTAAATATTTAAAACTCATTTTTTAATTTAATTTTTTTTTAAACGGTGGCCTGGCCACAGTGGCCAGGCCACCGTCGTCTACGGCTGCGGTCGTGGCCTGAGATGACGGCCACGGCCGACGCCTCAGGGGTGGGGGAAAAACCCCACCCCAACCAATTTTTTTTTATTTTTTTTACGGTGGCCTGTGTTAGGGTTTATACCTTGATGAATAGCAATGGGATTCCCCGTTGAACAAGAACTAGAACTAAGGATTTCTAATCCTGTTAGGTTTAGACCTTGATGAATAGCAATGGGATTCCCCGTTCAACAAGAACTAGAATTAAGGATTTCTAATCCTGTTAGGTTTAGACCTTGATGAATAGCAATGGGATTCCCCGTTCAACAAGAACTAGAATTATGGATTTCTAATCCTTTTAGGTTTACTTCTTGAAAAGGAGGAAGATGGGGAGGAGAAAGAAAGGGCTGCCGCCCTATGATGAGAGAAGGGAATTTTTTGGGAGAAAAGAATCTGTTCTCTATTCCATCCAAACCCTAGAGACTAGAGTTTAAATACATCCACGAAGTGGGCCAGGCCCAGACTCAACAAAAAACTCCCATGGACTAAACCAATGAGATTAAACTAATCCCCAAGCCCGTGTACACCCGTGACTTGATTTAATCTCAACCCTTGGACTCAAACCCAGCCCAATACAAGTTAGCCCACCTGGGCCTTGATAGCACCACACCAGGCCCAACAATCTCCACCTTGGTGCTTTCAAGGCCTCAGCACGTCCACTGTGTCCATCAGCTTTAACAACGAAATACACTTTTGAAAACTGTCCCGTGGAAGAACCTTAGTCAGTGCATCTGCTGGATTTTCTTTGGTGTATACCTTCACCAGCTCCACCTCACCATCTTCCACCAGCTCTCTGATCCTGTGGTATCTGAGGTCAATGTGCTTCGTCCTGGCATGATAGACTGCATTCTGCGCAAGCATCAGAGCACTCTGGCTGTCACTATGCACCTGGACAACCTTCTGATCAAGTCCCATCTCCAGCATCAAGCCCTTCAGCCAAAGAGCTTCCTTTGCTGCCTCTGTGATACCTATGTATTCTGCCTCCGTGGTAGATAAGGCTGTGATGGGCTGCAGACATGATCTCCACGATACTGGACCACCAAACAGGCTGAACACAAAGCCTGTTGTGGATCTCCTAGTGTCCACATCTCCACCAAAGTCTGCATCCACATACCCATATAACTGCCCACGAGCCTCCTTGGATAAGTTGGATCTCTCAGCACCTTCTTGCTGTCCATAGCAAATACCAACCCCAACTGTACCTACCAAGTACCTGAAGATTCCCTTTAGTGCTCGCCAGTGCTCCCTGCCAGGGTGCGCCATGAACCTGCTCACCTGGCTCACTGCATGGGCTATGTCTGGCCTACAACATACCATGGCATACATAAGGCTCCCAACACCAGAAGCATATGGTACCTTCTCCATCTCCTGAGCCTCCACCTCAGTCTGTGGTGACATGGTCTTCGATAAGGAAAAATGTGCTGCCAAAGGTAGTGCTGTCGGTTTGGCATCCTTCATCCCATATCGCTCCAGAATCTTTCTAATGTAGCCACCCTGACTCAGATGCAGCACACCTTGGATCTATCTCTGATGATTTCCATCCCTAGGATCTTCCTGGCTGGCCCCAGATTCTTCATCTCAAACTCCCGAGACAAAGCTATCTTCAGTTCCTGTACAGCCTTCTTACTCTTGCATGCTATCAGCATGTCATCTACATACAAGAGTAAGTACATCCTAGACCCATCATCCAGAGATTTAACATACACACAAGAATCATACTCACACCTGGAAAGTCCAATGCTCCTAACATAAGTGTCAAATCTCTTGTACCACTGCCTCGGCGACTGCTTCAGCCCATACAGAGATTTCTTCAGCAAACAGACTTTCCCATCTGATCTTGGTTCTCTAAACCCTGGTGGCTGCTCCATGTAGATGCTCTCCTCCAAATGACCATGGAGGAATGCTGTCTTCACATCCATCTGCTCCAGCTCCAAGTCCTGAGCTGCTACAATACTCAATAATAGTCTGATGGAAGTGTGCCTGACAACTGGAGAAAATATCTCACCATAATCGATGCCTTCTTTCTGAGAGTATCCTTTGGCCACTAGTCTTGCCTTATACCTGATACCCTCTTGTTCTGAAGCTCCTTCCTTGCGCTGATAAACCCATTTACAACCAATGGGTTTCTTTCCTTGTGGCAGCTGGACCACCTGCCACGTATTATTGCTGTGAAGAGACTGCATTTCCTCTGCCATAGCATGGATCCACCTATCTCTATCCTGACTTTCCATAGCCTCCTCATAGGTGAAAGGGTCTCCATTCGCTGTCACCAGGGCATATGACAACGAATCCTCAAAGCCGTATCGAACTGGTGGTCGCACGTTCCTCCTGGGCCTTTGCTGTGCGATCCCAGTATCAGTCCCCTGTCCAGCTGCATCCTGCTGAACTCCCTGGCTTCTACCCCCTCTGTCAGTCCTCTCCACCTGAATCTCAAATCCTCCTGGTCCACTAGCAAATGGCACAACTGTATAGGAGGTTGTCTGACTAGTGTTACCGTGTTCTACCTCCTGTAGTCCCTGCTGTGCATCCATGCCACTTCTATTCTGGAGGATTGAGCTCTCATCAAAGGTTACATCTCTGCTGATGACAACCTTCTTCTCCAAGGGGTCCCATAGCCGATACCCCTTGACTCCTCGCGGGTAGCCTAGGAACACCATCTTCTTAGACCTGGCATCCAACTTACTCCGCTCCCCAGCTCCAACATGCACATATGCTGTGCATCCAAACACCCTTAGATGGTTTAGGCTTGTCTTCCTTCCAGACCATATCTCCTCTGGAATGTCTCCATCTAACCTGGTGTGCGGTGACCGATTGACCAAGTAGCTAGCTGCATCTACTGCGTCAACCCAGAACATCTTTGGAAGCCCTGCCTGCAGCCTTAAGCATCTTGCCTTTTCCAATAGTGTTCTGTTCATCCTCTCAGCCACCCCATTCTGTTGAGGAGTTCCCATCACCGAGAAGTGCCTTCTGATGCCCCACTCCTCACAAAAAATCTGGAACTCCCTGCTGGTGTATTCCCTGCCATTATCAGACCTCAGACACTTCACACTTTTACCCTGCTCCTTCTCCACCTCAGCCTTCCAGATTTTGAACTTGGTGAAGACCTCTGATTTCTCCTTCATAAAGTAGATCCACAGCTTCCTTGAGAAATCATCTATCAGGGTCATAAAGTATCTGGCCCCATTCCTTGCAGAAACGGGGGCTGGTCCCCAGACATCTGTGTGTACTAACTCCAGGGGTTCAGCACTCCTAGCTGTGCTGACTGAGAACTGTACTCTCCTCTGCTTTCCATCTGACAAGGCTCACAGATCTCCATATCTCCGCTACTCAAGTCTGGAAGCAGACCTCTCTTGCTCAGTTCTTTCATCCCCTTGTCTCCCATGTGGCCCAGGCGGTAATGCCACATCCTGTACACATCCCGGGGATCTTGCTCCACAGCTGCCACCTCAGATTTCACAGTCATCACAGAGCCCTCCATCTTGTATAGATTATTTTCCAGCCTCCTCCCTCTCATCACCACCATGGCTCCATTGGAGATGTTCAGAACTCCACTCCTGGCACGACTGCTGAAGCTGTATCCAGTCCGCTCCAAGTACCCCAGTGATACCAGATTCTTCTTGAGTTCTGGAACATGCTTCACACTGGTAAGAGTGCGCACCATACCATCAAACATCCTCACCCTCACTGTGCCAATACCTGCCACCTTGCAAGGGTGATTATCTCCAAGAGTCACATTCCCCTCCTCAACCTCTGTGTAAGTACTGAACCACGACCGGTTGGGAGTGTAATGATGAGAACAGGCTGAATCCAAGGTCCACATCTCTGTGCTGTGCCTGTGATCATCTGATACAACCAAGAGATCATCCTCCACCTCCTGATCTGCAACTGTACTCACTGACTCAGATCCTCCTTTTTCTCCCTTCTGATTTTTCCACTTAGGACAATTCTTCTTAAAATGTCCTACCTCTCCACACTTATAGCACTTCAGCTCTCTCTTGCCTTTCCTGGACTTTGATCGTCCTCCAGACTTACTTCTGTCCCTGCCCCTACCTCTGCCTGTCCTTTCCCCAACTGATAGACCCTCCTGGGGAACAGCTTCCTTGGTCATCTTCTCCCTCTGCTCATTCGTCCGAAGCACCGAGACAATATCTTCATAAATTAATGTCTCCTTCCCATAGAGCAGTGTTGTGACCAATGAGTCATAAGACGTGGGCATTGAACATAAAAGCAGAAGTGCTTTATCTTCTTCCTCCATCTTGACCCCAACATTCAGAAGTTCATTGCTCATCTGGTCGAATATCTGGATGTGACCCAGCACATCTCCACCTTCTGACATCCGAAGGCTGTAGAGGCGCTTCTTCAACATCAACTTGTTGCACATATTCTTCCCCATATAGAGGGTGTGCAACTTCGTCCAGAGTCCCTTTGGGGTCTTCTCCTCCAGCACTGAATAGAGGACTGAATCCGCCAGACAGCCCCTGATCATTGAACATGTCTTCTTCTCCAATGAAATCCACTGCTTGTCTGTCATCCCATCTGGCCTTTCCTCCAAAGCCAGATCTAAACCCTGCTGCACAAGGAGGTCCTCTACCCGGACTTTCCACATGGAGAAACTTCCCTTCCCATCAAACTTCTCAACCTCTATTTTTATGCTACTCCCCATGGCCAATTTCAAAAATAGCACAAAAAATAAATTTTATAAAATAGAGAAGTACCTTGACGAGATTCTGTTGAAATTATTTCAACTCCTTGAAGGCCTCCAGATTACTCCTTGAACCTGGCTCTGATACCACTTGTTAGGGTTTATACCTTGATGAATAGCAATGGGATTCCCCGTTGAACAAGAACTAGAACTAAGGATTTCTAATCCTGTTAGGTTTAGACCTTGATGAATAGCAATGGGATTCCCCGTTCAACAAGAACTAGAATTAAGGATTTCTAATCCTGTTAGGTTTAGACCTTGATGAATAGCAATGGGATTCCCCGTTCAACAAGAACTAGAATTATGGATTTCTAATCCTTTTAGGTTTACTTCTTGAAAAGGAGGAAGATGGGGAGGAGAAAGAAAGGGCTGCCGCCCTATGATGAGAGAAGGGAATTTTTTGGGAGAAAAGAATCTGTTCTCTATTCCATCCAAACCCTAGAGACTAGAGTTTAAATACATCCACGAAGTGGGCCAGGCCCAGACTCAACAAAAAATTCCCATGGACTAAACCAATGAGATTAAACTAATCCCCAAGCCCGTGTACACCCGTGACTTGATTTAATCTCAACCCTTGGACTCAAACCCAGCCCAATACAAGTTAGCCCACCTGGGCCTTGATAGCACCACACCAGGCCCAACAGCCTGGCCATCGTGGCCAGGCCACCGCCAGCCATGGCAGCGGCCGTGGCCGGCGCCTCAGGGGTGGGGGAAAAACCCCACCCCAACCAATTTTTTTTATTTATTTTTTTTACGGTGGCCTGGCCACCATGGCCAGGCCACCGCTGGCCACAGCAGCGGCCGTGGCCGTCGTCTCAGGGGTGGGGGAAAAACCCCACTCCAACCATTTTTTTTATTTTTTTAACGGTGGCCTGGCCACCATGGCCAGGCCACCACCGGCCACGGCAGCGGCCGTGGCCGTCGTCTCCAGCCACGACCGTGGCCGAGGCCTGAGACGACGGCGACGGCCGGCACCGTGGCCGACGCCTCAAGGGTGGGGGAAAAACCCCAACCCAAGCAATATTTTTTTAAACGGTGGCCTGGCCATCGTGGCCAGCCACCGCCGGCCACGGCCACCGCCGGCCATGGCCACTGCCATGGCCAGGCCACCGTCGGCCACGGCCGCTGCCATGGCCGTGGCCTCAGTGAAACGGGAGGGCGGGGGGTTGGGGGAGGGGAGGGGAAGGGGGGCCTACCTCAGTCTGTAGGGGACGCCGGTGGTGGGGGGGGGGGGGGGGGGGGGAGGCTGCCGCCGGTGGTTCCTAGCGCCGGGGGAGAGGGCGGGGGCAACGGAGGAGGGACGGCGGAGGTTAGGGTTAGAGAAGGAAGAAGAAGAGGACCGGGGGGGGGGGGGCTGGGCGCGATTGGGTTATATATTAGGGATTAAAATGCGTCGCTAATCCCTCGCTATTTTTTAAAAAAATTATTTTGGATTAGCGACACAATTTGCGTCGCTAATACGTCATAAATTTAGATTTTTTTATTATTTTCTGCAAAAATTAACGATACAAATAATTGCGTCGCTAATGAGTCACTAATTTGGTGGCAATTTTTAGCTGAAAAATTTTTATTTTCTGGGAAAATGCCTCGCTAATGCATCGCAATATTTTTATTTATTAATTTTATTTTATAAATTTTATTTTTTTGAAAATAATTGCGATGCAAAAGTTTGCGTCGCAATGTTTTATTTCTATTTTTGAAAAAACATTTATTTATTTAAATAATATTGCGACGCAATACATGCGTCGCAATTATAAAAATTAATTTTTCTTAATTTTTTGGTTTATTGCATCACTAATGCATCGCTATTTAACATAATTTATTTTTAAAAAATATTGCGACACCCTAATTGCATCGCAATAATTTTATTTGATAAATATATTTTATTTAAAATAATTTTTTTAAAAATAATTGTGACACAAATGGTTGCGTCGCAATATTTATTTTTAATTTTTTTACAACATTTATTTTTTTTTAAACTATTGCGACACAATACGTGCGTCGCAATAAAAAAATTTATTTATTTAAATTTCCTTATTTATTGCGTCGCTAATGCATCGCTATAAACATATTTTTTTTATAAAACAATTGCAATGCTACGACTTGCATCACAATAATTTTATTTGATAATTATATTTGATAAAAAATTATGTTTTCTGAAAATAATTGCGATGCAAACGGTTGCGTCGCAATGTTTTATTTTTATATTTTTTAAAATATTTATTTGTTTTAAAAATATTGCAACACAATACATGCGTTGCAATTTTAAAAGTTAATTTTTCTTAATTTTCTAGTTTATTACGTCGCTAATGCGTCTCTATTTAACATAATTTATTTTTTAAAAATATTGCTATGCCCTGACTTGCATCGCAATAATTTTATTTGATAAATATATTTGATAAAAAATAATTTTTCTTAAAATAATTGCAATGCAAATGGTTGCATCACAATATTTTATTTTTAACTTTTTTTACAAAATTTATTTTTTATAAACTATTGCGATGCAATACGTGCATCGCAATGTAAAAAATTAATTTATTTAAATTTTCTTGTTTATTGCATCGCTAATGCACTGCTATTTAACATAATTTATTTTTTTTAAACAATTGCGACGCTCCGACTCGTACCGTTGCAATCGATCCGATGGTTGGGATCGATCCAAGCCATGATAGATCGCGGTCGGCGA
Source organism: Calamus simplicifolius (assembly GCA_900491605.1). Lineage (NCBI taxonomy): Eukaryota > Viridiplantae > Streptophyta > Magnoliopsida > Arecales > Arecaceae > Calamus > Calamus simplicifolius. The sequence goes on along the minus strand of UESW01004170.1, from coordinate 661,541 downwards.
TGACCGATCTCGCACCGTCGCGATCGATCCAAGCCATGATCGATCGCGGTCGATGATGACCGATCTCGCACCGTTGCGATCGATTCGATCGGCGATGATTCGACGGTCGCGATCGATCCAAGCTATGATCAATCGCGGTCGGCGACCACCGATCTCGCACCGTTGCGATCGATCCCATCGGCGATGATCCGACGATTGCGATCGAGCCAAGCCATGATCGATCACGGTCGGCGACGACCGATCTCGCACCGTTGCGATCGATCTGATCGGTTGTGATCGATCCAAGCCATAATCGATCCCGGTCGGGGACGACCGATCTCCCATTGTTGCGATCAATCCAAGCCATGATTGATCGCGGTCTGCGACGACCGATCTCGCACCATTGCGATCGATCCGATCGGCGACGTTCTGACGGTTGTGATCGATCCAAGCCATGATCGATCCCGGTCGACGACGATCCGGTGGTTGCGATCGATCAAATCAAGCCATGATTGATCCCGGTCGGCGACGATCGATCTCGCACCATTGCGAGTGATCCAAGCCATGATCGATCCCGATCGGTGATGATCGATCTCACACCGTTGCGATCGATCCAATCGGCGGCGATCCGACGGTTGGGATCGATCCAAGCCATGATCGATCGCGATCGTTGATGATCGATCTCGCACCTTCGCGATCGATCCAAGCCATGATCAATCGCGGTCGGCGACGACCGATCTCGCACCCTTGCGATCGATCCGATCGGCGACGATCCGACAATTGCGATCGATCCAAGCTATGATCGATCGCGGTCGGCGATGACCGATCTCGCACTGTTGCGATCGATCCAAGCCATGATCGATCCCGGTCGGCGACGACCGATCTCGCACCGTTGCGATCGATTCGATCGGCGACAATCCGATGGTTGCGATCGATCCAATAAAGCCATGATCGATCCCGCACCGTTGCGATCGATCTAAGCCATGATCGATCCCGATCGGCGACGATCGATCTCGCACCATTGCGATCGATCCGATCGGCGACGATCCGACGGTTGGGATCGATCCAAGCCATGATCGATCACGGTCGGCGATGACCGATCTCGCACCTTCGCGATCGATCCAAGCCATGATCGATCGTGGTCGGCGACGACCGATCTCGCCCCGTAGCGATCGATCCAATCGGCATCGTTCCAATGGTATCGATCGATCCAAGCCATGATCGATCGCGGTCAGCGACGACCGATCTCGCACCGTTGCGATCGATCCGATCGGCGATGATCTGACGATTGCGATCGATCCGAACGGTTGTAATCGATCCAAGCCATGATCGATCCCGGTTGGCGACGACCGATCTCGCACTGTTGCGATCGATCCAAGCTATGATCGATGCCGATCGGCGATGACCAAACTCACACCGTTGCGATCGATCCAATCGGTGACGATCCGATGGTTGCTATCGATCCAATCAAGCCATGATCAATCCCGGTCGGCGACGATCGATCTCACACCGTTGCGATCGATCCAAGCCATGATCGATCCCGATCGGCGACCGATCTCGCACCGTTGCGATCGATCCGATCGGCGATGATCCGACGGTTGGGATCGATCCAAGCCATGATCGATTGCGGTCGGCGATGACCGATCTCGCACCTTCGCGATTGGTCCAAGCCATGATCGATCATGGTCGGCGATGACCTATCTCGCACCCTTGCGATCGATCCGATCCGCGATGATCCGATGGTTGCGATCAATCCGATCAGCGACGATCGATCTCGCACAGTTGCGATCGATCCGATCAGCGACGATCTGATGGTTGCGATCGATCCAAGCCATGATTGATCCCGATCGGCGATGATCAATCTCGCACCGTTGCCATCGATCCGATCTATGACGATCCGACGGTTGCGATCGATCCAAGCCATGATCGATCGTGGTCGGCGACGATCGATCTCGCACCGTTGTGATCGATCTGATCGGCGACGATCCTACGGTAGCGATCGATCCAAGCCATGATCGATCGCGGTCGGCGACGACCGATCTCGCACCGTTGCGATCGATTCGATCGGCGACGATCCGACGATTGCGATCGATCCAAGCCATGATCGATCGCGGTCGGTGACTACCGATCTCGCACCGTTGTGATCGATCCGATCTGTTGCGATCGATCCAAGCCATGATCGATCCCTGTCCGCGATGATCGATCTTGCACCACTGCTATCGATCCGATCAGCAACGATCCGATGGTTGTGATCGATCCAATCAAGCCATGATCAATCCTGGTTGGCGATGATCGATCTCACACCGTTGCAATCAATCCGATTGGTGATGATCCGACGGTTGGGATCGATCCAAGCCATGATCGATCGCGGTCGGCGATGACCGATCTCGCACCTTCACGATCGATCCAAGCCATGATCGATCGTGGTCGGCGACGACCGATCTCGCACCCTTGCAATCGATCCGATCGGCGACGATCCGATGGTTGCGATCGATCCAAGCCATGATCGATCCTGATCGGCGATGATCGATCTCGCACCGTTGCGATCGATCCGATCGGCGACGATCCGACGGTTGGGATCGATCCAAGCCATGATCGATCACGATCGGCGATGACCGATCTCGCACCTTTGCGATCGATCCAAGCCATGATCGATCGCGATCGGTGACGACTGATCTCGCACCCTTGCGATCGATCCGATCGGCGACGATCCGACGGTTGCGATCGATTCGATCGGCGACGACCGATCTCGCAAGGTTGCGATCATTCCGATCGGCGACGATCCGATGGTTGCGATCGATTCAAGCCATGATCGATCCCGGTCGGTGACGATCGATCTCGCACCATTGCGATCGATCCGATCGGCGATGATCCGACGGTTGCGATCGATCCAAGCCATGATCGATCGTGGTCGACGACGACCGATCTCGCACCATTGCGATCGATCCGATCGGCGATGATCCGACGGTAGTGATCGATCCAAGCCATCATCGATCGCGGTCGGCGACGACCGATCTCGCACCGTTATGATCGATTCGATCGGCGACGATCCGACGATTGCGATCGATCCAAGCCATGATCGATCGCGGTCGGCGACGACCGATCTTGCACCGTTGCGATCGATCCGATCGGCGATGATCCGACGATTGCGATCAATCCAAGCCATGATCGATCGCGGTCGGCGACGACCGATCTCGCACCGTTGTGATCGATCCGATCGGTTGCGATCGATCCAAGCCATGATCGATCCCGGTCGGCGACGACCGATCTGGCACTGTTGCGATCGATCCAAGCCATGATCGATCCCGGTCGGCGATGACCGATCTCGCACCGTTGCGATCGATCCGATCAGCGACGATCCGATGGTTGCGATCGATCCAAGCCATGATCGATCCCGCTCGGCGACGATCGATCTCGCACCGCTGCGATTGATCCGATCGGCGACGATCCGACGGTTGCGATTGATCCAAGCCATGATCGATCGTGGTCGGCGACGACCGATCTCGCACCATTGCGATTGATCCGATCGGCGACGATCGGATGGTAGCGATCGATCCAATCCATGATCGATCGCGGTCGGAAACTATCGATCTCACACCGTAGCGATCGATCCGATCGGCGTCGATCCGATGGTAGCGATCGATCCAAGTCATGATCGATCGCGGTCAGCGACGACCGATCTCGCACCATTGCGATCGATCCGATCGGCGATGATCTGACGATTGCGATCGATCCAAGCCATGATCGATCATGGTCGTCGACGACCGATCTCGTACCGTTGCGATCAATCCGATCGGTTGCGATCGATCCAAGCCATGATCGATCCCGGTCGGCGACGACCGATCTCGCACTGTTGCGATCGATCCAAGCCATTATCGATCCCGGTCGGCGACGACCGATCTCGCACCGTTGCGATCGATCCGATCGGCGACGATCCGATGGTTGCTATCGATCCAATCAAGCCATGATCGATCCCGGTCGGCGACGATCGATCTCACACCGTTGTGATCGATCCAAGCCATGATCGATCCCGATCGGCGACGACCGATCTCGCACCGTTGTGATCGATCCAATCAGCGACGATTTAACGGTTGGGATCGATCCAAGCCATGATCGATCGCGGTCGGCGATGACCGATCTCGCACCTTGCGATCGATCCAAGCCAAGATCGATCGCGGTCGGCGACGACCGATCTCGCACCCTTGCGATCGATCTGATCGGCGATGATCCGACGATTGCGATCAATCCGATCAGCGATGACCGATCTCGCCGGTTGCGATCGATCCGATCGGCGACGATCCGATGGTTGCGATCCATCCAAGCCATGATCGATCCTGATCGGCGACGATCGATCTTGCACCGTTGCCATCGATCCGATCGACGATCCGACGGTTGCGATCGATCCAAGCCATGATCAATCGTGGTCGGCGACAACCATCTCGCACCGTTGCGATCGATCGGATCGGCGACGATCCTACGGTAGCGATCGATCCAAGACATGATCGATCGCGGTCGGCGACGACCGATCTCGCACCGTTGCGATCGATCCGATCGACGACGATCCGACGATTGCGTTCGATCCAAGCCACGATCGATCGCGGTCGGTGACTACCGATCTCACACCGTTGTGATCGATCCGATCTGTTGCGATCGATCCAAGCCATGATCGATCGGTCGGCGATGACGGATCTCGCACTGTTGCGATCGATCCAAGCCATGATCGATCCCGGTCTGCGATGACCGATCTCGCACCACTACGATCGATCCGATGGTTGCGATCGATCCAATCAAGCCATGATCGATCCCGGTCGGCGACGATCGATCTCGCACCGTTATGATCGATCCAAGCCATGACCGATCCCGATCGGCGGCGACGATCTCGCACCATTGCGATCGATCCGATCGGCGACGATCCGACGGTTGGGATCGATCCAAGCCATGATCGATCACGGTCGGCGATGACCGATCTTGCACCTTCACGATCGATCCAAGCCATGATCGATTGCGGTCAGCGATGACCGATCTCGCACCCTTGCGATCGATCCGATCAGCGACGATCCGATGGTTGCGATCGATCTAAGCCATGATTGATCCCGATCGGTGACGATCGATCTCGCACCGTTGCGATCGATCCGATCAGCGACGATCCAATGGTTGCGATCGATCCAAGCCATGATTGATCCCGATCGGTGATGATCGATCTCGCACCCTTGCGATCGATCCGATCGGCGATGATCCGACGGTTGCGATCGATCCAATTGGCGACGACCGATCTCGCACGGTTGCGATCGTTCCGATCAGCGATGATCCGATGGTTGCGATCGATTCAAGCCATGATCGATCCCGATCAGCGATGATCGATCTCGCACCGTTGTGATCGATCCGATCGGCGACGATCCGATGGTTGCGATCGATCCAAGCCATAATTGATCGCGGTCGGCGACGACCGATCTCGCACCGTTGCGGGGACTGGGAACTCCTATCTCCACCAGAATGATCGCTTCGGTCCCAAAGACCAGGCTGAAAGGAGTTTCCCCAATAGGGGCTCGCGGCGTCGTGTGGTAGGCCCACAGTACACTGGGGAGTTCCTCCACCCAGCGCCCTTTGCAGCTATCTAGCCTAGCCCTGAGTCCTTGGAGGATGATGCGATTGGTCACCTCGGCTGCACCGTTGGTTTGGGGGTGCCCCACGGAGGTGAATCGATGATGGATGCCTAGGCCATCACAGAATTCCTGGAAGGCCGTGTTGTCAAACTGTCGGCCGTTGTTAGTAACGAGGGTGTGCGGTAGCCCGAACCGACACACCACAGACTTCCAGAAGAAAGTCCTTATTTTGACCTGCGTGATCTTAGCGAGAGCCTCCACCTCGATCCATTTGGTAAAATGGTCGACGGCCACCACTAGGAACTTGCGTTGTCCGGAGGCTGGAGGGAACGATCCTAGGATGTCCATGCCCCACTGTGCGAAGGGCCAGGGTGCGGCTAGGGGGGTCAGCTGGGACGCCGGTTGATGTTGAATGTTGGCATGGCGCTGGCAGCTGTCGCACCTCTTGACAAGTTCGGATGCATCCTCCTTCATTGTCAGCCAATAATACCCCTATCGTAGGGCTTTGTATGCAAGAGCTCTGCCCCCCAGATGGCTTCCACATATACCTTCATGTATCTCTCGCAAAATATAATTAGCTTCGGTGGGATCGATACACCTGAGGACTGGGTATGAGAACGACCTCCGATAGAGCTTTCCCTCCATTATGAAAAACTTTGGGGCCCGTCTTTTAAGTTTCCTGGCTTCGGCAGGGTCTTCTGGGAGGGTACCCTCGGTAAAGTACCGAACGTAGGCGTCCATCCAGGAAGGCTCCTGCTCCACTGATAGAGTTTCTCTTGATACGTCAATACTTGGGGCTTCTAGGTGCTCCACATATGCTCTTCCCAGCATCCCATCAGCTGAGGTGGCAAGATGGGATAAGGCGTCGGCTCTAGCATTCTCCTATCGAGGGATGTAGCTGACGCTAAAGTGAGCCAAGGGATAAGCTAGCGATTGCACCATACTTAAGCAGCAGGACATGATGGGATCCTTTGCTTCATATTCCCTTGCGATTTGGCCAGCGACCAATTGGGAGTCGGTGAATGCCCTAAGGCATTTCACCCCAAGCTCTTGAGCTAATCTCATCCCGGACAGCAAAGCTTCATATTCTGCCTGATTATTAGTGGCTGGAAAGAGGAAGCAAAGGGCACACTTGGTTACAACTCCATCCGAGTTGGCCAAGATGAGGCCTGCTCCTCTCCCTTGAGAATTCGACGCCCCGTCTACATGAAGGACCCATTCATCATCACTGGTTCCGAGGGACTGAGTGTCTGTAGGAGGTTCTTTAGGTTGCTCCTCTCCCCAAGTGCATTCGACCAAAAAATCCACCAAGACTTGAGACTTCATGGCCAACCGAGGGCGAAAAGATAGATCAAATTCCTCCAACTTAAGGGCCCACCTTGCCAGCCGGCCGAAAGTATCCGGGCGAGCGAGAACTGTCTTCAGAGGTTGGTCTGTGATCACCGCGATCGGGTGGGCTTGGAAGTATGGCCGCAGATGCTGGGCAGACACAATCAATGCGAAGATAATCTTTTCCATATTTGAGTACCTGGTCTCTGCATCGTGGAGCACCTTGCTTGTGTAGTATACTGGCCTTTGCATGCCACTGGTGTCCACGTGGACCAGCACAAAACAACGGCTTCAGGAGAGGCCGCGAGGTATAGAAGGAGTTCTTCTCCACCTGTTGGCTTGGCTAGCAGCGGTAGGGTAGATAAGAATTCCTTTAACCCCTCGAATGCCTCTTGACATTCTTTCGTCCATTCGAATTCATTGACCTTGCGGAGCGCCTTGAAGAAAGGTAGGCACCTCTCAGCAGACTTGGACAAGAAGCGACTTAAGGCGGCCACCCTTCCCGTCAGGCGCTATATTTCCTTCTTGTTGGCGAGAGGCCTCATGTCCAAGATGGCTTGAACTTTTTCTGGGTTTGCCTCGATTTCCCATCGGGTTACCATAAAACCCAAGAACTTTCTGGCTGTCACCCCAAATGCACACTTGCGTGGGTTCAGCTTCATCTGGTACCGACGAAGGTTGTCAAAAGTCTCCATTAAGTCTGTGATATGGTCGGTGGCATGGACGCTCTTTGTCAACATGTCATCCACGTACACCTCCATGTTACGTCCTATCTGGCCCTCGAAGACTTTGTTCATCAGCCTTTGGTAGGTAGCTCCCGCATTCTTTAGCCCAAAAGGCATTACCCTATATCAGTACAACCCCTTCTCAGTTATAAAGGAGGTAGCTTCTTCATCCGCCGGATTCATCCTGATCTGGTTGTATCCAGAGAAAGCGTCCATGAAGCTAAGGACCTCATGGCCAGATTTAGCATCCACCAGTTGATCGATCTGGAGCAGGGGAAAGCTGTCCTTAGGGCATGCTTTGTTGAGATCAGTGAAATCCACGCACATTCTCTAGCTTCCGTTGGTCTTACGGACTAGCACCACATTGGCCAACCATTCGGGGTAATGGACTCCCGGATATGGCATGCAGCCATTAACTTGCGAACTTCCTCGTCGATAGCTTTCTGTCTATATGGAGTGAAGTTTCTTTTTTTCTGTCGGATCGGCCGCACTCTGGCCTGAGGTTGAGCCGATGGGTGATCACTTCTTCGGGGACGCCCGACATGTCTGAGGACGACCATGCAAAGACGTCGGTGTTGGCACGCAGGAAAGAAAGAAGTCGATCACGTGCCTCTTCTGGAAGCAACGCCCCCACCTGAATAGTCTTTGCCGAGTCATCACCCAAGGGGAGGGTCAGAAGGTGCTCAGCTGGCTCTCCCCTCTTTCCCAGCTTCCAGGGATCGAGCGGCTCAGAGGCTATTACCGACGCCGCTTCCAGCGGGTTGGGAGACAAATGATAGCAGAGCGGTGGCGGGCTTTGCTCCCCTTTTATCTCTCCGACTCCTTCGTCGGTGGGGAACCTTACCAATAATCTCTTAGTGGAGATTACGGCATCTAGCAGATTCAACCCTGGTCTCCCCAAGATAGTGCTATAAGCTAGCGAGACCCGGACCACCAAGAAATTTATAACCACGGTGCTTTGACATGGAGGGGTTCCAACCGTGACTGGAAGGGCAATCTCCCCCTCAATGCTCACCGACTCTCCAGTGAAGCCCATTAGAGGCGCGACAACGGGTCGGAGTGAAGACTTCGACAGATTCATCCGAACAAAAGCCTCGTAGCTCAAAACATCCACCAAACTCCCACTATCAATTAAAATTCTTTTTACAGGATGTTTGGCTATAGTCATGGATACAACGACGCTGTCGTCATGCTTATTCACTACCCCATCTAAATCCTTTCCAAAGAAAGGAATTACAGGATCTATTCCCTCTCGTTGCCTCTTTGAACCGCCACCCGCCCCCAGGAAATCATAGCTATGGTCTTTTCTGTTGAGGCATTGTCCACACCGGCCGGACGAATCGGAGGCACCGATGGACCCGAAGCAGGAAGGTTTCCCCTTCGAACGAATTTGCCCAGGTGACCCTGCTGAACTAGCTCCTCAATGGCCTTCTTCAGATGGCAGCAATCCTCGGTGTCGTGACCATAGTCTCGGTGGTACCGGCAGTAAAACTCCTTGTTGCGGGGGGCCCCAGATTTCAAGGGAGCCGGACGCTTGAAATAAGGTTCCTCCTCGATCTCCAGCAAGATGTGCGATATGGGAGCCATGAGGGGAGTGAATTTCTCCTTAGGAACAAGCATCTGTGGTCGGCGATCTGAGCGGTGAGGAGGCTCAGGCTTCAAAGGTCGTGCACCGGCATGATCAGTAGGCGGTGGTTTCTTACCGGTGTTCTTGTCAACTTCCCTCCTGGAAGAATCCGCCTCGTCGGCGTGGATGTACTTCTGTGCTCGGCTCAGAAGCTCAGCATAAGAACTCAGAGACTTCTTGTCCAGAGAATAGGCAAACATGGATGGGCGAAGTCCTCATTTTAATGCCAAAGTGGCTACGGAGTCTTCCAGGTTGTATACCTCCAACGCTGCTTCCTTAAATCGAGCGACAAAATCCTTCAAGGTCTCGCCACTCCTCTGCTGGACAACAAAGAGGCTATCAGCCACTTGTGGGATCTTTCGATAGGCATCAAAGTGGGCCAGAAAAGATCGCTCGAGTTGCTGAAACGAATTGATGCTGCATGGAGGCAGGCAGGAGTACCACGCGCATGCCGCCTTGCGAAGGGTGGCCAGAAAGGCGATGCATAAAAGGGAGTTCGTCGCTCCCTGGACCTGCATGAGGACCTTGTAGCTTTCCAGGTGGTCCAGGGGTCCATCGTGCCATCGTACAGATCCAGTTGGGAGAGACGGAACCGGGGCGGGACCGGTTCCTCCATGATACGTACGCCGGGAAAGTGGGGGGGCGATGTTCATAGTCCGTCCCGTGAGGATTAGCGATTCGGCGGCTAAGCTCTTCCAACCGTCGATGATACTCATCGAGCATTGCTCGGTCCGACGGGTAGTCTTCCTGAGGGTGCCATCTCGAGATGAATCAGAAGAAGAAGCCGAAGAAGATCACCGGTGTAAGGAACGCACCCATCTGGACTCTCTATCCTCTGGCCGGTGGTGGGAACGATCGGAGTGGCGAGAGGGGGACTGTCGTCGCTTCGAGGCCCCTCGGTGATGAGGTTCAGGGGGTGAGCGGTGGGAGACCTCAGGTGGGGTCCTGCCTTGGTGAGACTGGACTGTCCCCCACACCCCTTCATCGGGCGCAGGGGGTTGAGGTGCAGCAGCCAAACAATGCTCTTGCAGTCCCCGTACCATTGTCATCAGGTCCTAGACCTAGTGAGTCAGAACCTCGAGCCGGTCAGGCTGGCTTATCTGTGCAGGGGGCGGAACATGGAGGTTGGCCTCCGATTGCTCAGCCCGTGGAATGCGCTCCGTGGCTTGACTGGAGGAAGCCTTCTATGCTCGTGTAGTCACCATCATCTCCCTCGCAGAATTGGTGGGGTCACAGGGAGAATTTTCATCTTCCTCCCGTGCGAACTGGCTTCCCCTACCTGGCGCGCCAATCTGTTGCTGCCAAATCACTTGCGATGAGCATCGGGTGAGCTGAGATCTCTGCAGGCCCTCGAGAATGCAGAGAGGTCTTCCTTCTAGAGCCTGCAAAAAGTCCCGGACCGATGGTTCCAGTGGGGACCCTCCGACGCCCAAGTCAGTGGTTTGTAGAACAGGAATGTTGTATATGAGTAGAACTTGAGAGAGAGAGAGATCCCTTGCATTGAGCTCGGGTCCTCCTCTTATACCTGTCTGGGGGGTCCCGTTTACCTTGTTCCGTTGGAACCGTCGAATCTTCCTTGTTGGGATAAGTTTCTCTGAATGGCAAGTGGTTAAGTCGTTGCTGGATGAGGGCCGCTTGTAGCGGTAACTGCTGAACGTGCTAGCACTTGCCCGTGATTTCAGTGAGCGAGGTACACGGCAATAGACCTTGAATCACGGGATCTATTGCATGAGATGGATCATTGTGCATGCAAAAAAGGCATCAAGTTAGGATCGAAGCCATTGTTGGAGGCCGACGTTGGAGGCCGGAGCCAAAGGCCAGCGCTGGAGGCCAGCACTGGAGGCCGACGCTAGAGGCCGACGCTGGAGGCCGGCGCTGGAGGCCGGAGCCAGAGGCCGTCACTGGAGGCCGGAGCCAAAGGCCAGCGCTGGAGGCCAGAGCCAAAGGCCAGCGCTGGAGGCCATCGCTGGAGTTCTATTTCTGGGTTTTGTTATCACATCATTATTTTCAGAAATCGTGCAAAAGATAATACCACTCGAAGGAAACGGTCAGCCGTATCAGCATTAATAATCTTCTCAAGAGAGGGAGGGGAGTGAAATGAAGTCTCGGTATGAGAAATGAGTTGCACATACACAGCCAAACTGAGAAGAGTTGATGTTTTCATATTCAAGGGTATGAGAAGGTGAAAAATTTTCTTTGTGCTTCGAATCCTCATCCAAAACAAAGACGTATGATAACACAAATTTAGTCACACATCGGATGAAAAAAAAAGTGTTGGATGCTTATAACAATAGTTCATCTGCTACCTATTAGTTTTCATTTAAGTTTTTGGACAATGTAGTTTTGATCGGCTAACGAAGTTAATTAGGCCAGTAGATAGGCTCGAAGCATTATAAATTATATATTAGAGGCGACTTGAATGCATGATAGAGTCATATCATAGCATGAAGTCATTTTTACAGTACCAACAATAGTGATGATAATAATAGTATGACAAGCAGAGCGATCATGAATTTTGTAAATAGTTAATAAAGAATTTCTTACTTTTTTATAAATAAAAAAAAAATAAAAAAATAAAAATAATGGCATCAGACTAATTTTATTATTTATAATGTTTTATTCTTAAAAGTGAGGGAGGGAGATAACTTTCATAGTAACCTTTTAAAGATAGTCTATTTGCATTGGATGACAACCCAATACCACGAAAGATATTACATTGCAGCTCGTTTATTTTGAAACATAAATGCACCAAATATTCTTTTTTGACTCAATAATTTTAGTACTGGCAACAACATTTGTTAAAGCTATAACAAGTTCCCTTAGTCCCGGGGTGCGCTTGGGAGCAAGAATCACTGCACCGGTTTTGGAAGCATTCCGCACCCGTCAAGCATATATAATTACAATTTTTATAGCCAAACTCAGCCGCCAAACCTGCTACAACTTCTCGTTAGTTATTATGCGTTGAAGATGGTAAATTTCTAAACAAAAAAAAGGTTACGTGATCAGACCACTAGAAAGCTGAGTGAGTGACCGGTGAAGACAATTAATCAGGTTAGGCCCGGTTTTTAATATCAGGATTAATAAGCATCATTATGCTAGCAATTAATTAAAGTAGTTTCTGTTTGTCGAACGACTGATATGATAGCCATCCAGCCTCTACGTTAAAAGCCAATATTTTGTTCGGAAACATGGCTCTTGGTTTCTCAAGGATCACGTACGTGAGTCACTGGACTAATAATCCGGCACATGTAATGTAATGTCCATTGAAGAGGGAGTGATAGATATGTCTTAAATCGAATCAAAGAAAGGGAGATAAAGTCTGACAAGTCCAGAAATTTTCTCATAATTTATATAATTTTATTTCAAAAAAAATATTTTTTAGAAAAATCAATAAGAATAATCTCTAAAAGCAATAGAATCAATAGTGTTGGGGGTAAAATCGTCATTGCATTAATATCCGTGCGAGACGGCTAAGGCTAACCTCCTCCCTTTGTCTCCTCCGGGCTTCCATAGCTCGGCCCCTCCGGGCTCCCGTAGCTCGGCCCCTCTGGGCTTCCGTAGCTCGGCCCCTCCGGGCTCCCGTAGCTCGGCCCCCTCCGGGCTTCCGTAGCTCGGCTCTTCCGGGCTTCCGTAGCTTGGCTTCTTCGAGCGATCCACAACCTAACATCTACCTCCGCGGAACCTGACGCGGGAGAGCCCGAGCCTACCAGAACGGCATCCTAGAAAAGAAATCATGTCGGGACGTGGCCTAAAGCCTATCATAACCACCCCAAGCCTACTCAACCAGATCTCGAGACATCAAGGAGCTCTCCCAGCCGTCGATACAAGAACAAACGGGATATGGATTCTAATGGCCCCACAACGGCCTGATTCTGCCCGCCTCCATATCTTAACAACCTCCGAACCTTCCAGAAGACGCTCAAGACCCAGGTGACAGTCTATAAATATCATAATCGCAGATTCCCTCAGGTACGCAACTCTGTACGCATACTTGCGCGCTTACACCCCCTCTTACTCTCCTGCTCTCGGGTAGCTCGTCGGTGCTCCTGCCCTCTGGAGCCTCCGATTGGCCGCCCCCAGAGAGGTCTCCCGGAGAGATCCACCTCCCCACTGTCTGGTTGATCGCCGATTTCTTCTCCACTGACTTGAGCGTCGGAGGGTCTCCCGCGGAGGACCACCCCCAGCGTCCCTCCGCGTGTGGACTTCTTTTGCAGGTCCGCCCCTCTCTTCCTGAAGATCGACCGTGCCTGAGTCGGAGGACGGATTTCAGTGGCAACAGATTGGCGCTAGAGGAAGGGCCTCAAGTCCCATTAAAACTTGAAGAAAGGAGACAAGGATCTAGATCCGGAGAAGAACCTCCCCAATGGCCAACCGGAGAAGAGCAGTCTCTGATGCCCAAGATCAGGTCGCTTCTCAGAGGCCTGATCCGACTGGCGCTGCAGCGCCGCAACCCCCACCGGTCGAAACTCCGTCGCCGCCTGCCATCCCGGTGACCCAGGACCAGTTTGCTACACTGGTCCAACAGGTCCAGGCCCTTACCCACCTGGTACAAGAGCGCCTTGTAGCTCCTCCTGCTTCGCGTCCTCAGAAAGAAACGGCGATTTCTTCTTCGCCGCGACCTCCTCCTCTGATCCGCATGAGTCGGCGATCCCCCACATCGCCCAGGGGGGACAAACCAGCCCCGCGAGCCGGTTATGACAGAGATCCTCCCAGATCTCGGCGAGCCCGCTCCCTCTCCCCGGCAACATCCCACCATGATTCCACGCCATCCTTGCGATTCTCCCGCCCAGCTCCTCCTCTAACCGGCGAAGAGAGATCCACCGTCAGATCCAGGAGATGCGTCAGGAGCTGACGCCGCCAAGCAGACCCATCTGCCCCAGCCCAAGGCGGAGCAGGGCATCCCTTTCTCTAAGGGGATCATGGAGGAAGTGATTCCCTCCCATGTCAAACTGCCAGCCGTCGAACCCTACCACGGCTCCACTGATCCGGACGACCATCTCAGTAGCTTCCGGTCAATAATGATGTTCCACGGAGCATCTGATGCGGTCCTCTGCCGAGCCTTCCCATCCACCCTCAGAGGATCCGCCCGAACCTGGTTCAACGCCTTGAACCGGGTTCCATTGATTCATTCGACGAGCTGAGCCACCTTTTTATTGGCCAGTTCGTCAGCAGCCGCCGCCATCGACGAAGATCCGACTCCCTCTCCGAAGTTAAGCAGAGAGAGGGGGAGTCCTTGAGGAATTACCTTGGCCGTTTCAACAAGGCCATGTAGAGGTGGACCACCTTAATCATGAGGTGGCTATGTCCGCCCTGGCGGGGGGAGTTTCGAAGGAGAGCGACTTCTATCTTGGCGATGGAGGTCAGCTACCCCCCATGTCTATCTGATATGATGGCCCTTGCGGACAAGTACGCTAGGGTCGAGGAGTCGCGGAGAGTGGCCCGCGCTGAGCAAGCAAGAAGAAACAAGAGCCCAAAGTCCCCGACAGACACCGTCCCGTCCGTCGACCAAGTCCGCCTCGCCGCCAAAGAGTCCCTCCACTGCCGCCAAGGAATCGCTCCCGGAGTCCTCCCAGGCGATTCGATCGCTATACTCCTCTGACTGTGCCCGGGCGCAGATCCTCATGGAGATAGAGCGTCAACTTCCCCGGCCGGTACCTCTCCGAGGGAACCCGACTCGAAGAGATCCCGCCAAATACTGCCGCTACCATAGGGAGCACGGTCATGACACTGAAGAATGTTGGCAGCTGAAGAATGAAATAGAGAGGTTGATTCGGCGGGGACGGCTAGATCAGTTTAGGAGGGCACCCGAGCCGCAGCAGCAAGGAGGTGACCGCCAGCCCGAGCTCCCACAACTTCCTCCTCCACCCAATCCGCCCGTGGTCGGTCGTATTAATATGATTGAAGAGGCCGGCGGATCGAGCCCCAGAGGCGGCAGAGATGGATCAGCGCCAAAGAAGGCACGACTGGCGAACTCTCCTTCTCCGACGACGATCTCCTGGGAGTACAACTCCCCCACGATGACGCATTAGTTGTATCCCTTAATTTGAACAATTATGATGTAAGCCGAATCCTTGTTGATAGTGGAAGCTCGGTAAACGTTTTGTACCTCGGTGTGTTTACCAGGATGAAATGCTCATGGAAAACTTCGAGCCGTGGATTCCGCCTTGATGGGATTCACCGGCGACGTCATCGTCCCGAAGGAATCGTCACCCTGACGGTCCGCGCGGGAACCTGGCCCCTTGTAGCCATTGTTCAGACCGATTTCCTGGTGACCGACCTCAGGTCCCCATATAACGCCATATTCGGCAGGCCTGGTTTAATGTCTCTCAAGGCAGTGGTCTCCATCCCGCATCTGTCTATGAAGTTCCCTACCGAGCAAGGAGTTGGCGTGGTTCGGGGAAGTCAAGCCATGGCTCGGCAATGTTTCGTTACGAGCCTTCAGTCTAGGAATGCCCGAAGTTGACGGGCTAGACGCTCGCGAGGACTTCGCCGAACAGCGGGGAGAACCGGTGGAGGAATTGGAGGAAGTACCATTGGACGAAGCTCGGCCCGACCGAACCACAAGGATCGGGTCGCTTACTCAAAGGAGAGTCTCGGCACAGGTTGATCAGGTTCCTCCAAAGCAATGCGACATCTTCGCCTGGACCGCCTCCGACATGCCGGAAATCGACCCCGAGGTCCTCGTCCACCATCTCAATGTGGACGAGAGGCACAGGCCTGTCAAGCAGAAGAAAAGAAGCTTCGCCCCAGAACGGCAAAAGGCCATTGAAGAAGAGGTCGACAAACTCATAAAGGCCAACTTCGTCCGAGAGGTGAATTACCCGAACTGGCTGTCAAATGTCGTCATGGTGAAAAAGTCGAACGGCAAGTGGAGGATCTGCATCGACTTCACCGACCTCAACAAAGCCTGCCCAAAGGACAGCTTCCCCCTCCCTCGGATCGATCAGCTCGTGGACGCCACCTCAGGCCACCAAATGCTGTCATTCATGGACGCCTATTCCGGCTACAATCAGATCCGAATGGCCCCTGAAGATGAAGAAAAGACCGCCTTCATAACCGATCGAGGTACCTACTGTTACCGAGTTATGCCTTTCGGTCTTAAGAATGCAGGGGCGACCTACCAGCGGCTGGTCAACAAGGTGTTCAAGGAGCAAATCGGCCGGAACATGGAGGTGTATGTGGACGACATGCTGGTAAAAGCAAGGAGGCGTCACAGCATGTCGAGGACCTCTCGGAGAGCTTTGCAACGTTGCGCAAATATGGGATGAAACTCAACCCGACCAAGTGCGCCTTCGGCGTCAACTCGGGGAAGTTCCTCGGCTTCATGGTCTCCCAGCGAGGTATCGAAGCTAACCCCCAGAAGATTCAAGCTCTCCAACAAATGGCGCCCCCAGCATCTGTTAAAGAGGTCCAGCGCCTAACCGGGAGGATAGCGGCCCTTAACCGCTTTGTGGCGCGGTCGGCCGAGAGATGCCTCCCCTTCTTCAAAACTCTCCGATCGGCCAAAAACTTCCAGTGGACTCCCGAGTGCCAGAAATCATTTCAAGATCTCAAGAAGTACCTCGGCTCGCCTCCGCTTCTCAGTAGTCCGACCCCAGGAGAGACCCTATTCTGTACCTGGCTGTTCGGAGAGCGCGGTTTGTTCGGTGCTAGTCAAAGAAGAAGGCAAGATCCAGAAGCCGATCTACTATGTGAGCAGGCTGCTCCGCGATGCGGAGACGAGGTACAGCAGGATTGAAAAGATGGTGTTGGCCTTGATCACCTCGGTTCGAAAGCTGCGGCCGTACTTTCAAGCACATGCTGTAACGGTCCTGACTGACCAACCTATCAGGGCGGTGATCCATCCCGAAACATCGGGGAGAATGACCAAATGGGCCGTCGAGCTAAGCGAGCATGACATACATTTTCAGCCTCGCCCAGCCATCAAAGCTCAAGTACTGGCCGACTTCCTCCTCGAGTGTACCATCCCGGAGGACGGTTCTACCCCAGAATCTCGAAGAGCCAAAGTCTGGAGCCCGGTGGCTCCTCCACGTCGACGGGTCGTCCAATGCCCATCACTCCGGCGCGGTCTAGTTCTCACTAGTCCTGAGGGGATGACCTTCGAGTATGGCGTCCGATTCTCCTTCCCGGCTTCCAACAACGAAGCCGAGTACGAAGCTCTGCTAGCTCTCCGGATCGCCCGCAATCTGAAGGTGGAAAAGCTCAACGCCTTCACCGACTCTCAGCTGGTAGCCGGCCATGTTCGGGGAGAGTTTGAAGCTCGGGAACCAAATATGATTCGATATCTCCAGGAGGTGCGTAACTTGCTTCCCCATTTTTCGAATTTGAAATTATTCAGATTCCCAGATCCGAGAATGCCCGTGCCGACCTACTCTCCCTGGCAACCACGGAGACAATGGATGCCGAGCAAAAATTCCACCTGGAGACTCTGGAAAAGCCGATCGCGGAAGCCGACCGCGTGATGCAAGTTGAGCCGAACCATCCTGGTTCGACCCTATCCTCAAATATCTCAAAGAAGGGTCGCTTCCGTCCGACCGAAGAGAGGCTAGGAAGCTGAAGCTGCAGGCCATCCACTACGTGTTGATTGACAACCAACTGTACAAGCGGTCATTTTCCATGCCGCTGCTTAGGTGCCTTCGCCCATCAGAAGCGGACTACGCTCTGCGCGAGGTACATGAAGGGATTTGCGGCAACCATCTGGGAAGCCGGTCCCTCTGCCATAAAGTGCTGCGACAAGGCTATTACTGGCCGACCATGCAAAAAGACGCGGACGATCTGGTCCGACCTGCGACCCCTGCCAAAGACATTCAAACATCCAAAGGCTCCCTTCCGCCGAGCTAGTTTCTATATCCTCCGCTTGGCCCTTTGCCAAATGGGGGATGGACATCCTCGGCCCATTCCCGCTTGCCAGGACAGCGGAAATTCTTGTTTGTCGCCATCGACTACTTCACCAAATGGGTCGAAGCGGAAGCGGTCGCACAAATTACCGAGGCACGGGCCCGAGACTTTGTGTGGAGGTCCATCATCTGCCGATTCGGCCTCCCCCACACTATAATCACCGATAACGGCAAGCAGTTCGATAACTCCAAATTTCGCCAGTTCTGCGAGGAGCACGGAATCCGTCACACCTCACTTCGGTCGGGCACCCACAAGCCAACGGAGCGGCCGAGGTGACCAACAGAACCCTCCTCCAGGGAATTAAAGCTCGCCTCTCCAGAGCCCAAGGCAGGTGGGCAGATGAGCTACACCATGTCTTATGGGCCTACCGCACAACCCCAAGAATCCCGACAGGCGAGACCCCATTCCGAATGGCTTTCGGCACAGAGGCCGTTATCCCTGTGGAAGTCGGCCTCCCATCATTGCGGGTGGAGAGCTACTCGGAGGAAGCCAGCAACGAACAACTCCGCACCAACCTCGACCTGATAGAGGAAATCAGAGAGAAGGCCCGGATCAGAACGGCTGCCTATCAACAAAGGGTGGCCCGTTACCACGCCTCCAGAGTCAGAGGAAAGACCTTCCTGCCCGGCGACCTTGTCCTCCGGAAAGCCTCTGTTTCCAAACCGCTGGAGCAAGGAAAGCTGGCGCCAAACTGGGAGGGCCCATACCAGGTAGCGGAGATTATTGGACCAGGAACCTACAAGCTGCAGGATCTGAATGGGAAGTCCATTCCCCGGACTTGGAACGCGGACAACCTTCGCAAATATTATCAATAGGGTATGTCCTCCCTGAATTCACCCTCGCATACCTCACTACGCATTCCTGCTTATCTGCTTCCTCAAAACCTGTAGCGTGAATCATTATGCACTATATTGCTATAAATCGCAAGAAGAAACAGATACTGCTTACCAATCCTCGGCACACCGAGCTCTCTGTTGAACAGGAATCTCCGAACCTTGGCAGGGCCAAGTAAAATATTTCTCCGAACCTCGGCAGGGCCGAGCAACAAATCTCCGAACCTTGGCAGGGCCAAGTAAAATATTTCTCCGAACCTCGGCAGGGCCGAGCAACAAATCTCCGAACCTTGGCAGGGCCAAGTAAAATATTTCTCCGAACCTCGGCAGGGCCGAGCAACAAATCTCCGAACCTTGGCAGGGCCAAGTAAAATATTTCTCCGAACCTCGGCAGGGCCGAGCAACAAATCTCCGAACCTTGGCAGGGCCAAGTAAAATATTTCTCCGAACCTCGGCAGGGCCGAGCAACAAATCTCCGAACCTTGGCAGGGCCAAGTAAAATATTTCTCCGAACCTCGGCAGGGCCGAGCAACAAATCTCCGAACCTTGGCAGGGCCAAGTAAAATATTTCTCCGAACCTCGGCAGGGCCGAGCAACAAATCTCCGAACCTTGGCAGGGCCAAGTAAAATATTTCTCCGAACCTCGGCAGGGCCGAGCAACGAATCCTCGAGCCATGGCAAGGCCAGTAAAAGCCATTCGGGCTAAAACCCCAGCGAAAAAGCCTAAGCATACGGGCCTCGACCAAAGCCGAACGGCCCCCAAATAGTCCCCGAAGGACTTCGTCCGGTTTAAAAACGAGCGCGTTAAACCGTCGACGCGCAAGAAGAAGCCACCATTGGCAAACCCTCTCGAGGCCATCGAGCCCCACGTAGTCGGCCAAAGGCCCCGGGCAGAGCTAGGAGATTTCCCTCTCTGCTACTGAAAACCTTTGGGTGACCCCCTATAACCGTCGTTCAAAATATCTACGTTAATGCGCAGGACAATGGGGCCAGGCGACACCCTAGGTCAAGCGCATCAGGGCAATCTTCTCAAAGAGGAAAAAGATTCCTAAAAACGGATCCATTTTTCATTCAAAAGAAGGGTTACAACGAGACAGGAAAAACATAGAAAGAAAAACAAAAGCAAGAACAAGAAGAGAGGCCCTGGAGTCAGTCGCCCCCAGAGGCCAGCAACTCCTCCAGCGTCCCGTCAGGTCAGCCACCTGCTGACGAGAGACATGATCTCCTCCTCTTGCCGGTCCATTATCCGGCGTAGGGCCTCCGCCTCCCTGACACGTCCAATACTCCTCGGCAACCCTCGCGAGCTGCTGATTGCTCGCGAAGGCCGACGCGAGGCTCAGCCCGTCGACAGTGACGGAGACGCCCTCTTTCCGAACGTAGCCGAGCAAGGAATGCAGCTCGCCTGACGATCGCCCGGGATAGGCCATTTTCTCGAACTCAAACCGAGGGATGGCAGAACCGGTCCCCCTCGGTCATATTTATACCCGCCAGGCAGGTATCTCGATCGGCCGCACCGCGACGCCGACCCGTGAGAACTTGCCACGTGTCACCATTTTAATGCATGAGGAATCCGAAGAGTCGCGCCCTATCCCGAGTAAGATCGGAAAGCGCGAGCAGATTGTCCGGAGTTCCCCAAGCAGAACATTTTCCGATCTGTCCCTCCCCGCAATAAATACTTCGACGCTTCCCCAAGCCTCTTAAAACCGGCCTCTTCCTCGGGAAGAAGTCCGACATTCGGTCGGCGACTTGTCCCCTCGGGAAGAGCAGCGTCACCAATAAAAAATGTGACAATGTACCGCCCGTTCCGCTCTGACGCCCCTTATCAAGCGCCACGTGGACCTAACGATGTGTCCCGCCGTGACAACTAAGTCGCTCCCTTGAGCCTTCTCCGAACCTCGGCAGGGCCGAGCTACAAAATTCTCCGAACCTCGGCAGGGCCGAGCTACAAAATTCTCCGAACCTCGGCAGGGCCGAGCTACAAAATTCTCCGAACCTCGGCAGGGCCGATTCTCCGAAGGCAGGGCCGAGCTACAAAATTCTCTGAACCTCGGCAGGCCGAGCTACAAAATTCTCCGAACCTTGGCAGGGCCAAGTAAAATGTTCTCGAAACTCGACTAACCCGAGTGACAGGTTCCCCGAACCATAATGGGGGAAGGTACAGACTCCCCGAACTTCGGCCAAGGCCGACTCACGATACTCCGAGCTCCGATAAAGGCGGAACACGAAAACATCAAACTCCTGACCTAAGCAAGGAGCATGTTTCGCCGAACGATCTCCGAGCCACCGCGCATGAACCTCAATTGGTTCGGGCAGCGTGAGACCCTCGTCTAAGGACGAGCGGAACGCTTTGCACCCCACAAACAATAATGATAGCGAGCTCGGCACAGAAAAGATGAGATTGAAAAACAGAACCAAACTCTCTTTATTGCCGATCAAGATCAGTTACAAATGCCTCACAGGCGTTACAAGAGTATTGAAATGCATAAAATAAAGGCAAATACAAAACTCGGGCAACTGCTCCAAAGCAGATTTAGGCTGCTGCGATGCTTCAGCGTCCGATTGCCAAATCCGATGAGTCGCATCCAGTCAGCTCAAGCAAACGGAAACCGGCAACATGGACCAATAGTTGCGATCGGCCCCGGCTAGTATCGATATCCCGGTGACCCAACCGAGATATCTGGATGGCCATCCCAGACCATCCAACCAGAGGACCCCTCGGCGAGCAGGTGGGAAGCCAGCGGACCTTGGCATTGGAACGCCCTCCCAAACCAAGCGCGTGCCGCCGCGCCCCGCCATCTCAAGGACAAGGAGTCGGCGAGCGGCGCACCTTCACCCCCTCCCGTGTGATAAAGGATTCCCCAGGCACCTGAGCCCGGAATCCAAATAAGGGAAGGAGGAGAAGTTCAAGCGAGGCATGGGAGGCCCGCATGCACTTCCTACCCCGCGTCTCCGAGCAGGAACCGCAGAGATCCACCGGAAGCGCATATGTGCGCTCTCCGTATGATCTCTGCCCCCTTTGTGCGCTCTCCATATGATCTCCGAGGCTCATCCCCTAAGGGTGAGCCATTCTTCAGCTGCTCCCCGGTCGCCCCAGCTGTCCGGCGGCAAGGAGCCCATGAAAGGAAGGCCTGATCCTCCTACTTGCAACAACAGAGAAACGAGCATAACGGAAGCTCTAATGGAAAATACACTTTGGGGATAACCAGATGAGACCCCCTTTTTCCCTTTTTATAGGCGGAAACGGACCAGAAAAAGCTACCCATGCTGTAAGTCCCGAGATTCAAACATTTGGCCCATACTTCCACGTGGCCCCTCAGGATTGGCGCGGCGCCCCACTGCGCGCCAAACCCACCGCCTGAGCCATGACGTGTACGAAGATCCCCTCCTGATCCCGAATCACTGTCATTAATGCGGGTGATCGCCAGCCAGCGCCTCGAAAACTGGCGGGCTCAGAAAATCGTCCTTCGAGAATAGTACCGTCCAATAGTAGATGGTTGCGTGCGCATCACGACGAAGTAATCTGCATGGGAAAAGAGCACCTTCCGGAAAGCTCTGATGCAGCTTTATGCCCCCACTACGCCGTATTATCCATTCCGATGAAATAAAAACCGAATCACCTGCAGAATAGCAGGACGATTGACAGAATAGCAGAAAACGCAAAGGCCTTTTTGCCTGTCGGCCCCAGCCGACCTATTTTGCCTGTCGGCCCAGCCGACCTATTTCTCCGTCGGCCCTAGCCGACCCACTTCGCCTATCGGCCCCAGCCGACCTATTTTGCCTGTCGGCCCAGCCGACCTATTTTTCCATCGGCCCTAGCCGACCCACTTCGCTTGTTGGCCCCAGCCGACCTATTTTTCCATCGGCCCAGCCGACCTATCTTGTCTGTCGGCCCTAGCCGACCTACTTTTCCTGTCGGTCCCAGCCGACCTACTTTGCATGTCGGCCCCAGCCGACCCCCTTTTTGTCCTTCGGCTCTAGCCGACCTACCTCCCTCGTCGGCCCAGACCGACCTGTTTTGCCTATCGGCCCGATCCGATACGTTTTCCTAGTCTCGGATCAAAGATGATCCAAGGGTATCAGCAAGCCACAGGTCACTCACAATCGAGGCGAGACTAAACGAAGGCGAAGTCACACAAGAAAAACACTTAAATGAAAAGGAAATTCTTTCACTATGAAATGTCAGACAAATGTCTAAAGAACGAGATACAAGAACGGTTCCTAAGAACCGGGAGCTGCATCAGCTTTAGGAGGGCCCTCAGTTACATCTGCGAAAGTGTGGCTAGACTCGCCCTTCTCCAATACTTTTGCCCCCTCGGCGGCAGTTGCGACTGTCCCTCAGAAGCTGCGCTTCGCTGGGACCAGGGGGCGGCGCCAAGTTCGGCGTCAGAAACATCAACGTATTCATCTTCATCTTCTTCTTCGGACTCGCCATCTTCGGGATCTTCAGCACTCAGGAAAGAAAGGTCCCATTCCGGGTGCTCGCTGAGAATCTGCTGTTTGCACTCCTCCTTCCCATGATGGAAGGCGTCAACGCTGATAGCGTCTTGCCTCCCCTGAGTATGGCGTGCTGCGTCTTGGCCTCCGCCGTCTGTTTCTCAGCCTCAATCACCTGGGCCTTCAGGATGACGTTTTGCTCCTCGAGCTCGCTAGCCCGCATCTCGAGCTCCGAGCTCCTATTGCGAGTGGACGCGAGCTCACCTTGAAGAGCCCGAACCTCCAACTCCATCTTCGCCATCTGAAAAATCCAAAATCAAATCGGCATTGCGAGAACCCAATAGGAAAAACAAAAAGGGTAAAATAAGAGCGTACCTCCCCTCTCGCTTGGCCAACCTTTTGGCCATCTCTTCTGCCTCGCTCCTGGCTCTCGTCCTGTCAGCCCCTATCAGCTCAACCCTCTCCTGCAGAGCGCTGATCTTCAACTGTCTGGCTTCAATATCCCTCTGGGCTTGGGATAACTCGTCGCTCACCCGAGCTATTGTCCCCTGGTCCCACCTAGCACCCTCCTTCAAATGGGCGATTTCGCCATCACGTCGTTTCAATTTCTCCTCCACTTCGCCGAGCATCCTCGCCAAACGCCTTCTTTTATCGTCGGCCTCTCTTCCCAGCCGACTCATACTTTCGCCGTGTTCCCGCCGCATCGCCGCCACCTCCGCGGAGTGTTTTGACTCAATTCTAGCCAGCTCCAGACACACATTATCATTTCTCGCCAGGAGTTCCTGCAACTCCTCCACCCTGTGCTTCTGCTTGGACACCTCGCCAGAGCGACCTGGTGTGCCGCCCTTGCCCCCTTCAAGTTCCTATCCATCATGTCCATGAGCTCCTCGAACTTCTCAGACACCTTCAGCCGCGACTGGAGCTCGCATTATCTCTCCTGGCCTGGACACTGGCCCCTGTCGCCAAACTCAAGCGCCAGCATATCGCCCGGGAAAGCAAAACGCTCTGCAAAGGCAAAAAATGAATAAAAACCCATAAGGGTCAATCGGGAACATCTGTTGCACAAGAAAGTAACTCACCCGCGAGGCATAGGCCCGAGTCATCCTCATCAGGGTTGTGTTGTCAATATCGGGAAGGAGATGGATACTCTCGGCCACGCCTTGCTGACCGAATGCAGCATCCACCAACCCCAGGTCGGCAAACTTGTCCGCCGAGGGATCCGCACCCGGATACAGGGCCGACCTTATCATGGCGAAACGCCTCCTCAATACTAGCGTCCGAGCTTCCGGGTGACCAACCCCGCCTGAAGGACCGGCCTGGGCGGCCTCCGCCTGAGAGGCCTTCAACATCCCAGCCTCCTCTATCAAGGCCCTGGCTTGGGTTTCTTCAGATATTTCGCCAGCCCAAGTGCCAGCTTTCCCCAAAATCTTCTTCGAGGGGGCCCCGATTGCGGGACCCCACCTGGCCGCGCTCCTCCTCCGACGCATCCTTCCCGGTTATCGTCACCATGCATCTCCTCCGCAGGCTCCCCTAAAGCCTCGGCCTGACCCGCCTCTCGACCCATCGAGGGCGGCCCGACCTCACTGCTACCAGACTCCCCGGCAGATAAACCAAGTAGGGGCTCCCCCTGAACTCCCTCAACTACGGCCGTCTCCTCCCCCTCTCCCGCTGGGGCCGGTGGTGATCCCGCGGGGACAATGGCCCCCTCGAAGATGGCCACTTCCGCCGAATCCGCCACCGCTTCCTCTTTCGGGGGGGACGCGTCGGACGAGCCAACGGAGCCTCGTCCGAGCTGTCTGAGATCTCTAACACGAGAGGGTCGGAGGCCATAACCTCTCTCCCCGGGCCCTCCTTCGCCCCCAGCGCTTCTGCCACGACTGCCCTGGCGTCCGGCGGGCTTCTCACGGAAATATGAGCCCTTTTTTCGGGCCGGCCGCTATCCACGCCGCTCCCTTCCCCCGGGCATTTTCCTCTCTTCCTCTTGGAGAGGTTCGACAATGCCGACCTTGCGGCTGCCACATCAGAGCACACGTGCTCAGGTCCGAGCACATTAATCGAGAAAAATGAACTGCACGAAAGAGACTCACCTTGCGGGTCCAGGGGGCTGAGCCCGGCTGCAAAGAGGGCCCCCTCCGATAGCAAGTCATTAGCCGAAAATACCTGCCCGTTGCGGAGGACATCCAAGTCCTTCTCCTCCTGCGCCGACAAAGCCGGATGCGTCTCCGCATCCCTTGCAACATTCCCCCATCGCCGAGGGAAGTCGGAACCGACGTTCCCCTCCGCGATAACAAATCGACTCTTCCACCCCTTGATGGAAGAGGGCTTATCCGCGATTACGTTGAAGGATCTCCGGGGCCCGATGTAGGGCCACTCTGATTTCCTCCCGGGAATCAGATGGTAGCAGGTGCGGAAAAGGGGGAGGGTGGCAACGATCCTAATCTGGTGGCACATCGAGATGAATCCGATGATGTTCCGCCAGCTGTTTGGAGCCACCATTGACGGGCTGATGTTGTAGTGGTCATGATCTCCTTCACCAGGGGATGGAGAGGAAAACGAAGACCCGCCTTCAAACTATCTTCGTAGATGAAGACCCCAGACTCTAAATCCCGGGTAACCCTATCTTCGGGTTCCGGCGCCCGTAGGACGACGTCCAAGGGCAAGCCATACCACTGATGAATCCTCCCCAAGTCCTCGGCAACGATCTCGGAGGCCACATCGTCGGGGCTCATCGCCATTGAAAGAGGTACCAAACGAAAACAATAAGCGTCGAAGAAGATGAAAGACCAGAACCCTTTTGAAAGCAAAACGAGAAGACGCCAAGCGCACGCGCACACATATATATAGAGCGACAAGGCAACCGTCACTTCGCTTCTCCACCAAGGAAGCCTCCCTAAAAAGGTGGGGCGTCTCATCCTAGGCGTCCCAAATCGCCTCGACAAACGCCCGATCGATCGGGATTCATAGCGTGGCGCAATCCCAGCCGTCGCTCGCGAGGGAGCCTTAGCCCCGAGGGCAGGATGGCCCTATCGCATTAATTAGGGCATCATTGCGCAAGCTAGTTAAACCAAGACGTCCCATCCAAGACGCGCCATTCGAACTCGTACTCCCTATGCCCGAACCTACGCTTCGAACTAGGGAGTGGAGGGCATGTGTTGGGGGTAAAATCGTCATTGCATTAATATCCGTGCAAGACGGCTAAGGCTAACCTCCTCCCTTTGTCTCCTCGGGCTTCCATAGCTCGGTCCCTCCGGGCTCCCGTAGCTCGGCCCCTCCGGGCTTCCATAGCTCGGCCCCTCCGGCTCCCGTAGCTCGGCCCCTCCGGGCTTCCGTAGCTCGGCCCCTCCGGGCTTCCATAGCTCGGCCCCTCTGGGCTTCCGTAGCTTGGCCCCTCCGGGCTCCCGTAGCTCGGCCCCCTCCGGGCTTCCGTAGCTCGGCTCTTCCGGGCTTCCGTAGCTTGGCTTCTTCGAGCGATCCACAACCTAACATCTACCTCCGCGGAACCTGACGCGGGAGAGCCCGAGCCTACCAGAATGGCATCCTAGAAAAGAAATCATGTCGGGACGTGGCCTAAAGCCTATCATAACCACCCCAAGCCTACTCAACCAGATCTCGAGACATCAAGGAGCTCTCCCAGCCGTCGATACAAGAACAAACGGGATATGGATTCTAACGGCCCCACAACGGCCTGATTCTGCCCGCCTCCATATCTTAACAACCTCCGAACCTTCCAGAAGATGCTCAAGATCCAGGTGACAGTCTATAAATATCATAATCGCAGATTCCCTCAGGTACGCAACTCTGTACGCACACTTGCGCCTTACACCCCCACTCTTACTCTCCTGCTCTCGCCGGTAGCTCGTCGGTGCTCCTGCCCTCTGGAGCCTCCGATTGACCGCCCCCGGAGAGGTCTCCCGGAGAGATCCACCTCTCCACTGTCTGGTTGATCGCCGATTTCTTCTCCACTGACTTGAGCGTCGGAGGGTCTCCCGCGGAGGACCACCCCCAGCGTCCCTCCGCGTGTGGACTTCTTTTGCAGGTCCGCCCCTCTCTTCCTGGAGATCGACCGCGCCTGAGTCGGAGGACGGATTTCAGCGGCAACAAATAGTATTAATAATCTTCCCAAGGGAGTAAAATGAATTCTTACCATGAGAAATGAGCAGCACAAACATTGCGAAACCAAGAAGGGTGAACGTTTTATGGAGAGTAAGTAAAAAAATTTCTTTGTTTGGAGCAAAAAAATTTGTTCGAATGGATGACAAATTTATATATCTGCTCTAAACCAAATTATGCAATTAAGTCTTTCCAATATTATCACCCATAACAATGGGCAAAGCATAAATACAGCGGGTAATTAATATAT
The DNA here is from genome assembly GCA_900491605.1 of Calamus simplicifolius. Lineage (NCBI taxonomy): Eukaryota > Viridiplantae > Streptophyta > Magnoliopsida > Arecales > Arecaceae > Calamus > Calamus simplicifolius. The sequence goes on along the minus strand of UESW01004170.1, from coordinate 633,753 downwards.
TTCCTCCTATAAACTTATATTTAAAATAATAATAATGCTTAAATTATTACTAGTCATATGCTCGTGCATGGCTTATCCTTAAATATAACTTAATTTTTTAAAATAGGAAAAGAATCTCTAAATTAATTCTTATCTTTATAATTTTTAGAAACTATCTTTTCCATTTAATTATATTTATATCAGTTTCATATTGTATTTAAAATAATAATCATGCTTAATTATTACTAGTCATATGCTCATATATTGCACGACTTATTCTTAAATATAAATTAATTTTTTAAAATGTTAAAAGAATCTCAAAATTAATTCTTATCTTTATAATTTTTAGAAACTATTTTTTCCATATAATTATATTTATATCAATTTCATACTATATAGCATGCTATTATAAATTTTATATTATAAATTTTTTGTCAAGGGCTATATAATATAGTATTATATATATATGAAAGAACTAGATAAAATTGATCATGTATGAGTTTTTTATATATAGCCGGTTTCAAGCTGAGATAAAGGAGGAGAGTTGTAGTAAGTTAGCTGCCAACATAAAACTATAGAAAAAATTGATAAAATTAGAGCATTCCCAGAAGCAATGAATTGCATTGGACTCTGAATATAGTATAAATGGCAAGGGTACGTAGTTAGGACGGTTCTTGAAAGTGATGCATCATATTAGTGTTTAGGTATGACGAAAAATAGGCAAGGGTTTTCACACCTTCATGGATGAGTATAGGTAAAAAAGCTTGACAAAAAAAATAAAAATAAAAATAAAAGAAAATAAAATGCATTTAACAACTTGGTATATAAGCTCATTAATATAAAAGTTAATGAAACTAATAAATACAATGACTAGAAGAATAATTAACGTAGCTTGCTTGTAGGAGACTAAGTGGATAGATAAAAAAGCACATTGATGGTTTTAAATTTTAGTGTACAAACAAAGATAGGAATAAAAATAGAGTAGAAATTATTGTAGATAAAAGTTTAAAAGATAAAATTATATATAGATGAAAAGCCAATAAATATTATTAGTACTTGTGCTCCTTAAAATGGCTTAAATAGTAGGACAAAGCAAAGTTTTTGGAGGATATGAATGGATTAATTAAAGAGATTTCTACTAGAAAAAAATATTTATTGAAAGAGATTTAAATGGACATATAGGAAAGTATTGAAAGAGTAAATGGAGGTTATGGATTTGAAGATAGAAATGACAAGAAAAATATCATTTTTAGATTTTGTGATGGTATATGTTTTAATATTAGCTAATACATTTTTTAAAAGAGAAACTCTCATTTGATAACTTTTTAAGGTGAATATAATACTAGTCAAATAGATTTCTTTCTTACTAGAAATATTGATTGAGTATTTCGAAAAGATTGCAAGGTCATATTGGGTGATGGTTTAACTACACAACATAGATTATAGTTATGGATGCATGTATTAAAAACATAGGAAAAAGACTACAAGATATAAGAGTTAAGAATTAGATAGTGAAATTTGAAAGGAGAGAAACCAATAACTTTTAAAGATAGAGTGATGAAGGAGAATGGAGCATAAATGAAGAGATTAGTACCATATGGAAAGGATGGCTATAGTATTAGAAAAATAGCTATAGTGGTACCAAAAGAATTAAAAGAAAAATGACCATATGATAAAAAAACTTAATGATGGAATGACAAAGTTTAATTAATAGTTAAGATTAAAAGAGAGTGCTATAGAAAACTACATAAATATAAAAATAGAGAAGCATATAAAAACTATAAGATGGTTAAGAAGTTAAAAAGATGATATGAAAGGCTAAATATAGGGCATATAAGGAATTATATCATAAGCTAAAAATTAAAGATTGAGAGAAAGACATATAAAATTGCAAGAGTAAAAGATAAAAAATTAGAAATATGTTTCAGGTTAAATGTATTAAAGGCGATGATAAAAAAATTTTGATTAAGAAGAAAGATACTAAAAAAAGAAAAAAGTTATTTTAATAAATTATTAAATAAAAATTATGTAAAAAACTTAGGATGCCCTATTAGCTAAATTAAGAATAAAGTTATGATGTATGCTCGTAGAACTAGACCATCTAAAGTAAATAAGATTATAAAAAAACAAAAATAGGAAAAGCTATGGGACCTAATAAGATCCCTATAGAAGTTTGAAAATGTTTATGTCATGCTAGAATAAAATAAATGATAAATTTATTTAATAGGATTTTAGAAATTAAAAAGATACCTAATGAATAGAGAAAAAGTATTATAGTATCAATTTATAAGAATAAAGAAGATATTCAAAATTACTTTAATTATCGTGGTATCAAACTCATGAGTCATACTACAAAATTTTAGGAGAGAGTAATTGAACATAGGTTGAAAGAGTAATTATCGTGGGTTCGATTCCTTCTTTTCGACACACCGTTATGTTGTGGTGTTCCTAAAGGAGTCCATTGGGAGAGAATCCCATTCTCCCTTAAATATGTCACAAAATCATTTGAAAGGTATTCGCCTCTTCGATCTGATCGAAGGGTCTTAATACATTTTCCTGTTTGTTTTTCTACTTCTTTATGATATAGTTTGAACATTTCAAATGACTCAGATTTATGTCTAATAAGATAGACATAACCAAACCTAGAAAGATCGTCTGTAAAAGTAATAAAGTAGTAATATTCACCTTTGGTACAAGTGCTCATTGGTTCACATACATTAGTATGTACTAGACCCAATAGCTCTTTAGCTCTTTCACCTTATCCAGTAAAATATGACTTGGTTATTTTATCAAGAAGACATGATTCACAGATAGTTAATGATTCACAATCATCAACTCGAAGGATGCCCTCCTGAGTTAACATGTTTAATCTGTTCTTGTTAATATGACCCAGCCGATGGTGCCAAAAATAAATATCTGTGACATCAATTATTCTAGGGCGCTTACTTGATTTGTACACTATATTCATAGGCTGTGATAATATATAAATGCCATTAGATAAATGCCCAGTCATTACAGTGACTCCATTCATAATGATATTAAAAGTAATATCCTTTATTGAAATTTCATAATGACTTTTGGCCAGAAGGCCTACAGAAATTACATTCAACAAGAACGTTGGGCAAAAATGATAATCATTTAGTATAATGACATTTCTATTGAAAACTATTTCAAGAACTCCTAATGCCAGAACTGGAACTAATCTTTCATCGCCGACATTTAGGAATCTTTCATTGTTTTCAAATCTTCTAGAGACCTGTGGTCCCTGTAATAAGTTGCAAATGTTAAAAGGACTCCCGATATCCAATAGTCTGATTATCATATACAGAAAAATTACAAGGTGTTATCATATAAATACCTTGTTGAGCAACATCTTGCCTCTTTTTCTTCTTTGGCCTGTTTGGATCAAGTGTGGCAATGTAAAAAGGATAGTTCCTCTTCCAGTACCCTTGCATCTTGCAATGAAAGCATTCAGCTTAACTTTTATCAACTCTCTTCTTCTGCATCTGACCCCTTATAGATGTCCTAGCATGTTGCACCTTTTTCTTATTCTTTTTCTTCTTCCCTTTCCCAAAGGGTTGACGCCCTACCTTAGATCCTTCAACCACATTAACCAAACCCTTAGAGAGCTGGTTATTCTTCTCAAAGTTCTGTAACAATCCCAACAAACCATGGTAGTTGACTGCAGGCTTTGTCATTCGATAATGAGTAAGGAAAGATCGGAAGGATGTAGGCAAGGAAATTCAGAATCGCATCCTTTCCCAACTGTTTATGTAGGGGAAAGCCGAGTTTGCTTAGGTGTTCTATCTTTTCGATCATATACAATACATGATCAGTGACAGGAGATCCATCCCTCATTCAAGCATTAAAAATAGCACAACTAATCTTGTGCCTTTCAACGTCGTCGGGTGTGCCGAAAGATTCATTCAATGCTTGAATGATTTCTTCCGGCTAAGCATTCTCGAACCGGCGACTGAATTCATCATTCATTGTTGCTAGCATGATGCAACACATGCTAGTTCTATCACTGAGCCACTTCTGATAAGTGTCTCTCTCAGAACTTTGAGTGTTTGCATTAGGTATTTCTAGTGCAGGATTATTCAGAATATATAAAATCCTCTTATGCTCAAGGATGATCTTAAGTTTTCTAAACCAGCTATTAAAATTTAAACCATTCAACTTTTCACTATCCAATAGTGACCTTAATGATAAATTAGTGGCCATGTTCTGCATAAGAAAAAACTAAAGTTTAGTAGTATATAAATTGATTCAGTCTAAAGACTTGAACTTTAGTTTAAAAATTCTTCCACTATTTTGTTCAAATTGGTAGCCTCTACACCCCAATTCGATGAATTATTCTTAATTCTTTAGTGGGCAATAAGATCTACATAGACTATATACAGGCCCAAGTGAAGCTTGGCCAACCCATATGCATCTAAGAGTAGGTTCAAAACCAATTGTTTCTCAAAACAATTCTTAGTGTTCAGTTTTTCCCTATGTTCCTCTTCAGCAGGCATGAAGTGCCTCCACTAAAAGTTCTGGTTAGGTCCAACCATTAAATAATATAATCAGTGTAACTTATCAATAGACAACCAAGCCCGAGTGAACCTAAGTCAAGCTTGGCTCACATGATTGTCTATTTAATAGTTATGCTGACTTATCATATAATGAATAATAATTCCGATTGTTGACAAGCACCAGGCATGGAGTGCCTCCAATGATTATCAAGACATCGGACTCATTATCACTCACCTTAATGGGAGGCTATGATCTAGTTATCATATAACTATTTTATTTTAAAGACCTAATAATTTTAGAGGATTTAATCTGAAGATAAATTGACTAATCAAGTTCCACTAAATCTATGATGTCAGTAGAATGAGACAAGATTAAGTCAGGTTAAATGGCACCTAAATCAGTCAGATTGATTTCTTTACAGGCATGGGTCAACCTGAATCAGATAAATGATCTGAATCATAAATGGTTCACCATATTGACCAGGTAAGTGAGATCGATGGGAGGGATATGCCATTAACTCGTTAAAGAGCATCAATACGAGTAGCTCCCAATTAAAAACTATTCGATCGTTGATCCTAGAGCAACTTGCCAACTCACCTTGACATCATATGGTTAACCAATTTTGATTTGACCATCTAAGAGATTCATGGTCAACCACGGAGCCTAATCTACTTCCATTTGGTTTAATCAAAGACATGGATATGATCAACTACAACTATTGTTTGATTTAGAGCATCCTTAACCTAATCTAATCAATTTATATTTGATCAAATACTCTTATAGTCCATTTGATTTAAACCTTAGGGTCTAACCATTTATGGACCTAATTTAGCTAACCCAAAAAATTAAATATATTTCATGTTTACATGTCATATATTTCCAATCATGCATCACTTGCATTATACAACTACTCATAATTCCTATATTTAGATCATATCTAAAAAAAATTATGAATAAATATTTGACATTCAAATAAGACTCTCATAAATATTTGTATGTTTCATAACATAGACAACAAGCCATCATATCTCATATCATGTTTTTATACTAAACATGCAAATATCATACTTTTATACAACATCAATATGTATTAAATATAAAACATCTTTTGAGAGTGCATGTAATATGTGTTTTGATGCCAAAGATCAATTTGAATTATCTTTTAACTAAGCATTAAAAAGAGAGAACCATAACAGTACTGCAATACGTCATAGAATATCTCGTTGAATGGGATAATATGGGTTTTTAATTCATCTATGACTTAATAGCCTGGTGATCCATTTTAGCTATTATTACAAAATTAATAGGAGCATTAATTTACATGCAATAAATTAGATCAAGACGAAACCAGGGCTCTGATATCATTTGTAGGGAGAAATAAACTTTGAGGCATGCATATTTAATAATTTTGATAATAATTATCGGAAACTTAAATATTACATATTAATCTATCTAACATGCATCAAGATCATATTTTGCCTTATATATTGGATCGTTTGATCTAAAATATGCATATAAATAAAAACATCAAGATCATATCTTGATCTTCAAGATGAAAAGTCATACTACTTATCTTAAAGCCTACCTTAAGATCTAGGGATCAAATCACTTACCTTAAGAATAGTAGATAAATCCTTATTGCTCTGCAGCCATTCAATCGTTCGGCCTCTAGTATCGTCCATGCGAAGCCCCAAATGATCGGATTTTCGGGAGTGCTAGCTCATGGAAAAACAACTTTGCTGATCTTGAAACCTCCCACTTGAATCTTCTTTCAAGATCCACCAAACTTTCGGTGACACCAGAATTACACCAGGATTTTCTATTCTAACTCTTTAGAAATTCAATCCATAACATTTCGTTGTTATAATCTGGTGAGGGATGTCCTCTAATTTATAGTCTTATTTTAGTTAGCCCATTGAATTCTAACACTTAGAATTTTATCGTTCGGTGAAAAACCAGAGTGACACAACGTTTGGTTAATTCCGACATTTGATGAAAACCAAAGAGATGCAGCGTTTGGTTAATTCCGACGTTTGGTGAAAATGAAAGAGATGTGAATTCTAACACTTAGAATTCCATCGTCTGGTTGATTCAAAGAACCACATTTATTTCATATGAATTCTAACACTTTAGAATTCCAACGGAACAGTTTGGAGAAGATTAATGTTATATATTAAATTCTACATGTGAATTTAATCTCTCAGATTTTAGTTATCTCATCATGTGAGATACTTATGCGAGAGGTTTGGGTTCAGGTTTTGGTTTAAGCTGATCTGAATTTATTGGACTGAACCTATTCAGATCATGGTCCTATCCCAAATCAAAATTGGCTAGTCCTGAATCTATTTAAATCCAAATCAAGTCTAATTTCAAATCAATATTTGAAATTGACTAGTCCTTCTAATAGACTTAAACCAAATTGAATCTTATTCACTTGTACTTAACCCAATTGAGATAATTCAATCAATCAAATTGATTAATTAAATCATATATAATTCTCAATCGTTGATCAGCAAATAGATCATCCTAGGAAACTTCTATGCATGTGACTCTCTAGGTTTGAACCTAAGCCGGTAGTATAGGAACAACTTTCTATACTAATCAATGTGCCCATCTAGCAATGGAACCCGACGTCCGGATAGGTCGAAGAGTTGCCAAACAAACTCCAAGAACCCTAAGAAACAGTTACCGTATAATTCATCCTTTTGACGACAAATGCTAAGGATGACTTAAGAGCCTGTCAACTCTAAACAGTAAATCCATAAAGTGATTTCAACTTTAGTGATCATGTGACTTTCACATGAAGTGCCTTGGCCAAGGTCTTGCTAAATTAAAACACAAACATTTTTCCTTTTAACGGGATAGGTCAAATTCCATATTGATCCACAACTGACTACTATAAGTACTTGACTGCATCCAGTAACCTTTCGTAGCTGGATTAGAAATCCAGATGGTCTGGCACCTAAGTACAATGAGTTGCTTGCAAGTCACCGGTTGTGATCTTCAGGTCTAAAGGATACTTATACCCATATCTTCTCGGATTAACTCTTGATAGCAGAGTATCCGAAAATGAGTCACGTCGGTGAAATGTACTCATACACTTTCACCTGTATGTCATACCAGTGTCTTTACACTCCTTGGTTAAGAGAACAACCAACAAATATGATATACAACGTCCTCTAATTGATAGTACTATGGCCCTTTCATAGTATATCATTTGGTCGCAAACTCTTTTGATGACCTTCAAAGATAAATCCTCCTTTATCATGAAGGAAGATCTTATGGGCTTCATTACTATTAGGAGTTTTAAGAAGATTTTCTTGTAATAAATAAACTGCCAAATAACTTTTATTAATATATCAATTTATATATAATTTACATTAGCACAATCATCAAATGATTGGCTTTAGGATACAATTCCCAACATATATGAATAAAAATAAAGCAGAAATTATTTAGATAAAAGCTTAAAAGATGAAGTTATAGACATTAAGAGAATAGAAGATAGAATAATTTTAATTAAATTAGTGGTAGATAAGGAGTTAATAAATATTATTAGTGCGTATGCTTCTCAAGTAGGTTTAAATAGTGTGACAAAACAAAGTTTTTGGGAGGACATAGATGGACTAATTCAATAGATTCATACTAAAGAAAAAATTTTAATGGAGAAGATTTAAATGGACATGTAGGATAGTATAATATAGGTTTTGAAAGAGTACATGGAGGTTATAGGTTTGAAGATAGAAATAACAATGGTATCATTTTAAAGTTTGCGATGGCATATGTTTAGTATTAGCTAATACATATATTAAAAAGAGAAGCTCTTATTTGATAATTTTTAAAGGTGAATATACTTCTAGTTAAATAGATTTCTTCCTTACTAGAAAAATTGATTAAGTATTTTGAAAAGATTGCAAGGTCATATTAGGTGAGGGTCTAACAACATAATATAGATGAATGGTTATGGATGTATATATTCAAAAATAAAAGAAAAAGACTATAAGGTATAAGATCCAAGGAATAGATGGTGGAATTTGGAAGGAGAGAAACTAATAACTTTTAAAGATGAAGAGATTAGTACCATATGGGAAGGATGGCTACTAGCATTAGAAAAGTAGCTATAGATGTATTAGAAGAGTTAAAAGGAATAGGACTATATGATAAGAAAACTTAATGATGGAATAAGAAAGTTTATTTAACAATTAAGGTATAAATTAAGGCTAAAAGGGAGTACTATAAAAAACTATATAAATGTAAGAATGAAGAAGTATATAAAAACTATAAGATGGTTAAGAAAGAAGTTAAAAAATGGTTCAAAATGCTAAATATAAAGCATATTAGAAATTATATCACAAGCTAAAAATTGCAAGAATAAGAGACAAAAACCTAGAAATATGTTTCAGATTAAATGCATTAAAGATAATAATCAAAAAATTTTGGTTAAGAAGAAAGATGAAAAAGCTATTTTAATAAATTATTAAATAAAAATCATGTAAGAACTTTAGGATGCCTTATTAGTTTCATTGAGGATAAAATTATGGTGTATACTTATATAATTAGGACATAAAAAGTAAATAAGTTTATAAAAAATAAAAATAGAAAAAGTTATAGGACTTAATAAGATCTCTATAGAAGTTTAAAAATATTTAGGTTATGCTAGAATAAAGCATGCAATAAATTTATTTAATAAGATTTTAAAACCTAAAAAAATGCCTTATAACTAAAGGAAGAATATTATATTATCAATTTATAAGAATAAAGAAAGTATTTAAAACCGCTCTATTTATTGTGGCATCAAATTCATGAGTTATACTATAAAACTTTGAAAGAGTGTAATTGAAAATAGGTTAAAGTGTAGTACTACAAAGATATCAGAAAATTAATTTGGCTTTATGCCAGAAAAGTCAAATATAAAAGCTATTTTTTCTTAAAAGGTTAATAAAGGTATATAAAGCAAAGAAACAAGATATTCATATAGTTTTTATTGGTTTAGATAAAGCATATCATAGGATCCTTAGAAAAATCTTATGTGAATATTAGAAAAGAAAAGTATTGTTGGGGGTACAATCGTCATTGCATTAATATCCATGCGAGACGGCTAAGGCTAACCTCCTCCCTTTGTCTCCTCCGGGCTTCCATAGCTCGGCCCTTCCGGGCTTCCGTAGCTCGGCTCCTTTCGGGCTTCCGTAGCTCGGCCCTTCCGGGCTTCCGTAGCTCGGCCCCTCCGGGCTCCCGTAGCTCGGCCCCTCCGGGCTAGCTCGGCCCTCCGGGCTTCGTAGCTCGGCCCTTCCGGGCTTCCGTAGCTCGGCCCCTCCGGGCTCCGTAGCTCGGCCCTCCGGGCTTCCGTAGCTCGGCCCCTCCGGGCTAGCTCGGCCCCTCCGGGCTCCGTAGCTCGGCTCCTCCGGGCTCCCGTAGCTCGTCCGGGCTTCCGTAGCTCGGCTCCTCCGGGCTTCCGTAGCTCGGCTTCTTCGAGCGATCCACAACCTAACATCTACCTCCGCGGAACCTGACGCGGGAGAGCCCGAGCCTACCAGAACGGCATCCTAGAAAAGGAATCATGTCGGGACGTGGCCTAAAGCCTATCATAACCGCCCCAGGCCTACTCAACCAGATCTCGAGACATCAAGGAGCTCTCCCAGCCGTCGATACCAGAACAAACGGGATATGGATTCTAACGGCCCCACAACGGCCTGATTCTGTCCGCCTCCGTATCGTAACAACCTCCGAACCTTCCAGAAGATGCTCAAGACCCAGGTGACAGTCTATAAATATCATAATCGCAGATTCCCTCAGGTACGCAACTCTGTACGCACACTTGCGCGCTTACACCCCCACTCTTACTCTCCTGCTCTCGCCGGTAGCTCGTCGGCGCTCCTGCCCTCTGGAGCCTCCGATTGGCCGCCCCCGGAGAGGTCTCCCGGAGAGATCCACCTCCCCACTGTCTGGTTGATCGCCGATTTCTTCTCCACTGACTTGAGCGTCGGAGGGTCTTCCGCGGAGGACCACCCCCAGCGTCCCTCCGCGTGTGGACTTCTTTTGCAGGTCCGCCCCCCTCTTCCTGGAGATCGACCGCGCCCGAGTCGGAGGACGGATTTCAGCGGCAACAGATTGGCGCTAGAGGAAGGGCCTCAAGTCCCATTAAAACTTGAAGAAAGGAGACAAGGATCTAGATCCGGAGAAGAACCTCTCCAATGGCCAACCGGAGAAGAGCAGCCTCTGATGCCCAAGATCAGGTCGCTTCCAGAGGCCTGATCCGACTGGCGCTGCAGCGCCGCAACCCCCACCGGTCGAAACTCCGTCGCCGCCTGCCATCCCGGTGACCCAGGACCAGTTCGCTACACTGGTCCAACAGGTCCAGGCCCTTACCCACCTGGTACAAGAGCGCCTTGTAGCTCCTCCTGCTTCGCATCCTCAGAAAGAAACGGCGATTTCTTCTTCGCCGGCGACCTCCTCCTCTGATCCGCATGAATCAGCGGATCCCCCACATCGCCCCAGGGGGGACAAACCAGCCCCGCGAGCCGGTTATGATAGAGATCCTCCCAGATCTCGGCGAGCCCGCTCCCTCTCCCCGGCGACATCTCACCATGATTCCACGCCATCCTTGCGATTCTCCCGCCCAGCTCCTCCTCTAACCGGCGAAGAGAGATCCGCCGTCAGATCCAGGAGATGCGTCAGGAGCTGGACGCCGCCAAGCAGACCCATCTGCCCCAGCCCAAGGCGGAGCAGGGCATCCCTTTCTCTAAGGGAATCATGGAGGAAGTGATTCCCTCCCATGTCAAACTGCCAGCCGTCGAGCCCTATCACGGCTCCACTGATCCGGACGACCATCTCAGTAGCTTCCGGTCAATAATGATGTTCCACGGAGCATCTGATGCGGTCCTCTGCCGAGCCTTCCCATCCACCCTCAGAGGATCCGCCCGAACCTGGTTCAACGCCTTGAAACCGGGTTCCATTGATTCATTCGACGAGCTGAGCCACCTTTTTATTGGCCAGTTCGTCAGCAGCCGCCGCCATCGACGAAGATCCGACTCCCTCTCCGAAGTTAAGCAGAGAGAGGGGGAGTCCTTGAGGAATTACCTTGGCCGTTTCAACAAGGCCATGTTAGAGGTGGACCACCTTAATCATGAGGTGGCTATGTCCGCCCTGGCGGGGGGAGTTTCGAAGGAGAGCGACTTCTATCTGGCAATGGAGGTCAGCTACCCCCCATGTCTATCTGATATGATGGCCCTTGCGGACAAGTACGCTAGGGTCGAGGAGTCGCGGAGAGTGGCCCGCGCTGAGCAAGCAAGAAGAAACAAGAGCCCAAAGTCCCCGACAGACACCGTCCCGTCCGTCGACCAAGTCCGCCTCGCCGCCAAAGAGTCCCTCCACTGCCGCCAAGGAATCGCTCCCGGAGTCCTCCCAGGCGATTCGATCGCTATACTCCGCTGACTGTGCCCCGGGCGCAGATCCTCATGGAGATAGAGCGCCAACTTCCCCGGCCAGTACCTCTCCGAGGGAACCCGACCCGAAGAGATCCCGCCAAATACTGCCGCTACCATAGGGAGCACGGTCATGACACTGAAGAATGCTGGCAGCTGAAGAATGAAATAGAGAGGTTGATTCGGCGGGGACGGCTAGATCAGTTTAGGAGGGCACCCGAGCCGCAGCAGCAAGGAGGTGACCGCCAGCCCGAGCTCCCACAACTTCCTCCTCCACCCAATCCGCCCGTGGTCGGCGTATTAATATGATTGAAGAGGCCGGCGGATCGAGCCCCAGAGGCGGCAGAGATGGATCAGCGCCAAAGAAGGCACGGACGGCGAACTCTCCTTCTCCGACGATGATCTCCTGGGAGTACAACTCCCCCACGATGACGCATTAGTTGTATCCCTTAATTTGAACAATTATGATGTAAGCCGAATCCTTGTTGATAGTGGAAGCTCGGTAAACGTTTTGTACCTCGGTGTGTTTGCCAGGATGAAATTGCTCATGGAAAACTTCGAGCCGTGGATTCCGCCTTGATGGGATTCACCGGCGACGTCATCGTCCCGGAAGGAATCGTCACCCTGACGGTCCGCGCGGGAACCTGGCCCCTTGTAGCCATTGTTCAGACCGATTTCTGGTGACCGACCTCAGGTCCCCATATAACGCCATATTCGGCAGGCCTGGTTTAATGTCTCTCAAGGCAGTGGTCTCCATCCCGCATCTGTCTATGAAGTTCCCTACCGAGCAAGGAGTTGGCGTGGTTCGGGGAAGTCAAGCCATGGCTCGGCAATGTTTCGTTACGAGCCTTCAGTCTAGGATGCCCGAAGTTGACGGGCTAGACGCTCGCGAGGACTTCGCCGAACAGCGGGGAGAACCGGTAGAGGAATTGGAGGAAGTACCATTGGACGAAGCTCGGCCCGACCGAACCACAAGGATCGGGTCGCTACTCAAAGGAGAGTCTCGGCACAGGTTGATCAGGTTCCTCCAAAGCAATGCCGACATCTTCGCCTGGACCGCCTCCGACATGCCGGGAATCACCCCGAGGTCCTCGTCCACCATCTCAATGTGGACGAGAGGCACAGGCCTGTTAAGCAGAAGAAAAGAAGCTTCGCCCCAGAGCGGCAAAAGGCCATTGAAGAAGAGGTCGACAAACTCATAAAGGCCAACTTCGTCCGAGAGGTGAATTACCCGAACTGGCTGTCAAATGTCGTCATGGTGAAAAAGTCGAACGGCAAATGGAGGATCTGCATCGACTTCACCGACCTCAACAAAGCCTGCCCAAAGGACAGCTTCCCCCTCCCTCGGATCGATCAGCTCGTGGACGCCACCTCAGGCCACCAAATGCTGTCATTCATGGACGCCTATTCCGGCTACAATCAGATCCGAATGGCCCCTGAAGATGAAGAAAAGACCGCCTTCATAACCGACCGAGGTACCTACTGTTACCGAGTTATGCCTTTCGGTCTTAAAATGCAGGGGCGACCTACCAGCGGCTGGTCAACAAGGTGTTCAAGGAGCAAATCGGCCGGAACATGGAGGTGTATGTGGACGACATGCTGGTTAAAAGCAAGGAGGCGTCACAGCATGTCGAGGACCTCTCGGAGAGCTTTGCAACGTTGCGCAAATATGGGATGAAACTCAACCCGACCAAGTGCGCCTTCGGCGTCAACTCGGGGAAGTTCCTCGGCTTCATGGTCTCCCAGCGAGGTATCGAAGCTAACCCCCAGAAGATTCAAGCTCTCCAACAAATGGCGCCCCCAGCATCTGTTAAAGAGGTCCAGCGCCTAACCGGGAGGATAGCGGCCCTTAACCGCTTTGTGGCGCGGTCGGCCGAGAGATGCCTCCCCTTCTTCAAAACTCTCCGATCGGCCAAAAACTTCCAGTGGACTCCCGAGTGCCAGAAATCATTTCAAGATCTCAAGAAGTACCTCGGCTCGCCTCCGCTTCTCAGTAGTCCGACCCCAGGAGAGACCCTATTCTTGTACCTGGCTGTTTCGGAGAGCGCGGTTTGTTCGGTGCTAGTCAAAGAAGAAGGCAAGATCCAGAAGCCGATCTACTATGTGAGCAGGCTGCTCCGCGATGCGGAGACGAGGTACAGCAGGATTGAAAAGATGGTGTTGGCCTTGATCACCTCGGTTCGAAAGCTGCGGCCGTACTTTCAAGCACATGCTGTAACGGTCCTGACTGACCAACCTATCAGGGCGGTGGTCCATCGTCCGGAAACATCGGGGAGAATGACCAAATGGGCCGTCGAGCTAAGCGAGCATGACATACATTTTCAGCCTCGCCCAGCCATCAAAGCTCAAGTACTGGCCGACTTCCTCCTCGAGTGTACCATCCCGGAGGACGGTTCTACCCCAGACTCTCTGGAAGAGCCAAAGTCTGGAGCCCGGTGGCTCCTCCACGTCGACGGGTCGTCCAATGCCCATCACTCCGGCGCGGTCTAGTTCTCACTAGTCCTGAGGGGATGACCTTCGAGTATGGCGTCCGATTCTCCTTCCCGGCTTCCAACAACGAAGCCGAGTACGAAGCTCTGTAGCTGGTCTCCGGATCGCCCGCAATCTGAAGGTGGAAAAGCTCAACGCCTTCACCGACTCTCAGCTGGTAGCCGGCCATGTTCGGGGAGAGTTCGAAGCTCGGGAACCAAATATGATTCGATATCTCCAGGAGGTGCGTAACTTGCTTCCCCATTTTTCCGAATTTGAAATTATTCGGATTCCCAGATCCGAGAACGCCCGTGCCGACCTACTCTCCCGACTGGCAACCACGGAGACAATGGATGCCGAGCAAAAATTCCACCTGGAGACTCTGGAAAAGCCGAGCATCGCGGAAGCCGACCGCGTGATGCAAGTTGAGCCGAACCATCCTGGTTCGACCCTATCCTCAAATATCTCAAAGAAGGGTCGCTTCCGTCCGACCGAAGAGAGGCTAGGAAGCTGAAGCTGCAGGCCATCCACTACGTGTTGATTGACAACCAACTGTACAAGCGGTCATTTTCCATGCCGCTGCTTAGGTGCCTTCGCCCATCAGAAGCGGACTACGCTCTGCGCGAGGTACATGAAGGGATTTGCGGCAACCATCTGGGAGCCGGTCCCTCTGCCATAAAGTGCTGCAAGGCTATTACTGGCCGACCATGCAAAAAGACGCGGACGATCTGGTCCGCGCCTGCGACCCCTGCCAAAGACATTCAAACATCCAAAGGCTCCCTTCCGCCGAGCTAGTTTCTATATCCTCCGCTTGGCCCTTTGCCAAATGGGGGATGGACATCCTCGGCCCATTCCCGCTTGCACAGGGACAGCGGAAATTCTTATTTGTCGCCATCGACTACTTCACCAAATGGGTCGAAGCGGAAGCGGTCGCACAAATTACCGAGGCACGGGCCCGAGACTTTGTGTGGAGGTCCATCATCTGCCGATTCGGCCTCCCCCACACTATAATCACCGATAACGGCAAGCAGTTCGATAACTCCAAATTTCGCCAGTTCTGCGAGGAGCACGGATCCGTCATCACCTCACTTCGGTCGGGCACCCACAAGCCAACGGAGCGGCCGAGGTGACCAACAGAACCCTCCTCCAGGGAATTAAAGCTCGCCTCTCCAGAGCCCAAGGCAGGTGGGCAGATGAACTACACCATGTCTTATGGGCCTACCGCACAACCCCAAGAGCCCCAACAGGCGAGACCCCTTTCCGAATGGCTTTCGGCACAGAGGCCGTTATCCCTGTGGAAGTCGGCCTCCCATCATTGCGGGTGGAGAGCTACTCAGAGGAAGCCAGCAACGAACAACTCCGCACCAACCTCGACCTGATAGAGGAAATCAGAGAGAAGGCCCGGATCAGAACGGCTGCCTATCAACAAAGGGTGGCCCGTTACCATGCCTCCAGAGTCAGAGGAAAGACCTTCCTGCCCGGCGACCTTGTCCTCCGGAAAGCCTCTGTTTCCAAACCGCTGGAGCAAGGAAAGCTGGCGCCAAACTGGGAGGGCCCATACCAGGTAGCGGAGATTATTGGACCAGGAACCTACAAGCTGCAGGATCTGAACGGGAAGTCCATTCCCCGGACTTGGAACGCGGACAACCTTCGCAAATATTATCAATAGGGTATGTCCTCCCTGAATTCACCCTCGCATGCCTCACTACGCATTCCTGCTTATCTGTTCCTCAAAACCTGTAGCGTGAATCATTATGCACTATATTGCTATAAATCGCAAGAAGAAACAGATACTGCTTACCAATCCTCGGCACAACCGAGCTCTCTGTTGAACAGGAATCTCCGAACCTTGGCAGGGCCAAGTAAAATATTTCTCCGAACCTCGGCAGGGCCGAGCAACAAATCTCCGAACCTTGGCAGGGCCAAGTAAAATATTTCTCCGAACCTCGGCAGGGCCGAGCAACAAATCTCCGAACCTTGGCAGGGCCAAGTAAAATATTTCTCCGAACCTCGGCAGGGCCGAGCAACAAATCTCCGAACCTTGGCAGGGCCAAGTAAAATATTTCTCCGAACCTCGGCAGGGCCGAGCAACAAATCTCCGAACCTTGGCAGGGCCAAGTAAAATATTTCTCCGAACCTCGGCAGGGCCGAGCAACAAATCTCCGAACCTTGGCAGGGCCAAGTAAAATATTTCTCCGAACCGAGCAACAAATCTCCGAACCTTGGCAGGGCCAAGTAAAATATTTCTCCGAACCTCGGCAGGGCCGAGCAACAAATCTCCGAACCTTGGCAGGGCCAAGTAAAATATTTCTCCGAACCTCGGCAGGGCCGAGCAACAAATCTCCGAACCTTGGCAGGGCCAAGTAAAATATTTCTCCGAACCTCGGCAGGGCCGAGCAACAAATCTCCGAACCTTGGCAGGGCCAAGTAAAATATTTCTCCGAACCTCGGCAGGGCCGAGCAACGAATCCTCCGAGCCATGGCAAGGCCAGGTAAAAGTCATTCGGGCTAAAACCCCAGCGAAAAAGCCTAAGCATACGGGCCTCGACCAAAGCCGAACGGCCCCCAAATAGTCCCCGAAGGACTTCGTCCGGTTTAAAAACGAGCGCGTTAAACCGTCGACGCGCAAGAAGAAGCCACCATTGGCAAACCCCCTCTCGAGGCCATCGAGCCCCACGTAGTCGGCCAAAGGCCCCAGGCAGAGCTAGGAGATTTCCCTCTCTGCTACTGAAAACCTCTCTGGGTGACCCCCCTGTAACTCGTCGTTCAAAATATCTACGTTAATGCGCAGGACAATGGGGCCAGGCCGACACCCTAGGTCAAGCGCATCAGGGCAATCGTTCTCAAAGAGGAAAAAGATTCCTAAAAACGGATCCATTTTTCATTAAAAGAAGGGTTACAATGAGACAGGAAAAACATAGAAAGAAAACAAAAGCAAGAACAAGAGAGGCCCTGGAGTCAGTCGCCCCCAGAGGCCAGCAACTCCTCCAGCGTCCCGTCAAATCAGCCACCTGCTGACGGAGAGACACGATTTCCTCCTCTTGCCGGTCCATTATCCGGCGTAGGGCCTCCGCCTCCCTGGTTGTCACGTCCATATACTCCTCGGCCCTCGCGAGTTGCTGATTGCTCGCGAAGGCCGACGCGAGGCTCAGCCCGTCGACAGTGACGGAGACGCGCCCTCTTTCCGAACGTAAAAGACCGCCGAGCAAGGAATGCAGCTCGCCTGACGATCGCCCGGGATAGGCCATTTTCTCCAAACTCAAACCGAGGGATGGCAGGAACCGGTCCCCCTCGGTCATATTTATACCCGCCAGGCAGGTATCTCGATCGGCCGCACCGCGACTGCCGACCCGTGAGAACTCGCCACGTGTCACCATTTTAATGCATGAGGAATCCGAAGAGTCGCGCCCTATCCAGAGTAAAATCGGAAAGCGCGAGCAGATTGTCCGGAGTTCCCCAAGCAGAACATTTTCCGATCTGTCCCCCCGCAATAAATACCCTTCGATGCTTCCCCAAGCCTCTTAAAACCGGCCTCTTCCTCGGGAAGAAGTCCGACATTCGGTCCGGTGACTTGTCCCCTCGGGAAGAGCAGCGTCACCAATAAAAAATGTGACAATGTACCGCCCGTTCCGCTCTGACGCCCCTTATCAAGCGCCACGTGGACCTAACGATGTGTCCCGCCGTGACAACTAAGTCGCTCCCTTGAGCCTGGGTCTCCGAACCTCGGCAGGGCCGAGCTACAAAATTCTCCGAACCTCGGCAGGGCCGAGCTACAAAATTCTCCAAACCTCGGCAGGGCCGAACCTCGGCAGGGCCGAGCTACAAAATTCTCCGAACCTCGGCAGGGCCGAGCTAAAAATTCTCCGAACCTCGACAGGGCCGAGCTACAAAATTCTCTGAACCTCGGCAGAGCCGAGCTACAAAATTCTCCGAACCTTGGCAGGGCCAAGTAAAATGTTCTCCGAAACTCGACTAACCCGAGTGACAGGTTCCCCGAACCATAATGGGGGAAGGTACAGACTCCCCGAACTTCGGCCAAGGCCGACTCACGATACTCCGAGCTCCGATAAAGGCGAAACACGAAAACATCAAACTCCTGACCTAAGCAAGGAGCATGTTTCGAACGACCTCCGAGCCACCGCGCACGAGCCTCAATTGGTTCGGGCGGTAAGCAAGGAGCATGTTTCGCCGAACGATCTCCGAGCCACCGCGCACGAGCCTCAATTGGTTCGGGCGGCGTGAGACCCTCGTCTAAGGACTAGCGGAACGCTTTGGGCATCCCACAAACAATAATGATAGCGAGCTCGGCACAAAAAAGATGAGGATTGAAAAACAGAACCAAATTCCCTTTATTGCCGATCAAGATCAGTTACAAATGCCTCACAGGCGTTACAAGAGTATTGAAATACATAAAATAAAGGCAAATACAAAACTCGGGCAACTGCTCCAAAGCAGATTTAGGCTACTGCGATGCTTCAGCGTCCGATTGCCAAATCCGATGAGTCGCATCCAGTCGGCTCAAGCAAACGGAAACCGGGCAACATGGACCAATAGTTGCGATCGGCCCCGGCTAGTATCGATATCCCGGTGACCCAACCGAGATATCTGGATGGCCATCCCAGACCATCCAACCAGGGGACCCCTCGGCGAGCAGGTGGGGAGCCAGCGGACCTTGGCGTTGGAACGCCCTCCCAAACCGAGCGCGTGCCGCCGCACCCCGCCAAATCTCAAGGACAAGGAGTCGGCGAGCGGCGCACCTTCACCCCCTTCCCATGTGACAAAGGATTCCCCAGGCGGCTGAGCCCAGGAATCCAAATCGGGGAAGGAGGAGAAGTTCAAGCAAGGCATGGGAGGCCCGCATGCACTTCCGACCCCGCGTCTCCGAGCAGGAACCGCAGAGATCGCGCCGGAAGCACATATGTGCGCTCTCCGTACGATCTCCGTGCCCCCTTTGTGCGCTCTCCATATGATCTCCGAGACTCATCCCCTGAGGATGAGCCATTCTCCAGCTGCTCCCCGGTCGCCCCAGCTGTCCGGTGGCAAGGAGCCCATGAAAGGAAGGCCTGATCCTCCTACTTGCAACAACAGAGAAACGAGCATAACGGAAGCTCTAATGGAAAATACACTTTGGGGATAACCAGATGAGACCCCCTTTTTCCCTTTTTATAGGCGGAAACGGACCAGAAAAAGCTACCCATGCTGTAAGTCCCGAGATTCAAATATTTGGCCCATACTTTCACGTGGCCCCTCAGGATTGGCGCGGCGCCCCACTGCGCGCCAAACCCACCGCCTGAGCCATGATGTGTACGAAGATTCCCTCCTGATCCCGAATCACTGTCATCTAATACAGGTGATCGCCAGCCAGCGCCTCGAAAGCTGGTGGGCTCAGAAAATCGTCCTTCAAGAATAGTACCGTCCAATAGTAGACGGTTGCGTGCGCATCACGACGAAGTAATCTGCATGGGAAAAGAACACCTTCCGTAAAGCTCTGATGCAGCTTTATGCCGCCCACTACGTCGTATTATCCATTCCGATGAAATAAAAACCGAATCACCTGCAGAACAGCAGGATGATTGACAGAAAGTGCAAAGGCCTTTTTGCCTGTCGGCCCCAGCCGACCTATTTTGGTCCGTCGGCCCCAGTCGACCCATTTCGTCCGTCGGCCCCAGCCGACCCATTTCGTCTGTCGGCCCCGGCCGACTTATTTTAATCCGTCGGCCCCAGCCGACCCATTTCGTCTGTCACCCCCAGCACTTCTGCCATGACTGCCCTGGCGTCTGGTGGGCTTCTCGCGGAAATATGAGCCCTTTTTTTGGGCCGGCCGCTATCCACGCCGCTCCCTTCCCCGGGCGTTTTCCTCTCTTCCTCTTGGAGAGGTTCGACAACGCCGACCTTGCGGCTGCCACATCAGAGCACACGTGCTCAGGTCCGAGCACATTAATCAAGAAAAATGAACTGCACGAAAGAGACTCACCTTGCGGGTCCCGGGGCTGAGCCCGGCTGCGAAGAGGGCCCCCTCCGATAGCAAGTCATCAGCCGAAAACACCTGCCCGTTGCGGAGGATGTCCAAGTCCTTCTCTTCCTGCGCCGACAAGGCCGGATGCGTCTTCGCATCCCTTACAACATCTCCCCATCTCCGAGGGAAGTCAGAGCCGACGTTCCCCTCCGCAATAACAAATATACTCTTCCACCCCTTGATGGAAGAGGGCTTATCCGCGATTATGTTGAAGGATCTCTGAGGCCCGATGTAGGGCCACTCTGATTTCCTCCCGAGAATCAGATGGTAGCAGGTGCGGAAAAGGGGGAGGGTGGCAACGATCCTAATCTGGTGGCACATTGAGATGAATCCGATGATGTTCCGCCAGCTGTTTGGAGCCACCATTGACGGGCTGATGTTGTAGTGAGTCATGATCTCCTTTACCAGGGGATGGAGAGGAAAATGAAGACCCGCCTTCAAACTATCTTCGTAGATGAAGACCCCAGACTCTAAATCCCGGGTAACCCTATCTTCAGGTTCCGGCGCCCGTAGGATGACGTCCAAGGGCAAGCCATACCACTGATGAATCCTCCCCAAGTCCTCGGCAACGATCTCGGAGGCCACATCGTCGGGGCTCATCGCCATTGAAAGAGGTACCAAATGAAAACAATAAGCGTCGAAGAAGATGAAAGACCAGAACCCTTTTGAAAGCAAAACGAGAAGACGCCAAGCGCACGCGCACACATATATATAGAGCGACAAGGCAGCCGTCACTTCGCTTCTCCGCCAAGGAAGCCTCCCTAAAAAGGTGGGGCGTCTCATCCTAGGCGTCCCAAATCGCCTCGACAAACGCCCGATCGATCGGGATTCATAGCGTGGCGCAATCCCAGCCGTCGCTCGCGAGGGAGCCTTAGCCCCGAGGGCAGGATGGCCCTATCGCATTAATTAGGGCATCATTGTGCAAGCTAGTTAAACCAAGACGTCCCATCCAAGACGCGCCATTCGAACTCGTACTCCCTATGCCCGAACCTACGCTTCGAACTAGGGAGTGGAGGGCATGTGTTGAGGGGTAAAATCGTCATTGCATTAATATCCGTGCGAGACGGCTAAGGCTAACCTCCTCCCTTTGTCTCCTCGGGCTTCCATAGCTCGGCCCTTCCGGGCTTCCGTAGCTCGGCTCCTTCCGGGCTTCCGTAGCTTGGCCCTTCCGGGCTTCCGTAGCTCGGCCCCTCCGGGCTTCCATAGCTCGGCCCCTTCGGGCTCCCGTAGCTCAGCCCCTCCGGGCTTCCGTAGCTCGGCTCCTTCCGGGCTTCCGTAGCTCGGCCCTTCCGGGCTTCCGTAGCTCGACCCCTTCGGGCTCCGTAGCTCGGCCCCTCCGGGCTTCCGTAGCTCGGCTCCTCCGGGCTCCCGTAGCTCGACCCCTCCGGGCTTCCGTAGCTCGGCTCCTCCGGGCTCCCGTAGCTCGGCTCCTCCGGGCTTCCGTAGCTTGGCTTCTTCGAGCGATCCACAACCTAACATTTTCCTCCGCGGAACCTGACGCGGGAGAGCCCGAGCCTACCAGAACGGCATCCTAGAAAAGAAATCATGTCGGGACGTGGCCTAAAGCCTATCATAACCACCCCAAGCCTACTCAACCAGATCTCGAGACATCAAGGAGCTCTCCCAGCCGTCGATACCAGAACAAACGGGATATGGATTCTAACGGCCCCACAACGGCCTGATTCTGCCCGCCTCCATATCTTAACAACCTCCGAACCTTCCAAAAGACGCTCAAGACCCAAGTGACAGTCTATAAATATCATAATCGCAGATTCCCTCAGGTACGCAACTCTGTACGCACACTTGCGCGCTTACACCCCCACTCTTACTCTCCTGCTCTCGCTGGTAGCTCATCGGTGCTCCTGCCCTCTGGAGCCTCCGATTGGCCACCCCCGGAGAGGTCTCCCGGGGAGATCCACCTCCCCACTGTCTGATTGATCGCCGATTTCTTCTCCACTGACTTGAGCGTCGGAGGGTCTCCCGCGGAGGACCACCCCCAGCGTCCCTCCGCGTGTGGACTTCTTTTGCAGGTCCGCCCCTCTCTTCCTGGAGATCGACCGCGCCTGAGTCGAAGGACGGATTTCAGCGGCAACAAGTATAATTAAAAATAAAGATGAATGTAGAGCACATGTGTAATGTAATGTAATGTAATGTAAGGGAGATAAAGTCTAACAATTTCAAAAATTTTCTCATAATTTACATAATTTTATTTCAAAAATTAAAAAAGACAATAGGCATAATCTCTGAAAAGAAATAGAATTAATAGTATTAATAATCATCTCAAGAGAGGAAAGGGAGTGAGATGAATTCTCGTCATTGGAAATGAGTAGCACAAACATAGTGAAGCTGAGAAAAGTGGATGTTTTCATATTTGAGGGCACGAGTAAGGTGCAAAAAATTATTCTTTTAGGGCAAAGAAATTTATTTGAATGGATGACAAATTTATCGGCCTACTCGACCATAGAAACCAAACTATGCAGTTAAGTCTTTCCAATATTATCATCCATAACAATTGGCAAGGCATAATTAATTTCCTCCTATAAGCTTATATTTATGGTAATAATTATGCTTAAAGTATTATTAGTCACATGCCCATACATTGCACGGCTTATCTTTAAATAAAAATTAATTTTTTTAAATTTGAAAAGAATCTCTAAATTAATTCTTATCTTTATAATCATGCTTAAATTATTACTAGTCATATGCCCATACATTGCATGGCTTATCCTTAAATAGAAATTAATTTTTTTTTTAAATTTGAAAAGAGTTTATAAATTAATTCTTATCTTTATAATTTTTTAGAAAATATATTTTCCATATAATTATATTTATATCGGTTTCATATTCTGTATTATAGTATTACAAATTTTATATTATAATTTGTTTATGAATGGTAATATAATATAGTATTATATTATACAAGAAAGAAGTGAATAAACTTAGCCAAGTGTGAGTTTTTATATATAACTAGTTCAAAACTCAGATAAAAGAGGAGGGTTGTCATAGGTAAACGACCAGCATAAAATTATAATCATACTTTATGAACATGGATCCAATAGAGAAAATTGATAAAGATATGGCATTCTTAGAAGCAATGCATTATATAGTGAAAATGATAAGGGTAGATAGGATGATTCACGGAAGCGACACATGACATTAGTGCTTAGGTGTGACAAAAAATAAGTAAGGGTTTCCACACCTTCATGGATAGTGTAGGTAAAAAAAGTTTGACCAAGAAAATAAAAATATAATAAAAATAAAATATAAAATATATTCAATAACTTGGAATATAGGGTCATTAACAAGAAAGTCAATGAAACTAATAAATATAATGATTAAAAAGATAATTAACATAGTTCCCTTGCAGGAAACCAAGTAGATAGATGAGAAAATAAAAGAGATTTATGGGTTTAAACTTTGTTACACGGGCAAAGATAGGAATAAAAATAGAGTAGGAATCATTGTAAATAAAAGTTTAAAAGATAAAGTTATAGATATTAAGAGATAGGAGATGGAATAATTTTAATTAAATTAATAATAAGAGTTAATAAATATTATTAGTGCTTATGCTCCTTAAGTAGGTTTAGATAGTATGATAGAGTAAGGATTTTGGGAGGATATCGATGGACTAATTCAAGAGATTCCTACTAGAGAAAAAATATTCATTGGAGGATATTTAAATAGATATGTAGAAAAGTATAATATGGGTTTTAAAAGAGTATACAAAGGTTATGGATTTGAAGATAGAAATGATGAGAGAAATGTCATTTTAGAGTTTGCGATGTCATATGATTTAGTATTAGCTAATACATATTTTTTAAAAAGGGGGACTCTTATTTGATAACTTTTAAAAGTAGATATAATGCTAGTCAAATATATTTCTTTCGTACTAGAAAGATTGATTGAGTATTTTAAAAAAATTGCAAGGATATATCAGGTGAGGATCTAACTATATAACATAGATTAATAGTTATGAATGTATGTATTCAAAAATAAAGGAGAAAGACTATTAGGTATAAAAATCCAAAGATTGGACGGTGGAATTTGAAAGAAGAGATATTAATAACTTTTAAAGATAGCATGATAAAGGATAAAAAATAGAGTATAAATGGAGAGGTTAATACTATATGAGAAGAGTGACTAATAGTATTAGAAAAGTAGCTGTAGAAGTATTGAAAGAAAGACTCAAAAGGAAAAGGAACATATAATAATCAAACTTAATGATTGAATGAGAAAGTTCAATTAGCTATTAAGGCTAAAATATAGTGCTATAGAAAATTATCTAAATGTAAGAATGGAGAAGCACCTGAAAACTATAAAATGGTTAAGAAAATTTAAAAAGATAGTATGGGAGGCTAAATGCAAGGCATATGAGAAATTATATTACAAGCTAGAAACTAAAGATGGAGAGAAAGATATATAGAATTGCAAGAGTAAGAGACAAAAAATAGAGATATATTTTAGGTTAAAAGAATTAAAGAAAATAATCAAAAAGTTTTGATTAAAAAGAAAAAGATCAAAGAAAGATGGAGAAGCTATTTTAATAAATTATTAAATAAAAATTATTAAAAATTTAGGATACCTTATTAGCTCTATTGAGGATAAAATTATGATGCATACTTGCAGAATTATGATATTTGAAGTAAATAAAGCTATAAACAAATAAAATAGAAAAAGTTGTAGGATATGATGGAATTCTTATAGAAGTTTAAAAATGTTTAGGTGATGCTGAAGCAAAGTGGGTGGCAAATTTATTTAATAAAATTTTTGAAACTAAAAATATACCTAATGGATAGAGGAAGAGTATTATAGTACTAATTTATAAGAATAAAGGAGATATTCAAAACTGCTTTAATTATCGTGGTATCAAACTCATGAGTCATACTAAGAAACTTTAAGAGAGTAATTGAACATAGGTTGAGATGTATTACAAAAATATTAGAGAATCAATTTAATTTTATGCTAGAAAGGTCAATCACAGAAGCTATTTTCCTTCTTAGAAGGTTAATAGGAATGTATAGAGCAAAAAATAAGATCTTCATATGGTTTTTATTGATTTAAAGAAAGCATATGATAGGATTCTTAAAAAAATATTATGATAGGTGTTAGAAAACAAAGAAGTACTTGTTTAAGTATATTAACATAATAAAAGATATGTATGATGAGACAGTTAGTAGTGTAAGAACTACGGATGGTAATGTTAACAAATTTTTTATTACAATAGGCTTACATCAGAGATATGTTCTTAGTCCCTATCTTTTTGCTTTAATTATAAATAAGCTTATTAAATTTATTTAGGATGATATTTCATGGTGCATGTTATTTGCAAATAATAGAGTACAAGTAGATGAAACTAAGGCTGAAGTTAATCGTAAATTACAATAATGATGAAATGCATTGGAATCTAAAGGATACATGAAAGATAATTTTAATATAATTAAAAATAAAGATAAATATAGGGTAAAAATTAGGGACTATGAAGTTACTAAAAATGATCATTTTTTATATTTAGGACTGATTATTCATTCTTGGGGATGATATTGTTTATAGGATTAAAATAGGTTAAAAAATAAAAAAGTATAATTAAAATATTATATGACGGAGAGTACCTCCCAAATGAAAGAAAAAGTTTTATAAGAAAGCCATAAGGTCATCTATGCTTTGCATCATGAAATATTGGATAGCTAGAAAAATACACGTATATAATAAGATGAAATAAAATGGATGTGTAGTAATATAAGAAAAGGTAAAATAAGAAATAAAATTATTTATAAAAGGTAAAGTTAGCTCCAATTGAGAATCAATTCAGAGAAGGATGACTTACATGTTTTGAACATATGTAACATAGACCTAAAATGCATCTGTATGGAAGAGTAATTTGATATGTATAGAAAAGAGAGAGAGAGAGAGAGAGGCAGACCAAAAATCACATGAAAGAAAGTGATAAAAAAATTAAAATTTTTGCATCTTAAAAAAATATGAGATTAATAATATAGCTTAAAAAATTAAAGATGATGAAAAAGAGAGATTTGGTTGGAAAAAAACATTAATATATATTATAATAGTATATAAGAAATATATGAAAATATTATAATATTTAAGTATGGGCCAATAGATTAGAGATGCGGAAGAGTGGTGTGGGGATATACTTATTAACGTTTCCAACCCATCTCTGCTAATGGGAAGAAAGATAATTCTAATCCTTATTTTCAATATTCACATCATAGAGAATCCCCAACCCAAACAAGTTAAGGTGAGATTGATCTTTGCTTCATGGATTAAAATTATCATTCCTGATTATTGAGACGGTGATTGCAATGATTGTGATAGTGACAAATATACTAAAGATGTGGTATATATGATAGTGATGGTAGTAGTAGTAATATGATGATAGTGGTTACCATAAATGGAGTGACGGTAGTAGAGGATGGTGAAGGCTCTGTTGGCTTTGATGATAAAAAAAAATTATTTATTAAAAATATATAATTAAAGATTTTTTAGCAATAAGAAAATATTTTTTAACAAAATAAAAAAATTAAAACGATAGCATCAAATTATTTTGTGATTTATATAATTTTATTTCTAGACGTGAGGGTCGGAGGGAGGAAGGGAGAGAATTTTCAGCAACTTTTTAAAGATAGTCCATTTGCATTAATGACAGCCCAATATCGTAAAAGATATTACATTGCAGCTCGTTTATTTCGAAACATAAATGCGCCAAATATTCTTTTTTGATTCAATAATTTTTGTACTGGCAACAACAATTGTTAAAGCTGGCACAAGTTCCCTGAGCCCCAGGGTGGGCTTGGGAGCAAGTTTTACTGCACTGTGCTTCGATGCATTCCGGAACCGTCACGCTTAAATCACATATTTGACCGCTAACTTCAGCCACCAAACCTGCTACAACTTCTCGTTAGTTATTATGCGTCAAAGATGGTTAATTTCTAAACATAAAAAAGGTTATGTGATCAGACCACTAGAAAGCCGAGTGAGAGACCGGTCAAGACAATTATTCAGGTTAGGCCCGGTTTCTAATCTCATGATTGATAAGCATCATTATGCTAGCAATTAATTAAAGTAGTTTCTAATGTTGAAAGATTTTGATGTGATAGCCATCCAAGCCTTTGTTGGGATATATGCCCATAAATAAATAAGATATATTATTTTATTGATTAATTTAAGAAATATTTTAATATTATTTTTGCATGCATGTTTTGATGCTTTATAAATATCAAAAATCTTAGGATTATTTAGTTGTAACTTTAAATATTGTATATAAGTGTTATACACAGAGGATAATATTTAAAGTAAAATAATTTAAATCTGTCCGTAATAATAAATTAAAGTTGAGATCTTTAATTTAAAATTACTAGCGCGGTTCATTATATTCTGAATGAAATGATCCTACTGGATTATTGATAATGAGATTATCAGAATGAAAGCGCTTTATATAATTTGATTATATAAGACTAGAATGCAATTAATTATGAATCTATAATAAATTTTATTGTTAAAATATATCATTCAAAATTAATCAATGATGTCATATATGAATCGATATTAATTCTAAGTAATTAATAGACTCCTATTTGTTGTATTCTATTTTTTGACATACACATAGAAATATAGTGTCAAATTCTTGATATATTAAAAATATAATAACATAAATAGTCGAAAGTATTAATATACGAGATAAAATTTATTTCTTTATTAAGAAGTCAGATGAATGGTTCCTTAAGTGTTGATTCGAGCTTGAATAATAAGAAGACTCAATTTATTATTAGATCATAAATATATTATTCATTAGAAAATCAATGGTACTTAAGAAAAAGATGTAATTAAAGAGGTTAAAGAAAAATACTTAGTTTTAATTATAAATAGTTTATAAAGGATTGATTTATATATAGTGACTATATCAATGAACAATTCAAATCCTTTTGAATATAATTAATTTTATAATTTTGAAAGTGCAATTCTAAATATTTAGTGAAGTAATTTGAAATTAATAATTTTAATATTTTAATTAAGGTGTTAACTAAATATCAAAATTATTGGAGCTAAAATTATAATGTCTTTAGTTCCTCTCAATGGCTCCATTAAATTATATGAATTATATGATATATTCGGTTAAATTATTAATTTAAAATTCTAAATTCTAAATTAATTTTTATACAAAAATTAATGGATTAATTTTTATTTTTAATAATATGATTAAATCGTTATTTGAATGTTGGAGAGATATATGAAATTGTGAGAGAGATTTTCTTTCTTCCACATCATTCCACGTTAAAGATATCAAAAGAAACCAATTATTGAAGAAATATATATGATTGTGAAAGAAATTCTCTCTCTTCCACATCATTCCACATTAAAGATATCAAAAAAATTAATAATAAAATTGTGGGAGAGATATATGGAATTATGGGAGAGATTTTCTCTCCCCTACATCACTACAGTTAAAGTGATTTTTAAGAGTTGAAAGTTATTTTAAATTTTAATTAATTAGTTAATTAATTAAAAGAGATGGTAGTTATTATTCTCTTGAGAACAAAAGATTCATTAGAGAAAAATAACATATTTTTTTTTGATCATTCGAAAAAAGTGATAATTATTCTTCTTTGTAGAATAAAAGATTCATGAGAGAAAAATAACGTAGCCCAATTCCCATCACCCAAATAGAGTCTTTCCTTCATCTCCATTTTGTCTTAAGTATGTATTGAGAATATAAAGTGACTCAAAAATTTAGTTGTATAATTTCAGCCAAAATCAAAAACGTTCACTCCTTCGTATTCATCATAATTTTGGAGAATGTTGAGAAAGATCCGTGATGATCAAAAAGATTTTGGTGATTCCAAAGTGGTATTGATGGAGTTCAAAATATTCGACTTAATCATACAAAGGTCAATCTCTTAATTTTCTTATTATTTTATTATTAAATTAATATGGGTATAAATCGCTAAATAAATTTATTTAAAAATTTTAAGAAATACGATTTGATCCTTATCTAACTTTTACAAATATTAAAATATATGATTTAATCTTTATCTAACTTACGCAAATATTTTAAAATCGATTTGAGACAACCACCTGCCTTTACATTAAAAGCCAATATTTTGTTCGGAAATATGGCTCTTGGTTTCTCAAGGACCACATACATGCTAGACTAATAATTCGGCACATGTAATGTAATGTCGGAGTGATAGAAATGTCTTAAATCGAATCAAAGTAAGGGAGATAAATTCTAACAAGTTCAAAAATTTTCTCATAATTTGCATAATTTTATTTCAAATATTCTTTTTAATTAAAAAGGCAATAAACATAATCTCTAAAAGCAATAGAATCAATAGCATTAATAATCATCTCAAGAGAGGGAAGGGAGTGAAATGAAGTCTCACCATGAGAAATGAGCAGCACAAACATAACGAAACTGAGAAGAGTGGATGTTTTCATATTCAAGGGTATGAGTAAGGTGAAAAAACTTTTTGTTTGGAGCAAAAATATTTGTTCCGAAAGGATGACAAATTTATAGATATGATATATCATGGAAACCAAATTATGCAAGTCTTTCCAATATTATCACCCATAACAATTGGCGAGGCATAAATACGTAATTAATATATTTCTTCCTATAAACTTATATTTAAAGTAATAATAATGCTTAAATTATTACTAGTTATATGCTCGTGCATTGCATGGGTTATCCTTAAATATAAATTAATTTTTTAAAATAGTAAAATAATCTCTAAATCAATTCTTATCTTTATAATTTTTAGAAACTATCTTTTCCATTTAATTATATTTATATCAGTTTCATATTATTTTTAAAATAATAATCATGCTTAATTATTACTAGTCATATGCTCTTATATTGCACGACTTATTCTTAGATATAAATTAATTTTTTAAAATGAGAAAAGAATCTCCAAATTAATTCTTATCTTTATAATTTTTAGAAACTATCTTTTCCATATAATTATATTTATATCAGTTTCATATTATATAGTATGCTATTATAAATTTTATATTATAATTTTTCTATGAATGGATATATAATAAGTATTATATTATATATGAATGAAGTAGATAAAATTGATCTATGTATGAGTTTTTTATACATAGCCCATCCCAAGCCGAGATAGAGAAGAAGGATTACATAGTTAATTACTTTTTAAAAATTGCTTTTTAAAACAAATATGATGATGATGGTGAGATTGTGGCGGTGGAGTAGAGTAATTGGTTGTAGTGTGAGTGTGGAAGTTGGTGGTGAGGTGGTTGAATCCATGCTCATGCATAATTAGTTGCACATCGATTATGTATTGGAGAAATCTTAAATGCTTATGCAACTTCAATTTATCTTTTTAGTCCTTTTGGATGAAGTCAAGGCATATATAAACTAAAGATATTGTGCATGGATTCTTTTGAAGCTAACATGAGCCAATCATAATGTTTGTGATTGGGTTTGAACCATATGGTGAGATTTAGTCCTTGAAGCTAGTAAGAATGTTAAAATTTAAATGGAGTATGCAAGAATCCAATGGTGGTGATGATATAGTTGATAAAAATGGCAATGAAGCTGTATATGGTTGGGGGCCCATGCTCACCAAGAAAAATAATTTCCATCCCTATTTCATTCCTATAAATAAAGATTTGTTTTCATTCCCATCCCCAACCCATCTCTGTTATATCTCCATCCTCACCTCATCTAGCCCCTAATGATGCGTATAAAATTTTAGGAAAAATTATGAGATTGATAATATAGCTTAAAAAATTAGAGATGATGAAAGAGAGAGATTAGTGCTGAAAAAAAAACATTGATATATATTACAATACTATATATGAAAATATATGAAAATATTATAATACTTAAGTATGGGCTAATAGGTTGGAGATGAGATAGGGCAGTGCAGGGATATACTTATTATCGTTTCCAACCCAACTTCACTAATGGAAACAAAAATAATTTCAATCCCCATCTCTATCCCTATACAACACAAAGAATCCCATCCAAAACAAGACTTATGATATCCCAAATCTAGTCGTACATTGGATGAAAAAGAAAGTATTACATGCTTATAACAATAGTTCATCTGCTACCAATTAACTTTCATTTAAGTTTTTGGATCATATAGTTTTACCTTGCTAACGAAGTTAATTGGGCTAACAGTAGGCTAGAAGTATTACAAACGATATCAAATGCGACTTGAGTGTGTAGTAGAGTTACGTCATAGCATGAAGTCATTTGTACGGTACAAACAACAGTGGTGATAGTAGTGGTTTGACAAGCAGAATGTTAGTGTACTTTATAAATATTTAAGTAAGAATTTCTTATTTTTTAAGAAAAAATAAAAATAAAACAATGGCTTCAGACTAATTTTATGATTTATAATATTTATTCTTAGAAGTGAGCGAGGGAGAGAGGGAGGGAGGGAGATGATGTTCATAGTAACCTTTTAAAGTTAGCCCATTTGCATTGAATGACAACTTAATATCATGAAAGATATTACATTGCAGCTCATTTATTTTGAAACATAAATGCACCAAATATTCTTTTTTGACTCAATAATTTTAGTACTGGCAACAACATTTGTTAAAGCTGAAACATGTTCCCTGAGTCCCGGGGTGCGCTTGGGCGCAAGAACTGCTGCACCGTTCTGGGATGCATTTCGCACCCGTCACGCAAAAATAATCACAATTCATGCCGCCAACCTCAGCGACCAAACCTGCTACAACTTCTCGTTAGTTATTATGCGTTAAAGATGGTAAATTTCTAAACATAAAAAAGGTTACGTGATCAGACCACTAGAAAGCTGAGTTGAGTGACCGGTGAAGACAATTAAAATCAGGTTAGGCCCGGTTTTTAATCTCAGGATTGATAAAAATCATTATATATGCTAGCAACTAATTAAAGTAGTTTCTGTTTGTTGAACGACTGATGTGATAGCCATCCAGCCTTTACGTTAAAAGCCAATATTTTGTTTGGAAACATGGCTCTTGGTTTCTCAAAGATCACGTACGTACGTGAGTCACTGGACTAATAATCCGGCACAGGTAATGTAATGTCCATTGAAGAGGAAGTTATATATATATATATATATATATATATATGTCTTAAATCGAATCAAAGCAAGGGAGACAAGTTCAGAAATTTTCTCATAATTTACATAATTTTACTTCTAAATTAATTTTTTTTAAAAAAAGCAATACCAATGGAGTAAAATGAATTCTCACCATGAGAAATAAGCAGCACAAACATAGCGAAGTTGAGAAGAGTGGATGTTTTCATATTTAAGGATATGAGTAAGTGAAAAAAAAATTGTTTGGAGCAAAAAAATTTGTTCAAATGGATGACAAATTTATAGATATTCTCTGTCATAGAAACCAAATTATGCAATTAAGTCTTTCCAATATTATCACCCATAAAAATTGGCAAGGCATAAATACAGCTGGTAATTAATATATTTCCTCCTATAAACTTATATTTCAAATAATAATAATGCTTAAATTATTGCTAGTCAGGTGCATTGCATGGCTTATCCTTAAATATAACTTAATTTTTTAAAATAGGAAAAGAATCTCTAAATTATTTCTTATCTTTATAATTTTTAGAAACTATCTTTTCTATTTAATTATATTTATATCAGTTTCATATTATATTTAAAATAATAATCATGCTTAATTATTACTAGTCATATGCTCATATATTGCACGACTTATTCTTAAATATAAATTACTTTTTTTAAATGTTAAAAGAATCTTCAAATTGATTCTTATCTTTATAATTTTTAGAAACTATCTTTTCCATATAATTATATTTATATCGGTTTCATATTATATAGTATGCTATTATAAATTTTATATTATAATTTTTCTATGAATGGCTATATAATATTGTATTATATTATATGAATGAAGTAGATAAAATTGATCTATGTATGAGTTTTTTATACATAGCCCATCCCAAGTCGAGATTGAGAAGAAGGATTACATAGTTAATTACTTTTTAAAAATTATTTTTTAAAACAAATATGATGATGATGGTAAGATTGTGGCAGTGGAGTCGAGTAATTGGTTGTAGTGTGGGTGTGGAAGTTGGTGGTGAGGTGGCTGAATCCATGCTTAATGCATGATTAGTTGCACATTTCAAAATCTTAAATGCTTATGCAACTTCAATTGATTTTTTTAGTCTTTTTGGATGAAGTCAAGGCATATATAACTAAAGATATTGTACATGGATTCTTTTGAAGCTAACATGAGCCAGTCATATGATTGGGTTTGAATCATTTGGTGAGATTTACTCCTTGAAGCTAGTAAGAATTGTCACGCCCCAGACCCAAAAATTTTGAGCTAGGGTGACAACCCGCCGCGTGCCGGGCATGCAAGGCGTCCCAAAACATGACACTGAGTTCAAGAAAAGCAACAACCTATATATCATTCAAGTCCATGTCTTTAATACAATCCATAACTAAAGAATTGAGCTACAAGCCCTACACATAAGCATTACTGGGGTTACATCAATATATGAATCCACTTTATTTTAAATAGAAGCTCCAACGAACCTATGATTCCTTACACACCACACTAATATAGTCTGGGCATCAAGCCCTACACATGAATACACTGGTATAGCAATAAAACAAAAATCTATATTTTATTTGAGTTGAGGTCCATCACTCCAACATGTTATTCTCAAATCTCATGGTCCTGTAGCAAAAACATTATAATATTTTTATGAGATTACACTCAGTAAGTAAACCATGTTATACAGTCCAATCATAGCATAGCAATCAATAAGCATATATAAATGATCTGCATGCATAAACATTTCACCAATACTCAAACATGCAATGTAAGTAAACCAATCATTGTTATATTATATCATATGTGTCCCACGGCCCTGCAATGCCCCATAACAAAGGAGAGCCGTGGTGGCACATATAATTATAATTCAAATCATTTGCACTCATCATTGTTGTATTATATCATAGTAAATTATCAGTGCATATAAAGCATTCCAATTGTTATATTATATCATATGTGTCCCACGGCCCTGCAATGCCCCATAACAAAGGAGAGTCGCGGTGGCACATATAAATATAATTCATTCTTTTGCATTCACAATCACTCCATTATGCAATGTAAGTATTATATCATGCGTGTCCCACGGACCTGCAATGCCTCATCTGAGCACATCCTCTAGATGTGTATGGCCATAGCAAAGGAGAACCGCGGCGGCACTTATGAATATAATACCAATCATTTGCATCCATAACCGCTCAATTATACTATATAGGTAAACCCACTGTTTATACTCTCAATGGTAACTGTAAATGTGACCCACGGCCCTGCAATATCTCAATAATGTACCAACAGGTATCCCCCTACTGAAGTAGGATCGAAATACCATATTATACTAACAAGTATCCCCCCTACTGAAGTAGGGTCGAAATACCATAGTATACCAACAAGTATCCCCCTACTGAAGTAGGGTCGAAATACCATAGTGTACCAACAAGTATCCCCCCTACTGAAGTAGGGTCGAAATACCATAGTGTACTAACAAGTATCCCCCCTACTGAAGTAGGGTCGAAATACCATAGAGTACCAACAAGTATCCCCCCTACTGAAGTAGGGTCGAAATACCAGGGTATGACATGATAAAGGAGAGCCGCGGCGGCACATAACAGTACCTCACATCACATACACTCATCATATCAATAACAACACAATATTGTATAAACAGTGGATTATACCTACTGAACAATTGCATGTAATACATCACATCAATGTCATAATAACTGCATCTCTCATGCATAGCGACTGCATCTCTCATGCATAGCGACTGCATCTCTCATGCATAGCAACTGCATCTCTCATGCATAGCATCCACACATGAAATCATAGTACATAAACAGCCATGTATTCATAATATTCATCTACTTATAAATTTAGCCAATAACAATTCTTCATATCACAATTCACAATTTAACTACGCATATCCTGAAACAATTATTTAATAAACTGATAACTGGCTTACTTACCTCAGCACGCAATCCAACAGATATATCAACTTATCAGATGTCGGGGTACCTACACAATTAATTGATTAAAATCTGGATAATGAAATGATTCCTAAGACTCTACCCTGACCAATCCACGGGCCCAACTTCGGACTCGAATATTTTTCACCATACTCACTCAAATGGGGAAGTAAAATCATCCCCAGAAACTAGATTCAACCTAGATTCCAACCATATAATTATTTTATATTTTTTGGCCCGTTACAGGGCCCAAAAACTCTGTCTAAATTGGTCCCATAAAACGGCCCAACAGGCCTGAACCGGCCGACCCAGCCGGCCCGGTTCAGCCTGATTCCACCCGATTCATCATCTTCCCCCCGATCCCCTGTTTCACTGAACAGGGGACGGGAACATGGCCGGCGGCCGGGGCCGCCGCCGGCCAAATTGAGGGCGGCCCGGCCGCCGGTGGCCGGGCCAGAGCCGGCCGCGGCGGCGGCCGGCCACCAATCTCCCGATTTCTCCCTCAATTTCTCCGTCTTCATCTACTCAACCGCGCGGTGAGATGTAGTGCCGGCGGCACGGCCGGCCACCTTGGCCGGTCTGACCTCCACCGGACGCACGCCCGGCGCCGATGGAGGCGACAGGCCAAGGCTCGGGCCCGGCGAGGCGGCGAGCACGCGCCGGGCCCGAACCAACCGGCCCACGCGAGAGGAGGGCCAATTGGCCCTCCCTCTCCTCTCTCTCTCCACCACCACCCCGCCGGATGCCTCCCCCGGTGCCGGCGGGGTCGCCGGCCAAGTATCAGGCCCGGCGCGGCGGCGAGCACGCCGCCGGGCCTGAACCAAGGGGATCGGCCGGTGACACCTTCTCTCCCTCTCGCGATCTCTCTCTCTGCCTCCTGCTGTCTCTCTCT
Organism: Calamus simplicifolius; assembly: GCA_900491605.1. Lineage (NCBI taxonomy): Eukaryota > Viridiplantae > Streptophyta > Magnoliopsida > Arecales > Arecaceae > Calamus > Calamus simplicifolius. The sequence continues at coordinate 597,420 of UESW01004170.1, read as the reverse complement.
CTCTCATGCTCGCTCTCTCTCTCTCACGATCTCTCTCTCTTTCTTCCTCTCTCCTGACACTCTCTCTCTTCCTCTTGATCAGGGGATTACCTGATGGAAGCATGGAAGCGAACGCCAGGATGATGGAGGGAGTCCCCCTCCATCATATAAATAATCTCCTAATGCAACGCTTCGGTGCACTCAAAAGACGCGCGACGACTAGGCCATTCAATCGTCAAGTCAGGGCGTTCGTAAGTAAAGGGCCTAAACGTCATGTCAAAAGTCTAAACGCCAAGAAGGTTTTCTCCGGGATGCCAGGTGTCTCAAAAAGTAATTACTAAGAGTTACGTTCCCCCATAATAATTTATGGGGGGTTACATTCTCCCCCCTTATAAAATTTTGTCCTCGAAATTTGATATACATCCAATAGAATACAAATCCAAATTTTCTATCTCATTATCAACTAAATTTCATTCAAAAGTCACCGTCATCGATACATCGTTGATCTGAAATAAGATACAAATAATTATGGATGCTTCTTTCTCATTTTCTCCTTAGACTCCCAGATAATCTCCCTCAGAATAATTACTCCGCTGAACTTTGACATAAGGAATACTACACCATCTCAGAACTTAATCCTTGCGGTCCACAATGTGCATAAGATGATCTTCATAGGTCAATTCTTTCTTAAACTAAATCTGTTCAAGTCCTAACACATAATGGGGGTTTGAAATACACCTCCTCAGTCATAAAGATATGAAACACATTGAATACCCCAAAGAGTAATGAAGACAGTGCTAAGCTACAAGCCACCTCCTTTATTTTGATCAAAATCTCAAATAGCCCAATTAATTGAGGATTCAATTCACCTCTAAACACAAATCTCATCACGTCATTAGTTAGTAAAATTTTTCCAAATGATCTTCAACCTAAATTTCAAATCTTTCTGTTTAAAATCAACATATAACTTTTCTCTTAACTCTGAGCTACATGAAGCTGCCTTGATACTTTCTCATATTTGTTAAACCAGCTCCGTAATCAAAATTTTCTCTCTCACACTTCATCTCAATAAAATTACACCTTATATCATAGACAACAAAATGAATCCATTTGAATGTTGGCTTGGTAATCAATAAATAAGCAATTTCATTAAGGGTAAGAACAATACCAAGCACCTCTTAAATCTATTACATAGGCTCACAGTATAACATCTAAAATCTTATTGGTTTCTGCAGTTGTCTATTACATGTATAATGTCTTCCATACTTAAGGTTTCGATTCCTTGATAAGACAGTTCGAAATTCTTGTGAATTAGATATAAGATAATTTTCTTTCAATGCTCTCTCAACTCTTGAATAGTTGAATGTACCATTAATCATTACGACACTTATATCAATCATCATAATATACTTGGTTTCACTCTTGAATACTTCAAGCTAACATCAATGAACATTATGCAATCATTTAAGATATCTTTCATAATTATCGTAATTAAGATTCATTTTCTTTGAATATAGATATGCCACTCATGGCTGATTGATAATTTATCCATCCAGTCTCGAATTCAGAAAGTACTCAATTGTGATTAATCAAAAACATGTAATTAACTATTCCATTCCCAAAATATCATAAATATTAATCATCCCTATAACCTGCAGATGAGTTCATAATCTTACAACATCAATAATGTAAGTTCTACAATTAAGATTCATTAAATTCAGATTTAATACCTCAAGATCCATATATCAACTCAATTGCAATATGGACATAATGGTGTTTAGTTATATTAGTCATCAATTGCAATTTTTCACTACTATGTTTATTCCATATATTCATCTGTCTTTTATTGCATATCCAATTAAAATTTCATCCCAACAAGTTTAATGGAGCTAAAACCTCTAGAAGCCCCTTGACCTCTCCACTGATCAAGGCTACCAGCCAGGGAGCCCACATAATATCATTGTCTTGCCATTCATTCTCAATTCCTATCAAACTTGTAATTCAATTAATATCTTGATAAACTTTAAATTTCAAGCTTCCAAAGCATAAATCCTGAAATTCCATGAAAATCATAATTGTCTCAATGTCATCCAAGTATTTTGCCTAAAGTGTCATTATGCATATGTCCCTAAGGTCATAACCTGGGTCCTGTGGGTTATGGGCCCACCATGCTTCCGCTGCGCTCTCTGATGCTGCATGTCCTGCATAGACTGCGCCATACCCGAGAGAGCTTGAAGCATCTCGGACTGGAATCGCTGGTGCTCAGCTCCTACTGGGTTGGCAGGGGCCATACCTCCAGTAGTTCCATAACCCACCGGCTGATCAGCAATACCGGCCAGAGAGTCCTCCTCATACAGTTGGCTCCTAGTATGGCGAGCCATAACTATTTTCTGATAAATTAGATGTGGTTAATATCATCATAAACTAAAATGTCAGGTGTCTCTAAATATAATGTCATCAAAATATGTTCTCTCCGTGTTATCATGTCAATATGTTTGTGTCCCTAGGGTCATAAGTTCTCTACCTGTTATCATGTCAATATGTCTGTGTCCCTAGGGTCATAGCCTAAGCTCTGATACCACTAAAGTTGTCACGCCCCAGACCCAAAAATTTTGAGCTAGGGTGACAACCCGCCGCGTGCCGGGCACGCAAGGCATCCCGAAACATGACACTGAGTTCAAGAAAAGCAACAACCTATATATCATTCAAGTCCATGTCTTTAATACAATCCATAACTAAAGAATTGGGCTACAAGCCCTACACATAAGCATTACTGGGGTTACATCAATATATGAATCCACTTTATTTTAAATAGAAGCTCCAACGAACCTATGATTCCTTACACACCACACTAATATAGTCTGGGCATCAAGCCCTACACATGAATACACTGGTATAGCAATAAAACAAATCTATATTTTATTTGAGTTGAGGTCCATCACTCCAACATGTTATTCTCAAATCTCATGGTCCTGTAGCAAAAACATTATAATATTTTTATGAGATTACACTTAGTAAGTAAACCATGTTATACAGTCCAATCATAGCATAGCAATCAATAAGCATATAAATGATCTGCATGCATAAACATTTCACCAATACTCAAACATGCAATGTAAGTAAACCAATCATTGTTATATTATATCATATGTGTCCCACGGCCCTGCAATGCCCCATAACAAAGGAGAGCCGTGGTGACACATATAATTATAATTCAAATCATTTGCACTCATCATTGTTGTATTATATCATAGTAAATTATCAGTGCATATAAAGCATTCCAATTGTTATATTATATCATATGTGTCACACGGCCCTGCAATGCCCCATAACAAAGGAGAGCCGCGGCGGCACATATAAATATAATTCATTCTTTTGCATTCACAATCACTCCATTATGCAATGTAAGTATTATATCATGCGTGTCCCACGGACCTGCAATGCCTCATCTGAGCATATCCTCTAGATGTGTATGGCCATAGCAAAGGAGAACCGCGGCGGCACTTATGATATAATACCAATCATTTGCATCCATAATCGCTTAATTATACTATATAGGTAAACCCACTGTTTATACTCTCAATGGTAACTGTAAATGTGACCCACGGTCCTGCAATATCTCAATAATGTATCAACAGGTATCCCCCTACTGAAGTAGGGTCGAAATACCATATTATACTAACAAGTATCCCCCCTACTGAAGTAGGGTCGAAATACCATAGTATACCAACAAGTATCCCCCCTACTGAAGTAGGGTCGAAATACCATAGTGTACCAACAAGTATCCCTCCTACTGAAGTAGGGTCGAAATACCATAGTGTACCAACAAGTATCCCCCCTACTGAAGTAGGGTCGAAATACATAGAGTACCAACAAGTATCCCCCCTACTGAAGTAGGGTCGAAATACCAGGGTATGACATGATAAAGGAGAGCCGCGGCGGCATATAACAGTACCTCACATCACATACACTCATCATATCAATAACAACACAATATTGTATAAACAGTGGATTATACCTACTGAACAATTGCATGTAATACATCACATCAATGTCATAATAACTGCATCTCTCATGCATAGCGACTGCATCTCTCATGCATAGCGACTGCATCTCTCATGCATAGCATCCACACATGAAATCATAGTACATAAACAGCCATGTATTCATAATATTCATCTACTTACAAATTTAGCCAATAACAATTCTTCATATCACAATTCACAATTTAACTACGCATATCCTGAAACAATTATTTAATAAACTGATAACTGGCTTACTTACCTCCGCATGCAATCCAAAGATATATCAACTTATCAGATGTCGGGGTACCTACACAATTAATTGATTAAAATCTGGATAATGAAATGATTCCTAAGACTCTACCCTGACCAATCCATGGGCCCAACTTCGGACTCGAATATTTTTCACCATACTCACTCAAATGGGGAAGTAAAATCATCCCCAGAAACTAGATTCAACCTAGATTCCAACCATATAATTATTTTATATTTTTCGGCCCGTTACAGGGCCCAAAAACTCTGTCTAAATTGGTCCCATAAAACGGCCCAATAGGCCTAAACCGGCCGACCCAGCCGGCCCGGTTCAACCTGATTCCACCCGATTCATCATCTTCCCCCCGATCCCCTGTTTCACTGAACAGGGGACGGGAACATGGCCGGCGGCCGGGGCCGCCGCCGGCCAAATTGAGGGCGGCCCGGCCGCCGGTGGCCGGGCCAGAGCCGGCCGCCGCCGCGGCCGGCCACCATTCTCCCGATTTCTCCCTCAATTTCTCCATCTTCATCTACTCAACCGCGCGGCGAGATGCAGTGCCGGCGGCACGGCCGGCCACCTTGGCCGGCTAGACCTCCACCGGACGCACGCCCGGCGCCGATGGAGCGACAGGCCAAGGCTCGGGCCCGGCGAGGCGGCGAGCACGCCGCCGGGCCCGAACCAACCGGCGGAAGCCGGTCTCGTTAGTTATCATGCGTCAAAGATTGTAAATTTCTAAACATAGAAAAGGTTATGTGATCAGACCAGTAGAAAGCCTGGTCAACACAATTATTCAGGTTAGGCCCGGTTTTTAATCTCTGCAGGATTGATAAGCATATATCATTATGCTAACAATTAATTAAAGTAGGTTCTGTTTGTTGAACGACTGATGTGATAGCCATCCAGCCTTTACGTTAAAAGCCACTATTTTGTTCAAGGATCATGTACATGCTTCACTGGACTAATAATCCGGCGCATGTAATGTAATGTCCATTAACTGAAGAGAGAGTGATAGATATGTCTTAAATCGAATCAAAGTAAGGGAGATAAAGCCTAACAAGCTCAAAAATTTTCTCATAATTTACATTATTTTATTTTAAAATATTGTTTTTAATTAAACAAGCAATAAGCATAATCTCTAAAAGCAATAGAATCAATGGCATTAATAATCTTCTCAAGAGAGGGAGGGGAGTGAAATGAACTCTCGGTATGAGAAATGAGTTGCACAAACATAGCCAAACTGAGAAGAGTTGATGTTTTCATATTCAAGGGTATGAGAAGGCGAAAAATTTTCTTTGTGCTTCGAATCCTCATCCAAAACAAAGACGTATGATAACACAAATTTAGTTACACATTGGATGAAAAAAAAAAAGTGTTGCATGCTTATAACAATAGTTCATCTGTTACTTATTAATTTTCATTTAAGTTTTTGGACAATGTAGTTTTGATCCGCTAACGAAGTTAATTAGACCAGTAGATAGGCTCAAAGCATTATAAAATTATATATTAGAGGCGACTTGAATGCATGATAGAGTCATATCATAGCATGAAGTCATTTTTACAGTACCAACAATAGTGATGATAATAATAGTATGGCAAGCAGAATGATCATGAATTTTGTAAATATTTAATAAAGAATTTCTTACTTTTTTTATAAATAAAAAAATAAAAATAAAAATAAAAACAATGGCATCAGACTAATTTTATTATTTATAATGTTTTATTCTTAAAAGTGAGGGAGGGAGATAACTTTCATAGTAACCTTTTAAAGATAGTCTATTTGCATTGGATGACAACCCAATACCACGAAAGATATTACATTGCAGCTCGTTTATTTTGAAACATAAATGCACCAAATATTCTTTTTTGACTCAATAATTTTAGTACTGGCAACAACATTTGTTAAAGCTATAACAAGTTCCCTTAGTCCCGGGGTGCGCTTGGGAGCAAGAATCACTGCACCGGTTTTGGAAGCATTCGGCACCCGTCAAGCATATATAATTACAATTTTTATTGCCAAACTCAGCCGCCAAACCTGCTACAACTTCTCGTTAGTTATTATGCGTTAAAGATGGTAAATTTCTAAACAAAAAAAAGGTTACGTGATCAGACCACTAGAAAGCTGAGTTGAGTGACCAGTGAAGACAATTAAAATCAGGTTAGGCCCGGTTTTTAATCTCAGGATTAATAAGCATCATTATGCTAGCAATTAATTAAAGTAGTTTCTGTTTGTCGAACGACTGATGTGATAGCCATCCAGCCTTGTTGGAAAAAGTAAAAAAAAAAAAAAGAACGCCCACGACCGGGCTTCTTTGACGCAACGTTCATGTTGGAAGGCCAATGTTTCAGAAATGATTCAAATAATTTATTTTGTAAGCTATTTTTGTTGTAATTTGGAGCTAACGGTCATTAAGCCTTTAAGGCCATTATGGGCCAAGCCATTGGAGCTTTTATGGGCCGAGCATATAAATAGGCTTAGGGATTCAGATTGAGGCAAGGAATCAATCTAGAATAATTTGGAGTAGCCCTATATGATTTGTTTTATCTCGTTTCATTTTTATTGATCTTTTGGGCATCTGAAGGTAATCGTTGGGTTTGCACCTCCACACGATCGTGCTCGTAGTAGAAGGATCGGGTCGAGCCGGGTCGTTGTACCTTGGGGACAGATCGCCAACAACCTGCACGAAGGGGCAAAAATCTGATCCTTAGGGCAGTGTCTAATACGCCTCGGTCCTGGTTTGATCCATCTAATCTTTTGGTTTTATTTTATTTGTATATTTAAATTTCTATAACATATTTCTAGCAAATTTAGAAAAGGATTTTTTGTAAGATAAAAAAATATTTTCCAACAGCTAAGGATCAGATTTTCCATCTTTTTTAGAAATTGCTAGATTTTCATTTCATCTTCTTAATTATTCTGTTTTGCATTTGCTCAACATATAAAGTTTTCATGCCACCCTGAAATGCATGTGTATTAATGGTGCAAATGTTGCTATGCTAAATTATGATCATCCATTGGGCCCAAGATTGATTTAAGGGGAAAAGATTATGGTTTGAATACTTATTATTTTTCTTGAGCAAAATATTAACATTGCTGCAATGCTTTAAGTAATATTTCATGAGTTGATCTTTTTACCGTTGGAAGGGATTGTTGTGCTATGTTGCTTTAAAAGAGTTAGTTGATACACACCATTTTTCTTCTTCCTTACTAATTTTTGTTAAATATATGGTAAAATGAATACTTAGTTTATCTTCACCATCAGATAGTTAAGTGCTCATGCACATACATGGACAGAAATTGGTGTAACAAATCTTGGTTATTAAATAGATTAGGCAATTATGGTCATGTACTTAGCCTATAATAAAAGCGACTGTCCAGCTATCTCTGCAATTTGCTATGCAATTATTTTAGTACAAACAATCATTATTTGGTTTATCTGCTTCATTTGTAGTATCCGATTTTTATACATTTTGATATGTCTCGGGCGATATATGGTGAGCATAAAATATACTAAACTGATAAATAAGATATAACAAAATAATAACATATGACATTGTTGTCTTATTCTAAATGTTAGACACTGTTGAGCTTCCTTTGTCTTCTGACTTGTTAGAGGTTGAAGCTTGGATCTTGGTTTGTGTGCATGTGGTTTGTTCAACATGTCAGAGGCTTCTTTCTATTCACCGAACATTCACATGTTTAATTATATGTATATAAATATATACACATTTATACATGTATGCATATAGGTACACAGACGTGTGCAAATCAGGTGGGGCTTGTCACATCTTATTGCCCAAGTACATATGTAATATGTATACTTATTCTCTCCTCAAGTTGGTGTAGTAACTAACAAAGCTAACAAATATAAAGTTGAAGTGCTAATCAGAAAGTGAATTACTTTGTTCACTGGATAGATGGACAAGGGGTGAAGTCATCAAATAGGTGGTTAACCATTCAGCATGAAAACAAAGCCTTGTTAAAAAACACACATGCTTGCACTTGTGCACATAATATATGCGTGCTTGTATATAGATATATTTTTATATCATCTTATTATTTAACTTTCAAGTGCAGCTACTAGCATATATATTTGCATCCTTACATAAATGCAAAAGTTTTTCTGTTCCGGATAAGTATTTTTGGTATAGTAATCAATATTTAATATCTCCTTGTTGTGTTGAAGTTGCTAGATAAAAGTGATAGCATTGGGCAAATACTTATTGCTTACCTACTATTGTGAATCTTTTATGTTACCAAATGGCAAAGAATGGATGAACTTGGATGCTGTGATAAGGTATGACATATAAATGCTCTATTTTGAGTCTCTTGAAATCTATTGCCATGAGATTTAATAAAAGTTTTTATAATTTACTCATGACTATTGGAATATCCAACTTATTGTTTACCTTGTATTTGGATATTCAATTCTAATATATCTTTGCCTGATTCTCTTATTTGAGGTCTAGTCCAAAAATAATATTATCTCTTTGGAATTTGCCGAGTAGATTTTGGCAGACTAATTAACCAAGGAGTTATCTAGGAATGGAGTCCTAGATTCATCGAGGGGGATGTGGCTTAAGCCCATTATTTGGTCGCCAGCAGTGGATACCCAACCTCTTTGATTGGAGATCCCATGAATGAGGTTCAATATGGTAGAAACGAAGCTGATTGAGTAATCGTGTTAGAGCACAAATTTTAAAAAATTTTCATCCCATCCCTATGATGAGTGCTCTTATAAAGTGACAAAATAAATTTGTGTAAGGTTGAGTCATACTCTTAATGGATCCGAGGTAGGTTATCTGCAGGGTATTGTCACAAATACCCTTGGAGGATTCACCTATATGAGAATCATCATATTAGGCTGTGACTAAAGGTTTGGGCTAACCTTAAAGAATTCTCATGAAAAATCAAGGTACTAAGCGCAAGGCCTTTAATATGCGCTGACCGCTTAAACCCAATTGATCCATACTATGTGTGTGATTAGTAGAAGTCTGAGTCAAAGGACCTAGTTCAAGGTCTAATCCACTATGGTTCCTTTAGATGTATACAATCAACACTAAGTAAGGTTCAAATCCATAGGACACCTCACCTATTGCGCAGTATAAGATGCCCTAAAATTTTTTGTTATATTTATTTTATTTTATTTTATTTTTTTAACTTTTGTGGGAGATTATTAAAAAAGTTAAAAAAAAGGAAAGAACGCCGAACGTTGCGTGAACGTTGGAAGGCCAACGTTTCAGAAACGGCCCAAATAATTTATTTTGTAAGCCGTTTTTGACGTAATTTGAGGCTAACGGCCATTAGGCCTTTAAGGCCATTATGGGCCGAGCCGTTGGAGCTTTTATGGGCCGAGCCTATAAATAGGCTCAGGGATTCATATTGAGGCAAGGAATCAATCTAGAATAATTTGGAGTAGCCCTATATGATTTGTTTTATCTCGTTTCATTTTTATTGATCTTTTGGGCATCTAAAGGTAATCGTTGGATTTGCACCTCCACACGATCGTGCTCGTAGTAGGAGGATCGGGTCGAGCCGGATTGTTGTACCTTTGCACCTTCACACGATCGTGCTCGTAGTAGGAGGATCGGGTCGAGCCGGATCGTTGTACCTTAGGAACAGATCGCCAATAACCTGCACGAAGGGGCAAAAATCTGATCCTTAGGGCAGTGTCGCCTCGATCCTGGTTTGATCCATCTAATCTTTTGGTTTTACTTTATTTATATATTTAAATTTCTATAACATATTTCTAACAAATTTAGAAAGGATTTTTTTGTAAGACCAAAAAATTTTCCAACAGCCTCTACGTTAAAAGCCAATATTTTGTTCGGAAACATGGCTCTTGGTTTCTCAAGGATCACGTACGTGAGTCACTGGACTAATAATCCGGCACATGTAATGTAATGTCCATTGAAGAGGGAGTGATAGATATGTCTTAAATCGAATCAAAGAAAGGGAGATAAAGTCTGACAAGTCCAGAAATTTTCTCATAATTTATATAATTTTATTTCAAAAAATTTATTTTTTAGAAAAATCAATAAGAATAATCTCTAAAAGCAATAGAATCAATAGTATTAATAATCTTCCCAAGGGAGTAAAATGAATTCTTACCATGAGAAATGAGCAGCACAAACATTGCGAAACCAAGAAGGGTGAATGTTTTCATATTTAAGGATATGAGTAAGTAAAAAATTTCTTTGTTTGGAGCAAAAAAAAATTGTTCGAATGGATGACAAATTTATATATCTGCTCTAAACTAAATTATGCAATTAAGTCTTTCCAATATTATCACCCATAACAATGGGCAAAGCATAAATACAGCGGGTAATTAATATATTTCCTCCTATAAACTTATATTTAAAATAATAATAATGCTTAAATTATTACTAGTCATATGCTCGTGCATGGCTTATCCTTAAATATAACTTAATTTTTTAAAATAGGAAAAGAATCTCTAAATTAATTCTTATCTTTATAATTTTTAGAAACTATCTTTTCCATTTAATTATATTTATATCAGTTTCATATTGTATTTAAAATAATAATCATGCTTAATTATTACTAGTCATATGCTCATATATTGCACGACTTATTCTTAAATATAAATTAATTTTTTGAAATGTTAAAAGAATCTCAAAATTAATTCTTATCTTTATAATTTTTAGAAACTATATTTTCCATATAATTATATTTATATCAATTTCATACTATATAGCATGCTATTATAAATTTTATATTATAAATTTTTTGTGAAGGGCTATATAATATAGTATTATATTATATATGAAAGAACTAGATAAAATTGATCATGTATGAGTTTTTTATATATAGCCGGTTTCAAGTTGAGATAAAGGAGAAGAGTTGTAGTAAGTTAACTGCCAACATAAAACTATAGAAAAAATTGATAAAGTTAGAGCATTCCCTGAAGCAATGAATTGCATTGGACCCTGAATATAGTATAAATGGCAAGGGTACGTAGTTAGGACGGTTCTTGAAAGTGATGCATCATATTAGTGTTCAGATATGACGAAAAATAGGCAAGGGTTTTCACACCTTCATGGATGAGTATAGGTAAAAAAGCTTGGCCAAAAAAATAAAAATAAAAATAAAAGAAAATAAAATGCATTTAACAACTTGGTATATAAGCTCATTAATAGAAAAGTTAATGAACTAATAAATACAATGACTAGAAGAATAATTAACGTAGCTTGCTTGCAGGAGACTAAGTGGACAGATAAAAAAGCACATTGATGGTTTTAAACTTTAGTGTACAAACAAAGATAGGAATAAAAATAGAGTAGAAATTATTGTAGATAAAAGTTTAAAAGATAAAATTATATATAGATGAAAAGCCAATAAATATTATTAGTACTTGTGCTCCTTAAAATGGCTTAAATAGTAGGACAAAGCAAAGTTTTTGGAGGATATGAATGGATTAATTCAAGAGATTCCTACTAGAAAAAAATATTTATTGAAAGAGATTTAAATGGACATATAGGAAAGTATTGAAAGAGTACATGAAGGTTATGGATTTGAAGATAGAAATGACAAGAAAAATATCGTTTTTAGATTTTGTGATGGTATATGTTTTAATATTAGCTAATACATTTTTTAAAAGAGAAACTCTCATTTGATAACTTTTTAAGGTGAATATAATACTAGTCAAATAGATTTCTTTTATACTAGAAATATTGATTGAGTATTTTGAAAAGATTGCAAGGTCATATTAGGTGATGGTTTAACTACACAACATAGATTATAGTTATGGATGCATGTATTAAAAAGAAGGAAAAAGACTACAAGATATAAGATTTAAGAATTAGATAGTGAAATTTGAAAGGAGAGAAACCAATAACTTTTAAAGATAGAGTGATGAAGGAGAATGGAGCATAAATGAAGAGATTAGTACCATATGGAAAGGATGGCTATAGTATTAGAAAAATAGCTATAGTGGTACAGAAGAATTAAAAGAAAAATGACCATATGATAAAAAACTTAATGATGGAATGACAAAGTTTAATTAGTAGTTAAGATTAAAAGAGAGTGCTATAGAAAACTACATAAATATAAAAATAGAGAAGCATATAAAAACTATAAGATGGTTAAGAAGAAGTTAAAAAGATGATATGAAAGGCTAAATATAGGGCATATAAGGAATTATATCACAAGCTAAAAATTAAAGATTGAGAGAAAGACATATAAAATTGCAAGTGTAAAAGATAAAAAATTAGAAATATGTTTCAGGTTAAATGTATTAAAGGCGATGATAAAAAAATTTTGATTAAGAAGAAAGAGACTAAAAAAATATAAAAAAACTATTTTAATAAATTATTAAATAAAAATTATGTAAAAAACTTAGGATGCCCTATTAGCTAAATTAAGAATAAAGTTATGATGTATGCTCGTAGAACTAGACCATCTAAAGTAAATAAGATTATAAAAAAACAAAAATAGGAAAAGCTATGGGACCTAATAAGATCCTTATAGAAGTTTGAAAATGTTTATGTCATGCTAGAATAAAATAAATGATAAATTTATTTAATAGGATTTTAGAAATTAAAAAGATGCCTAATGAATAGAGAAAAAGTATTATAGTATCAATTTATAAGAATAAAGAAGATATTCAAAATTACTTTAATTATCGTGGTATCAAACTCATGAGTCATACTACAAAATTTTAGGAGAGAGTAATTGAACATAGGTTGAAATGTACTACAAAAATATCAGAAAATCAATTTAGTTTTATGCTAGGAAGGTTAACCATGAAAGCTGTTGTCCTCCTTAAGAGGTTAATAGGGATGTATAGAGCAAAGAAATAAGATCTTTATATGCTTTTATTGATTTAAAGAAAGTATATGTTTCTAGCAATCTTATGGTAGGTGATAGAAAACAAAGAAGTACCTATTAAGTATTTTAACACAATAAAGATATGTATAATGGAGTAGTTAGTAGTGTAAGAACTATAGTTGGTAAAACTAGCGAATTTTTTATTACAATAGGCTTACATCAGAGATATATTATTAATCTCTATCTTTTTGCTTTAATTATAAATAAGCTTACTAGACCTATTTAGAATGCATATTTCATGATGCATATTATTTAAAATAATAGAGTACAAGTTGATGAAGCTAAGGCTAGAATTAATCGTAAGTTACAACTATAGTGAGATGCATTACAATCTAAAAAATACATGGAATGCAATCTTAATATAATTGCAAATAGAGAGGGATGTAGAGTTCAAATTGAGGACTATGAAGTTACTAAAAATGATCATTTTTAAAATTTAGGATTGATTATTCATAAGGAAGAAGAGATTGGGGATAATATTATTCATAGAATTTAAGCAGTTGAATAAAATAAAGAAGTATAATTAGAATATTATGTGATCGTAGATCATCTGTTGAGTTAAAGAAAAAGTTTTATAAGAAAGCATAAGACCATCTATGCTCTATAATATGAAATATTAAGCAGTTAGAAAAATATAAGTGCATAATAAGATGAATGTGATGGATGAAAATGTTAAAACTGATTGTGATAATATAAGAAAATATGGAATAAGAAATGAAGCCATTTGTAAAAAAGATAGAGGAAATTCCAATTGATGATAAATTAAATAAATGATAGCTTAAATAGTTTGGACATATATAATATAGATCTATAGATGCACTTGTACGAAAGTGTGATATGATATATATGGAGAAAAAAAAGATAAATTTAGATCGAAAATCATATGAAAGGAAGTGATAAAAAAAACTTAAAATTTTTGTATCTTATAAAAAATATGATCGACTTAGAATAAAGTTGAATGAAAAAAAAAGATTCATGTAGTCGACCTCAACTAATTTGAAATTAAGACTTTGTTGTTGTTGTTACATAAAAGAAGTATATACTTTATTCTTGTCTTATAGTTATATAATTTTATACATATTCATATCATGTGTATATATATTGGCTTTGGAACAACAGAGTGAAGCAATTGCCTATTTTGACATTATTCTTCTTGTGAGTGTGCGTCTATTATTAATAAGTGCTTGGTGTATTGATTCACTTTAGATCCCTATCCCAATCTTAATAAAACAAAAAATTATAATAATGGTATTAATTTTTGAATAACTTTAGATCCCTATCCCAATCTTAATAAGCATCTTGAAAAGTAAGAAAGAGAGGGAGGGGAAAAAAAATGCATAGTCGATCCTAATGAACCGAACCTAATTAGTTTGCTTTCATAAATTAGGCTTCTCCTTGTGGCACTAGACCTGATTAGACTGGGAATTAACCTTAGGTATACCCACATCAAGTATGATAATCCACTCAAAAGCAGAAGGTAGAAGGTGGTCCTGTCAATCCACTACCATCACAAAAGATTTGCATCCATAAGCACAAGAAGCTTTCGATTGTTCCACCTTGCGACTAATGCTGGGGCCCTTCCTCTCATAAAAGCTGTCTTTATCCAAGGATACAATATTTTATAATGATAGAATATTCAATTCGAGTAAAACCAAGAAGACTGGTGTAATAATCGCCAGGGGTCGGCTAGAGTTTGGGAAAGACTGGATCGAGCCTTGGCCACTACTCAATGGACTCAGATGTTCCCCTCTGCCAATGTCATTCACCTGCCTTGCATTGCCTCCGATCACTGTCCGATCTTGATCTCCACCACCGCTGATTCTCTGCGGCAGTATCAGTTTAGATTTGAGCAGTTCTGGACATCCTACCCTGCGACTCGGTCTATTGTTGGCCAGGTTTGGCATTTACCGATGCGTGGTAATGTGACTTATCATCTCTCTAGGCGGCTTGAGTTGGTTAGACGTCGACTAATGAGATGGAATAGAGTTGAGGTTGAGAACCTAATGAGAAACATCGAGCAGGTGGAAGCTGACATTGCTGTCCTTCAGGATAGGGAGGATCGGGACGGCTATCTCCATGATCTGATCCCTTCACTCTTCGATCCAAGCTTGCTCTTCATCACTCTCTGCTTCTGCAGCAGGAGTCCTACTGGAGGCAGCGATCTAGAGTTCAGTGGCTTCAGGAGAGGGATTACAACACCAGATTCTTTCATCAAGCTACCCTGAAGAGAAGGGCAACCAACAGGATTCGGCGTCTAGTTGATGAGGAGGGGAATACTCAGGAGGATGCTGTTAGTATTCGGGATCAGTTTCTTTAGTTCTTTCAATCTAAATGGACGTAGACTTCAGGTATGGGAGCACTTGTCTTCCCGGTTCCTTCAGCGGTGAAGGTCTCTGATCTCCAGAACAACCTGCTGACCAGGCCCATTAGTGCTGATGAGATTCGCATGGCCTTATGGGATCTTGGGCCTGATAAGGTGCCAGGACCGGATGGCTTTCTACCATTATTCTTCTCATTATTGGGATATTATTGGTCAGGAGGTCACCCAGGCTATCCAGAGCGCTTTCCTGTCAAAAGCCATTCCTACTGATTGGAACCGGATGCTCATCACACTGGTGCCAAAGTGTTCTGATGCCTCTTCCCCGCATCACTTTCGGCCGATCAGTCTTTGCACTACCTTATACAAGGTTTGCGCGCGACTTTTAGTTTCCCACCTACGGGTCGTTATTCCTCAGCTTATCTCTCCTGAACATGGGGCTTTCATTAGAGGCCGGAGTATTGCTGATAATGTCCTCATTGCACAGGAGTTTATGCATGATCTGCAGAGAGTGTCGATCAAGCAGTGCCTTATGGCTGTGAAGTTAGATATGGAGCGAGCCTATTACAGGATGAGTTGGGTCTTTTTACATCAAACCCTGCTTGAGTTTGGTTTCCATGAGCTGTTTATAGATTGGATCATGGCCTGTATCCGGGAGCCATCATTCTCTCTGTTAGTTAACGGTGTGCAGACCACTTCTTTCCAGTCCACTATGGGTTTGAGGCAGGGATGCCCTTTATCCCCATTTCTGTTTATTCTAGCCGCGGATCATCTTTCTCATGCTTTTCATCAGGCACAGCAGGATAGTCGTATAGCCCCCTTTATGGCTGCTTCAACGGGGCCCACTGTCTCCCAACTTCTTTTTGCGGACGACTGTATTCTTTTGGGCCAGGCCTCTCTATATAATGCTGTTACTTTTGCCTCTATCATTCAGTGCTATTGTCATGCTTCTGGCCAAAAGATCAATGTTGACAAGTCCATAATCTGCTTCAGCCCCAAGACTCCCAGGACTTCTAGGAATGCTATACATCAAGCCCTGGGTATCTTTAATAAGACAGATGAGCTATCTTATTTGGGGATCCTCTCTTGGGCAGACGTCCGTGTATTAGTGATTATACTAAACTTGAGTGATGTATTCATGACCGGTTGGACGGATGGCAGGTGACCGGGTTATCTATGATGGCGAGGATTACTCTTATACGCTATGTCCTTTTGTCCCTACCTATGTATCTTCTATCTAATGCAGTGGTCCCCATTACTTGCCTGCGAAGGATTGAGCATTGTTTTCGAACTTTCTGTGGGCCTCTATGCAGGACGGTCACGGTCTTCACCTTTGGCTTGGGAGTCCATTTGTATGCCTTTGAGTGAAGGTGTTCTGGGTATCCAGTCTCTGCTTGCTAGGAGAGAGGCGTTGTTGGCCAGGCATGCCTCAAGATTTATTCTTGATCCTCATTGTCTCTGGAGCTCCTTCACGCAAGCTAGGTATGGTGTTTTGTTTACTTCTATGGACTTGTTACATATTCGGGGGCACTCTTTCTTCTGGAAGGAGGTCTGTAGAGACATGCTCCGACTATCCTGAACAATGTATCTTGGGTGATTGGGGACGGATCGACAGTGAATGTTGCTTACGATATTTGGATTTCGGACCTTTTCCTCTCCCGCTGGCCGACATTTATTAGTATGATGTCCCGCCCGGCATGAGGGTTCGGGAGCTCATCACTCAGGACCCCTTCTCTTGGGATATCTCGGCGGTGACCAGGTTATTTGGGGAAGAGCTTGCTCGACGGATTCTTTCTATTCCTATTATCCCGGGCCCCATACCAAACACTAGATTATGGCGAAGATCCTGTCTCTCTCGGGCTCCTATTACGGACCTCATCAAGGAGTACAAAACCCAGCCCCAGGAATCGAGGGATGCTGCCTGGATCTGGAAGCTCCCGATTCATCCAGGGTTCAGTTATTTATATGAAAGATTTTGTGAATTGTCTCCCTTCCTGTTCTTTGCTTTCCAGAAGGGGTCTCCCAGTGGTGGCGACTTGCCCTCTGTGTGGGGAGGAGGAGGAGACTACTGGCCATGCGATCTTTACTTGCCCTAGATGGAGATGGATTTGGTTGAGGGTCGGTTACATATGCAGAGTGGATGGGTCTGGTTCTTCATGTTTTCCTTTCCTTGACGATCTTCGGAGTTTCACTCGACAGCAGAGTATTCTTTGAGCTATTACAGCCTATCAGATTTGGTCGCGGAACCAGCTTATTTTCACTGATGATTCCATCTCTCCTCACAGATTAGAGCAAAAGATTAGATCTATGGTTGCTGAAAGTGCACTTCTGTCCAATGGGATTGATTTATGCAACCCTGGCCACTGGGATCCCCTGCTGCTGCGGCAGTGAACCGTTGTACGGTTTTTATATCTTGGAGCCCCCCCCAGGGTTTGTTAAAATCAACTTTGATGGAAGTGTACGGGGAAGACTAGATGGTTCTGCTTTTGTTATTCGGGGGCCTGATGGAGCTTTACTGTCGGCTGGCGGTTTGGCTCCTTAGATCTCTTTGTCCCGATGGCAGAGCTTTATGCTATGTGGGCTGGTATCTTCCACGCCATTCGAAGGCTCCATGCTTATAGCTTTTTCATTGAAGGGGATTTTCTTTCTGTCGTTCGGTGGCTACAGATGGGTGACTGTGACCATAGTTCGACCAATCCCCTTCTCCATGATATCTGGTCGATTCTGTGTCAGTCCCACAGAGTTCACGTTCGGCACATCTATCGGAAAGTTAATTCGGCGGCTGACTGGGTTGTAGCGGCGATGGCTCATCATTCGGGTTTTTGGAGATGTAATCAGGGCGACCCCTATCCTGTTGCTCTTACGCAGATTTTGTACTCTAATATGTCTGGGCTGACTCACGAGGTTAGTGTGATCGCCCGTTTGTACCAAAAAAAAACAAAAAAAAAAAGAAGATGAGAATGAAAAGCAGAGAGGAGGAACCGGGCCGTGCTTGGCATGGCATGGTACTGTAGCCGTGCCATGCCAAGCACGGCCCGGTTCCTACTGTAGCCGTGCCATGCCGGCTCGGAAAATCCAGCTCATCGGCCCAGCACGGCACGGCCCAGCCCAGCCACGCCGTGCCGACACGGCACGCCAGGGAGAGAGAGATGGCCCCGAGTCCGAATGATAATAGATGTAAGAGTCCGTGGCCATTCAGAAAGAACCAAGGGCGAGAGGATTGAGGATAGAAGAGAGAATGAAAGAGAGAGCAGACCAGCTTTTATTGACAAGTAAACCAAACGGTTTAGGAGATGCGTCTATGTTAGCTACATCGCAGCTAACTCTCATGCATATAAATAAGATTTAAATTTCTTTTTGTAGCAGTAACATCTTGAACCATCAATATTGCTTCCACAGGCAACAGCACACGTGATCCTCGATGCATGATGATGCAGCTCATTGTGAACACTGTTACACTTTGCAGCGCAATCCAGGAGACATTCTTCAAAATAAAAGCTTGCCCTACAAAGCACGTTGAATGCCGCGACCAGCGAATCTGCTAGAATTTTTGTTACTATCCGAACATGCCTTAAAGATGAAAATTTTCTACGAGTGAAAATTAACCGGAGAGTCAAGACACCATACAAGTGATCAGAGTAGGTGGTGAAGACAATTAATTTTGGGCCTCATTTTTAAGTTGTGAGGCAAATAAAAAATTTAAGCTGCAGGACAAGTTTTTGTTTGCAGCAGTTTTGGTGGGCATAACCATCTTTTACATCAAATAAAAATTATTATTTTTTTGTTTAAAAATAATAAATACATTCCAAAATTTCGCATGGACCACATACATCTATCAATAAATTGTATTCCAATAGATTTATCCTTGATATATATTATGCTTTATTGGATTTATTCCAACAGCTGCATGAGAATAAACGCCCTTATGCTCATTAAAGATTAGAGATGCCAATGTGCCAAGCTAAGATTACTTTATCTTAATATAGAATACTGAATATATGTTGTATCATGAACCCAATGATTCTACCTAATTGGCCTTTTAGGAAGTCCTGAATTGTTATAAACAATATCAAAATGGACCAAGAATCGAGTACACATGGACCAATGATGCCGCGCAAGGAATCATTTCGAATTGGCTGTGCTCCGATCATCATGTTTGCGACTTGATTGATTTAACTCCTTAGTTTGATGAAAATGCTTTTAAAAAAAGTAAGTACGACAAAGCCAAATGCTATGGATGATATTATTGAGGCAGTGATGGAAGTGCTAGTGATAAAGAAAGAGATGATAGTAATGGATAACGGCAACATCCACAATAACAAGGGTAGCAATAATTATCGTAGCAATGATGAATAAAAAATATGTGTTGGTGGTGGAGACTATTTTGATGGTTATGATTAAAAATCATAATTTTTTTAATAAAAATATTAAAGAACGAATTCCTTGCACTCATTATTTTTAAAAATAATTAAAATATTTTGAAAATAAAAAATAAAATCAATATCATCAAAGATATATTTTCTTATGATTTATATAATTTTATTTTGATATAAAAAAGAAATAAAAGCGATGACTTAATCCTTGAAAAGGAATCGAACTAATAGATCAATAACCATGTAAAAGGGGGAAGGGAGTGATATGAGTTCTCACCATTGAAAATAAGTAGCAAAAATATGATGAAGATGAGGATAGTGGATGTTTTCATATATGAGGGTATGAGTAGGATGAAGAAATTTTTTATTTAGGATTGTGAAATTTGTTCCAAGGAATGCCAAATTTATAGATCTACTCTATCCCAAAATACAATTTATGCTTTTAAGTGCTTTCAATCTTGTTATCCATAGTGGATTGATGCAAAAATGTATAGTAATAACCAAAAGGAGGTTTATGTAATTATAATTCAGGAATATATAAATCTTACCATATCTTACAAGTAATACTGATGCAGAATTAGAAGGATTTCAGGCTATGGTTCTAAAATCTGAGTTCTCGTACAAAAATGTAATATAGGATCTTAAGATATGATATCAAATTTGATGTAGGATCAGATGGATTTTGAGCTTTAAGGTTAAAATCTGGCACAAGATCTTGAACCATGATATCAAATTTAATCCTAGATTAAAGGGATTTTTAACTAACATTGATGAGGGTAGATTTACTAAATATGATGATGATACCTAGTAGATACGATGAAGACACATGGTAGAATATGATGATGATATACGATAGAAATAATTCAATAAATAAGAAAAATTTAAAATCGATAAGCTAAATTCTAATTAGTTGAAATTATGGTTTAGATCACTTTATAACCATCTTAACCACTATAAGAATTGATTTAACAAATCAAAATTAAGAAGTAATTTTAGGCCACTAATTACTAGGAAGCCCACTCATGGTTAACCCACTCTAATTGTCTGTAAATGAGCAGCAAAAATATAGTGAAGATGAGGATAGCAGATGTTTTCATGTCTAAGGGTACGAGTAGGGTGAAGAAATTTCTTTATCTTGGATTATAAAATTATTCCAAGGGATGACAAATTTATAAATCTATTCTATCCCAAAATATAGTTTATGCATTTAAGTGATTTCAATCTTGTTACCATAATGGTTGATGCAAAAATGCATATAATAATAAACCAAAGGAGGTTTATGTTATTATAATCCAGGAATATATATATCTTATCATACCTTAAAAAATATTGATGTAGAATCAGAAAGATTTTGGGCTCTGGTTCTAAAATCTAAGCTCTTGTACCAAAATCTAATATAGGATCTTAAGATATGATATCAAATCTAATATAGGATCAGATGGATTTTGAGCATTAATGTTAAAATCTAGTACAAAATCTTGAGCCATCATATCAAATTTAATGCTAGATTAAAGGAATTTTTAATAAGCTTTCATAAGGGTAGATTTACTAAATATGATGATGATATCTGCAAGAATATGATGAAGATACATAGTAGAATATGATGATAACATATGGTAGAAATAATTCATAAATAAGAAAAATTCAAAATCCATAAGCAAAATTCTAGTTAGTTGAAATTAAATGGTTTAGATCACTTTATAACCATCTTAACCACCGCAAAAATTGATTTAACAAATCAAAATTAAGAAGTAATTTTGGGCTACTAATTACTAAGAAGCCCACTCATGGTTAACCCACTCCAGTTGTCTATAAATGAGTAGCAAAAATATAGTGAATACGAGGATAGCGAATGTTTTTATATCCAAGGGTACAAGTATGGTGAGAAATTTCTTTATCTAGGATTGTTAAATTTGTTCAAAGGGATGACAAATTTATAAATCTATTCTATCCCAAAATATAGTTTATGCATTTAAGTGCTTTCAATCTTGTTACCATAATGGATTAATGCAAAAATGCATATATATAATAATTACCCTAAGGAAGTTTATGTAATTATAATCTAGGAATATATATCTTACCATACCTTAGAAGTAATATTGATGTAGAATTAGAAGGATTCCGGGCTCTAGTTCTAAAATTTGAGCTCTTGTACTAAAATCTAATATAGGATCTTATGATATGATATCAAATCTAATATAGGATAAGATGGATTTTGAGCATTAATGTTAAAATCTAGTACAAGATCTTGAGCCATGATATCAAATTTAATGCTAGATTAAAGGAATTTTTAACAAGCCTTGATGAGGGTAGATTTCTAAATATGATGATGATACCTAGCAGAATATGATGACGATAAATGGTAGAATATGATGATGACATATTGTTGAAATAGTTCAATAAATTAGAAACATTCAAAATCCATAAGCAAAATTCTAGTTAGTTGAAATTAAATGGTTTAGATCACTTTATAACCATCTTAACCACTGCAAGAATTGATTTAACAAATCAAAATTAAGAAGTAATTTTTGGCTACTAATTTCTAAGAAGCCCACTCATGATAAACCCACTCCAGTTATCTGTCAATGAGCAGCAAAAATATAGTGAAGACGAGGATAACGGATGTTTTTATATCTAAGGGTACAAGTATGGTGAGAAATTTCTTTATCTAGGATTGTGAAATTTGATCAAAGGGATGATAATTTTATAAATCTATTCTATCCCAAAATATAGTTTATGCATTTAAGTGCTTTCAATCTTTTTACCATAATGGATTAATGCAAAAATGCATATATATAATAATTACCCTAAGGAAGTTTATGTAATTATAATCTAGGAATATATATATCTTACCGTACCTTAGAAGTAATATTGATGTAGAATTAGAAGGATTTCGGGCTTTGGTTCTAAAATCTGAGCTTTTGTACCAATATCTAATATAGGATCTTATGATATGATATCAAATCTAATATAGGATAAGATGGATTTTGAGCATTAATGTTAAAATCTAGTACAAGATCTTGAGCCATGATATCAAATTTAATGCTAGATTAAAGGAATTTTTAACAAGCTTTGATGAGGGTAGATTTACTAAATATGATGATGATACCTGGCAGAATATGATAACGATAAATGGTAGAATATGATGATGACATATTGCTGAAACAGTTCAATAAATTAGAAAAATTTAAAATCCATAAGCTAAATTCTAATTAGTTGAAATTAAATGTTTTAGTTCACTTTATAACCATTTTAACCACTGCAAGAATTGATTTAACAAATCAAAATTAAGAAGTAATTTTGGTCCACTAATTACTAAGAAGCCCACTTATGGTTAATTCACTTTAGTTGTCTGTAAATAAAGAACCAAGGCGTCAACTTTACAGACAACTAAAAATCACGTAAGACCCATTGTCTCTCCTATTTTTCTCTTATTTTCTTCTTTTTTTGTTTGCTCTATTTTTCTTAGTCTTAGTTGTTGACTTAAGCATTAGAGGATTTTTTTAGAGGAAAACTCTGAGATGTCTCACATATTTTCTAATTGAATGCAGGAGATCAAGAGAAGGTGGTAAGTTCTTTGGCTAAATTCTTAAGTGCTTGGGCTAATTTTTTGAATTCATGGGGCTATGATTTCCATTATAGGAGGCAAATCTTATTCTTTAATACAAAAAGTTAGAAAAAAGCATCAATAGAATTGATCATTAAAATAGAATACGATCAAGGTTTGTTTATAAAATGAGATCTCTTAAGCGAAAAAACTTTCTTATTCTCATAAAGTTAAAATCTTCTAAAGAAAAAGATAATTATTAAATAAATTTATAAAAATAGATTCCTAACTCCTTATTGACTTTTAATTCATGCAATATAAATTTTGAAATAAAAATAGAAGTTTATACAAAGGAAAAGAAAAATCATCCTTCCCCACCATGCATCACAGGATTGGATATTCAAAATTTTCTAAAAGTTCATTGGCATCCGTACTTCTATAATTAGCTTATAATTTCTTTATTTGGCCTTCATTTTGAGTTATTCAAGATACATTGAAAAGCTAACTTCATGTAAACATTATATAAGGTAAGTGATTGCTCTTGCTTGATATGAGACAGTCCAATTGTTTGACTTATATTTGTTGTTCAAAACATGCAAACTTTATGCTTCGATTCTTCATGCAAACTTTATGTTCAGATTTGGGACAATTTAGATTACATCACAGCTTTGGGCAATGGATCGCATGTTCATTGGCGAGCGATAGGAAAAGGTGGGCCATCGGATCTCAATTGCATACCACATTGACTATCGATGCGAGTATTGCTGTCGCAGTGAGGTGCGACATAATGTATTTTGGGTTCTTAACGGGTTGGTGGACCTGTTTAGTGAGCTCTCAATCTGCATGCGGAAGAATGCAATACCAGTAGAATTGGCCACTGGGCCATGCCTGACATGGCACGATCGAGGCCCATCAGGCTGCACCAATAGCCGGACTATGCCTGGCACGGTCCAGTAATAAACGAACCATGCCAGGCACGGCACAGCCAAAAAAAATTTTGGCCCAGCATGGCCCACCAAGAGCCGTACCTTGCACGGCCCTAACGACTATATAGTCATTTTTAGAAATGGCTAGAAACGGCTATAAAGGGCCATATAGAGGAATTTTGACCATTTTACCCCTCCCCCAATAGCCATATAAGAGCTATATTGATGGGTATTTTTGAAAAAAAATTAAAACTTTTATAAATAGCCCATTCCTTCCTTGTTCTCACACCAAACCAACTCTTCTCTCCTTCTCTACTACTACTATTTCTTTCTTTTACCAAGTGCTCTGACAATTTAATTTTTAGTTTGTAAGTGTTCTGGCAAGTGGCAAGTGGCAAGTATTCTAGCAAGTGTTCAAGTGCTACACAAGAGGAGGTTCTTGTTGAGAAGTACAAGAGAAAGGATG
Organism: Calamus simplicifolius; assembly: GCA_900491605.1. Classification (NCBI taxonomy): domain Eukaryota; kingdom Viridiplantae; phylum Streptophyta; class Magnoliopsida; order Arecales; family Arecaceae; genus Calamus; species Calamus simplicifolius. The sequence goes on along the minus strand of UESW01004170.1, from coordinate 572,692 downwards.
TCACTTCTTGTTGAGAGACGAGAGCACAAGAGGAAGGTCACAAATCTCGGCTCCACGCCTCCGCCTCTGATCCTCTTCTTAATTCCTTCTTATGGTTAGCTTTATTTTATCATTCATTTATTAAAAAATTTAGATATGACATCTTATGATGAAAGTAATTTTGCTATGCACCCTTTTTTTGAGGATGAGGAAACCAATCCCCAACCCCAACCACAAGTTTTCTCTAGAGCCGGTGTTAGTGAAGGTGAAACCTCTTCTCGTAGGAGGACTAGTGATGTTTGGAATTATTTTGATAGAATTATGATTGATGAAGTCTACAAAGCAAAATGTAAAAAATATGCAAAAGAAGATGACATTTAAAAAGACATCAAGAGACTCATAAGATGCATGATTCCCATCAGCAAAGTATCTTTAATATACAAGGGGATCACTTGTAGGTAATTTTGCATATAACCATGAAAATCAAAGAAAATTACTTGTAAGATGAATAGTTTAAGATGAATTACCTTTTAGTTTATATGAATCTTATAATTTTGAACAATATGTTCAATTAGGCCTATAACCTACTTATAGAAAAACTAGTAGGCATACATTTAGAAGAGTGGCTATGACAAACTTTTTAGCAAAGGAACAAGTTTAATTAAAACTCTTTCAAATTTAAATGCTAGAGTTTCTTTAACTTCTGATATTTGGTCGGCATATTAGGTAGTAATTATTTTATTACAATTACTGCTCATTATATTGATAATGATTGGCAACTAAATAAACGAATTCTTGCTTTTTGTGCTTTTGATTTTCCGCATTCGGGACAATAAATTTCAAATGCTATTTATCAAACTATATGCTCATATAATATTAAAATAAAATAATGTCTATTACTTTGATAATGCATCTAATAATAATTCTACTGTTGTATTATTAAATAACTCTTTGCATCCCATTTTAAATGGATAATTATTTCATATTAGATGTGCATGTCATATATTAAATCTTTTTGTTCAAATTAGCACGGACATAATTTAAGATGTTATTTTAAAAAATAAAAATATAATTTTTTTATTCATGCTTCAAGAGCAAACTTCAAGAATTTAAATAATTATGTGTAGATCATGGTAAACGTTTTAAAAAATTTAAGCTTGATGTAATTATTAGTTGAAATAGTACCTATACCATGATAAATGATGCAAAACTTATTAAGTGCTTATATTAATGATCGTGGATTAGGATTTACATTAACAAAACTGAATAAAGGTAAAATTTTAGAAGATTTTTTGGTTACTTTTTATGATGCTGCAAATATTCTTTATATTTATTATCCAACTTCTTGCTCATTTTTACAAAAAGCATATGTAATCAGTGAAATATTTAAAGATCATAGATATGATGATATTTTAATGCCTATTATATGTCAAATAGAAACTAAATAGAATTAATATTGGAATAGGATATGTCATTTGCATAACATTGTTAGCATATAGGATCTTCAATAAATAATTTGTTACATAAAATCAAATATAAAATACTTAATTGATGCCGAATTAATCATAATAGTAGATTTGAATCTGATTAGGTTTTGATAGAAACAATTAATTTCTCTCCCTTAACCTTATTTCTTACATAACATATAATTTGATGGATTCTCTAATCTGCTATCTTTCTTAAGGTAGAGAGAGGATCAATTGATATATATATATAATTTTCAATTTAGTATTCCCATCAAATACCAAACGTTATGACTTAAAATTTAATTTCATCAAATATCATATTTAATGGCTTAAACTTTTGGACCATTAATTACCGATTAAAAAAAATCGGTGGCCCTTCATCTTCTGCATACAAAACAAAAACCGGTGGCCCCTTGGCCTTTGGCGACTCGCCTTTGGCACAAAAGATTAATCTAACATTCTTTCTGATAATTTATGACATGAACATTTGATAGTATAAACATTAGGCGCGCAAAATTAAATTTCATAATGCCATTCATTTATCATGATTGACTTTAACATAATAAAAGTTATGGCAGTCATACACATCTAAATTGCATACTCCCTTCCAATTACTAATGTATTAGCAACTTATCACATAATTTATATATAAATAACTTAATATCCACTTAATTATCTTAAAGACACATTAATTTTCTTATTCAAAACATTAAGTGTATACAAGCATAAGGAACAAGAAATAATTTAATAAAACCAGAAACATATTATTAATGAGCTCAAAAGTGTCATAACATCATCATAATCAATCTTTAATACAACCAAGACCCATTCTATGTATATGTTCTTTAAATGTCTTTGGTTGAAAACCTTTAGTTAAAGGATATGCAATCATAAGATCCATTCTAATATGTTCAATGCAAACTCTTTGTTTCTGAACCTCCCCTTAGATAGTAAAGTATTTTAATTCCATATGTTTAGCACCTCTAAAATATTTATCAATTTAGAGAAAAAAATTGCAGAATTATCATAATAAATTTTTAGCGGCTTGGTAATGGTGTCGACAATCCCAAATCCTGAAATAAAGTTCCGTAGCCATAATGCGTGAATTGTATCTTCATAACAGGATACAAACTCTGCTTCCATAGTGAATGAGGCAATGATAGATTGTTGGCACTTTTTCATGAAACTGCCCCTTCTTCCAACAGGAAAAGATAGCTAAATGTTGACTTTCTACTGTCAACACAACCAACAAAATTTTCTTAAGTCCATATATTGATTTCTTAAGTTTACACATGACATAATCCTTTCCTTCCATGGAAAAACCTTTGGGTTGATCCATATAAATTTCTTCCTTTATATCCCCATTAAGAAAGGCTCTTTTTACATCCATTTGATGTAACTCTAAATTCTACCAAAGCCATAACGATCCTTAATGAATCTTTCTTTGAAATCAATGAAAATGTCTCTTTATAATCAATGCCATCCTTCTGAGTATAACCCTTGGCAACAGTCTAGTTTTAAAACGTTTGATATTGCCATTCAGGTCACGTTTGGTTTTAAAAACCCATTTACATTCAACTCGTTTAGAACCTTCTGGTAATTCGACAAGATCCCAGACATTATTTTCAGCCATTGATTTTAATTCATCTTTCATAGCATTAATCCATTTATCAGACTTATCAATGTTAATGGCTTATTAAAATGAAACAAGATCTTCATCAATGCCACAATCAAAATCTACTCTTGCAAATAAACCAAATAATCATCTGAAATAGCTAATTTTTGTATCCTTATGGGTTTACTTAAAGCTATTATGCTTGGTTCAATTTTGTCAGCTATTGGTAGGTTAGGTTCTTCATCTGCTTCATTTAAACATTGTTCATTATTTTTTTATTTTTGTAATTGTGGAACAATGTATAGAATGATTGTAGATTCAGGAACATTTATGGGTAATGAAACATTAACCCTTACTTCATTGATATCCATAATCTGTTTGTCAGCACTCCTACTAACTTCATCATTCTCAATAAATTTGGCATTGCTATCTCAATAATTCTAGAACCATGGTTTGAATAATAAAACCTATAACCTTTGGATTTCTCTGGGTAACCAATAAAGTAATCACTGACAGTTCGAAATTTAATTTCTTTTCATGTGGACTATACACTCATGCTTCTACTAGATAACCCCAAACATGCAGGTATCTTAAACTAGGTTTCCTTCTGGTCCATAACTCAAAAGGAGTTTTAGAAACTGCCTTACTAGGAATCCTATTCAGTAAATATACTGCAGCTTTAAGAGCATACGTCCACAAAGATTTTGGTAATGAGGAATTACTTATTATACTCCTAAGCATATCCATCAATGTTCTATTTCGCCTTTCTGCCACACCATTTTATTGAGGGATGCCTAGCATAATATATTGTGTACATATGCCATGTATTTCGAGAAATTTTGTAAATGGATCTGGATTTTGCCCTAATTCATTATACTTTCTATAATACTCACCAACTCTATCAGATCTTACTATTTTTACTTTTCTGTCTAGTTGTCTTTCAACCTCTTTAGTAAATACCTCAAGAGCATTTACAGCTTGAGATTTTTCTTTAAGCAAATAGACATATTCATAACGTAAAAAATCATCTATAAAGGTGATAAAGAATTTTTTCTCCACCAAAAGATGGAGTATCAAAAGGTCCACATATATCACTGTGTATAATTTCAAGAAGCTGAGTACTTCTTGTAGCTCCTTTCTTGTTATGTTTGGTTTGCTTTCCCTTAATGCAATCTACACATAAACCAAGATCAGTAAAATCTAGATTTGATAGAATCTCATTCTTTACTAATCTTTGTAGTCTTTCTTTGGATACATGACCCAAACGTTTATGCCACAAGAAAGCAGAGTTGTCATTTGCCATAGTACGTTTAATTCCAATATTTTGATGAACACACATTATGGATGCAAAAAAATTATCATCAAGTTTCAATTTATATAAATGATTCATAAGAATTCCAGAACCAATAAAGGAATCATCTTTATTAAATAAACTGAAACATCCTTTTTCAATCTTAAAACTAAACCCATTAACATCAAGTTTTGATATAGAAACAAAATTTCTAGAGAGTGAAGGAACATAGAGAGTTTGTAATAGATTTAGGTGATGCCCAATATCTGAAGTAAGACGATAAGTCCCTATGCCTTCAATTGGGGCCTTCTTTCAGTTTCCATTAACAGAAAGTTCTTATTTGGGTTTATGCTCTGGATTGTAAGGAATCCGTGTATTACATTAGAAACATGAGTAGAAGCATCAGAATCCAACCACCAAGTATTAGATGGAACTTCAGATAAGTTTGATTCAAAAATTTGAGAAGCATAATGAAAGATACATTTCTTTTCAAACCAAGCTTTTCGTTTCAGACAATCTTTTTGATAATATCCTTCTTTCTTACAAAAATGACATTTATCTTTCTTCCTTTCCTTCTTATCATTATCAACAACCTGTGTTACTTTAGTGGATGCTTTCTTCTTAAATTTCTTGGATTTTGGTTTGATAACTTTATTAAGTAATATACTTAAATAAATATTCAGATTCCATCAAGTAAACAATAAGTGCATATTGAAGTTCTTCTTTGAGTGATACAACAATATACAACAATAAACATAATTGATGCTTAATTTTAATTTTTCATACTTGGCAATTATATATACTCAAATTAGATATGTTTGCTATTTTTGGATATGCTAAACATACCTAACCAGTATATTAATTGATCACATCATGTCCATAGATTATAAAATGACTAGTCAACCTTTGGGCGACCCTTAAATATTTATAATCAATGAACTTCAATATACTCATAAAAAATAAACAATAAGCATCACATAATTATGAGTAATACTCATAACAAATAAACAATAAGCTTCACATAATTATAAGTAATTAAATTTATTTAATTAAATTTGATATCTATAAACTTTCAAATTTGGCCACTTTGGTGACTAACAAATTACGCACAATATAGACATCAAATTTAATTAATGATAATATCATGAATGAATACAAAAGACTTAAGGTATCCACATAATTTTACTGTAATATTTTTCAAAATATTAAAAGTAAAACATAAATTTTAAAAGAATCTCTTCATGGGAGAAACAATCTGGACTTTCATTCTTTATTATTAAGATTAGATTGATGAAGTGGTAATATGCTTGCTTTCAAATCTATTGGTCACAGAACCACTTCAATTCTCTATTTCATTTTATTTTTCTTTCATGCTGAAATTCTCTTGATCCACTAGGTTTATTGAATGAACCCTTGCACTTTTAATCTCGTTTCCTCTTGAGTAAGCTTACTGGTCAATTCATTAACATCCCACTTATCCTTAATAGCATTATAGTTAATTTGAAAAACCCATACTCTTAAGGTAATAAGTTCATAATGAATTGTACCAGAAAGGAGTCATCCACGGTCATTCCCCAGATCTTAAGTCTTGCTGCAATATTAGTCATATCAAGGACATGTTGCTGCATACTTCGCAACCCATCATATTTCATAGTCGTAAGTTCAGCCATTAGTGTCCCTGTAAGTGACTTATGAGTGGAACGAAAGTGCTCTTCCACAAGCTTAAGATATTCTTTAGCTGTTACACTTTCTAGAAGAGTAGACTTAATATTGTTCGCAATTGTCATTCGCATGAAACTAAGACAATCTATTAGATCTGTCACATGCTTTATGTTTTAACTTCTTTGCCTCACTGCTTGTATCAGTAGGCTTTTCTTCTAATGCCAAGTAAAGATCCAAGATACCTAAATGGAAATTGACTTGCTCACGCCATTCAAAAAAGTTTAAACCATTAAAGATAGTAACAGTAGAAGCATATGAATGTAGAGAAATAACTGCAAAATCAAAAATGCTCAAACCTTTTGGCAAATTCTTAATTTCTAACAACCAATAAATCTTTATGATTAAAACAACAACATTCTATAAAATTTAATAAATATGACTGAATATAAATTAGTTTGGCTACTTTGGTAACTAACTAACTAATTTAATCTTGATATATAACTAAACAATAATACTAATATTATTAAAATTTTATAAATTATATGACTGAATATAAACTAGTTTGGCCACTTTGGTGACTAACTAACTAATTTAATCTTGATGTCATATAACTAAACAATAATACTAATATTATTAAAAATCTAACATTCAAATTTTGACAATGACAAAGTATAGTTAACATTACTGCATGCATCAGCCGACATCAACCATCGTAGATTATAAATTTGGTTCAATTTATAAATATTAGTTTTGTTATACACACTAGTATAACACAACGGCCTTATCGATGCATGCCATTAATTTGGAATACGACCGCCGGGCTTCTCCTGGTGGTGGACCTTTGATGCGGAAGAGATTAATGGCCAATAATACCACCAATCATAATTTAAAAGATTAAAAGTTTATCGTCAATTTATTTTGAGGAAAAAATTAATTAATTATAATATATGAATAAATTATTTATTTTAAAACCTTGCTCTGATACCACTTGTTAGCATATAGGATCTTCAATAAATAATTTATTATATAAAATCAAATATAAAATACTTGATGTGGAATTCATCATAATAGTAGATTTTTAAACTAATTAGGTTTTGATAGAAACAATTGATTTCTCTTCCTTAACCTTTCCTATGTAAGAGATAATTTGATGGATTCTATAATATGCTATCTTTCTTATATATATATATATATATATATATATATCTTTCAATCTAGTACTCCCATCAAATACCAAAAGTTATGGCTTAAAATTTAATTTCATTAAATATCATAATTAATGGCTTAATGTTAATGGCTTAAACTTTTGGACCATTAACTACCAATTCAATTAAAAGAAAACCAGTGGCCCTTCATCTTCTATATACATAAGAAAAACCGGTCCCTTGGCCTTTTGCATATAGGCCCGTTTAAGAAAGGGGCGATTCTTTGCATTCGGTATGTTAAGAAAGATTAATCTAACAAACTTAACTATTGTTTTTGATAAGTTAAATTAAATGGCATAAATATTTTAATTTTATGAATATTATGAAAACATGAATCAAGATCATCAATCTTTAACATGACTTCTTAATGATATTTATGCTTTATATGATGACAAAATTCGTGGATATAGAATACATGCTCAAAGCTATGCTTCTTCTTCTAGATCTCTCATCTATTTTTTCATTCATTGACATATACATGCTTCATCTTCTTTATCTCACTCTTCTTCATCTTTAAGTAATGAATTAGAATTTTATTTACTAAACGATTTTATTCTGCATATGATGAAGATCAAATAGAAAATCTAGATGTATTAGCTTTGTGAAAGAGTGTTAAAAATCAATATCATGTTATGTTTGCCATTGCATGGGATATTTTAGCTATGCTGATGTCCACAGTAGCATCAAAATTTGCTTTCAGTGCAGATCGGCGTGTTCCGGATGAAAAGAGAAGTAGAATAACTAGCGAGACGGTTGAGATGCTTCTCTGCTTCAAATATTAGTTGAACGTTGAGGCGAGGCTTCAAGATAATTGTATTTTTATCTTGTATTCGCTGGACACGACTTAATAAGCGAAGATGATGATGACACAAATACTGCTGAGTGAGTCATCTCTATTTTTATAATGGTTTATTTTTATTTTTTTAATTATTAAAGTGAGTCATCTCTATTTTTTTCCCTTTTCTTATTGTATTATGAAGGTCAAGCCTAGCCTCCCTCCCTTCATCTACCATTTTGATTTTAAATTAATAAACTGTTAGGGTCTATGCCAAACCCCCCCCCACCATTAAGGTGGCTTCATATTAATATTAATAATTTTTTAATTTATTAAAAAAATAATTTTTTACCAAAATTTTTTATCAAGTCCTTATGGGCCATGCCGACCGAGGCCCATGTGGATCGGTACGGCCCTACCTGGGCCGTGCCGTGCCAGGCTGGATTTTTTGAGCCCGGCAAGGCACGGTTTAATGGCCAGCACGGCCCGGTACTGTAGCAATACCGGACCGTGCTAGGAACGGTCTGGTTCGTGCCAGGTCGTGCCGGCCTATGGATGGTATGGCTCGATGCCCAACTCTAAATACCAGCTGCCGATATATAGCTGGTCAGGATTGGTCAAGTCCAGTGTCTCACAATCCGAATCCATACTTGACCAGTAGTAACTTATAAGCGTAAAGTTAGATAGGATAACATTTATATATCCGGCATGGATTATTGGGTCTGAGTACTTAATTTTAAGACTTATAATCCTCTTTAACTCAACTAATTAAGGCCATATATAAAAAGCTAAGACTTATATGCCTATTTAATTAAACCAAGTCCATATATATCTAAATACCAGACAACTAAAAATTATATATCGTCATTTTATTTATTTCATTAAGCTAGTACGTACCATTATTTAGTAAGATAAATTCAACAATTCATCGATGACGGCCTGCTTTTTCACACTAAAAAATAAATAAATAAAAAGTAATTATTGCTCGAGAGATGGCCCCGAGTCCGAATGATAATAGATGTAAGAGTCCGTGGCCATTCAGAAAGAACCAAGGCGAGAGGATTGAGGATAGAAGAGAGAATGAAAGAGAGAGCAGACCAGCTTTTATTTACAAGTAAACCAAACGGTTTAGGAGATGCGTCTATGTTAGCTACATCGCAGCTAACTCTCATGCATATAAATAAGATTTAAATTTTCTTTTTGTAGCAGTAACATCTTGAACCATCAATATTGCTTCCACAGGCAACAGCACACGTGATCCTCGATGCATGATGATGCAGCTCCATTGTGAACACTGTTACACTTTGCAGCGCAATCCAGGAGACATTCTTCAAAATAAAAGCTTGCCCTACAAAGCACGTTGAATGCCGCGACCAGCGAATCTGCTAGAATTTTTGTTACTATCCGAACATGCCTTAAAGATGAAAATTTTCTACGAGTGAAAATTAACCGGAGAGTCAAGACACCATACAAGTGATCAGAGTAGGTGGTGAAGTGTCACGCCCCAGACCCAAATATCGGGCTAGGGTGACAACCCGCCGCGTGCCGGGCACGCAAGGCGTCACAAAATTTTTCACACATAACACTATTATGTATATAATCAAGCCAAATTCATCACTGAATACTAAAAGTTTTGGGTTACAAACCCTTACACACCACAATAATAAAGTTTGGGCATCAAGCCCTACACATAAGTAATACTGGGGTTACAACAAAATAATGGGTCTTGTTTTATTTAATTGAAGCTCCATCACCCCAACAATCCATCTTCAATCTCGTGGCTCTGACAAAAACATTGTAAGATTTTTATGAGCTTACACTCAATAAGGAAGCCACGTTATACAGTCAATTTATAGCATAACAATCTATAAGCACATAAATGATTTGCATGCTTAAACATTCCACAAATACTCAAATATGCAATGTAAGTAAACCCACTGTTTATACACTCAATGGTAGCTGCAAATGTGACCCACGGCCCTGCAATATCCCAATAGTGTACAAACAAGTATCCCCCTACTGAAAGGGTCCAGATACCAGGGTCACGCCATATCATAATCCACCAGAACACATACTCTATATGTGTGATGTCACCTCAAACCAAGCAGAACACATCCTCTAGATGTGTGATGCCACCTCATAGTAACTCAGAACACATCCTCTAGATGCGTGATGCCATATCGGACCAAGCAGAACACATCCTCTAGATGTGTGAATGGCATAAATAAACAGAACACATCCTCTAGACGTGTATGTAGCATAAATCATCAGAACACATCCTCTAGATGTGTGTGTGGCATAAATCATCAGAACACATCCTCTAGATGTGTGTGTGGTATGACATGATAAAGGAGAACCACGGCGAGACGTAACAGTACCTCATATCATGCACAAACATATCAATAACATCTTTATATTGCATAAACAGTGGATTATACTTATTTAACAATTGCATGTAATATATCACATCAATGTCATAATAACTGCATCTCTCATGCATAGCATCCACATATGAAATCATTCTCAATAATAGCACATAAACAATAATATATTCATAATATTCATCTACTTACAATTTAGCCAATATCCAGAAATTCTTCATGTCACAATTTAAATATTCATATAATAAATAAAATAATTTATTAAATACTGATAACTGGCTTACTTACCTCAGTACGCAATCCAACAGGTATATATCAGCTAGTCAGATGTCTGAGCACCTACAGGATCATTTTACACAATTAATTTATTATAATAAGAATATTAAAATGACCCTTAGAATTCTACCCAGACTAGTTCACAGGCCCAACTTTGGGCTCGAATATCTCCCACTATACACACCCAATTGGGGAAGTAAAAATACCCCAAAAAACTAGAATTCACCCAAATTCTAGCCATATAATTATTTCTCATTTTTCAGCCCGATATAGGGCCCAAAATCCCTCCCCAAAAGGGCTCCAGGAACGGCCCAATAGGCCCTGAACCGGCCGGCCCAGCCGGCCCGTTTCATCCCAGCAGCCCGATCCCGATCCCCTGTTTCACCGAACAGGGGACGGGTTTCACGCCGGCGGCCAGGGCCGCCGCCGACCAAATTAAGGGTGGCCCGGCCGCCGGTGGCCGGGCCAGAGCCGGCTGCTGCCGCGGCCGACCACCCATTCCTCCCCCTCTCTCCTAATTTCACTCTATTTCTCTCTCACATCCGCGCGGCACGTTACTGTGCCGGTGGCACGGCCGGCCACCTTGGCCGGCCAGACCTCCACCGGACACATGCCTGACGCCGGTGGAGGCGACAGGCCGGAGCTCAGGCCCAGCGAGACGGCAAGCACGCTGCCAGGCCCGAACCAATCAGCGGAAGCCGGTCCGGCCGACTTCCACCACCACGCGAGAGAGGGGACGATTGGCCCTCTCTCTCTTCTCTCTCTCCACCACCACCCCGCCGGACACCTCCCCCGGTGCCGGCGAGGTCGCCGGCCGAAGCTCAGGCCCAGCGAGGCGATGAGCATGCCGCCGGGCCTGAACCAAGGATTGGTCGGTCCCCTCTCTTGCTCTCTATCTCATCTCTCTGTCTCTCGCGCTCTCTCTGTCTCTCACACACACTCTCTCTCTCTCTCTCCAGAGGCCAGGGGATTACCTGAAGGAAACGGAAGCCAGGATGATGGAGGGAGTCTCCCTCCATCACATATATAATTCCCTGAGTAACGCTTCAGTTTAAGGGGTCCGGGAAAATGAAGCGCTTCGCTGAGAGCGAAGCGTCGGACAGCACAGGACTAAGTCCTGAACCTGGTTCACATGAACCGGGAACCGGGTACTACATCCTCCCCCCTTATAAAAATTTCGGCCTCGAAATTGATACATGACCTGATAACTACAGATCAATCAAATTAATCAAAGGTCAACAATCTTAGATAGATAAATTACCTTCAAATAATTGTGGATACTTCATTTTAATTTCTTCCTCCAGCTCCCAAGTAGCCTCCCTCTCAGAGTGATTATTCCACTGAACTTTGACATAAGGGATCGTACGCCGCCTCAGAATCTGATCCTTGCGGTCCACGATACGCACAGGATGTTCCTCATATGATAAATCCTTCCTCAACTGAATAGGCTCATAAGCTATAACATGACTGGGGTCTGAAACATACTTCCTCAACATAGATACATGGAATACATTGCGAACACCAGATAAAATTGGGGGCAGTGCTAAGCTGTATGCAACCTCCCCAACTCTGCTCAAGATCCCAAAAGGTCCAATATAGCGTGGACTAAGCTTTCCTCTAATCCCGAATCTCATCACATCCTTGGTTGGTGATACCCTTAAGAATACATGATCCCCAACCTGAAATTCTAACTCCCTTCTTCTGACATCAGCATAACTTTTTTGCCTGCTCTGAGCTGTATGAAGACGCTCCCTGATCAAATGCACCTTGTCAACTGTCTGCTGGATCAGCTCAGGGCCTAGCAATTTCCTTTCCCCCACATCATCCCAACATAAAGGAGATCTACACCTCCTAGCATACAAGGCTTCAAATGGAGCCATCTGGATACTGGCTTGGTAACTATTATTATATGCAAATTCCACCAAAGGTAAGTGATTATCCCAAGCCCCACCCAAGTCCATCACACAGGCTCATAACATGTCCTCCAGAATCTGTATGGTCCTCTCTGACTGTCCATCAGATTGGGGATGATAAGCTGTGCTGAAGTTCAATTTGGTTCCCAAGGCCTTATGAAGACTCTTCCAAAACTGTGATATAAATCTGGTATCTCGGTCAGATACAATAGAGACAGGAACACATGAAGTCTCACGATCTGCTCAATATACATGTTAGCCAATCTATCACTCGAGACTCCAACTCTGAAAGGTAGGAAATGAGCTGACTTTATCAGTCTGTCCATAATAACCAAACTGCATCATTACTCCTGGGAGTTTTGGGCAGACCAGTCACAAAATCCATAGTAATCTTTTTCCATTTCCACTGAGGAATCATCAAAGATTGAAGAGGTCCCGCAGGTTTTTGATACTCGGCCTTCACCCGCTGACATACTAAGCACTTGGCCACAAACTGAGCAATATCCCTCTCCATCCCTTTCCACCAAAAATTCTCCTTTAAGTCTCTATACATTTTAGTACCACCAGGATGCACAGTATAGGGAGAGTAGTGAGCCTCCCTCAAAATCTCGGCTTTCAACTCCTCATTGCTAGGTACACAAAGTCTGCCTTCAAATCTCAGGGATCCATCATCCATTACATAAAATCCACTCTGATCTCCTGACTGAACAGCAACTTTAATTCTTTGAAGATCTGGATCTTCCATCTGGGAGGACTTAATTCTGTCAACAAGAGTCGGCTGAAGAATAAGTGCAGCAACAAGTCCATCAGATTATTGTACTCTCAGTCCAATCTCCCACCTCTCTAGGTCCTTCAGAATGTGAGGCTGGGAGGTGAGCATAGCAGCTAACTCAGAAGAGGTCTTCCTACTCAAGGCATCAGCCACAACATTAGCCTTCCCAAGATGATAATGTAGATTCAGATCATAGTCCTTCAGAAGTTCCAACCACCTCCTCTACCTCAAATTGAGCTCCTTCTGTGTGAAGATATATTTTAGACTCTTATGGTCTGTATACACATCACATGACACCCCATAGAGATAATGCCGCCAAATCTTCAAAGCAAAAACCACCGCAGCTAATTCCAGATCATGAGTAGGATAGTTCTGCTCATAAGGCTTCAGCTGTCTGGAAGCATAGGCTATCACCTTTTCATTCTGCATTAGGACACATCCCAATCCTTTCCGAGAGGCATCAGTATAAAGTGTAAAACCCTCAGATCCTGTCGAAGAACAAGGATGGGAGCTGACACCAAACGCTGCTTTAACTCCTGAAAACTTTCCTCACACTCCTCTGACCAGTCAAACTTCACTCGTTTCTGGGTTAAACGAGTTAGGGGTAGAGCGATGCGAGAGAAGTCTTCCACAAATTTTTGATAATACCCGGCTAGCCCCAAGAAGCTTCTGACTTCAGCCACATTGGAAGGTCGGCTCCAGCCAATAATAGCTTCAATCTTCTTTGGGTCCACAGAAATGCCATCCGCAGAAATTACGTGACCCAAAAAAGCTACTTGGTCCAACCAAAACTCACACTTCTGCAGCTTGGCATAAAGCTTCTTCTCCCGAAGAGTCTGAAGCACAATCCTCAAGTGATCCTCATGCTCCCTGAGACTCTTAGAATAGATCAAAATATCATCAATAAATACAACCACAAATTGATCCAAGTATGGCCTAAATATTATGTTCATCAAATCCATGAACGCTGCCGGGGCATTAGTCAAACCAAACGGCATCACCAAAAACTCATAATGGCCATATCTAGTTCTGAAAGCTGTCTTAGGCACATCCCCATCCTTGACTTTAAGCTGATGATAACCTAATTTGAGATCAATCTTAGAGAATACCCGAGCTCCATGAAGTTGGTCAAACAAGTCATCAATCCTCGGCAAAGGGTACTTATTTCGCACTGTCACCTTGTTGATTTCTCAGTAATCAATGCATAGCCGAAGACTGCCATCCTTCTTCTTAACAAATAGAACTGGAGCACCCCAAGGAGAAGCACTAGGCCTGATAAATCCCCGATCTAGGACTTCCTGCAATTGATCCTTCAACTCTTTTAGCTCAGCCGGGGCCATACGATAAGGGGCCTTGGATATAGGTCAAGTTCCAGGAATCAAATCAATGGAGAACTCAACCTCCCGGTCAGGGGGCAACTCCGATAATTCATCCGGAAAGAAATCAGGGAATTCTCTAGCTATAGGAATATCCTCCAACTTGGCCTCTTTCTTTTGAAGATCATTAATAACAGCAAGAAATCCTTGGCCACCACTCCTCAGATACTTTTCAGCCTGTAGTGCCGAATTAAACACTGAGGCTAGAAGTTTCTGGCCACCAGTAAAACTAAATTCGGGCTGACAAGGAATTTTAAAGTTGACGATCTTCCTGAAACAGTCTACAGAAGCATGATAGGAAGCTAACCAATCCATGCCAAGGATAACATCAAAGAATTTCAGTGGAAGGATAATAAGATTGGCATTCAGCTTCCTATCCTCAATGATAATCAAGCAGGATTTGCATACAGTATCAACTTTCATAGTATCACCATTTGGAAAGGCAATATGTAATTCATGGTCTAGAGATTCAGGTGTCAATGATGCATTCTTGCCAAGGTAGGTGTCAGATATAAACGAATGCGTGGCACCCGGATCAATTAGAGTCTGAGCATAATCATTGCCTATCTTAATCATTCCTGTTAAATTAGTTGTGGTTAATATCATCATAAGCTAAAGTGTCAAGTTTTCTCTAAGTATAATGTCATTAAAATATGTTCTCTACGTGTTATCATGTCAATATGTCCATGTCCCTAGGGTCATAACTTAAGCTCTGATACCACTAAAGCTGTCACGCCCCAGACCCAAATATCGGGCTAGGGTGACAACCCGCCGCGTGCCGGGCACGCAAGGCGTCATAAAATTTTTCACACATAACACTATTATGTATATAATCAAGCCAAATTCATCACTGAATACTAAAAGTTTTGGGTTACAAACCCTTACACACCACAATAATAAAGTTTGGGCATCAAGCCCTACACATAAGTAATACTGGGGTTACAACAAAATAATGGGTCTTGTTTTATTTAATTGAAGCTCCATCACCCCAACAATCCATCTTCAATCTCGTGGCTCTGACAAAAACATTGTAAGATTTTTATGAGCTTACACTCAATAAGTAAGCCACGTTATACAGTCAATTCATAGCATAACAATCTATAAGCACATAAATGATTTGCATGCTTAAACATTCCACAAATACTCAAACATGCAATGTAAGTAAACCCACTGTTTATACACTCAATGGTAGCTGCAAATGTGACCCACGGCCCTGCAATATCCCAATAGTGTACCAACAAGTATCCCCCTACTGAAAGGGTCCAGATACCAGGGTCACGCCATATCATAATCCACCAGAACACATACTCTATATGTGTGATGCCACCTCGAACCAAGCAGAACACATCCTCTATATGTGTGATGCCACCTCATAGTAACTCAGAACACATCCTCTAGATGCGTGATGCCATATCGGACCAAGCAGAATACATCCTCTAAACGTATGAATGGCATAAATAAACAGAACACATCCTCTAGACGTGTATGTGGCATAAATCATCAGAACACATCCTCTAGATGTGTGTGTGGCATAAATCAGAACACATCCTCTATATGTGTGTGTGGTATGACATGATAAAGGAGAACCG
Organism: Calamus simplicifolius; assembly: GCA_900491605.1. Lineage (NCBI taxonomy): Eukaryota > Viridiplantae > Streptophyta > Magnoliopsida > Arecales > Arecaceae > Calamus > Calamus simplicifolius. The sequence goes on along the minus strand of UESW01004170.1, from coordinate 556,392 downwards.
CGGCGACACATAACAGTACCTCACATCATGCACAAACATATCAATAACATCTTTATATTGCATAAACAGTGGATTATACTTATTTAACAATTGCATGTAATATATCACATCAATGTCATAATAACTGCATCTCTCATGCATAGCATCCACATATGAAATCATTCTCAATAATAGCACATAAACAACAATGTATTCATAATATTCATCTACTTACAATTTAGCCAATATCCATAATAATTCTTCATGTCACAATTTAAATATTCATATAATGAATAAAATAATTTATTAAATACTGATAACTGGCTTACTTACCTCATTACGCAATCCAACAGGTATATATCAGCTAGTCAGATGTCTGAGCACCTACAGGATCATTTTACACAATTAATTTATTAGAATAAGAATATTAAAATGACCCTTATAATTCTACCCAGACTAGTTCACGGGCCCAACTTTGGGCTCGAATATCTCCCACTATACACACCCAATTGGGGAAGTAAAAATACCCCAAGAAACTAGAATTCACCCAGATTCTAGCCATATAATTATTTCTCATTTTTCCCGATATAGGACCCAAAATCCCTCCCCAAAAGGGCTCCAAGAACAGCCCAATAGGCCCTGAACCGGCCGGCCTAGCTGGCCTGTTTCATCCCAGCAGTCCGATCCCGATCCCCTGTTTCACCGAACAGGGGACGGGTTTCACGCCGGCGGCCAGGGCTGCCGCCGGCCAAATTAAGGGCGGCCCGACCGCCGGTGGCCAGGCCAGAGCCGGCCGCCACCACGGCCGACCACCCATTCCTCCCTCTCTCTAATTTCATTCTATTTCTCTCTCACATCCGCGCGGCACGTTACTGTGCCGGCAGCACGGCCGGCCACCTTGGCCGGCCGGACCTCCATCGGACGCATGCCCGGCGCCGGTGGAGGCGACAGGCCGGAGCTCAGGCCCGGCGAGGCGGCGAGCACGCCGCCGGGCCCGAACCGTTCGGCTTCCGCCACCGCGCGAGAGAGGGGCCGATTGGCCATCTCTCTCTTCTCTCTCTCCACCACCACCCCGCCGGACACCTCCCCCGGTGCCGACGGGGTCGCCGGCCGAAGCTCAGGCCCGGCGAGGCGGCGAGCATGCCGCCGGACCTGAACCAAGGATCGGTCGGTCCCCTCTCGCTCTCTATCTCATCTCTGTCTCTCGCGCTCTCTCTGTCTCTCACGCTCTCTCTCTCTCTCTCTCTCAGAGGCCAGGGGATTACCTGAAGGAAACGGAAGCCAGGATGATGGAGGGAGTCTCCCTGCATCACATATATAATCCCCTGCGTAACGCTTCAGTTTAAGGGGTCCGGGAAAACGAAGCGCTTCGCTGAGAGCGAAGCGTCGGACAGCACAGGACCAAGTCCTGAACCTGATTCACATGAACCGGGAACTGGGTACTACATGAAGACAATTAATTTTTGGCCTCATTTTTAAGTTGTGAGGCAAATAAAAAATTTAAGCTGCAGGACAAGTTTTTGTTTGCAGCAGTTTTGGTGGGCATAACCATCTTTTACATCAAAATAAAAATTAATTTTTTTTGTTTAAAAATAATAAATACATTCCAAAATTTCGCATGGACCACATACATCTATCAATAAATTGTATTCCAATAGATTTATCCTTGATATATATTATGCTTTATTGGATTTATTCCAACAGCTGCATGAGAATAAACGCCCTTATGCTCATTAAAGATTAGAGATGCCAATGTGCCAAGCTAAGATTACTTTATCTTAATATAGAATACTGAATATATGTTGTATCATGAACCCAATGATTCTACCTAATTGGCCGTTTAGGAAGTCCTGAATTGTTATAAACAATATCAAAATGGACCAAGAATCGAGTACACATGGACCAATGATGCCGCGCAAGGAATCATTTGGAATTGGCTGTGCTCCGATCATAATGTTTGCGACTTGATTGATTTAGCTCCATAGTTTGATGAAAATGCTTTTAAAAAAAGTAAGTATGACAAAGCCAAATGCTATGGATGATATTATTGAGGCAGTGACGGAAGTGCTAGTGATAAAGAAAGAGGTGATGGTAAAGCTGCCGGTAATGTAACAGAGATAAGAATGATGATAGTAATGGATAACGGCAACATCCACATAATAAGGGTAGCAATGATTATTGTAGCAATGATGATTAAAAAATTTGTGTTGGTGGTGGAGACTATTTTGATGGTTATGATTAAAAATCATATTTTTTTAATAAAAATATTAAAGAACGAATTCCTTGCACCCATTATTTTTAAAAATAATTAAAATATTTTGAAAATAAAAAATAAAATCAATATCATCAAAGATATATTTTCTTATGATTTATATAATTTTATTTTAATATAAAAAAAGAAATAAAAGCGATGACTTAATACTTGAAAAGGAATCGAACTAATAGATCAATAACCATGTAAAAGGGGGAAGGGAGTGATATGAGTTCTCACCATTGAAAATAAGTAGCAAAAATATGGTGAAGATGAGGATAGTGGATGTTTTCATATATGAGGGTATGAGTAGGATGAAGAAATTTTTTTATTTAGGATTGTAAAATTTATTCCAAGGAATGACAAATTTATAGATCTACTCTATCCCAAAATACAATTTATGCTTTTAAGTGCTTTCAATCTTGTTATCCATAGTGGATTGATGCAAAAATGTATATAGTAATAACCAAAAGGAGGTTTATGTAATTATAATTTAGGAATATATAAATCTTACCATATCTTACAAGTAATACTGATGCAGAATTAGAAGGATTTCAAGCTATGGTTCTAAAATCTGAGTTCTCGTACAAAAATGTAATATAGGATCTTAAGATATGATATCAAATTTGATGTAGGATCAGATGGATTTTGAGCTTTAAGGTTAAAATCTGGCACTAGATCTTGAACCACTATATCAAATTTAATCCTAGATTAAAGGGATTTTAACTAACTTTGATGAGGGTAGATTTACTAAATATGATGATGATACCTAGTAGAATACGATGAAGACACATGGTAGAATATGATGATGATATATTATAGAAATAATTAAATAAATAAGAAAAATTCAAAATCCATAAGAAAAATTCTAATTAGTTGAAATTAAATGGTTTAGATTACTTTATAACCATCTTAACCACCGCAAAAATTGATTTAACAAATCAAAATTAAGAAGTAATTTTGGGCTACTAATTACTAAGAAGCCCACTCATGGTTAACCCACTCCAGTTGTCTATAAATGAGTAGCAAAAATATAGTGAATACGAGGATAGCGAATGTTTTTATATCTAAGGGTACAAGTATGGTGAGAAATTTCTTTATCTAGGATTGTTAAATTTGTTCAAAGGGATGACAAATTTATAAATCTATTCTATCCCAAAATATAGTTTATGCATTTAAGTGCTTTCAATCTTGTTACCATAATGGATTAATGCAAAAATGCATATATAATAATTACCCTAAGGAAGTTTATGTAATTATAATCTAGGAATATATATATCTTACCATACCTTAGAAGTAATATTGATGTAGAATTAGAAGGATTTCGGGCTCTAGTTCTAAAATTTGAGCTCTCGTACTAAAATCTAATATAGGATCTTATGATATGATATCAAATCTATTATAGGATAAGTTGGATTTTGAGCATTAATGTCAAAATCTACTATAAGATCTTGAGCCATGATATCAAATTTAGTGCTAGATTAAAGGAACTTTTAACTAGCTTTGATGAGGGTAGATTTACTAAATATGATGATTATACTTGGCAAAATATGATGACGACAAATGGTAGAATATGATGATGACATATTGCTAAAATAGTTCAATAAATTAGAAAAATTTAAAATTCATAAGCTAAATTCTAATTAGTTGAAATTAAATGGTTTAGATCACTTTATGACCATCTTAACCATTGCAAGAATTGATTTGATAAATCAAAGTTAAGAAGTAATTTTGGGATGCTAATTACTAAGAAGCCCACTCATGGTTAACCCACTCCAGTTGTCTATAAATGAGTAGCAAAAATATAGTGAAGAGGAGGACAGCATATGTTTTCATATCTAAGGGTACGAGTAGGGTGACAAAATTTCTTTATCTATGATTGTAAAATTTGTTCAAAGGGATGATAAATTTATAAATATATTCCATCCCAAAATATAGTTTATGCATTAAGTGCTTTCAATCTTGTTACCATAATGGATTGATGCAAAAATTCATATAATAATAACCCTAAGGAGGTTTATGTAATTATAATCCAGGAATATATACATGTTTTACCATACCTTACAGGTAATATTGGTGCAGAATCAGAAGGATTTCGATCTTTGGTTCTAAAATCTGAGCTCTCGTACTAAAATCTAATATAGGATCTTAAGCTATGATATTAAATCTAATATAGGATTAGATGAATTTTGAGCTTTAATGTTAAAATCTAGTACAAGATCTTTAGCCATGATATCAAATTTAATGCTAGATTAAAGTGATTCTTAACAAGCTTTGATGAGGATAAATTTATTAAATATGATGATGATACCTAGCAGAATATGATGACGACACATGGTAGAATATGATGATAACATATGGCAGAAATAATTCAATAAATAAGAAAAAATTAAAATTCATAAGCTAAATTCTAATTAGTTGAAATTAAATGTTTTAGATCACTTTATAACCATTTTAACCACTGCAATAATTGGTTTAACAAATCAAAATTAAGAAGTAATTTTGGTCCGCTAATTACTAAGAAACCCACATATGGTTAATCCACTTCAGTTGCCTGTAAATAAAGAACCAAGGCGTCAACTTGACATACAACTAAAAATCATGTAGGACCTATTGTCTCTCCTATTTTTCTCTTATTTTCTTTTTTTTTTGTTTGCCCTATTTTTCTAAGTCTTAGTTGCTGACTTAAGCATTAGAGGATTTTTTTAGAGGAAAACTCTCACATATTTTCTAATTGAATGCAGGAGATCAAGAGAAGGTAGTAAGTTCTTTGGCTAAATTCTTAAGTGCTTGGGCTAAAATTTTGAATTCATGGGCTATGATTTCCTTTAGAGGAGGCAAATCTTATTCCTTAATACAAAAAGTTAAAAAAAAAAAAGCATCAATAGGATTGATCATTAAAATAGAATACGATCAAGGTTTGTTTATAAAGTGAGATCACTTAAACGAAAAAACTTTCTTATTCTCATAAGGTTAAAATCTTTTAAAGAAAAAGATAATTATTAAATAAATTTTAAAAATAGATTCCTGACTCCTAATTGACTTCTAAGTCATGCAATATAAATTTTGAAATAAAAATAGAAGTTTATACAAAGGAAAAGAAAATTCATCCTTCCCCACCATGCGTCAGGATGGGATATTAAAAATTTTCTAAAAGTTCATTAGCATTCGTACTTCTATAATTAGGTTATAATTTCTTTATTTGGCCTTCATTTTGAGTTATTCAAGATGCATTGAAAAGCTGATGTATTCATGTAAACATTATATAAGGTAAGTGATTGCTCTTGCTTGATATGATAGTCCATTTGCTTGACTTATATTGGTTGTTCAAAATATGCAAACTTTATGCTTCGATTCTTCATGCAAACTTTATGTTCAGATAGGGGACATTTTAGATTACATCACAGCTTTGGGCAACGGATCGCATGTTCATTGGTAAGCGATAGGAAATGGTAGGCCATCAGAGCTCAATCGCAGACCACATTGACTGTCCATGCGAGTATTGCGGTCGCAGTGAGGTGAGACATAAAGTATTTTGGGTTCTTAACGGGTTGATGGATCCGTTTAGTGAGCTCTCAATCCGCATGCAGAAGAATGCAATACCAGCTGCCGATATAGATCGAGCTGGTCAGGATCGGTCAAGTCCAGTGTCTCACAATCCGAATCCGTACTTAACCAGTAGTAACTTATAAGTGTAAAGTTGGATAGGATAATGTTTATATATCCAGCATGGATTATTGGGTCAGAGTACTTAATTTTAAGACTTATAATCCTCTTTAACTCAACTAATTAAGGCCATATATAAAAAGCTAAGACTTATACCTATTTAATTAAACCAAGTCCATATATATCTAAATACCAGACAACTAAAAATTATTTGTCTTCATTTTATTTATTTTATTAAGCTAGAACGGACGTACCATTATTCAATAAGATAAATTCAACAATTCATTGATGACGGCCTGCTTTTTAACACTAAAAAATAAATAAATAAAAAGTAATTGTTGCTCGAGAGATGGCCCCAAGTCGATCCGAATGATAATAGATGTACGTAAGAGTCCGTGGCCATTCAGAAAGAACCAAGGGTACTGAGAGGATTGAGGATAGAAGAGAGAATGAAATTAAGAGAGAGCTGACCAGCTTTTATTGACAAGATTTATTCTTCTTGTATATGTTAGCTCTACATCGAAGCTAACTCTCATGCATCTAAATAAGATTTATTCTTCTTGTAGCAGTAACATCTTGAACCATCAATGCTTCCACAGGCAACAGCACACGTGATCCTCGATGCATGATGATGTAGCTCCATTGTGAACACTGTTACACTTTGCAGCGCAATCCAGGAGACATTCTTTAAGATAAAAGTTTGCCCTACAAAGCACGTTGAATGCCGCAACCAGCGAATCTGCCAGAATTTTTGTTACTACCGGCCGAACATGCATGCCTTACAGATGAAAATTTTCTACGAGTGAAAATTAACCGAAGAGTCAAGACACCAATGTACAAGTGAGTAGCTAGGCGGTGAACACAATTAATTTTGGGCCTCATTTTTAAGTTGTGAGGCAAATAAAATTTAAGCGGAATGCAGGACAAGTTTTTGTTTGCAGCAGTGTTGCTGGGCATAACCATCTTTTACATCAAAATAAAAATTATTTTTTTGTTTAAAATTAATAAATACATTCCAAAATTTCGCATGGACCACATACATCTATCAATAAAATATTGTAGTCCAATAGATTTATCCTTGATATATATATATATATATGCTTTATTGGATTTATTCCAACAGTTGCATGAGAATAAACGCCCTTATGTTCATTAGAGATTAGAGATGCCAATGTGCCAAGCTAAGATTACTTTATCTTAATATAGAATACTGAATATATGTTGTATGAACCCAATGATTCTACCTAATTGGCCTTTTAGGAAGTCCTGAATTGTTATAAACAATATCAAAATGGACCAAGCATCGAGTCCACATGGACCAATGATGCTGCACAAGGAATCATTTGGAATTGGCAGTGCTCCAATCGTCATGTTTGTGACTTGATTGATTTAGCTCCTTAAGTTTGATGAAAATGCTTTTAAAAAAAGTAAGTATGACAAAGCCAAATGCTATGGATGATATTATTGAGGCAGTGATGGAAGTGCTAGTGATAAAGAAAGAGGTGATTGTAAAGCTGCCGGTAATGCAACAGAGATAAGAATGACGATAGTAATGGATAACGGCAACATCCATAATAATAAGGGTAGCAATGATTATTGTAGCAATGATGATTGAAAAATATGTGTTGGTGGTGGAGACTATTTTGATGGTTATGATTAAAAATCATAAATTTTTTTATAAAAATATTAAAGAACAAATTCCTTGCACTCATTATTTTTAAAAATAATTAAAATATTTTGAAAATAAAAAATAAAATCAATATCATCAAAGATATATTTTCTTATGATTTATATAATTTTATTTCAATATAAAAAAAGAAATAAAAGCGATGAGTATAATCCTTGAAAAGGAATCGAAGTAATAGATCAATAACCATGTAAAAGGGCGAAGGGAGTGATATGAGTTCTCACCATTGAAAATGAGTAGAAAAATATGGTGAAGATGAGGATAGTGGGTGTTTTCATATCCGAGGGTATGAGTAGGGTGAAGAAGTTTCATTATTTAGGATTGTAAAATTTGTTCCAAGGAATGATACATTTATAGATCTACTCTATCCCAGAATATAATTTATGCTTTTAAGTGCTTTCAATCTTGTTATCCATAGTGGATTGATGCAAATATATATATAATAACCAAAATAAGGTTTATGTAATTATAATTCAGAAATATATAAATCTTACCATATCTTACAAGTAATATTGATGCAGAATCAGAAGGATTTCAGGCTCTGGTTCTAAAATCTGAGCTATCGTACCAAAATTTAATGTAGGATATTGAGATATGATATCAAATCTAATATAGGATCAGATGGTTTTGAGCTTTAGTGTTAAAATCTTGTACAATATCTTGAGCTATGATATCCAATTTAATGCTAGATTAAAGGGATTTTTAATAAAATTTGATGAGGGTAGATTTATTAAATATGATGATGACACCTGGCAGAATATGATGACGATACATGGTAAAATATGATGATGACATATGGCCAAAATAATTCAATAAATAAAAAAAATAAAATCCATAGAATTAGTTGAAATTAAATGGTTTAGATTGCTTTATAACCATCTTAACCACCACAAGAATTGATTTAATAAATCAAGATTAAGAGGTAATTTTGGGCCACTAATTACTAAGAAGCCAACTCATGGTTAACCTACTCCAAACACTTGTAAATAAAGAACCAAGGCCTCAACTAAAAATCACGTAAGGTGCATTCTCTCTCTTATTTTTTTCTTATTTTGTTTGCTCTATTTTTTTAGTCTTTATTGCCGACATGAGCATTGAAGGGTTTTTTTAGAGGAAAACTTTGAGATATCTCACATATTTTCTAATTGAATGCAAGAGATCAAGAGAAGATGGTAAGTTCTTTGGTTGAATTCTTAAGCTTTTGAATTGAATTTTTGAATTTTTGGGTTGAGATTTCAATTAGAGGAGGTAAATCTCATTCATTGATACTAAAAGTTAGAAAAAAGAATAAATACAATTGATAAACAAAATTAAATACTATCAAGGTTTATTTATAAAGTGAGATCTCTTGAACAAAAGATTTCCTAATTCTTGTAGGGTTAAAATCTTCCAAACAAAAAGATATTTATTAAATAAATTGTTAAAAATAGATTCCTAACTCCTAATTGACTTCTAAGTCATGTAGTATAAATTTTGAGATAAGAAATAGAAATTTAGATAAAGTAAAAGAAAAATCATCCTTTCCATCGTGCATCATAGAATGGGATGTTCAAAATCTTTTGAAAGTTTATTGGCAATGATACTTCTATAATTAGCTCATAATTTCTTCGTTTGACCTTTATTTTGAGTTTTTTTATGATGCACTGAAAAGCTAACTTGATGTAGACATCATGGAGTTAAGTTTTTATCAAAAACTTTAGTTATGTCGGTGTTAGTGAAACTTTCTTTTGAACCAATATATGTAATATATGTTTTATCATTGTTAGATGAATGCGCTAGAAAGCCAGTTATTGGCATATACATTGTATATTGTTCTAGAACTTTCATTGTACATGATCATATTCATATTAATAAAATTGGATATTTTCATACATGTTGATGTGTCATGTATTGTCCTTGGAGTTGATGGACAATAACATATAATTTCAAGAGTAAAAAATTTGAGACACATGTCATAATAGATTAACTCCTAAAATGCTTTAAATCAATTAATCAATCACGAGGACAGTGATCGATCCGATTAGATTGGAGTAAGAATTGCCTTGATACGAGTCTTTTGTATGAGGTATGGGATAGTAAGGCAAGAATATTGGTAGATGTTTGATATTGGTATCGAGGTTGACCATACGAGAAGTTAGTAGGATAACTACTCACTTATTAGTGACTTTTCGATAATGTAGTAGTGTAAGTGGTCCTTGACCTATAGTACTTCGGTTACTCATACTAAGATTATTGTAGCTTGACTGCATATTACCTTGATCCTCTTAGGCATCAAGGACTGTATTATGTATGTTGGCTACAATGATCGTAGTGTAAGAGTAAGGAGTATTCATGAGAAATCTATCAGTCCTAGTAGATAGGGAGTAGTCCTATGCTATTTAGGAGACTGAGTTTATGAGTTCATAGCCACGACAAGTGATAATAGAAAGCAGTTTCCATTAGAATCATAAGTTGAACTCAAGTCGAATAAATATTGCATATGACCAGTGCTTAGGGCTTGACGAGTTATCTTTAACTTAGCACTCTGTCAGAACTCTTGATAGAAGGACTATACTACATGGTAACTACATTATGGGTTCTTTTTCTAACCTGCTGGCTTACTATTATATACTGCTAGGTGTCAATGATGGATTGCGAGAAGCTCACTGGAATTGATAAGGATCGTCGATTCCAAATTTGAGTTGAGTCGAAATAGTTTTGACCCACCAAAAGATATTTTGGTGTAACACTAATACTGATTAGGGATTATTCTTACTACCAAACAAGTTGGAACCTATGGGGTACACACAATAAGGGTTGAACTCCTCAATTTGATTCTTACATTAATTCGATTAATGTTTTGAATCAAGTTTCCTGAAGATGGGTTGCTAATTGTTAGCAACTAGGCCTAACAACATCACTGTTGACCCAATTTGATGAGATAGAATTATTTTCTATCTCCTTTAAGTGTCAAATTAGATTTGACCAGATACATTTAGGGTTAATTTGAGTTGTTCAAGACTCAATTGAAACTTGAGTATGAGTTTCATGTGATGAGATTCAGCTTGGACTCAAATTCAGTTTGAATTGAATTCGAATTTGACCCTAAATGAAGTCCTAGTGGAATAGGACTCTCTTCTCTCTTGGGGGTAGATTTCTAGTATTTTTCATGGGTGTAGGGCTTTCTAAGGTGTTTTAGGTTGATGCATGAATGCAACTAGTTACTTGATCAATGGATCACCACAAACCAGGTTGGATGAAGGCATTCCAAAGAAGATGTGGTCTAGAAGGAAGGCAAGTCTAAACCATCTGAAGGTGTTTCGATGCACAACATTTGTAAATGTTGGTGCTGGGGAGCAAAGCAAGCTAGACGCCGGGTCAAAGAAGATGGCATTCATAAGAGGTATCGATTATGGGACCTCTTGGAGAAGAAGGTCATCATTAGTAGGGATGCGACCTTTAATGAGAATCTGGTCCTTCAAAGATGAGATGGCGTAAAAGCATATTAGGAGTAGCCGAAGGTATAGCAAGGCAGCACTAGGCAGATGACCTCCTATACAGTAGTGCCGTTTGCAAATGGACCAAGAAGATTTAAGATTCAGATGGAGAGAACTGATATGGGAGGTAGACGCTAGGGAGTTCAGCAAGAGGCAATTGGACGAAGGACATATAATAATAACCCTATTAATTTCTTTCTATAAACTTACATTTAAGGTAGGTTTTATGCATATCTTATGTTGGAAGATTATAGAAAAATTATATGATCCAATCCTTTTGATTTTGATGATTACTAAAAGCCATTGAGTTTATTAAAGGATGTAATGAGTTTATGTAAATGAGCAACAAATTTATTTTGAACTATCAATGAACATGCTCAAGTTTAACTTTAATCAATTTTGAAAGTGACTTTAAGCTTAATATTCAAACTTTCGAAAAGAAATGTTATAATTCATGTTTTAATCAATGAGTTTTTGGAATAGTTCTTGAATCAACTCTAAATGTCAATTTTATTATATTCAAGTCAAAACAATGAATTAAAATGAATCTGGAACGATTTTAATGTCAATCAGAAAAGTTTCTGATTTTTGATACGTTCCGGAGCCGACTCCTGAGTTTCAGAGTCGACTCCGCTCAGTGTACAAAAATGTGCATCTGTGTCGAGTCGACCCACGAAATTGTCGAGTCGACCCCTGATTCTGTCGAGCCGACTCCCTGACTGTGCGAGTCGACTCCGCTCAGACACCAGAAGAGTGTTTTTCTGAGCACTTCGCGAGTTGACCCCAAGCCTTTCTCGAGTCGACTCCCGACTATTAGGAGTCGACACTTTATTTCTGGCGAGTCGACCCCTAACCTTTATAAACATTTCTATATTTGGTAAGACGAGCTCGAGCCGACTCGGGAAAAGCATGAGTCGACTCCAGCAAATCTGGACGATATTTTTTCACGATGACACGTCACTCCAATGGTAAGATTTTTGAATAACGGCTATTTTTCCTTGTCTCTAACGGATATATTTTTGCAGAATCTATAAATAGAGGAGCTCTTTTCATATCAAGAGAGATTTTTTGAATATCAAAAAGAGAGAAAAGAATATCTTTCAAAAAGAGGGAAAAATAGAGCATATTAAAAAAATCTTCCAGCTTAAAGTAGAGTGATTCAAAAGGAGCGAAATCAAAGAGAAAGATTCGTCTGCTCCATCTCATCAATCCACAAGAGTCAAAAGAAAATCCAAAGCGTTTCAAAGATCAAATCGAAGGATTTTCAAAAGGAGAAAAAGCTTCATCCCAACTCCAAAGTTTTCAAACGGTCAAGGATCTTGCTGAGGCCTGATTCGACACTTCAAGAGGAGTTAAAGAGGAGAAGGAAGAAAGCCAAAGCCACATCCATCTGCTATATTATCAGGCTTTTCTAACCTTTTATTCTTTTATACTTAATTTGTATATTTGCTCAAGGGGAGCTTTCATTACTTAAACACTGTTATTCCAATTGGTTGCTGATTCAATCAGTGGATTGAATCAGTGGAGGTTGATATACCTCGTTGCAAGCCGGAGTGCTTGTGTTGGGTTAGTTGTGAGCCCGTGAAAAACAACGTGTAGGGTTTTGTGCTGGTAAGCCCGAGTAAAACCAGCTGGGTTCGTTGTGCACCCGGGAAAACAACAAGTTTGAGTTGTGAGCTTGGAAAACAACTCGGCTGTAATCTAGAGAGATTATAGTGTGGACCCAAGTGAATCTTGGGAGTGGACGTAGGTGTTGGTTGCACCGAACCACTATAAAATTATCTTGTGTTTGCCGTGCTATTTTCTCTCTCTCTATCTCTCTTTATTAATTGCTTGTGCATTGCTTCTTAGTTAATTTCACTCACTTGCACATCTTGAGCAAATCTGTTTAAAACATCTAAAAAGTCTTAAATTTTTAAGAACCCAATTCACCCCCCCCTCTTGGGTTGCCATCTGGGCCAACAATTGGTATCAGAGCAAGTGCTCATTTAGAATTTGATCTCACGATCAAGGGCTAAAGATCCTTATGGCAACACAAAGTGGTTCATGTTTTGCTGAAGGTCATTCTACGAATCGACCTCCTTTATTTAATGGAACCAACTATTCATATTGGAAAGCTAGAATGAGAATATTCATTCAAGCTTCGGACTATGAATTGTGGGGAGTAATAATAAACGGACCTAGTACACCCACACACCTTATTGATGGCACTATTGTTCCTAAACCCGAAAGGGATTGGAATGATAATGATAGGAGAATGGCACAACTAAATGCTAAGGCCATTAATATTTTATATTGTTCCTTAGACTCAAATGAATTCAACCGAATCTCAACATGTAATTCCGCAAAAGAAATTTGGGATAGGTTGGAAATAACTCATGAAGGAACAAACCAAGTAAAAGAATCAAAGATAAATATTTTGGTTCATAAATATGAATTATTTACTATGGAACAAAATGAAACCATCACATGCATGTTCACTAGATTCACTGATATTGTGAATGGTTTAAAAAGTCTTGGAAAAGTTTATACTAACTCTGAGCTTGTTCGCAAAATCCTTAGGTCACTTCCAAGGACTTGGGAAGCCAAGGTGACCGCCATACAAGAAGCCAAAGATCTGAACATCCTACCATTGGAAGAGCTTCTTGGTTCGCTGATGACTCATGAGCTTCAAGTTAAACAACATGTCAATGAGGATGAGTCAAGAAAGAAGAAGACCATCGCCCTCAAAGCTGCGGAAAAGGAAATAAGCAGCAGCGATGATGAAGAGGATGATGATGATGAGTCAGCCCTCCTTGCAAGGAAATTCAAGAAGTTTATGCAAAGAAGGAGGCCCTTCCACAAAAAGAGATTTGTTTCAAAAATGGAAGGAGAAAAAGAAAAGGATAAGAAAAAGGAAAAGGACAAAGAGAAAGAGCCCTTAGTTTGCTATGAATGTAAAAAGCCAGGGCATTTTAGATATGACTGTCCTTTACTTAAGAAGGCCTACAAGAAAAAGAAAAAGGCCTACATGGCAACTTGGACTGATAGTGAAGAGTCTTCTTCCGAAGAAGAAGAACAAAAAGAAGTTGCTAATATTTGCTTCATGGCCAACAATGACGACAACAACAATGAGGTAAGTTTTGAAAACTCAAATGATGAATTTACATTTGATGAAATGTTTGAGGCTTTCAATGAACTTATGATTGATTTTAAATCCTTGAAAAAGAAGTATAAATTTTTGAAAAATGACAATATTAGCTTAGCTAAAAGTAAAAATGAATTAGCTTTAGAAGTTAAGAATTTAACTAATGAAAAAGATGAACTTAGCAAAGAAAGAGATAATCTTAATCAAGAAATAGATTTGTTAAAGTCTGAAACTAAAAACTCAACAAAAGATTTAAAAGATCAATTAGAAACTTTAGCTTTAGAAAAAGAACAGCAAGTTAAAGAAAATGACTCTCTTAAGAAAGATGTTAAAAAATATAAAGACATTGTTGAGAAATTCACCTTAAGTTCAACTAAGCTTAACATGATCTTAATAGTCAAAAAGCTGTTTTTGACAAAGCAGGTTTAGGGTATAACACATTAAGGAAACAAAAATCTTTAAAGAATATTTTTGTAAAAGCCAACCAAAGTAATATAACTTGTTTCAAATGCAATGAAAAGGGTCATAAATCATTTGAATGCAAAACGTTAAATAATAACAACAAGTTAAATGTTAAAGCAAAGAAAATATGGGTTCCGAAAGGAACAATTTTATTGCTACTAACCATGAAGGACCCAAGAAAGCTTGGGTACCTAAACATAAAGTTTAAATTATGTTGCAGGAATGTCTTGTAGCCAAAAGATCAAAGAAAAAGTGGTACCTTGATAGTGGCTGCTCAAGACATATGACGGGTGACAAAGATGAATTCATCACCCTAGAAGAAAAGAAAGGTGGAGTTGTTACGTTTGGCGATAACGGTAAAGGTCAAATTATGGGCCTTGGTAAAGTCCGTATAACTCCATCTACATTTATTGATAATGTACTTTATGTTGATGGTTTGAAGCATAATCTAATAAGTATAAGTCAATTATGTGATAAAAACTTTAATGTTTCATTTAAATCTTCTGTATGCACTGTAACTAATTCTATTGATGATAGCATTGTATTTACTGGTTATAGACATGGCAATGTTTACTTGGTTGATCTAGAAAAATTATCTTGAGTGATCATTGCTTAATTGCTGACAATGCTAACATAAATGAAATTAGTTGGTTGTGGCATCGTAGATTAGGTCATGCAAGCACACACCTTATTTCAAAATTAATTAAAATGGATTTAGTTAAAGGATTACCTAAACTAGATTTTGAAAATAATAAAATATGTGATGCATGTCAATTTGGAAAACAAACTAGAAGTTCTTTCAAATCTAAAAACATTGTTTCAACTTCTAGGGCACTAGAGCTACTTCACATGGATCTTTTCGGACCAACTAGAACCACAAGTCTAGGAGGAAAGAAATATGGTCTAGTGATTGTAGATGATTATTCTAGATATACTTGGGTAATGTTTTTAGCTCACAAAGATGAGACTTTCTCGATATTCCTGAAATTCTTCAAGAAAGTCACAAATGAGAAAAACACTACTATAGTATCTCTAAGAAGTGATCATGGAACAGAATTTGAAAATCACTTATTTGAAAGTTTTTGTTCTGAAAATGGAATTAATCATAATTTTTCAGCCCCTAGGACTCCACAGCAAAATGGTGTAGTTGAAAGGAAAAATAGGACTCTAGAAGACATGGCCCGTACCATGCTATGCGAAAGTAACCTACCAAAGTACTTTTGGGCGGAAGCTATTAACACAGCATGCTACATCTTAAATCGAGCCCTAATAAGACCAATCTTAAAGAAAACACCTTATGAATTATGGAATGAAAGAAAACCAAATATAAAATACTTTCATGCATTTGGATGTAAATGTTTTATTCATAATAATGGTAAAAACAATTTAGGAAAATTTGATGCTAAATCTGATGAAGGAATCTTTTTAGGATATTCAACAACTAGTAAAGCTTATAGAGTATTTAACAAGAAAACCTTAGTAGTTGAAGAATCCATTCATATAGTTTTCGATGAGTCTTTAGCATCTAGTTCTGAAAAGCTTGATGATGAGGAAGATACAAACATAATTGAAAAAGATCTTGAAAAACTTAATATTGAAGTATCTTCTGATCATGAGCAAGAAGCTAAAGATGATGATTCACATAAGGACGATGATGTCAATATTGATCATAATGATATAGATCTTCCAAGAGATTGGAGATATGCCCATAGTCATCCCAAGGAATTGATTATAGGTGATCCATCTCAAGGAATAAGAACTAGATCATACATGAGAAATATTAGTAATCATCTTGCATTTGTATCACAAATTGAACCAAAACTATAGAAGAAGCTGAAAAAGATAATAATTGGATGTTAGCAATGCAAGAAGAATTAAATCAATTTACAAGAAATAATGTTTGGACACTAGTTGAAAGACCTAAAAATCATTCAGTAATAGGATCAAAATGGGTTTTTAGAAATAAACTAGATGAAAATGGCATAGTAATTAGAAACAAAGCTAGATTGGTTGCTAAAGGATATAATCAAGAGGAAGGTATTGATTTTGATGAAACCTTTGCACCAGTAGCTAGATTAGAAGCCATTAGGCTATTACTTGCATTTGCATGTCATATGAATTTTAACTTATTTCAAATGGATGTAAAAAGCGCATTTTTAAATGGATTTATAAATGAAGAAGTTTATGTAGAACAACCACCAGGTTTTGAAGATCACGAATTTTCAAATCACGTTTTAAAATTGCACAAAGCTTTATATGGTTTGAAACAAGCACCTAGAGCTTGGTATGATAGGTTAAGTAAATTCTTAATAGAAAATGATTTTACAAGAGGAAATGTTGATAAAACTTTGTTTTTGAAAAGAAAAAATAAAGATTTACTTGTAGTACAAATATACGTAGATGACATTATTTTTGGTGCTACTAACGATTCTCTTTGTCAAGAATTTGCAAAGTTGATGCAGGGAGAATTCGAGATGAGCATGATGGGAGAACTCAACTTCTTCCTTGGACTCCAGATCAAACAAAGCAAAGAGGGAATCTTCATCAACCAAACAAAATACACAAGAGAACTACTCAAAAAGTTTGGTATGGAATCAATGAAACCCCTCGGAACTCCAATGAGTCCTTCATGCAAGCTGGACAAAGATGAAGAAGGTAAAAAGGTTGACCAAAAGTATTATCGAGGTATAATCGGATCCCTTCTTTATTTAACCGCAAGTAGACCAGATATTATGTTTTCTGTATGTTTATGTGCTAGATTTCAATCAGAACCTAAAGAATCACATTTAATAGCTGTTAAAAGAATACTAAGATATGTAAGTGGAACAAAAAATGTAGGTTTATGGTATTCTAGAGACTCCACATTAAATCTAATTGCATATTCGGATTCTGATTATGCTGGATGCAAACTAGATAGAAAAAGCACAAGTGGTGCATGCCATTTCTTAGGAAGTAACTTAATCACATGGTTTAGCAAAAAGCAAAATTCAGTTGCATTATCAACTACTGAAGCTGAATATGTAGCGGCTGGAAGTTGCTGTGCGCAAATCCTATGGATTAAGCGACAACTTGAAGACTATGGTATCACACTTGATAAAACACCCATAAGATGTGATAACACTAGCGCAATCAATTTAACTAAAAATCCAATTCAACATTCAAGAACTAAACACATAGAAATCAGATATCATTTTATAAGAGAACATGTAGCAAATAATGAAATATGTCTTGATTATGTTAACACTGAAGAACAATTAGCTGACATATTCACTAAACCTTTAAATGAAGAGAGATTCTGTTATCTTAGAGGAGAGTTAGGTATTTGTGATCCTTTAGAATGAATTTGAAACCCCTAAGGAATTTTATCTAAGATTCTTTCAAATCCTCAATCCTTAAGGAAATCTTATCTAGAATTCATATCTAATTGATTCACTCATATCCAATGATTATTTATCAATTTTTATGATCATATTCCGGACACATTTCAGAAATTTCATGTTTTTGGTCTGAAATGGTCTCGGAGCCGACTCGATGCGTATCGGAGTCGACTCCCGGTTTCGACTGAAACTCTCGGGTCGACCCCTCTTAGGCGTGAGTCGACTCCATGTCGGGACAGTCTTTCTGTGACTGTGCGGAGTCGACACCTGGGTTTGCGCGAGCCGACTCGAGGTGGTCCCAAGTTGATTTATCTAGGGCAGAGTCGACTCGCCGCTCATTTCATTCGACCCAATCTTTCAAAATACTCTCTCAAAACTCTTCCAAACCTTCCAAAACTCCTAGAATCCCTTTTTGACACCTCCAATCATCAAATGGCACCCAAAACTAGAGGATCTAGTCTTGCGGCGGGCGGCATCAAGCGAAAGCGTGCCGTGAGGAAGACGGTGAAGCGTCCGGTGCGTGAGCCTTCTCCAAGCACGGACTCCACTTCATCTGCTTCTACTCCAACTGCTACTCCTGCTGCCACTTCTTCCCAGGTAGATCGTCTAGCGGATAGGATCCTTACTACTGGTAGGAAGGTGGATTTTGAATTATTTGAGGCTGAGGGCTTTCTTGTTGGGAGATAGCTGATCGAGATGGGTTGAGAGAAAATTTGTTCTCTAGAGTGCCCGACCTATCCCTCTTTGGTTAAGGAATTCTACAAGAATCTGTCTAGAGGAGATCACGGACTTATTAGCAATGTGAGAGGAGTCAGGCTATCTGTTACTGCTGAGATTCTATCTAGATTGTTGGAATTACCCTTATCTGGCACTTCCACCTTTTCTTCTGATGACCGCGCCCCAACTTTATCAAGATTATTAAACCGGGATGTGGTTGGATTTGAAGAGGTCTTTGCTAATCAGCTTTCTTTAGAATTGAGATTACTACACAATATTTGCAGTAGGATACTCTTTCCTAAAACTGGTAGATTTGACTATGTTTCTGAGAGAGATGTCTTTGTAATGGACGCCATAGTGACAGGCAAGCCTATCAATCTTCCCAGCATGATTCTATGGTACATAGCAGACTGCGGAGGGAAAAGAAAATCTAGTCTGCCTTATGGGATGATCCTTACAATGATCTTTCGGAGCCAAGGTGTAGTGATTTCTGATAATGAACCTATGAAGAATCTAAGACACACTGATTTTTATAGCCTGGCAACAATTCATCGGATGGGATTTATCAAAAAGAATGGTAGATGGGAAAGGAAAGGAGTGACAGAAGATAGAGCTACAGATACTGAGGCTGCAGGACCCTCTGTTAGACATCCTTCGCCTGCACCTCCGAGTCCTTTGATTTCTGCCTCTGCTCCAGCCCCAGTTCCATCTTTTGATCAAGCCTCATCTTCTGCTGGTTTTCAGATCAACAACTTATGCAACTCAAAGCTTTATTTGATGATCAGTCTGATAAACTTAAAACTGATTTTGAGAATAAATTTATGAATTTGAGAGAGACTCTTTATTCACTTGATGATCGTATCTCTAAGATAGAGTCCACTCTCAGCTCTTCTTCGGCATCCTTAAGTGGTGATCTCAAAAATATTTTTGAAGAACTTAAGGATATATGCGGAGATGGAGAGACTTATGCAAAGAGCAACGCCGAGCTTCAACACAAGATTCAGAGTGCGTGCACCTTTGTTGATGAAAAACTCAAAGATTATGTGAGAATTCAATCTGAAGGAATGAAAAATATAGTCGATCATTTAACTAGAATTGTAAGAACTCATTTTTGAGTTATTAGAGTTTCAATCCTTGTTTTGTACTGAAGTTTTTATTATGCTTTCATTGTGAAATCTATGTACTGAACATTTTGATGTATTAGACCTTTAATGAAATGAATTCTCTATTTCCTTATTTCAATGAATGAATGAAATTTGAATGAATGTTTATGATTCTCTATCTTTTTGTTGATAACAAAAAAGGGGGAGAATTTTATAGTTCTATGATTGTGATATATTTGAAAGAAATCAAAGTAATCAATGAGATAAACAATGAGATATTTAATTAAGTTTCATAGGGGGAGCTACTTCATTAAGGGGGAGCCTAAACCTAACTATGAAAACAAAATAAATTCACTAATCAATCATGAACAAACTCAATATTTTTGTCATCATCAAAAAGGGGGAGATTGTTGGAAGATTATAGAAAAATTATATAATCCAATCCTTTTGATTTTGATGATTACTAAAAGCCATTGAGTTTATTAAAGGATGTAATGAGTTTATGTAAATGAGCAACAAATTTATTTTGAACTATCAATGAACATGCTCAAGTTTAACTTTAATCAATTTTGAAAGTGACTTTAAGCTTAATATTCAAACTTTCGAAAAGAAATGTTATAATTCATGTTTTAATCAATGAGTTTTTGGAATAGTTCTTGAATCAACTCTAAATGTCAATTTTATTATATTCAAGTCAAAACAATGAATTAAAATGAATCTGGAATGATTTTAATGTCAATCAGAAAAGTTTCTGATTTTTGATATGTTCCGGAGCGACTCTTGAGTTTCAGAGTCGACTCCGCTCAGTGTACAGAAATGTGCATCTGTGTCGAGTCGACCCACGAAATTGTCGAGTCGACCCCTGATTCTGTCGAGCCGACTCCCTGACTGTGCGAGTCGACTCCGCTCAGACACCAGAAGAGTGTTTTTCTGAGCACTTCGCGAGTCGACCCCAAGCCTTTCTCGAGTCGACTCCCGACTATCAGGAGTCGACACTTTATTTCTGGCGAGTCGACCCCTAACCTTTATAAACATTTCTATATTTGGTAAGACGAGCTCGAGCCGACTCGGGAAAAGCATGAGTCGACTCCAGCAAATCTGGACGATATTTTTTCACGATGACACGTCACTCCAACGGTAAGATTTTTGAATAACGGCTATTTTTCCTTGTCTCTAACGGATATATTTTTGCAGAATCTATAAATAGAGGAGCTCTTTTCATATCAAGAGAGATTTTTTGAATATCAAAAAGAGAGAAAAGAATATCTTTCAAAAAGAGGGAAAAACAGAGCATATTAAAAAATCTTCCAGCTTAAAGTAGAGTGATTCAAAAGGAGCAAAATCAAAGAGAAAGATTCGTCTGCTCCATCTCATCAATCCACAAGAGTCAAAAGAAAATCCATAAGCGTTTCAAAGATCAAATCGAAGGATTTTCAAAAGGAGAAAAAGCTTCATCCCAACTCCAAAGTTTTCAAATGGTCAAGGATCTTGCTGAGGCCTGATTCGACACTTCAAGAGGAGTTAAAGAGGAGAAGGAAGAAAGCCAAAGCCACATCCATCTGCTATATTATCAGGCTTTTCTAACCTTTTATTCTTTTATACTTAATTTGTATATTTGCTCAAGGGGAGCATTTCATTACTTAAACACTGTTATTCCAATTGGTTGCTGATTCAATCAGTGGATTGAATCAGTGGAGGTTGATATACCTTGTTGCAAGCCGGAGTGCTTGTGTTGGGTTAGTTGTGAGCCCGTGAAAAACAACGTGTAGGGTTTTGTGCTGGTAAGCCCGAGTAAAACCAGCTGGGTTCGTTGTTCACCCGGGAAAACAACAAGTTTGAGTTGTGAGCTTGGAAAACAACTCGGCTGTAATCTAGAGAGATTATAGTGTGGACCCAAGTGAATCTTGGGAGTGGACGTAGGTGTTGGTTGCACCGAACCACTATAAAATTATCTTGTGTTTGCCATGCTATATTTTCTCTCTCTATCTCTCTTTATTAATTGCTTGTGCATTGCTTCTTAGTTAATTTCACTCACTTGCACATCTTGAGCAAATCTGTTTAAAACATCTAAAAAGTCTTAAATTTTTAAGAACCCAATTCACCCCCCCCCCTCTTTGGTTGCCATCTGGGCCAACATCTTACCAGTAATATTGATGCAGCATCAAAAGGATTTTAGGCTCTAGCAATGTTTTGAAAATTGAACCAAACAACAAACCATCTTGGCATTTGGGTCATGGGTCAATTAGTTCAACCAAATAAATCAGTTTGATTGAACTGAATGATGTCATAATTAATTTTTAATTAAATAATATAGAAATAATAAAAATATAAATATCAAACTATAGAGAAATATCTTTAAAACTTATATACCTATTCAAAAAAATTTATATAATATTAAAATTATATAAAAATATTTTTAAAACTATAGATGGATTGTTTCCAGGTGCAAACCGAAGTAAAAAATTAAAAATCCAAAAAAACCCAACTCTAATTTTATTTATCAAAACTAAAGTCTAAAAATCGGGGTTGGACCGATCGATTTAATGGATTTTTTGGTTTTCATCGGATCATATAAAAGTCAACTTTAATAATAAAATCAAATTGAACTAATAACTGATTCTCGGTTCGACTGGTCGGTCCGGTCCAGTTTTCAAAACTATGGGTTCTAGTTCTAAAATTTGAGCTCTCATGCCAAAATCTAATGTAGAATCTTAAGCTATGATATCAAATCTAATATAGGATCATATAGATTTTGAGCTTTAATGTTAAAAATTAGTACAAGATTTTGAGCTACGATATTAAATTTAATGCTAGATTAAATGGATTTTTAACTAAATTTGATGAGGGTTGTATTAAATATGATAATGACAACTGGCAGAATATGATGATTATGGCATAAATAATTTAAAAAGCTAAATTCTAATTAGTTGAAATTAAATGGTCCAGATCACTCCATAACCACCTTAATCACTGTAAGAGTTGATTTAGCAAATTAAGATTAAGAAGTAAT
Source organism: Calamus simplicifolius (assembly GCA_900491605.1). NCBI lineage: Eukaryota > Viridiplantae > Streptophyta > Magnoliopsida > Arecales > Arecaceae > Calamus > Calamus simplicifolius. Next base: position 533,537 of record UESW01004170.1, on the reverse strand, counting down.
TTTGGGCTACTAATTACTAAGAAGCCCAACTCACGGTTAACTCACTATAGATGCCTAGAATAAGGCCTCAATTGAAATCACATAAGACCCATTCTCTCTCCTATTTTTTTCGTCTTTTCTTTATTTTTTGTTTGTTCAATTTTTCTTAGTCTTTATTGCTAACTGGAGCATCGAAGGGTATTTTCAAAGAAAAACTCCAAGATCTCTCACATATTTTCTAATTGAGTTCAGGAGATCAAGAGAAGATGGTATAAGTTCTTTAGCTGAATTCTTCAGCGCTTGAGCTGAATGTTTGAACCCTTGTGGTAAGATTTTGATTAGATGAGGCAAATCTCATTCATTAATATAAAAGGTTAGAAAAATGCAGAAGTAGAATTGATAATCAAAGTAGAAAATGCTAATTGGCTAAACTACCTTCTCACACGGTATGGCACCACTGCTTTCTATGTGTTCTTAGGGGCTAATTGTACTTTTTAAGCATCTAAGAAACAATCTATTGCGACCATGACATCCACAACAGATAAATTGGTTTGAATCACCTATTTATTTATTTATTTATTTTTTTGGTACAGACAGACGATCACACTAGTCTAGTGTGGGTCAACTCAGATACATCCGAATACAAAATTTGCAACAACACAGGAGGACAGGGGTCACCCATCCTCCATATCCTATAGCCTACATGCTGAGCCATGGCCGCCGCTACCCAATCAGCTGCCGTATTGGCTTCACGTAATACATGTCGAATCTGGGCAGTATCCACCTCCTGAAGCATAGTCCAAATATCCCTGAGGATTGGATTAGTGGATATATCAGGAACACTCTCCTTCCGCATCCATTGTATGACTGTCATAGAGTCTCCCTCAATCACAAGCCTCTGTGCTCGAAGAGTCTGAGAAGCATAAGAAATACCTGCCCTTGCAGCATAAAGTTTGAATATAGGGACAGAGGAATCCAGGGTACCAAATTTTCCAGCCGCCACCATATCGCCCTGTGGCCCGCGAATGATGAAGGCCGAACCAGCTAGTTTGCCGCGGACACTCCCATCAAAGTTGATTTTGACAAACCCTGAAGGGGGGGTTCCCAGGAAATGAATACCGTACGACGGTTCGCTGCCGAAGCAGCAGGGGAACCCTAGAGGCCAGAGATGTCATAACCAACAGATTGAATAGCATGGGCACAATCCGCGGACAAAGATCTAATCTTCCTCACAAGCTGATGTGAAGAAATACAGTCCTCGAGAAAATAATCTGATTCCTTGATAGCCAAATCTGGTAAGCCGTGGCTGCCCAGAGACCACGTATATGCTGAGGAGCCATCCAAAAATTCTGAAAAAAGATAGGACGTGGAGAACCGTAAACATCCACTCTATAATCATAGCCCATCAAGTGCCAAATCCATCTAGCTCTTGGACATATGAAGATAGCATGGTCTATAGTCTCATCCTCCAAACCACACAAGGGGCAGGTCGGCTGGATAGACAGGCCCCTACGGGAGAGCAGGGCACTCGTCGGTATGCACTCCCAAAGAAGCTTCTAGATAAAAAGCTGAACCCTAGGAAGAGTGGGAAGCAACTATATCCACGCAGCATCCTTCGTTTCTTGAGACTGAGGCCTAAAGATCTTCATAAGTTCCCTGAAAGGGGCCTAGAGAGGGAGGATCTCTGCCATAGTCTCACATCAGCCGAGGGACCATAGATAAGAGGAATCGATAGAATTCGCTGAGAGAGTTCCTCACCAAATAGACTGGTCACCTTGAGGGTATTCCAGGAGGGGGGATCTAATGAGATCAAATCCTTAACCCTCATGTCAGTGGGAATATCAGTGCTAATAAATGAGGGCCACTGAGACAGAGGAAGCTCAGAAATCCACGAATCCTGAATAGCATCAATAGAGTGACCATCACCAACCATCCAAGAGACGTTCTTCCTAATATAGTCACCAACCTGGCACACCTCCTTCCAAAAGGAGGAACTTCCCCTGGGTGGCAAAATGTACTACTCTGGCTTTCAATCACCGTATCTCGCACGCATGACAGAGCTCCAGAGACAGTGCAGCTCCAGAAGGAAGCGAGAAGCATGTCTGGCCAATAAAGCTTGATGCCTTACCAACAAGGATTGGATCCCAAGACCCCCTTCATGAATAGGCATACATATCATGTCCCAAGATAGAAGATGAATACCATGCCCATCTTGCATAGAAGCCCATAGAAAATCTCTAAAACATCTCTCAATCCTCCTTAAGCAAGTAGTTGGGATGGCCACATTCGACAACATATAGAGCGGAAGGGAAGAAAGAACCGACCGAATAATGGTAATCTGTGCCGTCATAGATAGATCAGTGACATGCCAACCCTCGATACACTGACGAACCCGCCTCTCTAGATCCACATAATCGGAACAGCGAGGACGTCTGCTAGTCATGGGGATCCCCAGATACATAAATCGGTCAGTCTGAGTAGTGATTCCCAACCGATTAATGATAGCTTCACTGGTTGGTCTGGGAGTCTTCGAGCTAAAGCAGATAGAAGACTTCTGAAGGTTGACCTTTTGACCTGAAGCCTGACAATAGCGCTGAATAATAGAATGAAAGGAAGCTGCATTATCAGTAGAGGCTTGACCCAGAAGGATACAGTCATCAGCAAATAAAATATGAGAGATGGAAGGGCCCGCATCCCCCATTATAAAAGGGACAATCCTCTGATTGTGCTGAGCCTAATGGAGAGCTTGAGAGAGATCATCCGCAGCCAAGATAAATAGAAGGGGAGATAAAGGGCATCCCTGACGTAATCCAACCGAAGAGTGGAAAAACTCATTCGGGCTCCCATTGATGATCAAGGAGAAGGAAGGCCTCTGGATACATGCCATAACCAACTCAATAAACATCTCATCAAAATCGAACTCCTGAAGAGAATGATACAAGAAGGTCCAGCTCAGTCTATCATATGCTCTCTCCATATCAAGCTTAATGGCCATAAGACACCGTCTGGCAGGGGCTCTATGTAGATCATGCATAAACTCCTGAGTGATGAGGACATTATCTGAGATAGACAGCCCTCTGATAAACACCCCTTGTTCCTCAGAAATAATACGGGGGATCACAGCTCGGAGGTGAGAAGCTAAGAGACGGGCACAAACCTTGTACATAGTAGTACATAGGTTAATCGGCCTAAAGTGCTGAGGTAGAGAAGCATCTGAGCGTTTAGGCACAAGAGTAATAAATGTCTGATTCCAATCCTCAGGAATGTGCTTAGATTGGAAAACAGTTTGGATAGCCTGAACCATTTCCTGCCCAACAATATCCCAATAATGACAGAAAAAGAAGGGCGGGAACCCATCCGGCCCAAGAGCCTTATCCGGTCCAAGCTCCCAAAGAGCCCGACGAACCTCCTCCACATGAATAGGCCTGACAAGCATGACATTATCCAAAGAGGACACCTTCCTGGTATCAGATACTTGAACAACCGAAACCCCATCGCCACAAGATTCAGACCATCTGGATTGGAAGAAATAAAGAAGCTGAGAACGAATAGAATGAATATCCTCCTGATAATTCCCCTCAGCATCCACTAACCTCCAGATCTTGTTAGCTACCCACCGCTTTAGAGTAGCCTGGTGGAAGAATATGGTATTACGATCCCCTTCACGGATCCACTGAACCCTGGATCTCTGCCTCCAATATAACTCCTGCTGTCGAAGAAGGGAGTGATGGCGAGCAAGATTCTCTCGCAACAAGGAGTGATCAGAGTCCAATAGAAAACCGTCCTGGTCTTCCTTCGACTGAATGGCACATATAATAGCTTCAGCTGCTCCACTTGCCTAACTAGATCCCCAACCTCCAATCTATTCCATCTGGAAAGTCTGCGACTGGCCAGCAAAAGATGGCAGGATATCCGATAGACAGCATTACCCCTGATAGGAAGGTGCCAGATCTGAGAAATGATAGCCCGAGCAACAGAATGGACCGTCCAGAATCGTTCAAATCTAAATTGTTTCCTCAGATATAGATCAGCCTCCAAGGAAATCAGAATAGGACAATGATCCGAGGCGATCCTAGGAAGGTGAGTAACAGTGACAGCAGGGTATTTTTGGAGCCACTAAGCTGTAGCCAAAGCTCTATCAATTCTCTCCCAAACACGAGCTGTCCTCTGCCGGTTATTGCACCAAGTAAATTGGGGCCCCAATACCCCAAATCCATCAGCCCAGTAGATCCAATGAATGATCTAAATTCAATAATATCAGCAGAGTTGGTGACTGGCCTGCCCCCTCTCTTCTCACTGGCCTCAGTAATGCAGTTGAAATCACCAGCAATAATGGAAGGAATCCCTTGAGCTAGGAGGGAAGTCAACTCGGACCAAAGAGCCCATCGCTCACGGTAGTCCGTACTGGCGTAGACGGCCGATAAGATCTAGGGGTCAGAAGTCCCTTCAGAGACAATAAGACCTATCTGCTGATTACTCTGATGAAATGCATCAATCGTGACGACAGTGTCACGTCAAATAGCCAAAATGCCTCCAGACAGCCCTATAGCCTCCACCGCATATGAAGACCAGGACGGGCAATCTGCCTCCGAAACTGCACCAAACTATCTCCTGACAGCCTGGTTTCTAAAAGGACACATATATCAAAATTATGTAGCTGAATCAATCTACCAAAAGAGGAACGGAATGAGGGCTTATTAGCACCTCTAACATTCCAAATTAAGATCTTCATTGATTAACTGGAGATAGCTAGGACCTCCTCCTGGTCCTCTGCCATCACACTATCAGAATTCTGAAAAGAGCAATCCTGCAGGACATCTGAATCAGCATCAATGTCTCCTGAACCCTAGCCCATGAGATCCACAGAGTATCCTGACACTCCTGGTCTGCAGGCCTATCTGGGTTAATCCTCTTCACCACCTGATCTGATTCTAGGTAGCAGAGGGACTGGGGCAAGTTTTGTGAACAAGGAATGATATCCACTCTACAGTTGGCCATATTGCCCTTGCCTTTCCCTTTTCTCTTATCCGTTTTAGAGATAGATCGGGGGGGCAGGCACTCAACATGTCGTGCTCGCTTGAGGGGCCCCGAACCCATTACCCTATTCTCCACCTGGTCCTTATCAGAGGGAGCCAAAGCAAAGATGCAAAAGGGTTAGCTGAGACTAGGGATTGGACAGTAACAGATTCAGAAAACCCAATGTGATCCACTTTAAGCTTCCCCTTAACTGAACTTTTAGAAACGGCACGCTGCTGGAAAATCGGCACGGTCACCAGTGAGTGTGGTTCCTTCTCCCCTCCCACCTTAGCCAACATCTGCTTCCTATTATCTGTTCCATTCGAACCTTCAGCTACCAAGTGAATCAGCACTGCCTCAGAAGCTGAAACATGGCTTTCCTTCTTCCCTCCCGGCTCGCAGCTAACTAAAGCAAATTTCACTGACCCAGAGGGCTGTCTTCGTCCCACCTTCGACGGAATCTTCCAGCCATCCTTCAGACTCAAATCCATAGCACCCGGCAAAGGAGCAGAACTGGGAACAGAGGCAGATGGCATTGACTGAACCAGGGGATCCTCTACACGCCTCTATTGACGAACCGTAGCCAACCACGGCCCGAAAACAAAGCTGCTATCTGAGACCTCCGCCTTAGCCATGACCTCAGGCACACATAGACCCTCAAAATGCAAAGACCCACATTTCGGGCAGAAGCCCTCCAAGGATTCATAAACGAATGACTGCCAGAATGGACCACGTAGCCCCTGAACCCTGGTCCCAGGCCGGAGGGGGCAGCACAGATTGACACGAACCCCCACCCTTGCAAAGCCTCCCCTGGTCCTTGACGATGTCGCATCATCCGCACAGCAAAAGGACCCTGCTTGCTCTGAGATAGCACTGAGTATTTTCCTTCCAGAACTCCATTGGAAGGCTAGGCATCCTCATCCAAACCAGCGCAGAGGAGATGGAATGCTCGGCCAGAAAGAATTCCTGTCGCCAGGCTTCAGTTCCGATAATCTGTCCATTGATCACCCACAGGCGATTGAGGACCAAATCAACTACCTTCGGGTCTTCAAATCGAAATATATGGCAGCGAAAGCCAGGGAAACCGGGACGATGACTCCAGAAATTCCGGCACGTCTGAACTCCCTGATGTAGGCTTCAGCCGGCACCCATTTAGAGAAAGAACGGGCCATTACAGCACACTGCTGCCACCCCGCGCCTCCTCTTCCAGCAATGGCACCGAGACCCGAACAACATCCGGGAATTTGGATTCCAGCCTCTCCACCTCCAACGGAGAGGAGACGAAGACACCCATTTGTATCCAGACTCCTGAGCCTTTCTTCGGTGAATCCGAACCTCCTCAGTCGAATCGAAAGCCATAGGAGACGGAGGAAGGCGGGACGATGGGCAGAGGAAAGGCACGCACCCGGTTGATGAAGATCGCCGGAGATCGAGGAGGAAGATAGCCGGAGCATAAATCTTAAAGCAAGGCAAAGAGGACGAACCAGGGATCCAGGTGATTCCCTCGCCTATTTGTTGCATGACAATGTTATCTCTTTTTGTCACACTCCTCAATTGTTTTGCAATAACATTAGTGCTCCTATACGACCATTAACTCGTTTTTTCTACTTGAACAAAACACATCAAATTGGATTACCAGTTTTTCGGTCTTTCATAGTTGAGAACAGAAAGGGTTGCGCGCCATTGGTACTTTCATCACTCAGCTTTGTTCCAAGCTCAAAACTAACTACTTGCCCGCATGCTTACTAAATGGTTGTTTTGCCATCAGTTTCAAAATCTTAGATTCAATCACAAAACTTTTTAGCCTAGATTATTGTAATGAGTTGTAATTTCCGTACATTCCGTATTGATGTAAATCTTTGTACCTATAAATTATTATTCTCTCAAAAATCCTGCCTTTAATTGGGAGGACCTACAGAAGAGAAAGGAGAGAGGATTTTGGAGGAAGGCCTGCAATCCAGACGAGAAGATGCATGGCGTCCATTGGATGTTGGATAGGCTTAATTCCCGGGAAAAGGGTATGATGGCTCACCATGAGAAGAAGCAGGAGGACAAACCTCGAAGAAGGAACGGCTGCGGGTAAGAGACAAAGGGGCCGGAGATCAAGAGCGAGCAGCAGCTCTATTTTGAAAAACACCGTTCAAAATAGGGAACACGTACTTTAGAGTACATCTCATCTCAGCTTTGGGCAATGTATCGTACGTTCATAGGTAAGCGATGGAAAATGGTAGGCCGTCGGATTTCAAATGCGGCCCATATTGACTGTCGATGAGAGTATTGCGGTCGCAGTGAGGTGCAACATAAAGAAAGTATTTTGGGTTTTTAACGGGTTGGTGGACCCGTTTAGTGAGCTCTCAATCCGCATGCAGAAGAATACAGTACCAGCTGCCAATATAGAGATCAGGACCGGTCAAGTCCACTGTCTCACAAACCGAATCTGTACTTGACAGTAGTAACTTATAAGTGCAAATTAGATAGGATAAGATTTATATATCCAGCATGGATTATTGGGTCTGAGTACTTTTAAGACTTGATCCTCTTTAATTCAACCAAGGCCATATATAAAAAGGTAGGACTTATACGTAATTAATTAAACCAAGTCCATATCTAAATACCAGACAACTAAAATTATTTGTAATTTTATTTATTTCCCTAATAAATAAATAAATAAAAAGTAATTATTGCTCAAGAGATGGCCCCATGATGAAAGAGTCCATGCAGAAACTACAAGAAAAAAGAGAAATAGTGATGCTAAATATGCGTCGCTAAACAAGAAAATGAGTCGCTAAATTGTCTTAGCGATGACATTGCAACGATAAAATATCATCACTAAAGCTTCGATCGCTGAAGCATAATTCGTTGCAATGGCATCGCCATTTAGCAATGCCATAATTGCATTGCTAAATAGCAACGCCAAATGTTCGTCGTTATTTAGCGACTTATATTTGGCGTCGCTATATTACGACACCATGTTGCTAAATCTATCATTGTGTTCCTTTGCTATTTATGGTTTAGCCACTAAATTTGTAACACAATGGCATCGCAATATATTTATTATAATTTTTTTATTATTTTATTTGATAAAAATAAAATTTAAACCTACTTATACAATTAATGATACGTGCTAAATAAAGAGACATGGTTATTAAAAATAGATGTATGCGATAATATTATAAATAAACGTGTAATCTATAAAAAAAAGTCTACAATTTAATATATAAAAATAAAAAAATAATGTCAACAAGTGAAATAAATAAAAAATATATAACAATATAGTATACTTAATAGCAAAAGTAAAATAAAATCAAGAGCCCTACGCTGGATCACATGGTGGAGGCCGGGATGTATCGGAGAGAAAAGCATAGGTGTTCTGTGATAGAAAGCAAACCAAGTCCTGCATCTCACAAATCTACTCATCCCGGATGCGTTTTTCCTCAGCTTTTTTGCATCTCTCCTCCTCACATAGCTGTCTATCCTCAGCTTGCTGTGCTCTGAGGTCTATAAGCCGTTGCCAAAGCTCTGAAGTGTGCTTATCGAACTCCTGCATCACCTGCTCCGTAATAGTTCGCTTCATCTCATCTATCTACTCAGCAAGAATATCACCAGATGCAGCACAGTGAGAACATGAGCCATGACGAGGAAACAATATGGAAACTTTGGTGCTAAGACCGTACACTCTACTATTGTTTGGTTGAGCACCAATAACTTTCAAGAATATATGTCGACTCTAAGTGGTGAGAGTTCGATAGGTGTCTCCCTATTAGTAGAGTCGGTCTGTGATGCCTAGGAAAGAAGCTTATCCATGCTTGCAAATCATAAAAAGAATATTATATAAACTAATATAAAAACTATAAAAATTAAATATAATAATTAAGAATTTATCAAAAAAAATTGAGACCTCAAAAAATGAATAGCTGATATCGAACACCTATGCATCAATAAACATCTATGCATTCACATTTCACAACAAGATATTGGCACTGAGATGACTTTCAACACGGCAACCCCTTTTCAATCTGAACCAATCTTAAACCAATCAAGCCAAACCAATCAAACATAACTTCATGTCAACTCAACTCATCTCCAATATGAAACCAAAGAATAAAACATATAATCAAATCCCAACTCACTCCATGTAAACTCATCAATTACTTCTCTACAAAACCCCAAATGGGATTACAAAACAATTAATATAAAACAAAAAAAACCGCCACTAACTATGGGAAAGCTTCACCTTAGAGTTAATTACATTATTTTCTGTCTTTCTTGACATATAGTTATACGATTCTACAGTCTTTATATGCAGATTCATCTGACATTAAAAGATTATCATTTTTTCGAGGGCATCCATACACAGAAATAGAGCTCATCCAACGAACCAATCACCCAAAAAGGACTCGAGCAAAAATGAATAGCATCTAATGCTCAACAAACCTTAATTGATTTGATGAGGCCCTCTATAGAGAAGGCGGCAACCCTGAGAGTATAATGCCCCACTAGCTCAATTAACTATATTAGCGAACCGAAACTATATAGTCCAAAACTTGAGTGGAAGTTAATGGTAGTAAGTGGACTTGCATTATAAGCACATCATGCATTTCTTTTCTATCCAATATGGAACTAAACTTGGCATCACAATCTCTCAACTACAAGGATGGCTCTACGCCATGGCGAAACTCCACCATCATCCACTATGGGTAGTTCTTTCCTCATGCCTATCAACTTTTGTACACTTAAGTTGGTTTGATACCATTTGTAACGCCACAAGCCCAGCTTGCCAGCCCATTAACTTCGTTAGCATGCCAAAATCTCATGGCCCAAAAACTCAAGTGAAAGTTAATGGGTAGCAAGTGAACTTGCTTTATAAGTACATCATGCATTTCTTTTTCATCTAATATGGGACTAAACTTGGGTATTACAATCATGTGGGATTAAACTTGGGTATCACAATTATTGTAAAATTATGATACCCAAGTTTAGTCCCATATTGGATGAAAAAGGAGATGTGCTTATAATGCAAGTTCATTTATTACCCATTAACTTTCACTCAAATTTTGGGTCACGTGGTTTCGACCTCTTAACGGAGTTAATTGGGCTAGCGGGTGAGCTTGGGGCATTACAAATGGTATCAGAGTTGACCCAAGTATGCAAAAGTTGATGGGCATAAGGAAAGGGCTACCTATGGAGAATGATGGTGGAGTCCCACCATGGTATGGAGCCATCTTTGCGGCACCTAGCTTGTGGCGTGCGATTAAGACGTCGCATAGTAAGGTGGGGAGATTATGATAATCAAGTTTAGTCTTACATGATTGTGAAATGTGTGATGTGCTTATAACATAAGTTCACTTGCTATCTATAAACTTTCACTTGAGTTTTTGGGCCACATAATTTTGGCCTGCTAACAAAGTTAATGGGCTGATAGGTGGGCTTGGGGTGTTACAAAGATTTGCACCCAAATCTCCTCAAGGGACCAAAAACCTAAAACCTTAGCCCGGATGGAAGAGAATGAGAGCGATTGAAGAGCAGCTAGAAGCCTAGAATGAGAGCGGTGTAGGAAGCAGCTCCCAATCACTGGGCTTTAGGGCTGGTTCGATTTGGTCGTTATTTTAGTGACGCCATCGTCCGCATCGTCCAATGGTTCGATTGAGTCGTTAATTTAGCGATGCCATCATCTACGTCGTCTCTATCACCAAACTTAGCAACGCCAAGCAGTATCGCTAATTTGATTCGTCGCTAATTAGTAATTAATTTTTGCTATTGCTAAATATAAGGTAAGTGATTGCTATTGCTTGATATGAAACAGTCCAATAGCTTGACTTATATTGGTTGTTCAAAACATGCAAACTTTATGCTTCGATTCTTCATGCAAACTTTATGTTCAGATAGGGAATATTTTAGATTACATCACAGCTCTGGGCAACGGATCGCACGTTCATCAGTAAGCGATAGGAAATTGTAGGCCGTCGGATCTCAATCGCAGACCACATTGACTGTCCATGCGATTATTGCGGTCACAGTGAGGTGCGACATAAAGTATTTTGGGTTCTTAACGGTTTGTGGACCCGTTTAGTGAGCTCTCAATCTGCATGCAGAAGAATGCAATACTAGCTGCCGATATAGATCGAGCTGGTCAGGTTCGGTCAAGTCCAGTGTCTCACAATCCGAATCCATACTTGACCAGTTGTAACTTATAAGTGTAAATTTGGATAGAATAATATTTATATATCCAGCATGGATTATTGGGTCTGAGCAGTTAATTTTAAGACTTATAATCCTCTAACTCAACTAATTAAGGCCATATATAAAAAGCTAAGACTTATACCTATTTACTTAAACCAAGTCCATATATATCTAAATACCAGACAACTAAAAATTATTTGTCTTCATTTTATTTATTTCATTAAGCTAGTACGGACGTACCATTATTCAATAAGATAAATTCAATAATTCATCGATGACGGCCTGTTTTTTCACACTAATAAATAAATAAATTAAAAGTAATTACATTTTAGAATGGTAGGATTGTTCATTTGTAATAAAAAAATAAAAATAAAAAATAATTGTTGCCCGAGAGATGGCCCCAAGTCCGAATGATAACAGATGTACGTAAGAGTCCGTGGCCATTCAGAAAGAACCAAGGGTACTGAGAGGATTGAGGATAGAAGAGAGAATGAAATTAAGAGAGAGATGACCAGCTTTTATTGACAAGAGTAAGCCAAACGGTTTAGAAGCTAACTCTCATGCATCTAAATAAGATTTATTCTTCTTGTAGCAGTAACATCTTGAACCATCAATGCTTCCACAGGCAACAGCACACGTGATCCTCGATGCATGATGATGTAGCTCCATTGTGAACACTGTTACACTTTGCAGCGCAATCCAGGAGACATTCTTTAAGATAAAAGTTTGCCCTACAAAGCACGTTGAATGCCGCAACCAGCGAATCTGCCAGAATTTTGTTACTACCGTCCGAACATGCATGCCTTAAAGATGAAAATTTTCTACGAGTGAAAATTAACCGAAGAGTCAAGACACCAATGTACAAGTGAGTAGCTAGGCGGTGAACACAGTTAATTTTGGGCCTCATTTTTAAGTTGTGAGGCAAATAAAATTTAAGTGGAATGCAGGACAAGTTTTTGTTTGCAGCAGTGTTGCTGGGCATAACCATCTTTTACATCAAAATAAAAATTATTTTTTTGTTTAAAAATAATAAATACATTCCAAAATTTCGCATGGACCACATACATCTATCAATAAAATATTGTAGTCCAATAGATTTATCCTTGATATATATATATATATATATATATATATATATATATATATATATATATGCTTTATTGGATTTATTCCAACAGTTGCATGAGAATAAACGCCCTTATGTTTATTAGAGATTAGAGATGCCAATGTGCCAAGCTAAGATTACTTTATCTTAATATAGAATACTGAATATATGTTGTATGAACCTGTTGGGGGGTAAAATCGTCATTGCATTAATGTCCGTGCGAGGCGGCTAAGGCTGACCTCCTCCCTTTGCCTCTTCCGGGCTTCCGTAGCTCGGCCTTCTCCGGGCTTCCGTGGCTCGGCCTCCTCCGGGCTTCCGTAGCTCGGCCCCTCCGGGCTTCCGTAGCTCGGCCTCCTCCGGGCTTCCGTGGCTCGGCCCCCTCCGGGCTTCTGTAGCTCGGCCTCCTCCGGGCTTCCGTAGCTCGGCCTCCTCCGGCTTCCGGGCTCAGCTCGGCCTCCTCCGGGCTTCCGTAGCTCGGCCTCCTCCAGCTCGGCCTCCTCCGGGCTTCCGTAGCTCGGCCTCCTCCGGCTTCCGTAGCTCGGCCTCCTCCGGGCTTCCAGCTCGGCCTCCGAGCTCGGCCGGGCTTCCGTAGCTCGGCCTCCTCCGGGCTTCCGTAGCTCGGCCTCCTCCGGGCTTCCTTAGCTCGGCCCCTTCGAGCGATCCACCTAACATCTACCTCCGCGGAACCTGACGCGGGAGAGCCCGAACCTACCTGAGCGGCATCCTAGACAAGGAATCATATCGGAACGTGGCCTAAAGCCTATCGTAACCGCCCCAGGCCTACTCAACCCGATCTCGAGACACCAAGGAGCTCTCCCAGCCGTCGATACCAAAACAAACAGGGTACGGACCCTAACGGCCCCACAACGGCCTGATTCTGTCCGTCTCCGTATCATAACAACCTCCGGACCTTCCAGAAGGCGCTCACGATCCAGGTGGCAGTCTATAAATATCATAATCGCAGATTCCCTCAGGTACGCAACTCTGTACGCACACTTGCGCGCTTACACCCCACTCTCACTCTCCTGCTCGCCGGTAGCTCGTCGGCGCTCCTGCCCTTTGGAGCCTCCGATTGGCCGCCCCCGGAGAGGTCTCCCGGAGAGATCCACCTCCTCACTGTCTGGTTGATCGCCGATTTCTTCTCCACTGACTTGAGCGTCGGAGGGTCTTCCGCGGAGGACCACCCCCAGCGTCCCTCCGCGTGTGGGCTTCTTTTGCAGGTCCGCCCCCCTCTTCCTGGAGATCGACCGCGCCCGAGTCGGAGGACGGATTTCAGCGGCAACAGATTGGCGCTAGAGGAAGGGCCTCAAGTCCCATTAAAACTTGAAGAAAGGAGACAAGGATCTAGATCCGGAGAAGAACCTCTCTGATGGCCAACCGGAGAAGAGCAACCTCTGATGCCCAAGATCAGGTCGCCTCCCAGAGGCCTGATCCGACTGGCGCCAGCGCCGCAACCCCCACCTGTCGAGACTCCGTCGCCGCCTGCCATTCCGGTGACCCAGGACCAGTTCGCTACACTGGTCCAGCAAGTCCAGGCCCTTACCCACTGGTACAGGAGCGCCTTGCGGCTCCTCCTGCTTCGCATCCTCAGAAAGAAGCGGCGATTTCTTCTTCGCCGGCAACCTCCTCCTCTGATCCGCATGAATCAGCGGATCCCCCACATCGCCCCAGGGGGGACAAACCGGTCCCTCGAACCGGTTATGATAGAGATCCTCCCAGATCTCGGCGAGCCCGCTCCCTCTCTCCGGCGACGTCTCACCATGATTCGACGCCATCCTTGCGGTTCTCGCGCCCAGCCCCTCCTCTAGCCGGTGAGGAGGAGATCCGCCGTCAGATCCAGGAGATGCGTCAGGAGCTGGACGCCGCCAAGCAGACCCATCTGCCCCAGCCCAAAGCAGAGCAGGGCATCCCTTTCTCTAAGGGAATCATGGAGGAAGTGATTCCCTCCCACGTCAAGCTGCCAACCGTCGAGCCCTATCACGGCTCCACTGATCCGGACGACCATCTCAGTAGCTTCCGGTCAATAATGATGTTCCACGGAGCATCTGATGCGATCCTCTGCCGAGCCTTCCCATCCACCCTCAGAGGATCCGCCCGAACCTGGTTCAACGCCTTGAAACCGGGTTCCATTGATTCATTCGACGAGCTGAGCCACCTTTTTATTGGCCAGTTCGTCAGCAGCCGCCGCCATCGACGAAGATCCGACTCCCTCTCCGAAGTCAAGCAGAGAGAGGGGAGTCCTTGAGGAATTACCTTGGCCGTTTCAACAAGGCCATGTTGGAGGTGGACCACCTTAATCATGAGGTGGCTATGTCCGCCCTGGCGGGGGGAGTTTCGAAGGAGAGCGACTTCTATCTGGCAATGGAGGTCAGCTACCCCCCATGTCTATCTGATATGATGGCCCTTGCGGACAAGTACGCTAGGGTCGAGGAGTCGCGGAGAGTGGCCCGCGCTGAGCAAGCAAGAAAGAAGCAAGAGCCCAAAGTTCCCGACAGACACCGCCCTGTCCGTCGGCCAAGTCCGCCCCGCCGCCCAAGAGTCCCTCCGCTGCCGCCAAGGAATCGCTCCCGGAGTCCTCCCAGGCGATTCGATCGCTATACTCCGCTGACTGTGCCCCGGGCGCAGATCCTCATGGAGATAGAGCGCCAACTTCCCCGGCCAGTACCTCTCCGAGGGAACCCGACCCGAAGAGATCCCGCCAAGTACTGCCGCTACCATAGGGAGCATGGTCATGACACTGAAGAATGCTGGCAGCTGAAGAATGAAATAGAGAGGTTGATTCGGCGGGGACGGCTAGATCAGTTCAGGAGGGCACCCGAGCCGCAGCAGCAAGGAGGTGACCGCCAGCCCGAGCTCCCACAACTCCCTCCTCCACCAAATCCGCCCGTGGTTGGCCGTATCAACATGATTGAGGAGGCCGGCGGATCGAGCTCCAGGGGCAACGGTGATGCACCGGTGCCAAGAAGGCACGCACGGCGAGCTCTCCTTTTCCGATGATGATCTTCTTGGGATACAGCTCCCCCACGATGACGCACTTGTTGTATCCCTTAATTTGAACAATTATGATGTAAGCCGAATCCTGTCGATAGTGGAAGCTCGGTAAACGTTTTGTACCTCGGTGTGTTTGCCAGGATGAAATTGCTCATGGAAAACCTTCGAGCCGTGGATTCCACCCTGATGGGATTCACCGGCGACGTCATCGTCCCAGAAGGAATCGTCACCCTGACGGTCCGCGCGGGAACCTGGCCCCTTGTAGCCATTGTTCAGACCGATTTCTTGGTGACCGACCTCAGGTCCCCATATAACGCCATATTCGGCAGGCCGGGTTTAATGTCTCTCAAGGCAGTTGTCTCCATCCCGCATCTATCTATGAAGTTCCCCACCGAGCAAGGAGTTGGAGTGGTTCGGGGAAGTCAAGCCATGGCTCGGCAATGTTTCGTTACGAGCCTTCAGTCTAGAATGCCCGAAGTTGACGGGCTAGACGCTCGTGAAGACTTCGCCGAACAGCGGGGAGAACCGGCAGAAGAATTGGAGGAAGTACCATTGGACGAAGCTCGGCCCGACCGAACCATAAGGATCGGGTCGTTACTCAAAGGAGAGCCTCGGCACAGATTGATCAAGTTCCTCCAGAGCAATGCCGACATCTTCGCCTGGACCGCCTCCGACATGCCGGGAATCGACCCCGAGGTCCTCGTCCACCATCTCAATGTGGACGAGAGGCACAGGCCTGTCAAGCAGAAGAAAAGAAGCTTCGCCCCAGAGCGACAAAAGCCATTGAAGAAGAGGTCGACAAACTCATAAAGGCCAACTTCGTCCGAGAGGTGAATTACCCGAATGGCTATCAAATGTCGTCATGGTGAAAAAGTCGAACGGCAAGTGGAGGATCTGCATCGACTTCACCGACCTCAACAAGGCCTGCCCAAAGGACAGCTTCCCCCTCCCTCGGATCGATCAGCTCGTGGACGCCACCTCAGGCCACCAAATGCTGTCATTCATGGACGCCTATTCCGGCTACAATCAGATCCGAATGGCCCCTGAAGATGAAGAAAAGACCGCCTTCATAACCGACCGAGGTACCTACTGTTACCGAGTTATGCCTTTCGGTCTTAAAAATGCAGGAGCGACCTACCAGCGGCTGGTCAACAAGGTGTTCAAGGAGCAAATCGGCCGGAACATGGAGGTGTATGTGGACGACATGCTGGTCAAAAGCAAGGAGGCGTCACAGCATGTCGAGGACCTCTCGGAGAGCTTTGCAACGTTGCGCAAATATGGGATGAAACTCAACCCAACCAAGTGCGCCTTCGGCGTCAACTCGGGAAAGTTCCTCGGCTTCATGGTCTCCCAGCGAGGTATCGAAGCTAACCCCCAGAAGATTCAAGCTCTCCAACAAATGGCGCCCCCAGCATCAATTAAAGAGGTCCAGCGCCTAACCGGGAGGATAGCGGCCCTTAACCGCTTTGTGGCGCGGTCGGCCGAGAGATGCCTCCCCTTCTTCAAAACTCTCCGATCGGCCAAAAACTTCCAGTGGACTCCCGAGTGCCAGAAATCATTTCAAGATCTCAAGAAGTACCTCGGCTCGCCTCCGCTTCTCAGTAGTCCAACCCCAGGAGAGACCCTATTCTTGTACCTGGCTGTTTCGGAGAGCGCGGTTTGTTCGGTGCTAGTCAAAGAAGAAGGCAAGGTCCAGAAGCCGATCTACTATGTGAGCAGGCTGCTCCGCGATGCGGAGACGAGGTACAGCAGGATTGAAAAGATGGTGTTGGCCTTGATCACCTCAGTCCGAAAGCTGCGACCGTATTTCAAGCACATTCATGACGGTCCTGACTGACCAACCTATCAAGGCGGTGATCCATCGTCCGGAGACATCGGGGAGGATGACCAAATGGGCCGTCGAATTAAGCGAGCATGACATACACTTCCAGCCTCGCCCAGCCATCAAAGCTCAAGTGCTGGCCGACTTCCTCCTCGAGTGCACCATCCCGGAGGACGGTTCTACCCCAGACTCTCTGGAAGAGCCAAAGTCTGGAGCCCGGTGGCTCCTCCACGTCGACGGGTCGTCCAATGCCCATCACTCCGGTGCGGTCTAGTTCTCACCAGTCCTGAGGGGATGGCCTTTGAGTATGGCGTCCGATTCTCCTTCCCGGCTTCCAACAACGAAGCCGAGTATGAAGCCCTGCTGGCCGGTCTCCGGATCGCCCGCAACCTGAAGGTGGAAAAGCTCAGCGCCTTCACCGACTCTCAGCTGGTGGCCGGCCATGTTCGGGGAGAGTTTGAAGCTCGGGAACCAAATATGATTCGGTATCTCCAGGAGGTGCGTAACTTGCTTCCTCATTTTTCTGAATTTGAAATTATTCAGATTCCCAGATCCGAGAATGCCCGTGCCGACCTACTCTCCCGACTGGCAACCACGGAGACAATGGATGCCGAACAAAAATTCCACCTGGAGACTCTGGAAAAGCCGAGCATCATGGAAGCCGACCGAGTGATGCAAGTCGAGCCGAACCATCCTGGTTCGACCCTATCCTCAGATATCTCAAAGAAGGGTCGCTTCCGTCCGACCGAAGAGAGGCTAGGAAGCTGAAGCTGCAGGCCACCCACTATGTGTTGATTGACAACCAACTTTACAAGCGGTCTTTTCCATGCCGCTGCTTAGATGCCTTCGCCCATCCGAAGCGGACTATGCTCTGCGTGAGGTACATGAAGGGATTTGCGGCAACCATCTGGGAAGCCGGTCCCTATGCCACAAAGGCTGCGACAAGGCTATTACTGGCCGACCATGCAAAAAGACGCGGACGATTTAGTCCGAGCCTGTGACCCCTGCCAGAGACATTCAAACATCCAAAGACTCCCTTCCGCCGAGCTAGTTTCTATATCCTCCGCTTGGCCCTTTGCCAAGTGGGGGATGGACATCCTCGGCCCATTCCCGCTTGCGACGGGACAGCGAAAATTCTATTTGTCGCCATCGACTACTTCACCAAATGGGTTGAAGCGGAAGCAGTCGCACAAATCACCGAGGCACGGGCCCGAGACTTTGTGTGGAGGTCCATCATCTGCCGATTCGGCCTCCCCACACTATAATCACCGATAACGGCAAGCAGTTCGACAACTCCAAATTTCGCCAGTTCTGCGAGGAGCATGGAATCCGCACCACCTTACTTCGGTCGGGCACCCACAAGCCAACGGAGCGGCCGAGGTACCAACAGGACCCTCCTCCAGGGAATTAAAGCTCGCCTCTCCAGAGCCCAAGGCAGATGGGCGATGAGCTACACCATGTCTTGTGGGCCTACCGAACTACCCCGAGAATCCCGGGCGAGACTCCATTCCGAATGGCTTTTGGCACAGAGGCCGTCATCCCTGTGGAAATAGGCCTCCCATCATTGCGGGTGGAGAGCTACTCAGAGGAAGCAAGCAACGAACAACTCCGCACCAACCTCGACCTGATAGAGGAAGTCAGAGAAAAGGCCCGAATCAGGACGGCTGCTTATCAACAGAGGGTGGCTCGGTACCATGCCTCCCGGGTCAAGGGGAAAGCCTTCCTACCCGGCGACCTTGTCCTCCGGAAAGCTTCTGTATCCAAACCGCTGGAGCAAGGAAAGCTGGCGCCAAACTGGGAGGGCCCATACCAAATACGGAGATTATTGGACCAGGAACCTACAAGCTGCAGGATCTGGATGGGAAGTCCATTCCCCGAACTTGGAACGCGGACAACCTTCGCAAATATTATCAATAGGGTATGTCCTCTTAATTCACATGCCTCATTCCTGCTTATCTGTTTCCTCAAAACCTGTTGCGTGAGTCATTATGCACCATATTGCTATAAATTGCAAGGAAGAAACAGATACTGCTTACCAATCCTCGGCACAACCGAGCTGTCTGTTTGAACAGGAATCTCCGAACCTTGGCAGGGCCAAGTAAAATATTTCTCCGAACCTCGGCAGGGCCGAGCAACAAATCTCCGAACCTTGGCAGGGCCAAGTAAAATATTTCTCCGAACCTCGGCAGGGCCGAGCAACAAATCTCCGAACCTTGGCAGGGCCAAGTAAAATATTTCTCCGAACCTCGGCAGGGCCGAGCAACAAATCTCCGAACCTTGGCAGGGCCAAGTAAAATATTTCTCCGAACCTCGGCAGGGCCGAGCAACAAATCTCCGAACCTTGGCAGGGCCAAGTAAAATATTTCTCCGAACCTCGGCAGGGCCGAGCAACAAATCTCCGAACCTTGGCAGGGCCAAGTAAAATATTTCTCCGAACCTCGGCAGGGCCGAGCAACAAATCTCCGAACCTTGGCAGGGCCAAGTAAAATATTTCTCCGAACCTCGGCAGGGCCGAGCAACAAATCTCCGAACCTTGGCAGGGCCAAGTAAAATATTTCTCCGAACCTCGGCAGGGCCGAGCAACAAATCTCCGAACCTTGGCAGGGCCAAGTAAAATATTTCTCCGAACCTCGGCAGGGCCGAGCAACAAATCTCCGAACCTTGGCAGGGCCAAGTAAAATATTTCTCCGAACCTCGGCAGGGCCGAGCAACAAATCTCCGAACCTTGGCAGGGCCAAGTAAAATATTTCTCCGAACCTCGGCAGGGCCGAGCAACAAATCTCCGAACCTTGGCAGGGCCAAGTAAAATATTTCTCCGAACCTCGGCAGGGCCGAGCAACAAATCTCCGAACCTTGGCAGGGCCAAGTAAAATATTTCTCCGAACCTCGGCAGGGCCGAGCAACAAATCTCCGAACCTTGGCAGGGCCAAGTAAAATATTTCTCCGAACCTCAGGGCCAAGGAACCTCGGCAGGGCCGAGCAACAAATCTCCGAACCTTGGCAGGGCCAAGTAAAATGAACCTTGGGCAGGGTAGAACCTCGTCTCCGAACCTTGGCAGGGCCAAGTAAAATATTTCTCCGAACCTCAGGGCCAAGGGGCAGGGCCGAGCAACAAATCTCCGAACCTTGGCAGGGCCAAGTAAAATATTTCTCCGAACCTCGGCAGGGCCGAGCAACAAATCTCCGAACCTTGGCAGGGCCAAGTAAAATATTTCTCCGAACCTCGGCAGGGCCGAGCAACAAATCTCCGAACCTTGGCAGGGCCAAGTAAAATATTTCTCCGAACCTCGGCAGGGCCGAGCAACAAATCTCCGAACCTTGGCAGGGCCAAGTAAAATATTCTCCGAACCTCGGCAGGGCCGAGCAACAAATCTCCGAGCCATGGCAAGGCCAGGTAAAAATCATTCGGGCTAAAACCCCAGCAAAAAAGTCTAAACCTACGAGCCTCGACCAAAGCCGAACGGCCCCCAAATAGTCCCCGAAGGACTTCGTCCGGTTTAAAAACGAGCGCGTTGAGTAAAAACCGTCGACGCGCAAGAAGAAGCCACCATTGGCAAACCCACTCTCGAGGCCATCGAGCCCCACGTAGTCGGCCAAAGGCCCCAGGCAGAGTTAGACGATTTCCCTCTCTGCCACTGGAAATCTTTTGGGTAACGCCCCTATAACCCGTCGTTCAAAGAGCCTACATCAGCGCGCAAAAAACGACGGGGCCGCGCCAACCCCCTGATTCATTACACGAGTGAAGGCCATAAACTCTTAAAGAAGGGACTTCAAAAAAGTGAGACCCAACTTTCATTCATAAAGAGGACTACAAAGAGAAAAAGCAAAAACAAGAGGGGAGGCCCCTCAGAATCAGTCACTCCCGGAGGCCAACAGCTCCTCCAGGCGCTCCGTCAGGTCAGCCACCTGCTGACGCAGGGACGCTCCTCCCTCTGCCGGTCCATCAACCGGCGTGAGGCCTCCGCCTCCCTGACCGAACGTCCAAGAATTCTTCGGCGTCCTCGCGAGCTGCTCATTGCTCGCGAAGGCCGACGCGGGCTCAGCCCGTCAACAGTGACGGAGGTGCGCCTCCCCTCCGAGTGCGGCGGGCTAAGTGAGGAACGCGAGTCACTTGACGATCGCGCTGGAGAGGCCATTCTTTTTAGCTCAAACCGAGGGATGGCCGAAACCACCCCTCGGTCATATTTATACCCGCCAGGAGGTATCCTATCGGCGCGCCGCAACGCCGACCCATAAGAACTTTGCCACGTCGCCATTCTAATGCTGGAAAATCCGAAAGTCGCGCCCTATCCCGAGTAAGATCGATAAGCGCGAGCAGATTGTTCGGGGGTTCCCCAGGCGAACATTTTCCGATCTGTCGCCCCTCGCATTAAATGCATTCGACGCTTCCCCAAGCCGCTTAATACGCCCCCTTTCTCGGAAAACGTGGAAGTCCGCGCTCGGCCGATAACTTGCCCCCTCGGAAGAGTGGCATCACCAATAAAAGCGTGACAATATACCGCCCGTTCCGCTCGGCGCCCCCTTTATCAAGCGCCGCGTGGACCTAACGCTGTGGCCTGCAACGGCGGCTGATCGCTCCCTCCGAGCTACACTCCGAACCTCGGCAGGGCCGAGCTACCTCCGAACCTCGGCAGGGCCGAGCTACCTCCGAACCTCGGCAGGGCCGAGCTATTCTCCGAACCTCGGCAGGGCCGAGGAAAGGGCCGAGCTACCTCCGAACCTCGGCAGGGCCGAGCTATTCTCCGAACCTCGGCAGGGCCGAGGAACCTTGGCAGGGCCAAGTCTCCGAACCTCGGCAGGGCCGAGGGCAGGGCCGAGGAACCTCGGCAGGGCCGAGCTACTTCTCCGAACCTCGGCAGGGCCGAGGAACCTTGGCAGGGCCAAGTAAAATGTTCTCCGAACCTCGGCAGGGCCGAGCTACAAAAAACCTCGGCAGGGCCGAGGGTGAACCTTGGCAGGGCCAAGTAAAATGTTCCCCGAAACTCGACTATCCCGAGTGACTGGTTCCTTGAACCATGACGAGAAGGGGTGCGAATTCCCTGAGCTTCGGCCAAGGCCGACCTACGATAAATCGGGCTCTAGAAAAAGCGAAGCACAAAAATACCAAGTTTCCGACCAGAGCAAGGGGCGTGTTTCCCCGAATGATCTACGAATCGCCGAATACGAACCTCGATTAGTTCGGGTGGCGTGAGATCCTCGTCTAAGGACGAGCGGAACGCTTTTGTACCCCACAAACACAATGACTACAAGTTCGGCACAAGAAAAGATAGAGATCAAAAAACAGAACATAACTCTCTTTATTGCCGATCAAGATCAGTTACAAATGCCTCACGGGCGTTACAAGAGCATTGAAATGCATAAAATAAAGGCAAATACAAAACTCGGCAGCTAGACAGTCGTGAAGGGCCGATAATTGCCGTCGACACGGACCAATAGTTGCGACTGGCTTCAAGTGGTGGCGATATCTCGGTGACCCAACCGAGATATCTGGATGGCCATCCCAGACCACCCAACTGGGGGACCCCTCGGCGAGCTGGGATCCAGCGGACCTTGGCCGCCCTCCCATGCCGCCGGCCCCGCCAATCTCAAGGACAAGGAGTCGGCGAATTTCACCCCCCTCCCGTGGCAAAGGATTCCCCAAGCGGCTGAGCGGAACCAAACCAGGAAGGAGGGAGGGAGGCCCAACTTCCGACCCGTCTCCGAGCAGGAGCCGCAGAGATCACACGGAAGCGCATATGTGCGCTCTCCGTGTGATCTCTGCGCCCCCCATGTGCGCTCTCCATGTGATCTCCGAGACTCATCCCCTAAGGGCGAGCCATTCTTCAGCAGCTCCCCGGTCGCCCCAGCTATCCGGCGGCAAGGAGCCCATGAGAAAAGCCCCTCCACTCGCAACAACAGAGAAACGAGCATAACGGAAACTCTAATGGAAAAAACTTTGGGGATAACCAGATGAGACCCCTTTCCCCTTTTTATAGGCAGGAAAGACTCGGGATGAGCTATCAGAGCTGAGAGTCCCGAGATTCAAACACCTGTCCCACGCCTCCACATGGCCCCTCAGGATCGCAGCACCCACTGCGCGCCAAGCCCACCGCCTTAGTTGGACGTGTACGGAGATCCCTTCCTGATCCCGAATCACGGTCATTAAATGCAGGAAATCGTCCGCTGACGCTTCGAAAACTGGCTCAGAAAATCGTCCTTCGAAAGTACTGTCCAATGGTGACGGTTGCGTGCGCACGAAGCGATGCATGGGAAAAGAGCACCTTCCGGAAAGCTCTGATGCAGCTTTATGCCCCCCACTGCCGTATGATAAAGTAAAAACCGAATTGCCTGCGGAACAGCAGGACGATGGCAGAATGCAGAAGCGCAAACCTTTTTGCCTGTCGGCCCCAGCCGACCCATTTTTGCCTGTCGGCCCCAGCCGACCTATTTTCGTCTGTCGGCCTAGCCGACCTACTTTGCCCGTCGGCCCCAGCCGACCTATTTTCCTGTCGGCCCCAGCCGACCTATTTTGACCGTCCCCAGCCGACCCATTTCGTCCGTCGACCAAGCCGACCTGGCCCATCGGCTTTAGCCGGTACATTTTCCTTCAGTTTCGAGATAAGGATGACCTAAGATCAGGGAGCCATGGGTCGTTCACAACCGAGGCTAAACGACAGCGAAATCACGCAAGAAAACACTCAAATAAAACAGGAAATTCTTTCACTATGAAATGTCAAATGTCTAAAGAACGAAGATACAGAGCGGCTCCTAAGAACCAGGAGCCCCACCGCTTTGGAGGGCCCTCAGTTACATCTGCGGAGCATGGCTAGACTCGCCCTTCTCCAATATTTGCCCCCTCGGCGGCAGTTTGCGACCGTCCCTCAGAGGCTGCAGCTTCGCTGGGACCAGGGGCGCCGCCAAATTCGGCGTCAGAAACATCACATATTCGTCTTCATCTTCTTCTTCGGACTCGCCATCTTCGGAATCTTCAACACTCAGAAAGAAAGGTCCCATTCCGGGTGCTCGCTAAGAATCCTCTGTTTGCACTCTTCCATCCCATGAAGGAAGGCGTCTACGCTGATAGCGTCTTGCCTCCCCTGAAGTATGGCGAGCTGCGTGTTGGCCTCCGCGGCTGTTTCTCAGCCTCGATCACCTGGGCCTTCAGGATGACGTTTTGCTCCTCGAGCTCGCTAGCCCGCGTCTCGAGCTCCGAGCTCCTATGCGAGCGGACGCAAGCTCGCCTTGAAGAGCCCGAACCTCCGACTCCATCTTCGCCATCTGAAAAATCCAAAATCAAATCGGCATCGCGGAACCCAGGGAAAAACAAAAAGGGAAAATAAGAGCGTACCTCCCCCTCTCGCTTGGCCAACCTTTGGCCAGCTCTTCTGCCTCGCTCCTGGCTCTCGTCCTGTCAGCCCCTACCAGCTCAACCCTCTCCTGCAGAGTGCTGATCTTCAGTTGTCTGGCTTCTCCCTCCGGGCTTGGGATAACTCGCGCTCACCCGAGCTATCGTCCCCTGGTCCCACCTAGCGCCTCCTTCAAATGGGCGATTTCGCCATCGCGCCGTTTCAGTTTCTCCTCCACTTCGCCGAGCATCCTCGCCAAACGCCTTCTTTCCTCGTCGGCCTCTCTCCCCAGCCGGCTCATACTTTCGCCGTGTTCCCGCCGCATCGCCGCCACCTCCGCGGAGTGTTTTGACTCAATTCTGGCCAACTCCAAGCACGCATTATCGTTCTTCGCCAGGAGTTCCTCTAACTCCTCCACCCTGCGCTTATGCTTGGACACCTCGCCAGAGCGACCTGGTGTGCCGCCCTTGCCCCCTTCAAGTTCCTATCCATCGTGTCCATGAGCTCTTCGAACTGCTCAGACACCTTCAGCCGCGACTGGAGCTCGACATTCTCCCTCCGGGCCTGACACTGGCCCCCGTCGCCAAACTCAAGCGCCAGCAAATCGCCCGGGAAAGCAAAACACTCTGCAAAGGCAAAAATTGAATAAGAGCCCACGATGGGATCAATCGAGAAACGTCTATCGCACAAGAAAAGTAACTCACCCGCGAGGCATAGGCCCGGGTCATCCTCATCAAGGTTGTGTTATCGATGTCGGGAAGAAGATGGATACTCTCTGCCACGCCTTGCTGCCCGAACGCAGCATCGACCAGCCCCAGGTCGGCAAACTTGTCCGCCGAAGGGTCCGCGCCCGGATACAGGCCGACCTTATCATGGCAGAGAACGCCTCCTCGATACTAGCTCCGAGCTGCCGAATGGGCCAACCCCGCCTGAAGGACCGCCTGGGCGGCCTCCGCCTGAGAGGCCTTCAATCTCCCAGCCTCCTCCGTCAAGGCCCTGGCTTGGGTTTCTTCAGATATTTCGGCCAGCCCAAGCGCCAGCCTCCCCAAAACCTTTCTCGAAGAAGCTCCCAATGCGGGCTCCCGCCTTGCCGCGTCTCCTCCTTCGACGCCCCTCCCTCGGTCACCACCATTTGTGTCTCCGCCGCCGGGCCCTCCGAGATCCCGGCCTGTTCCACCACTTGCGTCTCCTCCGCAGGCTCCCCCGAAGCCTCAGTCTGACCTACCTCACTGCTACCGTGCTCCCCTGCGGAGAGGCCGAGAGAAAGTTCCCCCTGAACCTCCCCGGCTGCGTCTTCCTCTCCTGCTGGAGCCGGCGGCGATCCCGCGGGGACGAAACCCCTCTCCGCTCAAATCCACCGCCGTTTCCTCTTTCAGGGGGGACGCGGTCGGATGAGCCATCGGAGCCTCATCCGAGCTGTCGATATCTCCAACACGAGAGGGTCGGAGGCCATAACCGCCCTCCCCGGGCTCTCCTTCGCCCCCGGCGCTTCTGCCATGACTGCCCCGGCATCCGGCGGACTCCTCGCGGAAGCATGAGCCCTTTTTACGGGCCGGCCGCTGTCCGCCCGCTACCTTCCCCGGGACGCTTCCCTCTCTTCCTCTTGGAGAGGCTCGACAACGCCGACCTTGCGGCTGAATAGAGCACACATACTCAGAATCAAGCACACTAATCGAAAAAGATACACGCACGAAAGAGACTCACCTTGCGGGTCCAAGGGGCTGAGCCCGGCTGCGAAGAGGGCCCCCTCCGATAGCAGGTCATTAGCCGAAAACACCTGCCCGTTGCGGAGGACGTCCAAGTCCTCCTCTTCCTGCGCCGACAAGGCCGGATGCGTCTCCGCATCCCTTACAACATCCCCCCATCTCCGAGGGAAGTCGGAGCCGACGTTCCCCTCCGCGATGACAAACCGACTCTTCCACCCCTTGATGGAAGAGGGCTTATCCGCGATTACGTTGAAGGATCTCCGGGGCCCGATGTAGGGCCACTCCGATTCCTCCCGGGAATCAGGTGGTAACAGGTGCGGAAAAGGGGAAGGGTGGCAACGATCCGAATCTGGTGGCACATCGAGATGAACCCGATGATATTCCGCCAACTGTTCGGAGCCACCATTGACGGGCTGATGTTGTAGTGGGTCATGATCTCCTTCACCAGGGGATGGAGAGGAAAACGAAGACCCGCCTTCAAACTGTCCTCATAGATAAAGACCCCGGACTCTAAATCTCGAGTAACCCTATCTTCGGGTTCCGGCGCCCGTAGGACGATGTCCAAGGGCAAGCCATACCGTTGATGAATCCTCCCCAAGTCCTCGGCAACGATCTCGGAGGCCACATCGTCTGGGCTCATCGCCATTGAAAGAGGTACCAAACGAAAGCAATGAGCGTCGAAGAAGATGAAAGACCAGAACCCACTTGGAAGCAAAGTGAGAAGACGCCAGCGCACGCACACACATATGTATATATATACGCCAATGCGGCCGTCACTTCGCTTCTCCACCAAGGAGCCTCCCTAAAAAGGTGGGGCGTCCCTTCCTAGGCGTCCCAAATCGCCTCGACAAACACCCGATCGATCGGGATTCGGGGCGTGGCGCAATCCCAGCCGTCGCTCGCGAGGGAGCCTTAGCCCCGAAGGCAAGACGGCCATGTCGCATTAATTAAGGCATCATTGCGCAAGCCAGTTAAGCCAAGACGTCCCATCCAAGACGCGCCATTCGAACTCGTACTCCCTACGCCCGAACCTACGCTTCGAACTAGGGAGTGGAGGGCATGTGTTGGGGGTAAAATCGTCATTGCATTAATATCCGTGCGAGGCGGCTAAGGCTGACCTCCTCCCTTTGCCTCTTCCGGGCTTCGTAGCTCGGCCTGGGCTTCCGTGGCTCGGCCTCCGGGCTTCCGTAGCTCGGCCCCTCCGGGCTTCCGTAGCTCGGCCTCCTCCGGGCTTCCGTGGCTCGGCCCCCTCCGGCTTCGTAGCTCGGCCTCCTCCGGGCTTCCGTAGCTCGGCCCTCCGGCTTCCGTAGCTCGGCCCCTCCGGGCTTCCGAGCTCGGCCTCCGGCTTCCGTAGCTCGGCCTCCTCCGGGCTTCAGTAGCTCGGCCTCCTCCGGGCTTCAGTAGCTCGGCCTCCTCCGGGCTTCAGTAGCTCGGCCTCCTCGGGCTTCCGGGCTCGGCCTCCTCCGGGCTTCCGTGGCTCGGCCCCCTCCGGGCTTCCGTGGCTCGGCCTCCGGGCTAGCTCGGCCTCCTCCGGGCTTCCGTAGCTCGGCCTCCTTCGGGCTTCCGTAGCTCGGCCTCCTCCGGGCTTCCGTAGCTCGGGCTCCTCCGGGCTTCCTTAGCTCAGCCCCTTCGAGCGGTCCACAACCTAACATCTACCTCCGCGGAACCTGACGCGGGAGAGCCCGAACCTACCTGAGCGGCACCCTAGACAAGGAATCATATCGGAACGTGGCCTAAGCCTATCGTAACCGCCCCAGGCCTACTCAACCCGATCTCGAGACACCAAGGAGCTCTCCCAGCCGTCGATACCAAAACAAATAGGGTACGGACCCTAACGGCCCCACAACGGCCTGATTCTGTCCGTCTCCGTATCATAACAACCTCTGGACCTTCCAGAAGAAGCTCACGATCCAGGTGGCAGTCTATAAATATCATAATCGCAGATTCCCTCAGGTACGCAACTCTGTACGCACACTTGCGCGCTTACACCTCCACTCTCACTCTCCTGCTCCCGCCGGTAGCTCGTCGGCGCTCCTGCCCTTTGGAGCCTCCGATTGGCCGCCCCGGAGAGGTCTCCCGGAGAGATCCACCTCCTCACTGTCTGGTTGATCGCCGATTTCTTCTCCACTGACTTGAGCGTCGGAGGGTCTTCCGCGGAGGACCACCCCCAGCGTCCCTCCGTGTGGGCTTCTTTTGCAGGTCCGCCCCCCTCTTCCTGGAGATCGACCGCGCCGAATCGAAGGACGGATTTCAGCGGCAACAGAACCCAATGATTCTACCTAATTGGCCTTTTAGAAAGTCCTGAATTGTTATAAACAATATCAAAATGGACCAAGCATCGATCCACATGGACCAATGATGCTGCACAAGGAATCATTTGGAATTGGCAGTGCTCCAATCGTCATGTTTGTGACTTGATTGATTTAGCTCCTTAAGTTTGATGAAAATGCTTTTAAAAAAAGTAAGTATGACAAAGCCAAATGCTATGGATGATATTATTGAGGCAGTGATGGAAGTGCTAGTGATAAAGAAATAGGTGATTGTAAAGCTGCCGGTAATGTAACAGAGATAAGAATGATTATAGTAATGGATAACGACAGCATCCATAATAATAAGGGTAGCAATGATTATTGTAGCAATGATGATTGAAAAATATGTGTTGGTGGTGGAGACTATTTTGATGGTTATGATTAAAAATCATAATTTTTTTTATAAAAATATTAAAGAACAAATTCCTTGCACTCATTATTTTTAAAAATAATTAAAATATTTTGAAAATAAAAAATAAAATCAATATCATCAAAGATATATTTTCTTATGATTTATATAATTTTATTTCAATATAAAAAAAGAAATAAAAGCGATGAGTTTAATCCTTGAAAAGGAAACGAAGTAATAGATCAATAACCATGTAAAAGGGCGAAGGGAGTGATATGAGTTCTCACCATTGAAAATGAGTAGCAAAAATATGGTGAAGATGAGGATAGTGGGTGTTTTCATATCCAAGGGTATGAGTAGGGTGAAGAAATTTCTTTATTTAGGATTGTAAAATTTGTTCCAAGGAATGCTAAATTTATAGATCTACTCTATCCCAGAATATAATTTATGCTTTTAAGTGCTTTCAATCTTGTTATCCATAGTGGATTGATGCAAAAATATATATAATAATAACCAAAAGAAGGTTTATGTAATTATAATTCAGAAATATATAAATCTTACCATATCTTACAAGTAATATTGATGCAGAATCAGAAGGATTTCGGGCTTGGTTCTAAAATCTGAGCTATCGTACCAAAATTTAATGTAGGATATTGAGATATGATATCAAATCTAATATAGGATCATATGCTTTTGAGATTTAGTGTTAAAATCTTGTACAATATCTTGAGCTATGATATCCAATTTAATGCTAGATTAAAGGGATTTTTAATAAAATTTGATGAGGGTAGATTTATTAAATATGATGATGACACCTGGCAGAATATGATGATGATACATGGTAAAATATGATGATGACATATGGCAAAAATAATTCAATACATAAAAAAAATAAAATCCATAGAATTAGTTGAAATTAAATGGTTTAGATTGCTTTATAACCATCTTAACCACCACAAAAATTGATTTAATAAATCAAGATTAAGAGGTAATTTTGGGCCACTAATTACTAAGAAGCCAACTCATGGTTAACCTACTCCAAACACTTGTAAATAAAGAACCAAGGCCTCAACTAAAAATCACGTAAGGTGCATTCTCTCTATTATTTTTTTTCTTATTTTGTTTGCTCTATTTTTTTAGTCTTTATTGCCGACATGAGCATTGAAGTGTTTTTTTAGAGGAAAACTTTGAGATATCTCACATATTTTCTAATTGAATGCAAGAGATCAAGAGAAGATGGTAAGTTCTTTGGTTGAATTCTTAAGCTTTTGAATTGAATTTTTGAATTTTTGGGTTGAGATTTCAATTAGAGGAGGTAAATCTCATTCATTGATACTAAAAGTTAGAAAAAAGAATAAATACAATTGATAAACAAAATTAAATACTATCAAGGTTTATTTATAAAGTGAGATCTCTTGAACAAAAGATTTCCTAATTCTTGTAGGGTTAAAATCTTCCAACAAAAAGATATTTATTAAATAAATTGTTAAAAATAGATTCCTAACTCCTAATTGACTTCTAAGTCATGTAGTATAAATTTTGAGATAAGAAATAGAAATTTAGATAAAGTAAAAGAAAAATCATCCTTTCCATCGTGCATCATAGAATGGGATGTTCAAAATCTTTTGAAAGTTTATTGGCAATGATACTTCTATAATTAGCTCATAATTTCTTCATTTGACCTTTATTTTGAGCTTTTTTATGATGCACTGAAAAGCTAACTTGATGTAGACATCATGGAGCTAAGTTTTTTATCAAAAACTTTAGTTATGTTGGTGTTAGTGAAACTTTCTTTTGAACCAATATATGTAATATATGTTTTATCATTGTTAGATGAATGCTCTAGAAAGCCAGTTATTGGCATATACATTGTATATTATTCTAGAACTTTCATTGTACATGATCATATTCATATTAATAAAATTGGATATTTTCATACATGTTGATGTGTCATGTATTGTCCTTGGAGTTGATGGACAATAACATATAATTTCAAGGGTTAAAAATTTGAGACACATGTCATAATAGATTAACTACTAAAATGCTTTAAATCAATTAATCAATCACGAGGACAGTGATCGATCCGATTAGATTGGAGTATGAATTGCCTTGATACGAGTCTTTTGTATGAGGTATGGGATAGTAAGGCAAGAATATTGGTAGATGTTTGATATTGGTATCGAGGTTGACCATACGAGAAGTTAGTAGGATGACTACTCACTCATTAGTGACTTTTCGATAATGTAGTAGTGTAAGTGGTCCTTGACCTATAGTACTTCGGTTACTCATACTAGGGTTATTGTAGCTTGACTGCATATTACCTTGATCCTCTTAGGCATCAAGGACTGTATTATGTATGTTGGCTACAGTGATCCTAGTGTAAGAGTAAGGAGTATTCATGAGAAATCTATCAGTCCTAATAGATAGGGAGTAGTCCTATGCTATTTAGGAGACTGAGTTTATGAGTTCGTGGCCATGACAAGTGATAATAGAAAGCAGTTTCTATTAGAATCATAAGTTGAACTCAAGTCGAATAAATATTGCATATGACCGGTGCTTAGGGCTTGACGAGTTATCCTTAACTTAGCACTCTATCAGAACTCTTGATAGAAGGACTATACTACATGGTAACTATATTATGGGTTCTTTTTCTAACCTGTTGGCTTACTATTATATACTGCTAGGTGTCAATGATGGATTGCGAGAAGCTCACTGGAATCGATAAGGATCGTCGATTCCAAATTTGAGTTGAGTCGAAATAGTTTTGACCCACCAAAAGATATTTTGGTGTAACACTAATACTAATTAGGGATTATTCTTACTACCAAACAAGTTGGAACCTATGGGGTCACACGCAATAAGGGTTGAACTCCTCACTTTGATTCTTACATTAATTCGATTAATGTTTTGAATCAAGTTTCCTGAAGATGGGTTGCTAATTGTTAGCAACTAGGCCTAACAACATCACTGTTGACCCAATTTGATGAGATAGAATTATTTTCTATCTCCTTTAAGTGTCAAATTAGATTTGACCATATACATTTAGGGTTAATTTGAGTTGTTCAAGACTCAATTGAAACTTGAGTATGAGTTTCATGTGATGAGATTCAGCTTGGACTCAAATTCAGTTTGAATTGAATTCGAATTTGACCCTAAATGAAGTCCTAGTGGACTAGGACTCTCTTCTCTCTTGGGGGTAGATTTCTAGTATTTTTCATGGGTGTAGAGCTTTCTAAGGTGTTTTAGGTTGATGCATGGATGCAACTAGTTACTTGATCAATGGATCACCATACACCAGGTTGGATGAAGGCATTCCAGAGAAGATGTGGTCTAGATGGAAGGCAAGTCTAAACCATCTGAAGGTGTTTCGATACACAACATTTGTGCATGTTGGTACTGGGGAGCAAAGCAAGCTAGACGCCAGGTCAAAGAAGATGGCATTCCTAGGCTATCCATGTGGTATCAAGAGGTATCGATTATGGAACCTCTTGGAGAAGAAGGTCATCATTAGTAGGGATGCGACCTTTAATGAGAAATCGGTCCTTCAAAGACGAGATGATGTAAAAGCATAGTAGGAGTAGCCGAAGGTACAGCAAGGCAGCACTAAGCAGATGACCTCCTACACAGTAGTGCCATTTGCGAATGGACCAGGAAGATTTGAGATTCAGATGGAGAGAACTGATATGGGAGGTAGACGCTAGGGAGTTCAGCAAGAGGCAATTGGACGAAGGACAGATATTGGTGATTGGGTATGATTTTCTCTCTCGAGCACCACTTTCTATCTTCTCTATGTTTCTCTCTCTAGTTGGGCATCCTCTCTTATTCGCATGCCTCTTTCTCTCTCTAAAAGTTAGGAGGTGTGAGATCTTTGGGATGCCTCTTTCTCTTCTTGGACATTCATTTCTCTCTCTAGGCATGCATCCCTATTTCTCTCTCTAGATGTCCCACTTTTGGATACCACTTTCTCTCTCCAAGCATGGAATTGGATGGCTGCCTTTTCTTTCTTTTGGGTGCTGATTTTTGATCCAAATCCAAAGATTTTCTGCAATAGTTGGTCCCGGCATCAACTGATTTTTCTTAACAATTAGTATCAGAGCTGATCCATCGTATAACAATTGGTATCAGAGCCAATCCATTGTACAACACATCTAGCATAGATTATTGGGTCTTGAGTACTTTTAAGACTTAATCCTATTTAATTCAACTAAGTCCATATATCTAAAAACTAAGAGTTATACCTATGTAATTAAAACAAGTGTATAATCAAAATTAACATGTGCTTATGAATCTGTCCATTGGCCCATTGTTATAGTTATTTCAAAGATGGCCTTCCTTAATAAACATAAAACATGTTTAAAATTACAAAACTTGAGCTGCATATATAGCACATGCTCGATCTGTGATGTATTGTTGGTATTTTGATTCATGCTTCATTTTTTTTTTTGGTAAGAATATGTAATAATACTGCATATATGATTGAAAGGTAAACGCATCCATTTGCGACCCTCGATCACGTGTAGCAAACTGAATTTTAGACTCATGCATGCGGATTAATTGGATCGCATTCATGCGAGAGCTGTGCTAGATGGCTATCCAAGTTGTATATATCTTAGACCCAAGCACATACATCGGCCGGTATGCAACAAGTCTGGTAGTTTTAAAGTAAAGAAGTAGTCTTTTGATGCTAATGGTATTTGTTTTTTGTAAGACAACGAGGAGGCTAGCTACTTTGTCATGAAGAAAATAAATAAATAAATAAATAATAATTAATGCTTGAGAGAGAGAGAGAGATTGATAATCATGCAGAAAGGGGAAGGGAGTGATATGAGTTCTCACCATTGGAAATGAGCAGTAAAAATATAGTGAAGACAAGGATAACGGATGTTTTCATATCTAAGGATACGAGTAGGATGAAGAAATTTCTTAATCTGGGATTATAAAATTTGTTTCTGAGGGATAACAAATTTATAGATCTATTCTATCACAAAATACAATTGATGCATTTAAGTGCTTTCATCTTGTTATCTACAATGAGTATAATTCTTGAAAAGGAATATAACTAATAGATTGATAATCATGTAGAAAGGGGAAGGGAGTGATATGAGTTCTCACCATTGAAAATGAACAGTAAAAATATAGTGAAGACAAGTATAGTAGATGTTTTCATATCTAAAAATATGAGTAGGATGAAGAAATTTCTTAACCTGGGATCATGAAATTTGTTCTGAGGGATAACAAATCAATAGATTTATTCTATCACAAAATACAATTGATGCATTTAAGTGCTTTCATCTTGTTATCTACAATGGGTTGGCACATAAATGCATATAATAATAACCCTATTAATTTCTTTCTATAAACTTACATTTAAGGTAGGTTTTATACATATCTTACCAGTAATATTGATGCAGCATTAAAAGGATTTTAGGCTCTAGCAATGTTTTGAAAATCGAACCAAACAACAAACCAGTTTGGCATTTGGGTCATGGGTCAATTAGTTCAACCAAATAAATCAATTTGATTGAACCGAATGATGTCATAATTAATTTTTAATTAAATAATATAGAAATAATAAAAATATAAATATCAAACTATAGAGAAATATTTTTAAAAATTATATACCTATTCAAAAAAATTTATATAATATTAAAATTATAGAAAAATATTTTTAAAACTATAGATGGATTGTTTCCAGGTGCAAACCGAAGTAAAAAATTAAAAATCCAAAAAAACCGAACTCTAATTTTATTTATCAAAACTAAAAGTCTAAAAATCGGGTTGGACCGATTCTAAGAACTTGGTCGGTTTAATGGATTTTTTGGTTTTCATCGAATCATATAAAAGTCAACTTTAATAATAAAATCAGATTGAATTGATAACTGATTCTCGGTTCGACTGGCCGGTCCGGTCTGGTCCGGTTTTCAAAACTATGGGTTCTAGTTCTAAAATTTGAGCTCTCATGCCAGAATCTAATGTAGAATCTTAAGCTATGATATCAAATCTAATATAGGATCATATAGATTTTGAGCTTTAATGTTAAAAATTAGTACAAGATTTTGAGCTACGATATTAAATTTAATGCTAGATTAAAGGGATTTTTAACTGAATTTGATGAGGGTAGTATTAAATATGATAATGACAACTGGCAGAATATGATGATTATGGCATAAATAATTCAATAAGCTAAATTCTAATTAGTTGAAATTAAATGGTCCAGATCATTCCATAACCACCTTAATCACTGTAAGAGTTGATTTAGCAAATTAAGATTAAGAAGTAATTTTGGGCTACTAATTACTAAGAAGCCCAACTCACGGTTAACTCACTATAGATGCCTAGAATAAGGCCTCAATTGAAATCACATAAGACCCATTCTCTCTCCTATTTTTTTCTTCTTTTCTTTATTTTTTGTTTGCTCAATTTTTCTTAGTCTTTATTGCTAACTGGAGCATCGAAGGGTATTTTCAAAGAAAAACTCCAAGACCTCTCACATATTTTTTAATTGAGTTCAGGAGATCAAGAGATCGAAGATGGTATAAGTTCTTTAGCTGAATTCTTCAGCGCTTAAGCTGAATGTTTGAACTCTTGTGGTAAGATTTTGATTAGATGAGGCAAATCTCATTCATTAATATAAAAGGTTAGAAAAATGCAGAAGTAGAATTGATAATCAAAGTAGAAAATGCTAATAGGCTAAACTACCTTCTCACACGGTATGGCACCACTGCTTTCTATGTGTTCTTAGGGGCTAATTGTACTTTTTAAGCATCTAAGAAACAATCTATTGCGACCATGACATCCACAACAAATAAATTGGTTTGAATCGCCTATTTGTTGCATGACAATGTTATCTCTTTTTGTCACACTCCTCAATTGTTTTGCAATAACATTAGTGCTCCTATACGACCATTAACTCGTTTTTTCTACTTGAACAAAACACATCAAATTGGATTACCAGTTTTTCGGTCTTTCATAGTTGAGAACAGAAAGGGTTGCGCGCGCGCCATTGGTACTTTCATCACTCAGCTTTGTTCCAAGCTCAAAACTAACTACTTGCCCGCATGCTTACTAAATGGTTGTTTTGCCATCAGTTTCAAAATCTTAGATTCAATCACAAAACTTTTTAGCCTAGATTATTGTAATGAGTTGTAATTTACGTACATTCCTTATTGATGTAAATCTTTGTACCTATAAATTATTATTCTCTCAAAAATCCTGCCTTTAATTGGGAGGACCTACAGAAGAGAAAGGAGAGAGGATTTTGGAGGAAGGCCTGCAATCCAGACGAGAAGATGCATGGCGTCCATTGGATGTTGGATAGGCTTAATTCCCGGGAAAAGGGTATGATGGCTCACCATGAGAAGAAGCAGGAGGACAAACCTCGAAGAAGGAACGGCTGCGGGTAAGAGACAAAGGGGAGATCAAGAGCGAGCAGCAGCTCTATTTTGAAAAACAACGTTCAAAATAGGGAACACGTACTTTAGAGTACATCTCATCTCAGCTTTGGGCAATGTATCGTACGTTCATAGGTAAGCGATGGAAAATGGTAGGCCGTCGGATTTCAAATGCGGCCCATATTGACTGTCGATGAGAGTATTGCGGTCGCAGTGAGGTGCAACATAAAGAAAGTATTTTGGGTTTTTAACGGGTTGGTGGACCCGTTTAGTGAGCTCTCAATCCGCATGCAGAAGAATACAGTACCAGCTGCCAATATAGAGATCAGGACCGCTCAAGTCCACTGTCTCACAAACCGAATCTGTACTTGACTAGTAGTAACTTATAAGTGCAAAGTTAGATAGGATAAAATTTATATATCCAGCATGGATTATTGGGTCTGAGTACTTTTAAGACTTGATCCTCTTTAATTCAACCAAGGCCATATATAAAAAGGTAGGACTTATACGTAATTAATTAAACCAAGTCCATATCTAAATACCAGACAACTAAAATTATTTGTAATTTTATTTATTTCCCTAATAAATAAATAAATAAAAAGTAATTGTTTCTCAAGAGATAGCCCCATGATGAAAGAGTCCATGCAGAAACTACAAGAAAAAAGAGAAATAGTGATGCCAAATATGCGTCGCTAAATAAGAAAATGAGTCGCTAAATTGTCTTAGCGATGACATTGCAACGATAAAATATCGTCACTAAAGCTTCGATCGCTGAAGCATAATTCGTTGCAATGGCATCGCCATTTAGCAATGCCATAATTGCATTGCTAAATAGCAACGCCAAATGTTCGTCGTTATTTAGCGACTTATATTTGGCGTCGCTATATTACGACACCATGTTGCTAAATCTATCATTGTGTTCCTTTGCTATTTATGGTTTAGCCACTATATTGTAAAGCAATGGTATCGCAATATTTATTATAATTTTTTTATTATTTTATTTGATAAAAATAAAATTTAAACCTACTTATACAATTAATGATACGTGCTAAATAAAGAGACATGGTCATTAAAAATAGATGTATGCGCTAATATTATAAATAAACATGTAATTATAAAAAAAAGTCTACAATTTAATATATAAAAATAAAAAAATAATGTCAACAAGTGAAATAAATAAAAAATATATAACAATACAGTATACTTAACAACAAAAGTAAACTAAAATCAAGAGCCCTACGCTGGATCACATGGTGGAGGTCGGGATGTATCGGAGAGAAAAGCATAGGTGTTATGTGATAGAAAGCAAACCAAGTCCTGCATCTCACAAATCTACTCATCCCGGATGTGTTTTTCCTCAGCTTTTTTGCATCTCTCCTCCTCACGTAGTTGTCTATCCTCGGCTTGCTGTGCTCTGAGGTCTATAAGCCGTTGCCAAAGCTCTGAAGTGTGCTTATCGAACTCCTGCATCACCTGCTCCGTAATAGTTCGCTTCATCTCATCTATCTACTCAGCAAGAATATCACCAGATGCAGCACAGTGAGAACATGAGCCATGACGAGGAAACAATCTGGAAGCTTTGTTGCTAAGACCGTACACTCTACTATTGTTTGGTTGGGCACTAATAGCTTTCAAGGATATATATCGACTCTAAGCGGTGAGAGTTCGATAGGTGTCTCCCTATTAGTAGAGTCGGTCAGTGATGCCTAGGAAAGAAGCTCATCCATGCTTGCAAATCATAAAAAGAATATTATATAAACTAATATAAAAACTATAAAAATTAAATATAATAATTAAGAATTTATCAAAAAAAATTGAGACCTAAAAAAATGAATAGCTGATATCGAACACCTATGCATTCACAATGAACATCTATGCATTCACATTTCACAACAAGATATTGGCACTGAGATGACTTTCAACACGGTAGCCCCTTATCAATCTGAACCAATCTTAAACCAATCAAGCCAAACCAATCAAATATAACTTCATGTCAACTCAACTCATCTCCAATAAGAAACCAAAGAATAAAACATATAATCAAATCCCAACTCACTCCATGTAAACTCATCAATTACTTCTCTACAAAACCCCAAATGGGATTACAAAACAATTAATATAAAACAAAAAAAAAAAACCGCCACTAACTATGGGAAAGCTTCACCTTAGAGTTAATTACATTATTTTCTGTCTTTCTTGACATATAGTTACACGATTCTACAGTCTTTATATGCAGATTCATCTTACATTAAAAGATTATCATTTTTTCGAGGGCATCCATACACAGAAATAGAGCCCATCCAACGAACCAATCACCCAAAAAGGACTCAAGCAAAAATGAATCGCATCTAATGCTCAACAAACCTTAATTGATTCGATGAGGCCCTCTATAGAGAAGGCGGCGGCCCTGAGAGTATAATGCCCCACTAGCTCAATTAACTATATTGGCGAATCGATACTATATAATCCAAAACTTGAGTGGAAGTTAATGGTAGTAAGTGGACTTGCATTATAAGCACATCATGCATTTCTTTTCTATCCAATATGGAACTAAACTTGGCATCATAATCTCTCCACCACAAGGATGGCTCTACGCCATGGCGAAACTCCACCATCATCCACTATGGGTAGTTCTTTCCTCATGCCTACCAACTTTTGTACACTCAAGTTGGTTTGATACCATTTGTAATGCCACAAGCCCAGCTTGCTAGCCCATTAACTTCGTTAGCATGCCAAAATCTCATGGCCCAAAAACTCAAGTGAAAGTTAATGGGTAGCAAGTGAACTTGCTTTATAAGCACATCATGCATTTCTTTTTCATCCAATGTGGGACTAAACTTGGGTATTACAATCATGTGGGATTAAACTTGGGTATCACAATTATTGCAAAAATTATGATACCCAAGTTTAGTCCCATATTGGATGAAAAAGAAGATGTGCTTATAATGCAAGTTCATTTATTATCCATTAACTTTCACTCAAATTTTGGGTCACGTGGTTTCGACCTATTAACGGAGTTAATTGGGCTAGCGGGTGAGCTTGGGGCATTACAAATGGTATCAGAGTTGATCCAAGTATGCAAAAGTTGATGGGCATAAGGAAAGGGCTACCTATGGAGAACGATGGTGGAGTCCCACCATGGTATGGAGCCATCTTTGCGGCACCTAGCTTGTGGCGTGCGATTAAGACGTCGCATTGTAAGGTGGGGAGATTATGATAATCAAGTTTAGTCTTACATGATTGTGAAATGTGTGATGTGCTTATAACGTAAGTTCACTTGCTATCTATAAACTTTCACTTGAGTTTTTGGGCCACATAATTTTGGCCTACTAACAAAGTTAATGGGCTGATATGTGGGCTTGGGGTGTTACAAAGATTTGCACCCAAATCTCCTCAAGGGACCAAAAAACCTAAAACCTTAGCCCAGATGGAACAGAATGAGAGCGATTGAAGAGCAGCTAGAAGCCTAGAATGAGAGTGGTGTAGGAAGCAGCTCCCAATCACTGGGCTTTAGGGCTGATTCGATTTGGTCGTTAATTTAGTGATGCCATCGTCCGCATCGTCCAATGGTTCGATTGGGTCGTTAATTTAGCGATGCCATCATCTACGTCGTCTGTATCACCAAACTTAGCGACACCAAGCAGTATCGCTAATTTGATTCGTCGCTAATTAGTAATTAATTTTTTTGTCACGTATTTTGATCATTGTGTATTCGCTGTGCATTATTGTTTTGTTGCTATTTTGCGAAGCTTATTTGTGCATTGCTAAGTTGGATTGCTAAATTGAAAAATTCTTATAGTTAAAGAACAAGGGTAAGGAAAGAAGAGAAAACGAGTGAGACAGATGACCGGCCTTTATTGGCGACTAAACAGAGGAGACATTATCGTCTCCACTATTTTATTCTTTTGTAGCAGTGACACCAACCATCAAAGCTACCACGCGCAGCAGCAAATGTTATCGTCAAGGCATTCTGCTGCAGCTCCCGCGTGTTCAGTGTTACACGCTTGACCGCAATCTAGCTGTTTACATCTTATAAAAAAAAAAGAATCGCCTGCAAAGCGCATTGACTGTGACCAGCGAATCTGCCAGAATTTTTGTTAGTACCCGAACAGGTCTTAAAGATTAAAATTTTCTACAAGTGAAAATTAAGTGGAGAGTCAAGGCACCAATACAGGTGAGAGTAGGTTGTGAAGACAATAAATTTTAGGCCTCATTTTTAAATTGTGAGGCAAATAAAATTTAAGCTGCAGGACAAGTTTGCAGTAGTGTTGATGAGCATAACCGGGCATAACCATCTTTTACATCAAAATAAAAATTATTTTTTTGTTTAAAAATAATAAATACATTCCAAAATTTTGCATTGACCACATACATCTATCAATAAATTGTAATCCAATAGATTTATCCTTGATATTATGCTTTATTGGATTTATTCCAACAGCTGCATGAGAATAAACGCCCTTATGTTCATTAGAGATTATTGGATTTATTCCAATGTGCCAAGTTAAGATTACTTTATCTTAATATAGCATATTGACTATATGTTGTATGATTTTATTTTATTGGCCTTCTTAGGAAGTCCTAGATTGTTATAAACAATATCAAAGTAGACCCAACATAGGGGTCTCATGGACCAATGATGCTGCACAAGGAATCTTTTGGTGTTGACTATGATTCAATCATTGAATTTATGATTTGATTGTATAGATCCTTAGCATGGTAAAAATTCTGAAGTTTAAATAAAGGAAGCATCTAAGAGCCAAATGTTATGATATTGCTGAGGCATTGATGGAAGTGATGGTGGCAAGAAAAGAGGTGTTGGTAGAGCTACTGGTGGTCTGGCAAAGGCAAGAATGATGGTAGCAATTGGTAGTAGCAACATCGACAATGTGTGTTAATGGTGGAGGCTATGTTGATTGTTATGATTAGAAAACTTTTTTTAAAAAAAATATTGTAAAGAAGAATTCCTTGCACTCATTTTTTTAGAAACAATGAAAATATTTTTGAAAATAAAAAAAAAATCAATATCACCAAACATATTTGTTCTTATGATTTATTTTTATCTCAAAATAAAAAAAGAAATAAAATTGATGAGTATAATCCTTGAAAAGGAATAGAACTAATAGAATAACCATATAAAGAGGGGAAGGGAGTGATACGAGTTCTCACCATTGGAAATGAGTAGCAGAAATATAGTGAAGATGAGGATAGTGGATGTTTTCATATTTAAGGGTATGAGTGGGATGAAGAAATTTCTTTATCTAGGATTGTGAAATTTGTTCCCAGGGATGATAAATTTATAGATCTATTCTATCCTAAAATACAATTTATGCATTTAAATGCTTTCAATCTTGTTATCCATAATATATGGGTTATCCATAATGGGTTATCCATAATGGGTTGGGTTGGTGCATAAATTCATATAATAATAACCCAATTAATTTCATTCTATAAACTTACATTTAATATAGGTTCATCTAATTATAATACATGAATGCATATCTTTTCATATCTTACAAGAAATATTAATGCAGAATCAGAAGGATTTCGGGCTTTAATTCTAAAATTTGAACTCTTGTACAAAAATTTAATCTAGGATCTTGAGCTATGATATCAAATTTAATGCAAGATTAAAAGGATTTTTAATTGAATTTTATAAGGGTAGATTTATTAAATATGATGATGACACTAGGCAGAATATAATGATGACACATGGTAGAATATGATGATGACATATAGTAGAAATAATTCAATAAGTAAGAAAAATTCAAAATTCATATGCTAAATTTTAATTAGTTAAAATTAAATGGTTTATATCACTCCATAACCACCTCAACCATGATAAGAATTGAGTTAACAAATCAAGATTAAGAAGTAATTTTAGGCCACTAATTTCTAAGAAGGCCAACTCATGATTAACCCACTCTAAGTGACCATAAATAGAGAATCAAGGCCTCAATTCTAATCACGTAAAGCTCATTCTCTCTCTTATTTTTGTCTTATTTTCTTTATTATTTTGTTTGCTCTATTTTTTTTAGTCTTCGTTGCTACTTGAGCATCAAGGGTTTTTTCGAAGAAAAACTTTGAGATCTCTCACATATTTTCTAATTGAATGTAGAAGATCAAAAGAAGGTAGTAAGTTCTCTAGCTGCATTCTTAAGTGCTTGGGCTGAAATTTTGAATTCTTGAAATGAGATTTCCATTAAAGGACGCAAATTTCATTCATTGATACAAAAAGTTAGAAAAAAGCATCAATGTAATTGTGTTAGTAAAAAGCATAAGTAGAATTGATCATCTAAATAGAATACAATCAAGGTTCATTAATAAAGGGAGATATCTTTAACAAAAAGACTTCATAGTTCTTGTAGGTTAAAATCTTCTAAAGAAAAAGATATTTATTAATAAATTGTTAACAATAGATTCCTAACTCCTAATTGACTTCTTAGTCATACAAAATAAATTTTGAGATAAGAAGTAGAAGTTTAGACAAAGTAAAAGAAAAATCATCCTTTCCTCCGTGCATCACATAATGGGATATTCGAAATTTTCTGAAAGCTCGTTAGCATCGATACTTCTATAATTAGCTTATAATTTCTTCATTTGACCTTCATTTTGAGTTATTCATGGTGCACTAAAATGTTACTTGATGTAAACATCATGGAGCTAAGTTTTTTATCAAAAACCTTAGTTATTTTAGTGTTAGTGAAGCTTTCTTTTGAATTGCTATATGTTCTATCATAATTTTCATTATTTGAGGAGACAAAGTACTAGTCATAACATGCATATAAATTGTTGATGGACAATCTTCAATCAACTCTTTATCATCTAATTCCAACTTTGACTCATCATCTAACCCAACTCAACTCAACTCATCTAAGCCTTCCCAACTACTTGGGGTCGGCTACATGAATCTGCTTCCTCCACTATACTCTATTCAGGACTAAATCAATATTCAAATTACAAATAGTTATATCTTATAACATTGATCCTTATCTTTAGCCTCCATTGTTGTCAATCATTTGATTGATGTAGATATTATTGGAGATAAGAGTAGGAGGTATGATGTGACTAACCTTATTTTATTGGTGCAAGGTAAGTGATTGCTCTTGCTTGAGATGAGACAATCCAATTGCTTGACTTATATTAGTTGATCAAAATATTAGAATTTTATGCTTCAATTCTTCATTAAGCCCACTTACTAAGTAACTTAAAAAAATATTCTTCAGTCAACCCTGGCCTATAGTTCGATTAACTAGTTATTCAAATAAGGTTTGATATTCATGAACAGTAATGGTTTGAGATTGCTTCATGAGTTCTCCCATGTAAAGCAAGTGCATAATCCCTCCACAAATTTCTTTTATATCAGTGTATTTTAGCTTTTCTTCATTGACTAGTCCCAACATGATGCTTCTTTCTTTAGATACAAATATAGTCTAGGGAAACTTTCTATTCTTGTAAGGTTAGATCGAATTTGAAAAATTGTTCAACTTGATAAATCTGACCGACAAGTCTTCTACAAAAGTTCAATATTCAATTATAATGGAATAACACTGTTTCATGTTCGGAGTTAGAAGAAGTCTTCACATCACCAACTAAAAAACTTCAATATAAAAGTCGAGCCAGATTCATAAGTTCTCTTGATTCAAGTTTATTGTTTGCAATTTGCTCCCCCTTAAAGAATTGGCTTTGCATCTGTTAGCCATATAACGGAAACTCACCTCGTTTTAGGTAGATAGCAAAAGCAACGGATCAACGACGACGATGAAGGCTACCAGAGTCTCCAGAGCATCGGAGGCAATGTATCGTTCGCAACAATGGAGGCTACCAGAGTCTCCATAGCATTGGAGGCAATGTATCGTTGGACGCTTGGCCTAGCACTAGTGATACATAGTGGAAGCCCACAATCTCCCATTAATTTGTCCACACAAGAACAATACTCCTAACCTTAACTCATAACTTCTATTCACCTCTCTCTTCATGTAGTGCAGCTGGGTGTGCGATCTGATAAAACTCATACATAGTGACCAGTGAAAATGCTATTATAAGTTAACATATAACTAACGCAGTACACAAGCAATACAATTTGGTTTCGTCTGTGTCCTAAAAAAAACTAATCACACTTGATCAAGTACTCTTAATCACTCAAGAGATTCACTTTGAG
This sequence comes from Calamus simplicifolius, assembly GCA_900491605.1. Lineage (NCBI taxonomy): Eukaryota > Viridiplantae > Streptophyta > Magnoliopsida > Arecales > Arecaceae > Calamus > Calamus simplicifolius. Next base: position 489,203 of record UESW01004170.1, on the reverse strand, counting down.
TAGTACTTAAAAAAATATTAAGTTAAAAATTTATGTTCATAATTATATGCAACTTATATACATGATTGCTCAGGAAATAAATTACAAACTTAAAATATGCTCGTGAATAAACTTCTTTAAACACTTATATCAATCCATCTTTGTCTAATCAACTTTTAGGATTATCTCATATGGCCATATCAATCATGGCCGTTGGGCAATACATCTCTAGTCATTTTTGCTCATCATGCTCTTTTCACTAGATATATTAAAACCGTCTTTCTTGTCTCACACACTCATTTTTAGCCTCAAAGGATCTCTTGAGTTGTGAATTTTGAGTCCAACGTAAAGGATCTCTTGAGAGGTGGATTTTGAGTCCAACGTGATCAGGAGTTCGAGAGGCGTACGTGGCTGTCGTTCGTCAACATATATATCTCCAAAGGTCAAGGCACTATTGTAGTAGCTGAGAACTATTTAGGAATGTGAGGCAACCTACTGCGATCTTGGAGGCGTTAATAAAAAAGTGTGCTAAAGATGAGCATTTCTTGACCCATTAAATAATAATGGAAATGAGTATTTCCAACAATTCTCAACACTATGCTTTAATGGATTTATTTCCGGCGTGTAAGAGTGCATGCTCTTCTTTTCATCCAATATTAGAGATGCCAATGATTAAAGTCAAGAATAACTTAATTATTTTCATCCCTGCAGAAGAATCCTCGTTCCAAATAAGATAGGGCGCGAGATGAAGCCCGCTTCACGAATCGAAATTGTCATTCTTGATTGTTGAGATGGTGACGACAACGATTATGATGGTGGCAAATATACTGAAGATGTAGCATATAGACACTGCTCTAATGATAAGTTTTCGCTCTCTTATTTGGGTTATAGATGATTTATCTTTAAGGTACGGTTTGATCCGGTCATTCTATCATGAGCATGATGATAGACTGAAATTAAATATATTGATCCCTATCATATATGCGAATTATGGGACCAATATATTTATCCTAATTAATTAAAGAAAGATTGATAAATACCTCCAGCCATTGCTGTTGATTTTCTTCTAGATGAGGGTAAGGATCTTCCACGCCTTGCGGTCTCTCTCAGCGATGGTGTAAACTTTCTCTCGATGAAACCAGGCGCAGGGACCTACCCGTTTTATAAACCTTTATGCCTTATCTGTCCATCACAGAGGGCGCCGCTTTAAACGGATATGGTTGAGGGATCCTTATCTCAATCGTGAATTCAAAATTTGAATTCACGCAATCCCTCAAGATCATAATATAGGACCACCTTAATCGTATCGGTTACGATACGCTTAATGGAGAAAAAACCAACATTCTCCCACTTGGTCCGTATATTCTATTACTATATTAAGAAACAGAATACATGAATCATGGCAATAGGTCCTCTTAAAATTGAGTATTATTTACCATGTATCACAATGTATTATATTTCCCAAACATAAACCCATATAACTTAATGAATAAACCCCATGTTTATTCTAGGTCCAACTTAATGATGCTCATTACAAATAAATGTGTACACTAAATAACTGAATGGGAAAAACATCACAATCATAAAAGAGTTTCATTAATTATAAAATTCATCATTACAATGAATTAAATAAAATAACCAAGGCCCATACGGTCTACATGATCCCTAAACTTCTGTAGTGGCATGCCTTTAGTCAAGGGATCAGCTATCATCAACTCAGTGCTCACGTGCTCTATAACCACTGTCTTTTCTTTAACACGTTCTCGTATGGCTAAATATTTGATGTCGATGTGCTTGCTTCGACTACCACTCTTATTATTTTTAGCCATAAACACTGCAGCTGAATTGTCACAATAAATCTTTAATGGCTTAGATATAGAATCCACAATTCTAAGCCCAGAAATGAAACCCTTCAACCATACACCATGCGAAGTAGCCTCAAAACATGATACGAACTCGGCTTCCATGGTGGAAGTAGCAGTCAAAGTCTGCTTGGCGCTCCTCCAAGATACAGCTCCACCAGCAAACATAAATATGTATCCAGATGTTGACTTCCGAGAATCAACACAGCTAGCAAAGTCAGCATCAGAGTAGCCAATTACTTCCAAATTTTCAGTCCGTTTGAACATAAGCATATAGTCCTTGGTACCCTGAAGATACCTCATCACCTTCTTAGTAGCTCTCCAGTGGTCTAAACCTGGATTACTCTGATATCTCCCCAACATCCCAACTGCAAATGCTATGTCAGGCCTTGTACAGACCTGAGCATACATCAAGCTACCAACAGCTGAGGCATATGGAGTGTTTTTCATTTCCTCCCTCTCAAAGTCATTCCTTGGGCACTGACTCAAATTGAATCTGTCACCCTTGACTATGGGAGCTATACTCGGCGAACAATTTTTCATCGAAATCTCTCTAAAATTTTATTGATATAGGTTTCTTGAGATAGACCTAAAACACCTCGAAGTCTGTCTCTTTGAATTTTAATGCCAATGACATAAGAGGCATCACCCATATCTTTCATGTTAAAATTCTTAGAGAAAATTGTTTCACCTCATGTAACATACCTTTATTATTGGTTGCAAGTAAAATATCATCTACATATAGGATTAGAAAACAAATTTTGCTCCCACTGACCTTCTGGTATATACATTGATCCATGATGTTTTCTACAAATCCAAATGAAGAAATCACATCATGAAATTTTAAGTACCATTGCTGAGAGGCTTGTTTCAATCCATATATAGATCTCTTGAGCTTGCATACTAATTGCTCATTATTACTAGAGGAAAAACCTTCAGGTTGTTTCATATAAACCTCTTCCTCTATATCTCCATTGAGAAATGCAGTTTTCACATCCATTTGTTGCAACTCTAAATCAAAATGCGCAACAAGTGCCATGATAATGCGGAAGGAATCTTTCTTAGATACAGGAGAAAATGTCTCCTTGTAATCAATTCCCTCCCTTTGAGTGAATCCCTTAGCAACGAGTCTTGCCTTATATCGCTCAATGTTGCCTAACGAGTCTTTCTTGGTCTTAAAGACCCATTTGCAGCCAATGGCTTTTACTCCATCAGGCAACTCAATAAGATCCCAGACTCCATTAACTGCCATAGAATTCATCTCATCTTTCATAGCATCATACCATAAATTAGATTCCTTACAATTCATGGCTTGTGAAAACGTTTCAGGATCATTTTCAGCTCCAATGTTATAGTCCGACTCTTGAAGATACACAATATAGTCACTAGAAATTGCTGATTTCCTTTCTCTTGTAGATCTTCTTAATGTTGTAACAACCTCCTCTGGGGGAGTCGATTGTTCAACTATCTTTGATAACTCATGAGAGACTGGATCTACTAGTTCATTATCAGCAAATTGTGGAATTTCAACGACTGGTTGTATAATGCCCGTTTGGTCTTGAGGGGCACTATGAACGATAATCAGTCTGTCACTTAAGTGGAAGGTTGAGCATCAGAATGTTTCCTTTCAGGAATCATGCTTTGCAATTGGTCACTCCCACTGATCAAGTCATTCTCAAGAAATTTGGCATTTTTGATTCCACAATCCTAGTTATATTAGATGGACAGTAAAATCTATATCCCTTGGACCTCTCGGCATATCCAACAAAATACCCACTAATGGTCCTAGGGTCCAGCTTTTTCTCTTGTGGATTGTATACTCTCACTTCACATGGGCATCCCCATACGCGTACATGTCGCAAACTTGGCTTCCAACCTTTAAATAACTCAAATGGCGTTTTAGAAACAGCCTTGGTTGGAACTCGATTTAATATGTACACAGCTGTCTTGAGAGCTTCTGTCCACAAGGACTTAGGTAGTTTGGAGCTACTAATCATGCTCCTCACCATGTCCATCAATGTTCGGTTCCTTCTTTCTGCTACACCATTCTGATCAGGTGAGCCAGGTAAACTGTATTGGGCAACAATCCCATGTTCTTGAAGGAACTTTGCAAATGGACCAGGCATTTGTCCATCTTCTGTGTATCTCCCATAATACTCACCTCCTCTATCAGATCTCACAATTTTGATTTGCTTTCCACATTGTGTCTCTACTTCTGCCTTGAATACCTTAAAGGCATCTAATGCTTCGTTCTTATTATGAAGCAAGTAGAGATACATAAATCGTGAGTAATCTCAATAAAGCATATAAAGTATTTCGGACCATGAAAATCCATATCCGGACAACAAATGTCCGTGTGTATGATCTCTAATAGGTCTAAACTCCTCTTGGCACCTTTCTTTGACTTATTGGTCTGCTTGCCTTTAATGCAGTCCACACAAGTATCAAAGTCAGTGAAGTCCAAAGTATTGAGTACTCCTTCATTCACTAACCTCTTGATTCTATCTATGGAGATATGTCCCAATCTCCGATGCCACAACATAGAAGAGTTATCATTTACAACACATCTTTTCATGCCAGCCCTAACATGCATTACATCATGAGTGGTATTATTTTGCAAATTAATATAGAAAAGACCATCAGACAAAGTACCATTCCCAATAAGTTCAGATTTATAATATAAACTGGAAGAAGTATCTGAAAAGTTGAAAGAATAACCCAAAGGTACAAGTCTTGAAACTGAAATTAAATTCCTAGAAAAACTAGTACATAAAAGGTCCTTTCCAAATTTAAAACAAAACCACTACTAAGAACTAAGGTGCATGTCCCTATAGCTTCCACATGTGAGCGCATCTTATTTCCTGAAGAGATATACTGCTCACTTCTGCATACCCTGCAAAGTATTGCAAATGTGGATTGTAGAACCAGAATCAATCCACCATGTGTTATAAATAATATTAGCCATATTAGATTCATAACAGACAAGTGAGATTGTTTTACCTTTCTTTTCAAGCCAAGTCTTGAACTTGATGCAATCCTTCTTCATGTGTCCCTTCTTCTTACAGAAGAAACACTTGGATTCCTTCTTAATATCAGATTGGGGTGGTATTTTACTTTTACCCTTCTTCTTGGCCCGTGCCCGATCCTTTCCACTTGTAGTCAGCATTGCACTTTCACCCAATTCCATCAACAGTCTACCTTCTTCTTGAACACACATGGCCAAAAGTTCATTGATTGACCATTTTTCTTATGTGTGTTATAAGATATCTTAAATGGTCCATACTGCTGTGGAAGTGTATTTAAAATATAGTGCACCAGAAAGGACTCAGACATTTCAACCTCAAGAGTCTTCAGTTGAGCTGCAATGTCCCTCATTTGCATAATGTGCTCACGCACACCTCTCACTCCAGTGAGCCTCAGGGATGACAACTTCAATATTAGGGTACTGGCAATAGCTTTATCTGAAGTACTAAATTGCTCATCAATGGCCTTTAGTAGCTCCCTGACATTCTCATACTTATCAACTGAACCACGTATACCAACAGAGATTTTTGTCTTTATGAACATTGTACTCAAGCGATTGGATCGCTCCCAACGTTCATAAATCGCAATCTCATTAGGAGTGCTGGTCTGAGTTACTGAAGGTGGTTCATCCTTCCTTATAGCATAATCAATGTCCATCCAGCCCAGATGAAGGAGAATTCTCTCCTTCCAAACCTTATAGTTATCACCCCTCAATTCAGGTGTGTCACATTTTATTTCAGAGAAATTTACAGGTTGCATAACTGCAAAATTTAAACATACATGCTTATTATCAAAAAATTGAGGCTAATAAAATGCTTTACCAATGTAAATTATGCATTTAGAAACCAGTGAATCTACTGACATAAAACTTTCCTGTGGGCTAAAGCTCTAATTCAATTAGATTCACTTAAGTCTGTATGATAAAACTATCAAATTATGTTCCTTCTTTCTAATTCCTGTGGGTAGATTAGAAAAATATAATTTGATATTTTATCTTAATTAATTATATAAATATAAAACAATGAATCTACTGACATAAAACTTGCCTGTGGGCTAAAGCTTTAATTCAATTAGATTCACTTAAGTCTGTATGATAAATCTATCAAATTATGTTCCTTCTTTCTAATTCCTGTGGGTAGATTAGAAAAATATAATTTGATATTTTATCCTAATTAATTATATAAATATAACAAAAATTCCTATGGAATAAATTTTATTATATTTATAATTAATTACAATTAATGTCTATTATTTATGTGATTTACTAACTTTATTATATAATTTTATAATTAAGGATGCTGTGGCTACTCCTCAATTATTTAATTGTATTTATCACTTAGACATTATTTAATTTTTATGTTCAATTATGTCACTTAAGATGCATGCATAATTCACAAAATTTATACACATAAATTCTAAATATAATTGAACATAAATAGGTCAGACTAATGGTCCAACCACCTAATGAACGAGCCAACAGTCCGTCATCCTCACCCAATTATAATAGTTTAATTTAACCAAAAAATCTCTCAATCACCTCAAAATTTTTTAGATCAGATGTGTTTGGACTGCTGCAATCCAGCTTACTACAATTCAAGCTGGGCACACAGCCCAGCTTTATGGCTGACTCAAACTGCTGGGCACACGGTCCAACCTGATTGCTGGTCCAGATGGCTAAGCTAGCTAGGCAGTGGGCCAGCCCTGATTACTGGGCCATGCAATGGGCCAGTCTGGCCCAGTCGCTGGGCCCAGGCCTGGCCAGCGGTTGGCCCAGGTGCTGGGCCAGCCAGCGCTGGCCTGGCCCAGGCCGCTGGGCCAGCGCCAGCCACCTGGCCCAGGCGGCTGGCCGCTGGGCCAGCGCTGGCCTGCTGGCCCAGCGCCTGGGCCAGTAGCGCTAGCTGATTGGCAGCCAGCGCTAGCGCCCAGGCGCTGGGCGCTGGCCCTTAAATTTTTTTTTTAATTCTATATCTTCGGCACATTTTTTGTAGGAGGCGTTTTTTTTTTTATCCGTCCTCGTTCCGTGCACATATTCAAAGTAAGAAAACCGATGCTTTCTTATCTCATGGTGATTTAATCATGAGATATTTGGATTTATCTTTTATTTAAACTATATCCAAAAGGGTGAGCGAATAGATAAGTGCATAGTTCATGGCATAAATCTTACTTATCAATCTCTTAAATAAAACTGAATATTAAGAGTACATAAGATCTAATGCCCTTTCAGATGATTCTTGATGGCCTATTAACTCTCCCGGTACGCAGGTAGTTGGGTCAAACGCACCAAGGTACTACAGCAGCCTCCCTTATTGGTACGTCCCTAATATTCCTACCGTACGCCCGTTGGGTGAAATAATCCAGGGTACTACCAGTAGCCTCCCCTTTGGACTATCCCTAAACGAGAGAAATAGAGATCAAGAATACCTTGTCCCTCTTTATCAAATAAATCATATAATGATTGTTTCACAAGGATTTTATCAGATCCGTATATTAATGAAAACAATCCTATCCTAATAATCAAGGCAGAGGTATTATTTTATACGCTCTGATACCAAATGATAGACTGAAATTAAATATATTGATCCATATATGCGGAATTATGGGACCAATATATTTATCCTAATTAATTAAAGAAAGATCGATAAATACCTCCAGCCATTGCTGTTGATTTTCTTCTAGATGAGGGTAAGGATCTTCCACGCCTTGCGGTCTCTCTCAGCGATGGTGTAAACTTTCTCTCGATGAAATCAGGCGCATAGATCTACCGTTTTATAAACCTTTATGCCTTATCTGTCCATCACAGAGGGCCGCTTTTAACGGATATGGTTGAGGGATCTTATCTCAATCATGAATTCAAAATTTGAATTCACTCAATCCCTTAAGATCAGAATATAGGATCACCTTAATCGTATCGGTTACGATACGCTTAATGAAGAAAAAACCAACACATGATCGTATGAAGATGTAAACCCAAGAAAATCTTTAGATGCCCAAAAAAATAATATAAATATAATAAAAAATTAAATAAATCTTTCATCTTATAAGCTCTTGCAACAATAGAATCTAGGAACGCTCACCGACGAGTATTCTTCCAACGTTCCTTCACGCGAGCGTTTAATGCCCAGGTGGGTCCTTTACGTTTTTCTTTTTTAATTTTAAAACTTTTCAAACGGTTCAAAAGTCAACAAATAAAGCGTTAGTGATAGGAGAGATGGGGGTAGCGGAGGCTGTGCGGGCTTTGGTGATAGAAAAAAAAAATTTATGGTCTTTTATTTTTATAAAATATTTAATTAAAAATTTCTTACTTTTTTTAGAAATAAAAAAAATAAAAATAACAGCATCAGACAAATTTTATGATTTATATAATTTTATTTTTAAACGTGAGGAAGGGAGGAAGGGAGGAAGGGAAAGAGGGAGAGAATTTTCATAGCAACGTTTTAAAGATAGTCTGCTTGCATTGAATGATAACCTAATATCATGAAAGATATTACATTTGCAGCTCGTTTATTTTGGAACATAAATGCGCCAAATATTCTTTTTTGATTCAATATTTTTTGTAGTGGCAACAACATTTGGTTAAGCTGGCGCAGGATCCATGAGCCCCGGGGTGTTCTTTGGAGCAAATATTACTGCAGTATGCTTTGTTGCATTCCAGAACCGTCACGCTTGAATCGCACTTTTTGCCACCAACCTCAACCACCAAACCTGATTACAAACTTGTCGTTAATTATTATGCGTCAAAGATGGTAAATTCTAAACGTAGAAAAGGTTATGTGATCATCCACTAGAAAGCTGAGTGAGCGACCAGTGAAGACAACTAATTAGCTTAGGCCCGGTTTTTAATCTCTCATTACGATAGCAATTAATTAAAGTATAGTTTCTGTTTCTTGAACGACTGACGTGATAGCCCTCGGCCATCCAGCCTTTATGTTAAAGGCCAATATTTTGTTCGGAAACATGACCCTTGGTTTCTCAAGGACCACGTACGTACATGTTTCACTGGACTAATAATCCGGCACATGTAATGTAATGTATATTGAAGAGGGAGTGATAGATAAGTCTTAAATCCAAACAGAGTAAGGGAGATAAAGTCTAACAAGCTCAGAAATTTTCTCATAATTTACATAATTTTATTTTAGAATTTAAAAGAAAGCAATAAGCGTAATGTCTGAAAAGAAAGTAGAATTAATAGCCTTAATAATTCTCTCAAGAGAGGAAAGGAAGTGAAACGAATTCTCACCGTTAGAAATGAGCAGCACAAACATAGCTGAGAAGAACAGACGTTTTCATATTTGAGGGTACAAGTAAGGTGAAGAAATTTTTTTTTTTTTTTTTTCATTTAGGGAAGACAAATTTATTAGAATGGATGATAAATTTATAGACCTACTCTATTTCAGAAATCAAACTATCATCACCCATAATAGTTGGCAAGGCATAAATAGAAATGCTAATTAATATATTCCTCTTGTAAACTTGCATTAAAAATAATAATTATGCTTAAACTATTACTAGTCATATGCTTGATCATTGCACGGCTTATTCTTGAATATAAAGTAATTTATTAAAATGTGAAAAGAATCTTTAAATTAATTCTTATCTTTATAATTTTTAGAAACTATCTTTTCATATAATTATATTTACATCAATTTCATATTATATAGTATGGTATTATAAATTTTGTATTATAATTTTCCATGAATAGCTATATAATATAGTATTATATTGTACATGAAAAAGTAGACCAACTCGGTCTATGTATGAGTTTTTTCACACAGCCGATTCCAAGCTCAGATAAAGAAGGAAGGTTACAGTAGATTGCCGACCAGCATAAAACTATAGCTGCACTTTATGAACATAAATTCAATAAAAAAATAAATAAAGCAAGCATATTCTTAGAAGCAACATGCTGCATGATTCCAGATGTAATGGAAATGACAAGAGTGGCTAGGATGGTCCTTGGAAACAATACATCACATTGATGCATGGGTGTGATGAAAAATAAGTTAAAATTCCCACACCTTCATGAATGGATATGGATAAAAAAGTTTGACCAAAAAAATAAAAATAAAAATAAAAAAGAAGAGAAAATATATTTAATAATTTGGAATATAGGGTCATTAATAAGAAAGTTAATGAAACTAATAGATAAAATGACTAAAGGATAATTAACAGAGCTTGCTTGTAGGAGACTAAGTGGATAGATGAAAAGTAAAAGAGGTTAATGGTTTTAAACTTTGATACACATACAAAAATAGGAATAAAAATAAAGCAGAAATAAATTCTCACCATTAGACATGAGCAACACACACTACAAGAGAAATAAAATATTGCGACGCCCAAATACATCGTAATTGCGTCGCTAAACATGCTATTGCGACGCAATAGCGACGCAATGACGGCGTCGCTCAAATGTCTGTCGCAATACCCATTTGTCGCAATTGCGTCGCAATATTGCGACTCTCTGCGATGCAACATTGCGTCGCAATACTGCGACGCATGCAAATGCGTCGCTAAATTTAAAATTAATTTTTAAAAAAAAAAATTATTATTAAATATTGCGACGCACTAAATTGCATCGCAATATTGCGACGCATCTAGCTGCGTCACAATATTTAATAATAATATTTTTGGTATAATAGCGACGCAATTTGAGTCGCTAATGCGTCGCAAATAAAAATTATTTTAAAATATTGCGACGCAGGGTCATTGCGTCGCAATATTTATTAAAAATTTTTAAGATAAAATAACGACTCAATTTTAGTCGCTAATGCATCGCTATTAAATTTATTTTTAAATTATTGCGATGCCAGGTCATTGCGTTGCAATATTTAATAATAATATTTTAAAAATATTAGCGATGCAATTTCAGTCGCTAATGCGTCGCAAATTTTTTTTAAAAAATATAAAAGATTAAAAATTAAAACGGTTAATACAATTTCGCTAAATCTAAATATTGATACAAACATTTTTCACTCAATCCAAACAATAATAAATTTCCAAAAATAATTTATATATTAAAATTTTGAAGTTTTTACAACATAAAAAAAGAAAAAAAATACATCAAGAATCTGGGCGATCACGTGGAGGCTGTGGAGGCTGAAGACTCTGCGACAAGCGGCTAACCATATCCCGCAAATAATGCATCTCATCTCGCATGTCTGCAACCTCCTGATCCCGGCCTCGCATACGATCCTCAAAATCCTGCTCGACCTCCTGGCGAATCTCCTCTGCAATAGATCTGCGAAGCTCCTGTAAACGCTCGGGAGGAAGATCACCAGGAACTCGCGAGCTGGAGGCCTGATGGGGAAAAAATGTAGAAGCTCTAGTGCCCAGACCATAGACCCTGCGGTCTCGTGGCTGGGCACCAACAGCCTCCAAAAACACACGTCGACTCTCCTCTGCTGAGAGTTCGACGGGCGTCTCCCCATCAGTAGAGTCGACCTGCGATGCCTGGGAGCGAAGCTCCTCGACTCGTGTCTTGAAATTATGAAATCAACAATAAATGAGTTAATAAATTTCTAGAAATAAAATTTTAGAAATTAAACAGATACTACATAAATCTAATTTCTTACCGCAACCTCCCGTGATCGCGTGTCGACCCAGGAGCCGTCCCTCCTGGTGTGTGTCGCCCTGAATAGACGAAACTCACCAGGATCTCCGCCCTCCTGCTCAGACTATAACAATAAAAAAATATATTAATACAAATATTTGTAAATAACTAAAATAGTAATTAAAATATTTATGTTTTCTTACCATACGCCGTCTGTGCTCCTGAATCGAAATGGAGCCCGAAGTATGACGGGAGAGACCCGTGCCAGGACCGCCCTTCTCAGATCGGCGGTTCGTGCTGGCTGATGCGGACCTCCTGCGCCAGCCATCGGACTCCCAGGCCTGCTGCCACTCGTGCCAAATACCCTCTGGCACGTGCGCAGGACGCTGACCCGATGACCTCCAACGATGAAGCATGTCGGAGTATCGGCGTCGCGTCAGAGCCTCCCATGCTGCCCTAATGGCATCATGGCTGGCAGGATCCCACGTAAACTTTTTTGCATTAAAATAAAGTTAGTTTCTGAATTTATTAACTTTAAGAAATTATATATCACTGATAAATTGTATTTAATAAGTTTACCTGAAACTCAGAAAAATAAAAACTCCCTCGTGGCTGGCGATACGTGGCGCCAATCGTAGCCACTGGGATCTGCACGCCTCTGAAAAACGGCGCTGATGTGGCTGGATACATGATGCTGCTCAATGAATCTGTTAAAAAAATGCAAGTTTATAAGTAATTGACTTAAAAACATAAACAATATTTTTAATTAGTATATACTTACATCCCCTGAGCATCAAGTCGAAGTACAGTGCGGCCGATGGTGGAAGAACTCTCGGAGGTCTGTGCCGATCGGCTGGATGGTAATACTGCTGCAGAGATCGAAGGCTGCGCCTCTGCTGGAGATCCAAACTCTCCATCTCCGACGCTCATGTGATCTGATGTCGAGGGCTACGTCTCTGCTCACCCAATCTGTCGTCGGTAGATCTACCTCTGCCCCTCATACTGAAAATACTAAAGATTCACACAATTAAATTACGATTAATGATTGACTATGTAAGAATTTAACACTTATAAAAAAAAGTTAAATTTTAAAAAACCTTTATGTTTAATCGGTGTCATTTGTTTCGTGAAATGTTGGTTCAACATCCGATGCCGTATCGGATTGCGAATCAGTTTCATTATCATCGGAAGGAAACCGAACATTTGCATCCGCAATTTCTTGGACATCACCACTTGGATCTCTAAGTGATGTTTCAGGAGCCCTTGTGTCGTCCTCAATTGCATGCATTTCCATCTCATCCTCTTGAAATGCAGGGCACTCGGCTGATTGACTTGATGAACTCTCCTCTAATACGATTGTTGAACGTGGGACGATTTTAGAAACGGCCCACCAATCTCGCTTGTCGTTGCGCAAACTTGGATATCCGCAGTAAAAGACTTGCTGAGCTTGGGATGCAAGGATGAATGGGTCATATTTCTGCAATCTTCGTCGATGGTTCACTTCAACCAAATTATAGTCGTTATGAACCCTTTTGCCCACAGGAACTATCGGATCGAACCAATCACAACGAAACAATACGGTTCGTTTCATAGGCCAACCGGGATATTCAACTTCAACCACCTCTACTAACTTTCCATAATAATCCTGCATATTTGCTCCAACACTTTCTCCTTTTACACACACGCCCCAGTTCTGCGTGCCTCTTGAAGCTGCTAATCGTTCAATCTGAAATTTGTACCCATTTACAAAATAGCCAGTAGAGGTTGTTACGGTCTTCAATGGCCATTGCGATAGACATTTAATGAAAATATTGTCGGTTGTCGACCATGGACCGTTGACCTATAAATTAATAAGCTATTGACATCCAATTCAAAAAATAATAGCCATTATCGAAATTGATTGAGTGATACTACTCACAAATTCATAAAACCAGTAAGCAAACTCCGTTTCTAATTTCTGCCCAATTGCAACTTGACTGATGTCGGGATTCATCTGTCGTTGTCTATCACAAAACATCCTTATGGGATGAAAAGGATGAAAACTACTGTTAGAAATTAAATATTGGTATATTATTATATAAATTTAAATTTTCAATTTAGCATTGAAGTATACACTTACTCAATATATGGATCGACTTCTCGACAGTTCATTAGGATGTAATAATGTGCTGCATTATACTCCATATCGCTAAGATTTCTTGACTTCTGCCCACCAAATGAACGGCCGATAGCTTTAAAAATTGATATTCTACCGTCATTAGCTTCTGCTTCGTCCACACATACGTCATCGTTACGACCATGATTTCGGCTCCTCGTGTGGACGTGACCCTCAAAGTAATGTGAGGCAAAAGCTGAAACTTCTTCGACCAAGTGTGCATTGCATATAGAACCTTCAACCCTTGCCTTATTACGCACATTATTTTTTAACTTCTTAAGATACCTATATGTAAAGTTGCAACAAAAAATTAACGAATTTTTCAAGCAATGAAATAATATTTGAAATGTCAACATATCTTAATGATGTATATATTTACCTCTCGAAAGGATACATCCAGCGATACTGCACGGGACCAGCTATGCTCGCTTCGTATGGCAAGTGAACCGGTAAATGCTCCATTGAGTCAAAAAAACTGGGAGGAAATATTCGCTCAAGCTTGCATAAAATAATTGGAATTTCCTCCTCAAGCCTTGCCATGGATGCAGAAGTAATGACTGCGGCAGATAACTCCTTGAAGAATAAGCTGAGCTCCGTAATTGCCTTCCAGACATGTTGCGGAAGCAACTCACGAAAAGCTATAGGTAATAATCGTTGCATGAAAACATGGCAGTCGTGGCTCTTCATGCCGAACAACTTGAGCTTATGCATGTCCACACACCTACCGATATTTGAGGCATAACCATCTGGAAATTTTAACCCTCTAAGCCAGTTACATAAAACTTCTCGTGAATTTCTGTCAAGAGTGTAACATGCTTTAGGATAGGTCCCATCGGCACTCCTTCTCAAATCACCTCTTCTGCAGTACTGATTAAGTTCTTCTCTTGACTTTGCAGTATCTTTTGTTTTTCCCGGGATGTTTAGCACCGTGTTAAATATGTTATCAAAGAAATTTTTCTCGATATGCATAACATCCAAGTTGTGCCGGATGAGATTTGTGCTCCAATAAGGCAAATCCCAAAATATACTTCGCTTCTTCCAGTTATGTTCTTTACATATACGGCTATTTATTCTATCTGCATCTGGTTCCCATGCATACATCAACCCCAAATGCTCTATAGAATCAAATAGATCCGTGCCGGACCTAACCGGTTCGGCAAATTTTGTGACTGCTTTGTTCTTCCGGAAGGCGATCAAGTTACGCCTGTAAGGATGATTTGGGGGCAAGAACTTCCTATGGTTATCAAACCATGACTGCTTACCACTCTTCTGCAATGTAAATGCATCCGAATCATACATGCAATGAGGGCATGCCAGACGTCCAGCAGTGCTCCAACCAGACAACATTGCATATGCCGGAAAATCACTTATTGTCCACATCAAAGCAGCTCTCATTAAGAAATTTTTCATAGAAATGTCGTAGGCTACCACTCCTGTTTCCCACAACATTTTCAATTCGGCCACCAACGGTTGCAGAAAGACATCAATCTTTTCCTTAGGATTTGATGGTCCTGGAACCAAAACGGTTAAAAACATTGCAGGATCTTTCATGCACTTCCACGGAGGAAGGTTATATACAGTCAGTATCACAGGCCAACATGAATACTGTTGCCCCGCTTGACCAAATGGTTGGAAGCCATCGGTACAAAGACCTAATCTCACATTCCTTATATCTTCAGCGAAATCAGGATGATTTTCATTGAACTGCTTCCAAGCCTTTGAATCTGATGGATGCCGCATTTCATCCTCTTTAGATTCATGTTCGGCATGCCATCTCATATCAGCAGCTGTTGCCTCAGATCTGTATAATCTCTGCAGGCGTGGGGTAAGAGGAAAGTAATGCATCCTCTTGTAAGGCACACTTTTCCTCCTACTTGTACCGGCTCCTCCTTCGGTGTTTTTGAACCTGATTGCCCACAAATCTTACACCATCTCAGCTCTGAGTCTTCACCCCAAAATATCATACAATTGTTCAAGCAACAATCGATCTTATTAACTGGAAGCCCAAGCCCACGCAACAACTTCTTTGTTGCGTAAAAACTGTCTGCGGCAACATTATCATTTGGCAGAATTTCTTTGATTAACTCAGCTACAGAATTGAACGCCTTTTCTGATAATCGATGTTCTGCCTTAATATTCAACATTCGAGCAGCTGTAGAGAACTGGGAATGACCCTCACACCCAGGATACAATTCTTGATTGGCAGCACTCAACATATCGTAAAATTGTTGTGCTTCTGGGTTTGGTTCTTCCATAAATGTATTCTGATTGAAGTCATTACCCGATGCATTCATAACCATTTGTTCATATGTGTTTAAATTCACAAATGGTTCTTCTACGGGAATTGACTCTTGTTGGCCTATAACAACTGCTGGAATATCCTCTGGTTCACCATGACAGTACCAAACATAGTAATCAGGCACAAAACCCTTCTTACACAAATGCACCTTAACAGTTTCCACATCTCTGTAGGCTTTATTCTGACACCTGTGGAAGTTGCATGGGCACCTAATCCTAGGCCCATCCATCCATTCAGGTTGGCTACATGCAAATGCGATAAACTCTTCCAATCCATTCAGAAAATCTGGATTCAGCAAGCCATCTTTTATCCTTGCATACATCCATGAGCGAGTCCCGCTCATTTTTGTCCGACTTATACAAAGTCTGGTAAAGCATTAATTAAAACCAAAAAATAAAACTATATTAGTATTAATACATATATAACTAAATTATTTCTTGGGCACAACTAAGGTTAATTACAACCAATTAAATCATTTATAAGTACGCAATTTTTTTTAGGTACTAATACCCTACCATGCAAGGGCGAGCCACGGCTACGATCCTTGGGTGCTAGCAAGGACCGATGCAAGGTTATGGCTAAAGGAGGGCTTGAGTTTGTGTCGGGCCATAAGGCGATGCGTTTAGTCATTAGACTTCACAAGAATTCAAGTGTCTTAAATAATTCTACCTTCACTCCATGTCTACAAGGTAAGGCCCTATCCCATTCAAGAATATTTTTTGTGATATGTTATTCTGCTATTAATTATCATCGATCGGCAACATTGAAATTTCGGCAGCATTTCCCCATATGTTCTCCTACATGTGTGGTATATAAGCCACACTAGGAGAACGTATGAGCAAATGCAAACCGAAATCTCACCCCACGATGATTACTAGCAGACTAACATGTCACAAGAAATATTCCCAAACTGTCCACCAGGACAATTTGAGAATTTGCAAGACTAAGGCTTACAAATTCTCAAACGGGTCTAAAGGTTAATTAAAGTGCTGTGATTATGAAAGTCCGAAGACAATCGAACTTATGCTTGTTATTCTTAACTTCTTGTGAATTATACATGTAATCACTAACTTTTTAAGATTATTGTGTCAAATACAAATGTTTGCGAATACTAAAATGTAAATCATTGAAACTAGTAATTTGTTGCTGAAAATTAAATAATATTAACAACATTTTATTTAGCATTTCAAAATGTAATGCATCATTAAGTTTGCAGCAAATATAAATAATCAAGACATAACAAATGTAAATGAGTATAAATGCACAAATACTATTGTCATAAACATTCTGCTTAAATTAATTATTGCATAAATATTATGTTAAATAATAAACATTCCTGCATTACAAATATTATTGGACATAACAGTCTATCCCCCCCCCCCCTTTTTTTTTTTTTTTGACAGTGGCCTGGCCATCGGCCGTGGCCGCCTTGTCCGGCCGCGGGGCCGTGGCCCCCCCCCTCCCCCCCCTGAAAAAAAAAAAATTGGCCTGACCACCGTGGCCAGGCCACTGCCGGCCACGGCAGCGGCCGTGGCCGGAGAAGACGGCCACGGCAGCGGCCGTGGCCCCGGCCGCGGCCACGGCCGTGGCCGGGGGGGGGGGGGGGGGGGGTTTCCCCCCCCCCTGTTAAAAAATTTTTTTTTTTACAGTGGCCTGGCCACCGTGGCCAGGCCACTGCCGGCCACGGCAGCGGCCGTGGCCGGAGAAGACGGCCACGGCAGCGGCCGTGGCCGCCTTGTCCGGCCGCGGCCACGGCCGTGGCCGGCCGTGAAAAAAGGGGGGGGGGGGGGGGGTTTCCCCCCCCCCCCTGTTAAAAATTTTTTTTTTTTTACAGTGGCCTGGCCACCGTGGCCAGGCCACTGCCGGCCACGGCAGCGGCCGTGGCCGGAGAACGGCAGCGGCCGTGGCCGCCTTGTCCGGCCGCGGCCACGGCCGTGGCCGGCCGTGAAAAAAAAGGGGGGGGGGGTTTCCTCCCCTCCCCCCTGTTAAAAAAATTTTTTTTTTTTACAGTGGCCTGGCCACCACCGTGGCCAGGCCACTGCCGGCCACGGCAGCGGCCGTGGCCGGAGAAGACGGCCACGGCAGCGGCCGTGGCCGCCTTGTCCGGCCGCGGCCACGGCCGAAAAAAAGGGGGGGGGGGGGGGGGGGGGTTTCCTCCCCTCCCCCCTGTTAAAAAAAAAAATTTTTTTTACAGTGGCCTGGCCACCGTGGCCAGGCCACTGCCGGCCACGGCAGCCGGCCGTGGCCGGACAAGAAAAAAAG